>JAZKJV010008619.1:1200000-1943921 GCA_037367405.1 Ottelia alismoides | reverse complement strand
TAATAAAGAAACGAATAGTCAATAATAATATATTAAACTAAACTAATAAAAATTCAATGGAAAATATAGTATTATTGTACGTAGCAAAATACATTAAACATTGTTAAAATGTTCATATAAATAGAAAGTCATTCTCTATTTTATTGTTAAGAAAAGCCAATTCACTTCTTTTCCCCTCAAAAGATCTTAGAATTCAAACTATACTTTGATTTCTTTTTTCTTTTTTTCCATTTCTTTAAACCTTTCATACATTCGGACTTCTTCTTCAGGATCAATCTCTTCCTCCTCTCCCCCCCTCTCTTCTTCATTCTCCTCTTGAGGTACTAGTGATTTTTGTGACCTATTAGAATTTAATAAATGTAAGCAAGTAAAGAAGAAAATTTAATATTTAGAATATACTTATATTATACATATATTAATACTTACATGTATGTAGTGAAATCTTCTCGCAGCTTGGTCACTTGGTCAACCATTATTGTCATTTGAGACTCCATAGATGGTGATGATTGTTGTGATAGCTGAGGCTGGGAATATAATCGTCGGCCATAAGTAGAGTAAGAGTGTCGATGTTCCTCCACATAATATGGAGGAAGACAACCTAGTGTCTGCTTCCTGCTGGTAAAACCAGCATCCCTCTCCTCCAAACTCTATAGTCAAATTTAAAAATCATACAATCTATAGAGTATACACATGTAACCACTTAAATATTATGTTAATATACAAGTTTCCATATGGTTTTTTTAAATGGGGTTGCTGGTCTTTAGGCATACTTGCCCACTTCTCAGCATTAAGGGTCATATATCGTTCTTGAAATTGAAATTAATTTTATACGAAATTAAATATCTAGTACAGTTTGAATTTCGTTATTCCCTTACAACAAATCAAAAAACATACCATCACTTCTCCTGCCTGAGGTGTAGATCGATCGGAATAACTATCTTTTCCTTGCTTACTTGCCATGGATCACCATTATTTAACAGATGATGCCTTTCCAACTTAGTAAAAAGTCAGATTTTGTGAGGGTTTAAAAAATATCCATAAAAGGCAAAAATATAGTGTCGCTGAGGCGACTGCTCATGAAACCAGAACTAATTCAACAATTAACCAAGAAATATAAATAATAAAGCAAATGGAGTTAAATGCCATTATAAGTCTACAAAATATGTGTATAAGGAAAGTAGTGCAAAGGTCAAACACACGGACACGGAGAATAAAAAACAAAGATTGGTAAAAAAGTCAACAATAGGTTTTTGATGTTTTTAAAGATTTTTTATTTTTAGTGGGATTTTAATTATTTTGATCTCTTGGAATTTCAATTTTTAAAATTTTTTATTTGTTTTATATTTTTTAAATTTATATTTCTTTTTACTTTTTTTATTTTTAATTTTCTTGTTCTCCTTATATATAAGAATAAGTATATAATATATAGATATATTATTTATAAGATAAATAATAAATACAAAATAAAGACAAAATCAAAAAATACCATAAGGTACAATCCTTTTTAATTTTTTAAGTCTTAAAATATTTATTGGTATTTTTAATAATAAAAATGATATTAATAATAAATAAGTAATTATAACTATATATAAAATAGTAGGCTTTTATGATTATAGATATAGCTATAAATACTCAAAGATCTAAAGGAAAAATATTTTTATCTTTTTTATATTTTCCTCTATTTTTGGATTTTTCTCAAAACATTTGCTAACTTTTTGCATTTTTAATAAAAAAACAGTGACTGAAATTAATGGGTCAATATGTTTTGGATTTGAAAAATAGCAAGGAAGCTCAAAATTGTCCAAAATAATTTTTTATATATAGGAAAATATAATAGAGAAAATATAAAAATGGAAAACTAAATTTTTAAAATTTTTAATGATTTTTTTAATTTTTAGGGTTAGAGAGGGTTTGTAATTATTTGGTTTTTCTTTTGAATTTGTAACGATTTTTGATCTGTAGGTGTAAAATAGAATAATAAATAACCCATATTTTTTGAAATTTTCAAAATATTTTTCTAATTTTATGGATTTTTTAAATGCAAACAAGGAATAAATGCAATATTTTTAAATTTTCAAAGATAGAAAGATATTTTAACTTGCCGTGCAAAAAATATATGTGATTTAATAATATAGCAATCACTTAACATAAAATTCCTACGATTTTTAGATGCACAATAGTATTTAAGAAATAAATAAAATAAACATACAATACTGGCACAGACTAAGAAGCAAATAAAAATAAATTAAAATGAAGTTCAGAACCTATATCCAAAAAATTGGGGCCTCTGCATAATTAACCCATAAAAATTTATTGTAGTCCACCCTGATAAGTGTGTTAATGCAATTTGCAAGACAAGGCAGGGCATATTTGCAAATTCCAAAAAAATGTTTAAACTGAATCTCAAAGTTATTGGACTGAATAATAACATACAAACACATAGGGGTTCTTACAAAAATCCCACCACCTCACGTGTATGGGCACATGAGTTGACGTGGTAGAGGACCTAAGGGAAAATATAAGAAGTAGATGGGGTTGATTGCAAAATAACCAAAAGTTGCTACAAACGAAAGTTTATGGACTAACAAAAATACAAAAGATTGGGGGGTAGAGGGCTATCTTGTACGGAGCGATCCAATGACGGGTAGCTCTTCACTTAACATGTGGTGACTTCTGGATGGTTGATACTCCTTCAGCGATCGACAGATCATATCATAACTTGGTGCCTTCTGGATGGTTGATACCCTGAGCTTCGATCACCTAGTTATCCTGTCTGAGTTCCTATCTCGAATTTTTGATGCTGAACACACTCAGGAAGATGGTCCATAGCTACTGGCTTCCTCAAAACGTTCTGACCCCCATCGATGGGGCCCAAGAGCGAGCTTTTATTTAAAGCCTTTTATTGCAGCCAACCACCCCTCAAATGGAGTCTTAGATCCTACAAATAGGAACGAAGGCAACATGAGATGATGGTGAAGGATCTAGATGTTATTTGAGGTGAATCGAAGTGGAATGGAGTTGGGCGATGACGTCTGGCGAAGGAGGTGGTGGAGGACTTCGAGTTTTAGATCCAGAGGGAGTCGAACGTGAGTAGGTGATCATAAATGCGTGGAAGTCGAAGGGGAATGATATGGGGGTGTTGATGAGCCGCCCGATAGACTAAGGTAAAGATATCACTAAGGTCGTTGCGACCTCAGACACTCGGGGCTCAGAGCTCAATCAAGAAACAAAATCAGACCACCAATCGAACAGATGAAAATCAATAAAAACCAAAATAGTGGTCATGCTATGTGATTTACCTGGTATAGCACCCAGGGTCAGTCTCAAGGAGCACGAGTTGGCCTCGCTGCCTACGAAGTAGTTAGAAATCAAAATAAAATAAAAACAAATATTTTTGGTGGTTTTTAATTTTTTTATCTTTTTTTGGAATTTTAATAATGAAGGAAAATAATAAAAAGACAAAATCAAGCACAAACAATGAATTATTTAAAAACTCTAAAAAGCTTCAAAAATTCAAACAAAAATTTTTTAAAGTTTTATTGGTATTTTACCGTTTTTGGTGAATTTTTGAGATTTTATATAATTTTTATGGAATTTTTTAAAAATCAAAGAAGGCAGAAACAGTGGGGTACTGTCCAGCCAAGCTTCAAAGGGCCATGAAAAATATCAGATGGTCCCTATAACAGCCTGGAGGTAATTTTTATGAAAAATACAAATAACAAAGAAAAATTCAGCAAAAGAATTTATGATTTTTTTGGTTTTCTGTAATTTTCTAGAATTTTTATGAGTTTTTAAGTGTTTTTTATGGTTTTTCAAAAACCAAAAATCGCCAAAAATGCATAGAAAATCAAATACACTAAAACAAATAAAACTTGATTTTTTCTGGAATTTTTAAAAGAGTTTTTATATTTTTTTGTGATTTTATAATCTGGACAGACATAAAAATGGCAGTTTTTGAATTTTTAAAATAGAAAAATGCCTAAAAAATGTACCAAATTTTTGGTGAAAATTTTACACATTGGCAGGAGCCACATGTCCAATTTTCATGCGATTTGGACTTAATTTGATATTTTATTTAAATCAAAAAGAGGTTCACAGTCACAAGGACCTATATGTAAGAAAAACAAGTTGCAAGGGGCACACAGTAACACGACAAGAAAATATGAGGGCCCTCGTGCAAAATGTCCCACAAAACACGCGCAGCGCACGTGGACCAGGCACGGGAGGACCTAAATGCAATTCTTATTTTAAAACATTCAAATCATAACACGCAAGAACCATAGGATAGATTATGCAAAAATGCCAGGTCCTCACGTGTCGAAGCACGTGGTCCACATTTACAGGGACTAATAAGCAAATACTATAAACATCCGGGTCCACAATGCAATTTTTACAAAATTAAAAAAACTATATCTAATATTTACATGACTAAATAAGAAATGCAAAAACAGGATGGGCCTAAGTATAAAATACCCCTTATTATCGGAAGGGTGAGGGGGTGCCACGTGGATGATCAACGACTACTACTTGAGGGCACCCCTTCTCTGGATCGACGGTCACGATCGAGCCCAAGGACGATCTGACGATGGCTGGCTCCTCGCGGATGGACGCTCGAGATCAAAACTGGGCGAGTGGGCACGATCGGACGGTGAGGACGGATGCTCCAAGAACTCGACGCCGGCAAGGTTCACCGGCCTAGTGTGCGTGTTGGGTTCCTCCCCTGCTGTTGCTGAAATGCGGAAGAGCTCTGCCAAGGCGTCTCGCAGTGATGAGCCCCTCCGATGAGGCCGGGAAGCTCCGAGGAGCTCCGGCGACGAAGGCGGAGCTGAGCCTCTGTGCTTGGATGCTCAGACCCTCAGATGGGTCTCCTGCGACCTGCAAAATCTCACGAGAGGACTCCTGGGTTAAGGGCAAACTACCTCGACCCGGTTAGGGGTGGTGTGGGTGGCTGGATGGGTCGCGGCGAGGACCTCCGACGAAGCGACGGCGAGGGAGGTCGAGCCTTGGCTCCGGGGTGAGCCAAGGTGAACGAGCGGGTGAAGAATGTGAGGAGAGGTCTCGCGGAGATGATGGCATCATCCGATGATCGAAGCGATGAGTGGGGTGACGTGAATAGATCGGAGACGGTGGAAGACCGATTTGGGCGTAATGGGAAATTAGATGAAATGAAGGGGATTCGAGGTTACCTGTTGAGTGGAATCGACTGTGGGCGAGCTAAGGAAGCTCTTGGTCGTCGCCTCGAGGGTCGTCGGGGTCCCGAGGCTCGAGCGCAGCTCACGGCGGTGCACGGCGACAAGGGGGTCGCCGGATCAGTGGCGGAGGGCTCCTCTCCTCTCTTCGACACTACGCTCACTCAGTTGTCACTCTGGGGAGCAAAATTGGAGGTCCTGGGACGAAGGGGAAGCACCAAAGATGGCGTGAAAAGCGCAGTGGAGCTTCAGCTATATACAGCTAGGGGTCCGATAAGAAGAGGTCGGAGATGGTTATCGGAGCTCGGATCCGTAGGCAAAAACACCGGGCGTGGATTAGGAACGGATCTAGAATGATTAGGACCCGGGGTTTGGGTATTTGGGGCTCGGATCACTCGAGGAAAATTCGGAGAAAAGCGAATCGGGCGAGTGGATCCGGGTTGACTGGTCCAGGGGGGAGAGTTAACCGGGGGTCAACAATCCCCCGTGGACCAATCAGAGGTTGCCATTGGATAATTCTTTGAAAATTCAATTTAAAATAGTAAATGGCTTATTTCAAAAAAAGTCAAAACATGAAAAAGTTTCTTTGTTTTTAAATTATTTTTTAGTGATTTTTATTTATTTTTTTGAAATATAAATAATGTATTTACAAAATATTATTATTATATACATGTATGTATTTTTTTTATTTTTGATTTTTTATTATTTATTTTTGTACAATTTATTCCAATTTTATATTTTATTTTTTTTATAGAATAAAATTTGGAATAGTAAGGTATTTTTATTTTATTTTTACTAATTATTTACAAGGGTGAAATAAATACTTTTATTTATATACATACATGGTATATGTACAAGGTTGGAAATTGATTTTTATTTTATTTCTTTTTATTTTATTTTCATTTTTCTAATTTTTATTTTATTTATTTACACCATGAAATATGGAATTTGAAAATATTTTTATGGAATTTTAATTATTTATTTACAAGGTGAAATAAATAGACAAGTTTTTTATATACACATGGTCTATGTACAAGGATGAAGGAATTTTATTTTTATTTTTGTTTTTCCATTTTTATTTTGATTTTATATTTACAAATATATAAAAATAAATACACACCCCTTTTTATTTTTATTAAGAGGAAAATAATTTTTATTTATTTGCAGGTATATGTACAAACACATGAGCTTCCCCTATCCCTCTCTACTTGGGTTCTTTTGCGGTCAGGCCCATGCTGAGCCCTCCCTTAAGATTAGGTCGCTCAATATTTATTCTAAATATCTCCCTCTTTTTCTTTTATTTCTTTATTCTTTTATTTATGCACAAAAACATGCTAATTATGCATATTTACACAATGCATGCTAACTGGTAATTATTGCTATTTACACTTATCTACATGTGTTTTTCATAGGTTTTGTAGCTAAAAAAAGAATAAAGAGTGATGAATGGGTATTCATCAGGTGTCAAGTAGGTCGAAGAACAATTAGAACTATGGGTTGCTGGATTCAACTCCTGATGAACTTTGATTTTGATTTTTAACGAAATAATGTGCAGAATAGAGCAAAAATAAACTCTAGCCTACTCTATTATTGATCCTAGGAATAGAAAAATGCAAGAGATAGAAGCTTACCTGACCTGGGAGGTAGGGAGCAGAAGCTCGCAACGGAGATGGCTGGCGGCGCTGGATCTGTCTTGACGTCCTTCCTCTCTTGTTAAAATACAGGAGAGCCTCCTATTGTTATCAGGAAGTTCAATCAGATTTAGGTTTAGGGTTTGGATGGAGGAAAATCTCATTCTGCTCAAGTTGTTGCCTCAAGTCTTTAAGGAATGGATCATCCTCCTGTCCTTTCTTTATTCTATCCCAGATCTCTGGTTTGTATTGATGAGAAATAGTTATATTATCGGTACTACTATCAAATGGTTTCCATTCACTTAACGTTGATAGTACACCCTAGAAGTGGATAGCACTCACCAACCCATTTGAATAAGTTCTTCTACTGCGGGAATCTGCTACGATGTTCCCCTTACCGAGGTGGTAGGATATGGTGCAATCAAAGTCCTTCAACAGCTCTAGTCATCGTCTATGTCTCATATTGAGCTCCTTCTAATGAAACATATATTTCAAACGTTTATAATTAGTGAAGATTTCAAAAGTAATACCATAGAGATAGTGTCTCCATATCTTTAAAGAGAAAACTACGGTAGCTAATTCAAGGTAATGTGTCGGGTAATTCTTGTCATGTGTCTGGAGCTATCGCGATGCATACGCGGCTACCTTATCATGTTGCATAGGAACTGCCCCAAGCCCTTCTTTAGATGCATCAATGTACACTGTAAATCCTTTAGTTCCATGGGGTAGAGTAAGGATAGGTGCAGATGTTAGGCATTCTTTTAGTGTCTGAAAACTAGTTTCACATGCATCAGACCATATGAATGGGACTTCTTTCTAAGTCAGCCTAGTCATTGGCAATGCTATTCGTGAAAAGTCCTTCACAAATCTTCTATAATACCCAGCTAGACCCAGAAAAGATCGTATTTCTCTGACAATCTTCGGACGTTCCGAACTTATCACTGCACTAACCTTTGCAGCATCAACTGATATTCCAGCCTCTGAAATAACATGACCTAAGAAGGATACTTCAGTCAACCAGAAGTCACATTTTCTATATTTAGCATACAGTTTGTTCTTCCTCGGTGTTTTGAGTGCCTACCTGAGTTGGTGTTCATGTTGGTACTTATCCTTGGAGTAAATAAGCACATCATCAATGAAGACTACTACAAAGTGGTCTAGGAACTCCCTGAATACTCAATTCATGAGATCCATGAAGGTCGTTGGGGTATTTGTCAGTCCAAAAGGCATAACTGAAAATTCATAATGCCCATATCTAGTTCGAAAAGTTGTCTTGGGATTATCTGTATCTTTAATTTTCAAGTGATGGTATCTAGATCTTAAATTAATCTTGGAATACACATTCGAACCCTGTAACCGGTTAAAGCGATCATCTATTCTTGATAGAGGATACTTATTCTTTATTGTCCTCTTGTTTAGTTGCATGTAGTCAATGCACAACCACATCGACCCATCCTTCTTTCTTACAAACAAAACAGGTGCACTCCATGGTGAAGTACTAGGACGAATGAAGCCTTTGACTAATAGTTCTTGTAACTGTACTTTTAACTCCCGTAACTCCGTCGGTGTCATCCTATATGGAGGAATAGAGATAGGATGAGTATCAGGTGTGAGAGAGATTTCAAATTCAATCTCTCGCTCAGGTGGTAATCCAGGTAATTCTTCCAGAAATACATTAGGAAACTCGTACACTATAGGCACATCTTCTATCATGTATCTGACCCTGATGTAGTGGATGCATAAGCTAAATAGCCTTGACACCCTAGTTCTAATCATTGTTGAGCCTTTAGAGTAGAGATGTATTTGACATCATCACTGGATGTCTTTCCAATAAAATGGAACTCTATCGAGCTAGGAATGTGAAAAGTTATTATCTTCTAGAAACAATCAAGGCATGCATGATGCCTTTCTAGCCAATCCATCCCCAGGATAAGATCGAAGTCATCCATTTCAATAAGTAATAGGGAAACAGGTAACTGATATCCTACTATCAGTACTACACAATCATCCAAGATTTATTGTATTATAAATACTTGTCCTCCTGGTCCCTTGATCAGATAGGATTGTTGTACTTCTACTGGCACCTTACCCAAAGTAGGTACTATACGTTGAGCAATAAATGAATGTGAAGCACCCAAATCAAACAAGGCATGTACTGAAAAGCCATGAATAGTAACAGTACCTCGTACGATTGTGCCTAAATTGTAGCATTGTTCTTCAGTGATTGCATTGAGCTGGCCATTAGGAATATGCAAATTAGAACCCACAACACTTTGTGGTGGCTGTTATGTAGGAGATGTTCCTTGTAAGCCACGACCTCTACCTTGTCTTCCTCTGCGTATTGCTCCATTGCTCGAGGTGGATGTTATACTATCAATTGGAGTTGGTTTAAACCTCAAACCTCTCAACTGCGGGCAGTCTTCCCTAATGTGATTTTCTTGATGATAGTGATAACATGCACGTATTCCTGTCTGAGCTGAAGACCCAACACAGAGGTACTAGTTCCCAGTGCTGAGTTACGATAATATAGTGGCGGTCTAGAGAAACCCCCTCTTCCTGATAATTACTGACCCAAGGTTTGTGGTGAGCTTATACCGAAACTGACTGGAAGATAGCGACGATCTCTACGTTATAATTTGCCTTGCATTTGGATGGTCCACCATTAAAGTGGAAACTTCTTCTTTGGTAGTTTTCATCCCTCTCCATCTCAATACGAGAGGCTATGTCCATTGCTTCATCTATGGTTGTAGCTCTAAAACATGCAAGCTTTTCTCTCATATCTCCATGAAGACCACTAACAAATTTGGTAAGTCACTCTTGTGGAAAAGCTTCTAGAGATGGGGAGTAACGTAGAAGCTCGGTAAAGTGGATATGGTAATCTTGTACAGTCTTAGAACCGTGGTTCAGAGAAGCCAACTCTCTCCTCTTTAATTCTTCTCAATGGGGGGGGGGGGTAGAAGTGAGCTTGGAACCTCTCTTCAAAGATATCCCATGGAACATCATCTGCTAATTTCTTGAAAATTTCTCTCCACCATCGTCGTGCATAATCTGCTAGGGAGTAATCAGCAAAGGGCACCCAGGTGTCAATTGGTGCATGTATTATCCTCAACATCGTACTAACGTCATCGATCCATAATTCAGCCTTGGTAGGTGTCTCTACACCTTTGAATTGAGGAATCTTTCCCCTTCGATAATTGTCAAGTAATTTTTGATGTCTAAGAGGACCTTCTCCATTGCTCCTTCATCTGGGGTCAGAGCCTCAGTGGGATGATGGTAACTCGATTCTACCTCAGAAAATTGGACAGAACCCTCAACTCTAGCATCCATTGGTTTGGATGCCTCGGGTCTCTCGGCTTGTGCATTGAGCCTCTCCTCAAATGCTTGCTGCCTTTTCCACATGTCTTCGAGCATTGTCATCATAGCCTCTAATTGTCTAGACATGTCTTGGTCTACCATGATCTTGTGATGAATCAAGGCCAAAAGTCAGATCTTATATGTCTTAGCATGATGTACATAAGGGACAACGACTTGTGAATGGTACTGCAGTCAATTATTAAGATCAAAGGATCTTAATACAACTTTAGTTTCTGAATACCGCTCATAGTTGTCAATTACTGAATAAATTACTGGGGTAACCGGGCACTGATACCAAACTGTCCTGACCCCAATTCCGGGCCTTCAGATCCTTCATATCCGGATCTGGTTATTCAGCAATAATTTATTTAGTAATCGCAACTAACATACAGAAATAGATTGTAATTAAAAATACTCAGAAGGAAGTATTTCAACACTTTTCCATTCACAAAATAAAGTTCACATGATACATTATCCCACTATAATCATTTACATGTACATCAGCTGGAAAGAAACACACAAAAAGATTACTAACTACCTTACAGAATAACGATACCGTGGCTGGTTGGATGACTATGTTAGTTGGCTGGATTAGTAAAGTCCTTGCGATGGCTCATTGACACCTGTTGAGTTTTCCATAAATCAGAGGATAACAATTAGCGAATTCTAAGTAATGAAGAAGAGAAAAGCAAACAAATTGTGTAATTTTTCAAAACGTGTTATCATAAAAAGTTTCAATCCTTTTCACTAATTTAAGTCATATTCCTTTCTATTCCACGTCAAGGATTAGTCCAGAGAATTACCACACCACTTTATGGACTGTGAAGCTGTGGGCACTTCGGGATTGGAGATTGCGTTAATCTGGTAAGCTTATGTTGCCGCACGCCTCAACCAATCCTTCAATAAGACCCTGACAATTTCCCCTTCTTTTACTAATCAAGGTCTCAAGCCCTCAGCCTGGCAAACAAAGGATAACACCGTCCTCGAGGACTTGGTTGCTTAAAACCTCATGGTAACATTAAATCATATAACCTAGCGGCTTTAAATATATGTTATCGTGACCCAACCGCTGTCCAACCACCCGTGCCTCCACATGGCACGATTACATCTTATGTCGTTCAACCCGAAGATATTGGCACCCGGTACCATGCGTTGCAAATTATTTATTTCGTGCGCACTTATCATGACAGGGAAACCATGTACCACCGATGAAAGGCCACGCCAATAAGGGTTCCTACCGACAAACCTACAGGTTGCATGCCTGACTTGTAGTTCTACTCCCTGTCATCCTTAACGTGACACACGATCCTTTTCAAGATCCAATTTAATACACAACAATTTCCATGATGTAGTTCTTCCGTTAGGCCTTCAATTTGTATATTCCTCAATATTGAGTATAGATCCACATATATGTTAATTTATATCTGTATATACTCACATTACTGCTTACATTAACTCTCAAACTCTATCTTTCCAAGCCACATCATCAATTCGATGCTTAAACCTTATTTTAGTGGGTATCACAAAGCAACTTTTCATATTCTCAAAAAATAGATAAACTTAGGGTTCTTCATAGCGAAGAACATAAAATCAAGAATTTCAATGATCTCATATGAAAACCCAACAGCAAAACGAAGGATTTCATTACCTAATCAAGCTCTCTCTCACGTATGCAGTGCTTTATAGTGTTTCGTTTTCAGGAAGGATGATTTAAGGCTTCTGAAACGATCGAATTTCATTTTCGTATCAAAATATAAAAACATGCCAAGAACACGAAGAATGCATGAAGAACGTGAAGAACACATAAAGAATGTGAAGAACATGCTTTCTCTCAAAATTTCTGCAGAGCTTCCCCTTATACGGGGTAATATTTCTAGGAAAATTTCGACAGAGTTTCCCCTTATATTGTGACATATTTCTATAAAAATTTAGATAGAGTTTTCCCCCATATCAGGACATATTTCTAGGAAACTTTCGGTAGAGTTTCCCCTTATATCGAGATATATTTCAAAATAAAAATGAAAAGAGCTTCCTCAAGAGGAAAACAACAGTGAAACTGAAAGAATATAATCAAACTGCAAGCGATGGAGAATCGGTATAAACCATGCGTCTTAGGTAAGTGAAGGTATGATGAATCACAAGGTTCACTGACGTGCATAGCTGCCAATACCTAAGTAGGGTATTACACATATTTCTCCATCAAAACAACTATAAAAGCAGAATCGAAAGAATAGAAACATAAGAGATGGAGAATCGGTAGACACCACACATCTTAGGTGAGTGAAAGTGTGATGAATCACAAGGTTCACTGACGTGCATAGCCGCTCGCACCTAATTAGGGTGTTAAACAGATTTCTCCTCGAACCACAACAGAAAACAAATCGAAAAGGAAGATGAATCGAAAACCCAACTAGAAAAAGAACATGAATTGAAGCGAAGCCAACTAGAAGAGGATAGTACCTTCCTCCTCCTCGTTCTCCCGACAACGCTTCGCTAGCGCTCCTTCCCCCCCTTCCTCTCCTCCTCCTGACCTCTTGACCCTAGCTCTCGGGCTAGTGGTGGTAGTGGAAATCGTAGAGAATGAATGGGTAGGGGGCCATTTATAGGCTCCAGAAAACTGCTAACCATGGTTAGTAAACAATGGCTTAGCCCTTAACTGCGATTAGCGGCCCTTGGTTTTGGCCCATGGTTTTGGCCAAAGCTTATCCGAAATTTAGTGCTTAAGTTAGAACTTTCCAGAATGTTCTGGATTCGTTAATGATGTTTAATTAACGCTAATCATTATTAACTTTCGCTAATCATGATTTAACTCCGTTAATCGTAATTTAACTTTCATGATTTACGTTTAATTTCTGCTGATCTATGATTAGTGTTTGCTAATGTTGATTAATAGTCCTTGATCCATCATTAGTTTACTTAATCCTGATTAATCGATCTTAATGACAATCATTAAGGTTTAATGACATCTTAAACCTCCTTCTCTTTCTTCTGAAAATCATAATAATTCGAAACAAAGTCTGATTTACACGAAATAAACTCCGTTAATTTCCTTTTGATGAACCAGATCTTATGATACTAAATCCGAGAGATGCTACGTTCAAGGCTTTACATTAGATCTCTTTCTAGAGCGAAGCCCTAGTGACAGGAGGTGCTTCCCAGTCAATCTAAGGCGTGGAGAAGGAGGAGGAGGCGTGGTTCACCATCGCTAGTGATAACCTGGTGGTTCTTCTGCTCCCAATCATAACAGGCGGGAGAGCAGCTTTTTCTTTGTTATTTTTGATTTGTAGCGTAATAAGTAGCTTAGTATTGCTTTTTATTTTGTTTAATTTCGTCATGTTTTACTTACAATCCAAAATATTAAACGTCAAAACCTCCTATCCCGACTCTGCCGACCATCCCTCATCTTCACCTTATGTTGCTACACCACCTAGACCATCATTCACCCTAATTTAGCTCAGATCAGGTACGCACGATCTTCGCTTATGTCACTCGTTGGTGATCAATCCATCTCACCCATACAACCTATATTTTTTATAATAATTTGGTCAAGTAGCTTTGCCCTCGAGCCCTGAAGCTCCTGGTTGTGGTCTGCACGTGAAAGGACCCCATCTGGGGGTCGAATCATATAGAGTCCGCAGCTCTAGGTGCTTAAGCTTTTCCGACCATCAGGCCTCCATCACTGTGGTTTGGAGCTTTTTGACCACTCCAGCTGTTGTGGATCCATCTCAGTGTCATTTTGAGACATCAACCACCCTCCTAGATGGTTGAAGTAGGGAGATAGATCGGATCGAAGGAGACCTCCACCGCAATCCGTCCCTATTCTACGAGGACCCTCCCTAGTCGTCAGATCAAGAATGGAGCTCCAGATTTCTAATAGCTGATGGATCAAGCACCTTGCATCCACTAGGATTTAATCTCCACCCTCCATCCGTGAAGCATCATCGACCCATCTGGAGCATCCACATGGTTAAATGAGTGCACCATCACCATCCATTAGCATGCAAGAAAGGATATATTTTGTCGACACCCCTCTACCTTTTTGTATTTGTTTTCAGTATTTAAACATTCTTATATAGTTGTAATATTTTTATTGTATTTACGTTAAGGACCCTTAACTTCTTTTATTTGCACATAAGTATAATGCAAGGTCACCTCATGTGCCCATACACATGAGGCACCAGGTCATTTTGTGTGGATCCCTTCGGGATATCTGTTATTATTTGTCCATCAAACATTAAATAGCAGTATAAAACTTTTTGGATAAATTATGTCCCTAAACTTTATGAGGGTGTTATTAAATGCTCTAAAATTTCTTATAAATGGCAAATAGATCCATGTATTGTTGATTTTATTGTGTGCTTGTGTTTTTAATTTTAAAAATAACATTTTACATCGAACAATTATAGGAAAATTATCTTAAGTGCTCGAAACACTATTGTATCACATATATTTTTTGCACGATAATTAACATTAATTTCATATTTATAAAAATTCAAAAACATTGTATTTTCTCCTATTTAGCATTTAAAAATCCATGAAAATTATATAATATGTAGAAAATTTTCAAAAAAATACTATTGTCTTATTTTATTATATTTCATCTTCTTTACAAGTATTTTGTGAAAAAAATTAAGAAAAAATCCTAAAAATTATAAAACATAGAAAATATCATAAAAACTCTATAAAACTTAAAAAATCACGAAAATATGTTTAAAATTATCGAATTTTCTTTCTATTATCTAATATCTAGGAAAATTGATTTTGGTATCAATCTAAGTTGATAGATATTTATTAAGCTCATTTAAAGTTCCTGAATTCGATTTTTGTTTTATTTTATGTTTTTCCTTATTTTAAAATACATAAAAAATATAAAAAATTACCCAAAAATAGCAAAAATTCATAAAACTCGAAGATAATATCATATTTTAAAAAAAACTAAAAAACCTTCCTTTTTATGTACTACTTACATGCTTATATATATATGTATATATCAATTCATTAAATATATTATTATATCTTATTTTAAAAAAAGTCAAAAAGTAAAAAAATTGCAAAAGCTAAAAACATAAAAAGTACGTAAAAATTAAAACCACAAAATTATTTAGAAATTCAAAATACATAAAAATCTCCTATGTAGCCTATTCCACTTTTTCTCTACTCTACATGCTCTCAGGGGTTGGACCTCTACTTCTTGTCATTATACACATTTTGTAGAGTTTAATAATAAATTTTAGCTCACTCATTTACATTGCTTCATTATTATTGTGAGTTAATTGTTGACGATTCGCTCGGGTTGGGTTCCACGTACCGAGAGAGCGGCCAATACAATGATTGTCAGATCTGACTTGTCGGACACTACATGCCCTCCAAGATCGGACTTTGGTTCCTAATTTAGGTGAGTTATCATGTACACCTTCTCATTTGAGTTTTAGTACCTAGGACTAGTGGTTGAGTTTCCCATTATAGTTAAGATTTCATGCCACGATGTCTGACTTTTGGTGGCACGGAGGTAACTTAGAGTAGTGGTGCTAAGGGAGGATAATGCACCCTTGGGACCTTGGGTAGGAGCTTAGTTGATTTCAATCTCGATAAGTCATTAGTCAGGGGGCATGATATACTTGGCACACCGATGTGACTTTTTGCCTAGTGTATTGGTTGTTTGTGTCTCGCTTCATTTACTTTGGGTAGCACTCGTGTATTGGCTGGTGTAGGCTACATTTCTTGGTATTTCGGATGGAAGCACTAAGCGGGGATTTCTATGAGTTGTGGTTCACATGAAAGAGAAGGTTCAGGATGGACTTTCCAATGGTCGTTTACAAATCTATAGTGTGTCTTGGTACACATTGAAGTATGGTATTTGAATTGGCACATAGTAATGTGTGGGTTGGACATCGTTACACGGTAAAGTGTGGGGTTTCATGATTTTGCATCAAGCTTGGTATCGTAGGGATAAGGATCGAGTATCTAGATTTTCGGATCAGTTGTAGTGTATGATGAATCTCCATTTCATCATCTTCATTTTATAATTTTGACCTTAAAAACCCTAGTAAATGCGCGTAAATAAGCTTAATTTAGGCATTTTATCATTCACGCATATTTGTGTAAATATTGTATAAAATACTGTTTTTAATGCCAAAATTATAGAATAAAGAAAAGAAAAGAAAAAGAATAAAATATTGCAAATATTTTATGACCCGAAACTCCGAGACCTAGGCATCTCGATGACTAGGTCGACAAGGAATAAAGTAGGGGGAGATAAGGGCCAAAAATCCAATAAATACCTTTTATTTTATTCATTTTCCTTCATCTTTTGGGACCTATTTTTGGTTCCACTTTTTATACTTCAAATGAAGAAACTTTTTACATGAAAGTTGTAGATAATTAAGTATAGAAAAATACAAAATTGAATTCGTACAAAATTAATGTACAGATAAAAAGTTATTATCTGAATTAGTTTCCAAATTCCCAACTTCTCAGACCTGTATCTCTCAAATAAAAACGCAAAATGTATCAAAATCAACTTTAATTGTATATAACTTTTAATAAGCTATTTAATAAAGGTGGTTACATATTTTTCTTAGTTACGGTGTGAAAGGTAGGTTTTGGACCCCTATTGTATACTTGTACCGATTAAAATATTCCTTTTATTTATTATTCATTATTTTTATAATTTTATAATTTTGTAAATATTATTTATAATATATATATGTATATTAAAAAAGGAACAAAAACATAAAGAAAACACAAAAATAAAATACTTGTAGAAAATATATAGTTATAATACCAATAAGTAAACCTATACAATTAATACTTCTATTTATTTAATTATATATAATGCATCTGAAAAATAAAATAAAAATATATTTAAGTTTATAAATATAAATTATAAATAAAATAATAAACAAGATTAATAAAATTAAAAATACAAAATAAAAACAAAATATTAAAATATATAGATAAATATACCTATATAGCCCATAAAAGGTAACTTATAATTTTAAACCTCGAAAAAATAAATAAAAATCATAAAAAAATAATTCGAAAAATAAGAATTATTTTTATTTAATAATCTAAATTAATAAAATCGTTTATTATTTTTAATATAATTTCCAATTCTTTTCTCCAGGCTTTTTCATGGTTAGTCCTGACCTGCGCCTGCCGTTTCGTCAGAGCCTCATTTTTGCTCAACTTCGTAGATTGTCCGAGGCCTGCACTTGCATCTTTTGATGCCAAGTCCTTCTGAATTTTTTGGCCTCATATATTGGTTATTCACGCCCAGATCTTTTCTTGGGCTTCGAATCACTGATCGAGTCGTTCCACCTCATTCTTGGAGTCGCTTCCTTCACCTATTCAAAAACCCAAACCAACTCCCTTCATCCTTTGAACCTTCCTTGCACCGTTTTTGCCCTCTTTGTGGTGAGCTCAGGACTCGAGCTCGTGATAGGAGCTCCTCCAGCTCCCTGGAGCCTGGTTAAGCGAGTATCAGGCTGGTCTCCACCCACCTCTGGCAAGCCATCGTCGTCGAGGTCATCTCTGCCTCCCAGCCATTGAGGTATCTGTTTTCCCTGTGTTTTTCTTGCATTTTAGATTGACCTTAGTCGTAGGATTAGATCTACCCCGTCCTTTTCGATTGAAACCCCCCATCCATCTTCACCAACCACCTCGCCGGAGCGTGCTCCGACGAGCTTTGTTTTCTACTTCGCAGCCCATTCCACCTCTTTTTGCCCACTGGAGGGTCGTGATAGTTTGCCTGCGACCCTCATAACACTTCCTGTAGGTAATGGAAAAAGAAGACCGCCTGGAGGCGATTTTGCAACCGCCGGAAGCTTCTTGAGTTCCTTCTCGACTTCACCGCCGTAGGAGTGCTCCAGAGGTCGTCGGCCAATTTTGACACCTCAAGACGTTGGAGGACCACCGCATGACCATCAGGCGCCAGTTTTGAGAACGAAGGACCGCCGGAGAAGGGAGACCTTGACGGAGGAACTTCGCTGCGACGAAGTTGTTTCCCTATTCGTTCATCATCCTTCTCCGTCGTCGGATATTCAGAGCGCCCCAGATCGAGCAGCTATCGTCCGATCTAGCCTTCCTCAGCCATTAATCGCGTCCAGAATCGTCTAATCTCAGTCGCTCGTGCCGAACCGGTATCGGCGCTTCCCGAGCTAACACATGTATAAGTAAGGAGTGTCTGTCGTCCGATCCACTGGGCGGGGGTAATTTACACTCGAGCCCTCGCTATTTTTTTGTAATTAAAATTGGTTTCTAATCTTTCATCTGTTGTTTAAATGTTTTTGTAAAATTTACGTTAAAGCCCTTGAACTTTGGATTAGCGTGCATTGGTCCCTGGCCACATCACCTCACGTAACGGGTGCACATGAGGTTGGCCATTTTGCAAAGGGGACCATCTGAGTATCTTTTATTTCCACTAAGTCCTAAAACTTTTTAATTAAGTTATAAACTTTTTGGTTATTTTGCAATCTAGTCCTTGAGGTTTTTGATTATTACAGTTATGTCCCCGCTAGGTGCGTACGTGGTACCCACGTGATCCTTGGCGTTTTTACAGATATATCCTTATGACTTTTAGTATTTAGTTTTAGTCCTAGAACTGCATATTTCAGTTATAATATTTCTAGTAAGTTTGCATTTAGACCCTCAATTTTTTGGTGATTATTAGCGATTTTGCAGGAATACCCTTGAGTTTTTGGTTATTTCTGATTGGTCCAGAATTATTTTTTTCAGTTATATTATTTCTGGGAAATTTCACTTTGGCCCTAATATTTCTAGATATTTACAAATATACCCTTACTAGTTGTGTAATTTCTCTTTGTTGTTTGCATTTGTTTCATGCATCTATAAAATTTGAAAAATCCCCAAAAATAGGCATAAGTTCATGTTTCATTGCTCTATCACGCTATATTTTTGATTTTATTATTAGACCATTTTATTATTTATAAAAAATCAAAAACATTCTTTTTCATCTCTATTTGGATCAAAAAATACATACAAATTATAAAAACTTTTGAAAAATTCTCTAAAAAATATATTTTGTGTATTTTTATATATTTAATCTTCACACCAAAAATCACTAAAAAATATATAAGAAAACTCAAAAAATTACAAAACCATTAAAATCTTTATAAAAATATTAAAAATTCTTTAAAATCTTAAAAATTTAATTTCTATTATTAAATTTTCTTTATTTTATAAAATTTATTTTAAAATTAATTTGGAGAATTGTTGTTACTATTTACTTTTTTTCATCTCCATTTTACTTTCAGCTATTTATTTTATTCACTGTTTGAGTATTTTGGACTTTAAAAATACCAAAAAATAGCAAAAATATAGGAAAAATCACAAAAACATTAGAAAATTATAAAAATCAAAAAAAATATTTTATTTCCTGTATTTTACTTATTTTTACCTATTTATATTTATATATATATATATTATATCTCTCTTTCCTTTATTATATATATATATCTTATTTTATAATTTAAAAGAATAAGGAAATATAAAATATAAAAAAATTTGAGGAATACATACATCACACTAAAATTCTTAAAAAAATTGACCACTTACCCTTGTAAATTCTGAAAATCTACTTCTTGTAAATATAAGAAACATTCCCGTGTAAATATTTGTACTTAGCTTTTAATCAAAATCTTTTCTTTTCAAAATCCCAAAAATATTTGCAAAATTAAAATACAAAAAATTGCATATGCATCATCCTTTTCAAAAATCCATAAAAAGTTCAAAATCTTTGAAAATTGCATCACTAAAATATTTTCTGCATTCTGCATAGCATTTGCATAGCATGAGCATTTTTCGGATTGAGTTTTATAGTTGAACAAGTCTAAGTAAAATCCAGAGATTGGAGCTTGATTGGACTTTAAAATCTACACAATAACAGGAACCTTGTAGGAGCTGGAATTGAGGTACTTCAAGTCTAGTTGACTTAATTCTTTGAGTATCACAAGACTTGGTTCAATGGATTCATGACTACCTATAAAAAGTATTTTGGAGCACACGCACGACTGTTGTTGATAATGACCTAACTTGGACACCTGCACCTTTCACATGGCTCAACTAAATTGGAGTGGTGAGGGTGTTGGATTAGCCGGTATGAGACGCACACAAGTGGAAACATTTGTCCTCCTCTAGGGAGGGAAGTGCACCCCAACCCATCCAGTGATGAGGAATTGTAAAGATAGGAGAGTGTGCGTTGATTTAAAGATTCAAAAGAGGGATAGTCTACTGGCTCAAGAGAAAAAACTCCTTATGTATATGCTGTTGTATATAGTATTTCAAAAAAAAAGAAAAAACTCCAAAAAAGTGGACAGGCCTGTATAAAAATAAAATGTCTGCCGGAGTGTACATATGTTGTATAGAAAATAAGCAAGCTTGAGCTTCAAAGTCAAATCATGTGAGCCTGCAGCTGGATGACTTAACTACACTGGTCTTGCATCCTAGGATAGGTAGCCACCTGGCTACCGTCCATTCTTCTCTTTACCCCCTCCTCTTGAGCTGGTTGTCACTTGAACTTAGAAGGGAATACCCCGCTCCTCGAGGAAGGAGTTATTGGATTGGAGAATCATTGGATTATCATGCTGGAAAAGTCAGTCTCTTTGTCATTTCAGTTGGGGAGAGCCACCATCACTTACACTGTACGAGTCAGATTCATAGTCTAAGGGTTTGTGTATGGGTTGAAGTATTCTGACCTGGCTATTGAGGAGACTTGAGCAGAGTTTTGGGATTCTCGAAGGTTGTTGGATTTCAAATTCGATTCCCATTAAGGTTCCGCCCGCACTAAAATTCCAAAGGTCCGACTTAAGCTCCAAACTTTGATTTTGTAAAGACAAGTTTGATAATTAAATTTAATCCTTTTTTTCTTTTCTTTATTTTTCTTTTCTGCACTTATTGCATAAGTGTTTTCTAGGGACTAGCAAAGGCAAGTATAGGGGGATGATGAATCTCCGTTTCATCATCTTTATTCTATAATTTTGGCTTTAAAAACCCTAGTAAATGCGTGTAAATAGGCTTAATTTAGGCATTTTATCATTCATGCATATTTGTGTAAATATTGTATAAAATATTATTTTTAATGCCAAAATTATATAGTAAAGAAAAGAAAAGAAAAATAATAAAATATTGCAAATATTTTATGACCCGAAACCCCGAGACCTAGGCATCTCGATGTTTATGTCGACAAGAAATAAAGTAGGGGAGATAAGGGCCAAAAATCCAATAAATACCTTTTATTTTAATCATTTTCCTTCATTTTTGGGGACCTATTTTTGTACTTTTTATACTTCAAATGAAGGAACTTTGTACTTGAAAGTTGTAGATAATTAAATATAGAAAAATACAAAATTGAATTCTTACAAAATTAATGTACAGATAAAAAGTTATGATCTGAATAAGTTTCCAACATCCCAACTTCCCGAACCTGTATCTCTCAAATAAAAACTCAAAACATATCAAAATTACCTTTAATTGTATATAACTTTTAATAAGCTATTTAATGAAGGTGGTTTCATATTTTTCTGAGTTACGATGTGAAAGTTAGGTTTTGGACCCCTATTGTATACTTGTACCGATTAAAATATTTCTTTTATTTATTATTCATTATTTTTATAATTTTATATTTTAATAATTTTGTAAATAATATTTATAATATATGTGCATATTGAAACAGGAACAAAAACATAAAGAAAACACCAAAATAAAATACTTGTAGAAAATACATAGGTATAATACCAATAAGTATACCTATACAATTAATACTTCTATTTATTTAATTGTATTAAGACATCAGAAAAATAAAATAAAAATATATTTAAGTTTATAAAAATAAGTTATAAATATATAAAATAATAAACAAAATTAATAAAATTAAAAATAAAAAATAAAAACAAAATATTAAAATATATAGATAAATATACCTATATAGCCCACAAAATGAAACTTATAATTTTAAACCTCGAAAAAATAACTAAAAATCATAATAAAATAATTCAGAAAATAAGAATTTTTTATTTAATAACCTAAATTAATAAAATCATTTATTATTTTTAATATAATTTCCTATTCTTTTCTCCGGGCCTTTTCCTGGTTGGTCCATGTGGACCAACCAGAGGGTCGGAGAGTTGACCCGCGGTCAACTCTCTGACCTGCGCCTGCCGTTTTGTCAGTGATGAATACCCATTCATCACTCTTTATTCTTATATTTTAGCTACAAAAACCTTTGCAAATGCATGTAGATATGTGTAAATAGGAATAATTACCAAAAGCATGCATTGTGTAAAAACCTATAATTAGCATGTTTTTGTGCAAAAATAAAAGAATAAAGACTAAAAAGAAAAAGAGGGAAATATTTAGAATAAATATTGAGCAACCTAACCCAAGGGAGGGCTCAGATGGGCCTGACCGCATAAAAGCCAAAGTAGAGGGAGATAGGGGCTCTTGTGTAAATATTGGTGTAAATAAATAAAACTATATTTTCCTCACTCAAAAATATGCTTGTAAATATCTGTATATATTTATAAAAGTATAAAAACAAAACAAAAAAAGTTAAAAATCAAAAAGATCAAAAATACCCCCTTTCATCATGTACATAAACCACACCTATATATCTATTTAGCTTTGTAAATATATAAAAGTAATTTTTATAATTTTTGTAAATAGTCTATGTTATATTTTGTAAATAAATAAAATAAAAACAATTAAAATCAAAACAAAATAAAAATAGAAAAATCAAAAATACAAAAATACATTGTACATATACCATGTATATAGATGTAAACATCTATTTATTTTATCTATGTACATAAATAATAAAAATAAAATAAAAACACCCTTTTATTCCTTATTTTATTCTATAAATAAATAAAATATAAAATAAGGATAAAAGTGTGTAAAAATAATATATAAAAATCAAAACCCTATATATACTGTATATACCTATATCTAGTACATATTATGTATATAGCCTATTTTTATTTCTAAAAATTAATTAAAAATCACCAAAAAATAGAAAAAAATAAAATAAAAATATTTCATGTTTTGAGTTTTGCAGATTCGGCCCCTAGCTACCCCTATTTGTCACCTCAAGATCCAGCCACGTGGCCGAACCCCATTGGGTCCTGGGGATGTTGACCGCCCGGTCAACTAGCCCCCCCAGGACCACTTCCCACGGGTCCGAGCGCCTGACCCGATTTCTCCAATTAATACCCGCCCGACCCGATCACCAATTCGCCAAGCCCCGGGTCCGAATCATTCTCCTTGCATCCGGCATCCTCGCCGGAGCCGCTCCCTCGGGATCCGCGCGCTCCTGAGCTTGCCCGGACCCCTTCTTCTCGGACCCCTAGCCATATAAAGGTGCTGCTCTGCCACCTTCCAACGCTATCTTTGGTCATTCCCCTTCTTCCCTGTGAGCTCCAGAGAGACCGCGAGAGTGACAGCGAGCGCCTCGACCTGTTGCAGCGAGGAGAGGAGGTGAAAACCATCGATCCGGCGACGTTGCCACCGTAGCTCCGCCACCTGAGCGAGCTTCGAGCCTCGGGCCGAGACGACCCTCGAGGCGACGACCAGGAGCACCCTCTGCTCTTCCCCAGTCTCACCGTTCATCCAGGTAGTCCCGTAGCTTCGCCATTTCGTTCGATTTTCGTTTACCCCCAATTTGTGCCGCCGTCGTCTTTCGTCGATTCACCCCGGTTCCGACCACCATCCGACCATCGGACCCGACCTTCACGTTCGCCTTCCTCCGCCGCACGTTCTCCACCCACACACGCAACCCAGCTCGCACAGGAGCTGGGAACCGGGCTCCTCCGTCCACCACCTTCGCCAGAGCCCGCCACCCCGACGCACCAGCCACTGTCGCTCCGCCTAACTGGGTCGAGGCAGTTTTCCCTCGACCCGCGAGTCTTCTGAGCCACTTTGCAGGTCCCCCCGAGCCCATCTGAGGGCTTGGTCATTCAGGTTAGGAGACCCAGCTCCGCCGACCGCCCCTGAGCTCTTCCGAGCTCGGGTCGATCATCGGAGCGCAGCAGCAGACGCAGGAGCGCACCAGCTTTCTTCTCCGATCATCAGAGCACTCCGAGGATGAGGCCAGCGCCAGCACGAGCCCGGCGAAGCTCGCCGGGGCCCAGTTCTTCCAGCACCCTCCAGCGTCGTTGGATCAGCCCCCAGCTCCAGACGCCATCCTGACCGTTGGTTCCTGGAGCGCCCCTAGACGTCAGATCTGAGGCGACTGATCCGGACCGTCAGATCCACACGTGTCCTGGCCTAGACCGTTGGATCAACCAGAGCAGTTCCAGCGCTAATCGCCGCCCCCAGCTAGACCGTCCGATCTCCATGTGGCAGTTATCCAGACGCTCTGGTTACTAAAGGGTAATTTACCCTTAGGCCCTTATCTTTGTTTTATTTCGCATTAGTCCTGTAAATATTTAAGTACGTTGTTTAGTTTTAGGTTTAATTGCATAGAGGACCCTGAGCTTTAGATATTTGCATTTATACCCCTGCCTGTGTGAGCCACGTGCTTCGTCACGTGTTATTTTGGTGTATTTGCAGCATATGCCCTTGTAGTTCTGGATGTTATGAAATGAATGAAAGTTTTTAGTTAATTGCATTTATACCCCTGTGCGTGGTTTATTTCCGCATGTGCGATATTTTTTGGGTTATTTGCAACTAAGGCCCCTGGACTTTTGGTACGTGTTACCAATAAGTCCTCGGGACTTATTTTTGTTACATTTAGGTCCCTGAGTGCCCCAGGCACGTGCGTGGCGCGTGTTTTGCTGGGTTAATTGCACCTGGACCCCCAGAACTTTGGGTATTTGCATTTCAGTCCCTGTGCACAGTACTCTCTTTGTATTTTTGAATAAAATATCAAATCACCTCCAAATCCAATGAGAATTTGACACATGGCTCCTGCCATGGTGTAGGATTTTCAAGGATTTTTTAGGACATTTTTGATTTTGTTTGCTATTTTTAAAAATTCAAAAACCTTTATTTTCATTACTGTTTAACTTGAAAATTCACAAAAAAATATAAAAACTCCCCTAAAAATTCCACAGAAAATTAGCTACTGTTTCGTTTAGTTTGTTCGATTTTCTAGCCAATTTTGGCTATTTTTCATTGCTTAAAAACCTTAAAAACTTAAAAACACTTAAAAATCCATAAAAATTCTAGTAAATAGTTGAAAAATCCAAAAATAATAAAGTTGGTACCTAAATTTTCCTTGTTTTATCTACTTTATAGGAAAATTACCTCTAGGCCATTTTGAGGCCCTTAGATATTTTATCTAAGGCTTTTTGGCTCGGCTGGACAGTACCCCTTATTTTTGCCACTTTTTGATTTTTAGAAAATAAAATACACATCAGAAAATTATCAAAAATTCACCAAAAACACAAAATAATATAAAATACACAAAAATATTTTTGTTTTGATTTTTGGTTGATTTTTGTTGTTTTAAATAATTTGTTGAAGTGTGCTTGTATTTGCTTTTCTTATTTTCTTTATATTTTAAAAATCCAAAAAAATATAAAAATAATTAAAAACCACTAAAAATATTTTCCTCTTTTATTTTATTTGTTTTTACTACTTCGTAGGCCTTCGGCCAATCCGTGCTCCTTGAGTTCGACCTTGGGTGCTATACCAGGTTAATCACATAGCAGGACCGCTACTTCGTGATTTTATTGATTTGATCTATTTCGAGTGGTTCATTTTTCTTGTTGACCCGAGTCTGAGTGATTGAGGTCTCAACGACCTTATAGACACCTGATTGCCTTAGTCGTTCGGAACGATCATCAGAATGGCGCCGTTGCCGGGGAGCACGACTTAGTAGTTGATTTTCTTTTCGTTTTTTATTTTCGCGGCTTTTTGCGGCTCTTTCAGAGCTCGCGGCTCTTCGCGGCTTTTGTTCATATTTTCTTTTTGTTTTATTTTGTTTTGTGTTCTTTTTCTTTTATTTTTGTTTTTTGTTTATTTTGTGTGTTTATTTTTATTTTGCATTTTTGCATATATACCCTGTTATTTTTATTTTCAGTTCTTTTTCCTTTATTATTATTTGTTTATTGGTTCTGACCACTCTATTTTCTCTTGCGAGGGCCTGAGGATCGAGGCGGCTACTCTCGAGAAGCCGGCGCAACCGCGGGATTCGGAGGCGGCTTCCTTCTGTACGGAGCCGCAGGAGAGAGTGAGAGAGAGTTGAGTGGGTGAGGATTAGGATAGACTTTTATTTTTATTCATAATTATTGTAATAACACAGGACATTGGACTTGGACACTTGGACTGTAGTAGCGGGTCTGTTTCGCCGAGCACCGGTGTGCTCGGGGGACCCTTAGGACTTGCGCAGTTTTTCGCGGTTTTTCGTGTTTTATTTTCTTTTCTTTCTGCCTTTTCCGGTGTTTACGCGGTTTTTGCTCGAGCCCCTAGACTTAGGAATTTCTGGTGATTGTGCCGTAATTAGTAGGATCCACACACCTAGCTGCTTATCTGTTCCTATAGAACGTTAATTGGACCTACTAAAAATAATTAATAAAAATAACCGACTCATTTGCCTTCGTAGCCTACGTGTCGCAGCCCGTCCTGTAAAGCGCTTACTCCTACCCCCGATTTATCGGACAGAGGAGGGACGGGCCAAGACCGGACTCTTTGGCTTGGAGGTCGGTGACCGGTTAAACGGTTCTTCGCTAGAATTGCTCATCTAGGACTCGGCTTTCCCGTTGCATCATATAGGTAGTTTCCTTTCTGTCTTTACATTTATGCGCGGATCATATTGCATGTAGAGTGCTGGAGACAGGTACGCATTTCTTACTCAGCATGCATCATTGATTTATCGCGCATCGGCTTTTTCGTCTTCTCCCCCCTGTTTTGGACTTAATAACCAGGAGAACCGAAAAATTCGTTAGGCCATTTGTTTGCTTTGAAAAATACTAAAAAGTGAAACCATAAAATTGGGACTGGTTAATTCTATTGATCTTAAAATCCGCTCACCCTAAAAATTTTGTCTTGGGGAGAGCAACCCCCTCATTGTATGGTTTGGATGCGCGAGAGAGTGACCCGCACCCTAGGTAGAGCCCCCCGGTGCTAGTCCCGACAGATTACCGACTTTTCCGTGCGGGCCAGTCGGTTGGGTTGGCATCGGATATCCTAACAGGTCACGTAAGCGCTATGATATTTTGTGTGTTCACCAAATAAAATTGACAAGATAAATTGACCGAACTTTCACGGTCTTCAGCTCGCGTTGCGTTTGTGAACCGGGGGTTTGTTTGTGATCATAGTTTCTCCAGATCTCATCCGCACTACTCGCCAAGTCAAGATGATGGGTAGACGGTCTCTTAGGCAGCCTCTGGCTGCACCGCTTTCGGGCACGTCTACCTCATCATCTAGGTTGGCTCGCGAGAGCTCAGACCCGCTCTCTGAGCCCAAGTACGATTCCACCCTGTTCCCCCTCGACCCCCTTTCTGTCCGACCTGAGAGATACGAGCCCGAGGAGAGATTGATTGATTTGACAGCACCTGAGTTGGGCTCATTTGGTTTTGCAGACGTCATGGCCGGAGCCGGCAGTTCAGATGATCACTCCCGACAGCCCGAGCATTTTGTACTTGACCAGGGAGCGATCAACTCCACCCTGATCGCATCACTTGAGACAGTCCAGCAGCAGTTACGCGATCAGGGGGCATTCATGATAGAGATGAGGCGAGAGTTGGAGAGGCTCAGAGCAGAGTGAGACCAGCAGAGCGAGCCTGAGGAGATACCTGATGCAGAGGCACGAGCCGCAGCAGCTGCAGCAGCGGCAGCAGCCGCCGCCGCCGCAGCGGGAGGCGCCGCGGCAGGAGGACCACCACGACCGATGCGGGAGTTGCACAACCCCGGATCGACACTCATGCATCATTGGGTAGTAGTGCCAGGGATCGTGGGGGACTTCAAGTTCCCCCCGAACACTTTGCAGTTACTACCACGTTTCCACGGACTTGCCACTGAGGAGCCCCACCTCCACCTCCAGGAGTTTCTTATGATCTGCAGCACTGTCCACGATCGCCACTTGGACCAGGACACGATCCGGATGATAGCCTTCCCGTTTTCACTGGCAGATAGATCAGCCACCTGGCTGAAGCATTTAGGGAGGTTTGTCTACACCTGGGAGCAGCTCCACACCGAGTACTTGAACAAGTACTATCCACTCGGGCGGACGAATGCAGCGAGGGCCCTAATCAGCGACTTCTCCATGTTTCCCAACGAGCAGTTTCACGAGGCATGGGAGAGGTTCCGAGAGCTCCTAGACCGATGCCCGCACCACGACATCTCCAAGCCGAACCTAGTTCAGAGCTTTTTCAGCGGGTTGATGCCAGAGCTTCAGGGTCTGGTGAACGCTTCTTGCGGCGGGTCCTACTTTGCCAAGGACCACGACCAGGTCTGGGCCATCTACGAGGAGATGGTTGAAAACTACATGGTGATGTCCCAGACCAGGTTGTATACTCAGAGACCCCAGCCACAGCAGCCAGGACCCGTGCAGTACCAGCGGATAGCACGGGTAGATGCAGGTCCATCCAGTTCGTCCGCAGTCGCAACAGCACAGGCAGATTCGACAGCTGCAGCATGGGTATCATCAGCGAGAAGTTGGACCGCATGGAGCTGATTGAAAAGAAGCAGTGCCAGAGCATCACTCAGATGGAACAGATGGCACAGGTTCTGAGCGACATGAAGACCCAGCTCATGTGTCTTCAGGAGGCACAGACGGCTCCTCAGCCCAGTCTTCAGTCGCGAGGCGACTCCGGCAGCAGCAGCAGCTCGTCCCAGCGCTCCAGCTCCCTACAGCAGCCTAGACAGGTTCATCTTCTACAGGCGGAGCCGTACCAGCAGCCGCAGCCCACCTACCAGTCCCCACCATCTCCAGACATGCAGATGGTGGTATACCAGCCGGACCAGCCTCTGCCAGTACTCCCGCCAGCCCCCTACGATGTCGAGTCGTTGATGGATGTCAACGGGATTTGGTATGACCGCCCCCAGCCTGGGATCCGACGTGACCATCCCGGATTCATGTGGGGGAGTGGTGGTGCCCAGCCCCAGCAGCAGCCGTCAGGTCAGGGAGGACAGTACTCCCAGCAGAGAGATCACCAGCAGTCGCAGCAGCAGCCCCCTGCATACCAGCAACACCAGCCATCATCCTTCGGTCCTCGTCCCTATCAGCAGCAGGGACAGTCGTGGAGACGTGAGCAGCAGGCTCACCTAGTTCAGCAGCAGCACCCTTCCTCATACCCCTCTTACCACGAGCAGCAGTTCCAGCAGCCTCACCCACAGAGAGGCTACCCGTCGGGCTCCCACGAGAGCCCTGCTTTGAATGACATTGCCCGCCTCCTCACGGACCAGCAGGCCACATTCAGACGGGAGATGGACGAGTTCCGCCAGGAGATGCGGGACTTGGTGAGAGGGAAGGCTGCCATTCCAGCCTAGATCGAGCCGAACCCGAATAACCTTAGGAGGAAATCTGAGCAGGTGATGAACGCAAAATTCGCCTCTTTAATAGGTATAATTTACGCTGTAGCACAGGAGGCGAATATTGTTCAGCAAAAACCACAGTCTTTGAATGCTGTGGAGTATTTATACTTGGCAAGTGTACCAAGGTCGAACACAGGGACACATCTGCTTAATTAGCTATTGAATAATGATTCTTGAAGTTCAATGTCAATTAATCTCATTTCAGGTCCATATGCAAATCATGAAGCACTAAGCTATTTACAAGGTAATGCCATGATGCATGCATTTTTTAGATATTTTTCTGCGAGTTAAAGTGATGCATGTGCAAATAGTGCAATAAAATATGCATGATGAATCAAATGCTACAATTATACCCTAAAATAAGAGCAACACAATATAGAATGAAGTTAGAGCCATTTTGAACACATCATTAAAAATCGGTCATGAAATCAAGCAGAACAAGTAAAGCTAGGTCCCATTTTTAACATAAAAATTCACTTCATTTAAAACATTGTCAAATGAGACAAATAAGCATGCTAGATTGTAGAGGACAAAACAAGGATCAAAACGACACTAAAATCATGCAATTTGGACCTACGATGCTCAAGTTATGCTAAAAACAGTGCAAGGGCATAATTGTAATAAAAATGCAAGAAAAATAAAAGGATAAATATTACAAATGGGTCCCTGGAAGGACCCATTTGTAAATACCAAAAGCCGCCTGGGGTCCTCTGTAATTTCTCCATAAGCGCGGGGACATTTGTGCCAATAATGAAACCAGGCAGGGCCTCCCTGTAAATAACCCCAGGCGCGCACGTGAAGCACGCGCCTGGAGGACCTATTTGCAATTTCCATTTCTTCCAGGGTCTTCGTTGCAAATAACCCAGGCCTCATGTGTATTGCTCGTGAGGACCCAGGCTCGGGTAGATGGCTGAGGTTCGGGCCACGTGGTCGCATCTGATGGTACGGCGTGAGGCTTGGAGGACCCGAGCCTTTAGGTTGGGAGCGAGGCTCGGGCATCCACGTGGCATCGTCACAGCCGTTCGATTCAGTTGAATCGAACGGCACCTGTAGCTTCGTCTTCATCACGGGCCACCGGAGGAGGCGGGGCTCCGGCGACCCTCCCTTGGCTCCGCCGTCGCTCAATGGGTCGTCTGAAGGTCTTTGGAGCTAGATGGGCCTCCGGCGAAGATCTGGGAAGCTCCGCGAAGCTCCGAGGCGGATCTGAGGGGGAGATCGATGGAGCTTTGATGAATACCCATTCATCACTCTTTATTCTATTATTTTAGCTACAAAAACCTTTGCAAATACATGTAGATATGTGTAAATACAAATAATTACCAAAAGCATGCATTGTGTAAAAACCTATAATTAGCATGTTTTTGTGCACAAAATAAAAGAATAAAGAACAAAAAGAAAAAGAGGGAAATATTTTGAATAAATATTGAGCAACCTAACCCAAGGGAGGGCTCAGCATGGGCCTGACCGCATAAAAGCCAAAGTAGAGGGAGATAGGAGCTCATGTGTATATACTTCTGTAAAAATATATTTTCCTCACCCAAAAATATGTTGAAAATATTTTGTATATATTTTGTATAGTCTATTAAAAACAAAATAAAAAGATGAAAATCAAAAAGTCAAAAATACCTTCACCATGTGCATAAACCATCACCATTGTATTTATCTAACCCTATAGATAAATGTATTTATTTTCTAAACTTTTTGTGAATATTCTATGGCATATTTTGTAAATAAAATAAATAAAAAGAAACAAAACAAAAATCAAATAAAAATAACAAAATTAAAAATACCAAAATACATTGTATAAATACCATGTATATAAATGTATTCAACCATTTATTTCACCCTTGTATATAAGTAATAAAAATAAAATAAAAATATTCTTTTATTCTATATTTTATGGTGTAAATAAATAAAATACAAAATGAGCATAAAAACACATAAAAATAACAAATAAAAAAAATCAAAAATAAAAACCCATATAGTGTATATATACCTATATATAGAGCTACCCTATTTTTATTTCCAAAAATTAAATAAAAATCACCAAAAAATAGAAAAAAATAAAAGAAAAATATTTCATGTTTTGAGTTTTATTTAATTCGGCCTATTTCTGCCCTAAAATAAATAAACAAAATCAGATACACGTGGCAGTGTCTGACTGGTCCACGGGGGAATGTTGACCCCGGTCAACTCCCCCGCGACCTCCTTCCTTTTCTGGAAGTCGCATGCCGCGCCTTCTTCCCCGATTTTTCCCACGCGCTCCAGGCTGTCACCCACTCAACCCCCGCGCCCGGATTCTTCGCCATTCATCCCTCTCCCTCGCCGGATCCTTCGCCACGAAATCGAAGCTTTCCATCGCTGTCCACCCTCAACCCTAATCGCCCGGTCACTCTATATATTCTTCCCCTCCGCCGCCTCCGCGCCGCATCTTTGGACCCTCTCCTTCTTCCCCGTGACCTCCATTGGCTCCGCAAGAGTGACAGCGAGCGTCAGCCCTTGTTGCAGTGAGGTGAGGAGGCGTATCCTTTGATCCGGCGAACTTCGCCGCCTTTGCTCCGCCGCCAGCGTTGAGCACCGAGCTTCAGGCCTTGACGCCCTTCGAAGCTACGACCCGGAGATAGCCACGCTCCAGCACAGTCTCCAGCATCCACCAGGTAGCCTTAGTTCCTTTTAATTTCGTCTAATTTCCGATTATGCCCAAATCATAGCTCCGACGTACATCTCCGATTCCGGCCACCTCGCGTATCATCTCGACCCTCCGACCATCTCATTATCTCCGCCGTACCCTCACGCACCTTCTACGCACTTCCACTCAACCCAGATCGCACAGGATCTGGGAGTCGAGCTCCACCATCTCCACCTCGCCGGAGCTCTTCCGCCCCACCGCACCGATCACCTTCACGCCACCTAACCGGGTCGAGGCACTTTGCCCTCGACCCGCGAAGCTTCTTGACCATTTTGCAGGTCCAAAGGGAGGCGTCTGAGGCTTCCCAACTTCCAGCCAGGAGCTTCATCTCCGCCGGCCTTGCTCGAGCTCCTCGGAGCTTGGTTTGCCCGTCGGAGACCACCGGCAGACGCGGGAGCCTTCCGCGATTCTTCTCCGACCTCCAGAAGGCTCACCGGAGGACCCTAGTGCACGCACGAGCCCGGCGAGTCTCGCCGGGGACCTGTTCTTCGAGGACCCTCCACCGCCGTCCGATCGTCCTCATCGCTCCAGGTCAGATCTTGGCCGTCCATTCGAGGAGCTGCTTCCACCGTCCGATCCGAGGAGACGCCATCTGGAGCGCCCACCAGCCGCAGCCGTTCGATCCACACGTGGCGCGCATCTAACGCTTCATTAATAAAGGGGTAAATATCGTAGGCCCCCCTCGTAGTTTGTTAATTTCATTTTAGTCCTGTAACTTTCAAGTCAAGTTGTTTATTTTCTGGGTTATTTGCATCAAGGACCTCGCGCTTTATTTTAATTGCACTTATACCCCTGCCAGTAGAGACCCACGTGCTTCGTCACGTGTTTTGTTGGGCTTTTTGCATAATCAATCCTGTAGATCTGGTTGTTATGAATTGAAAGAATATTTTTGAGAAATTACATTTATGCCCCTGTGAGCATTGTTTATGCGCATGTGCGTTATTTATTGGGATTTTTGCAACCTTGCCCCTGGGGTTTTGATACGTGTTATCAAAAACCCCTAGGACTTGGTTTTTGTTACAAATCAGTCCCTGTGTGCCCCAGCCACGTGCGAAGCGCGTGACTTGCTGGGTATTTTGCACCAAGGCCCCCAGATCTTTGGGTATTTGCACTCAGGTCCCTGTGCACAGTGTCCCACTTCTATTTTTGAATAAAATATCAAACGACCTCCAAATCCAATGAAATTTTGACACATGGCTCCTGCCATGGTGTAGGAATTTCTATGATTTTTGGGGACATTTCTGATTTCATTTATTATTTTTAAAAATTCAAAAACCCATATTTTCGCCACTGTTTGACTTTAAAAATACCAAAAAAAAATATAAAAACTCCACCAAAAATTCTAAAAATTGGGTTACTGTTTCTTGCTTGTTGCTTGATTTTCTAGCCAACTTTGGCTATTTTTCATCACCTAAAAACTTTAAAAATTGAAAAACCCCTAAAAACTCATAAAAATTATAATAATTAAATTAAAAATCCAAAAACAATAATTAGGGTGCCTAAATTTTCCTTGTTCTTCATAGATTCCAGGAAAATTACCTCCAAGGTTGATTGAGACTCTTAAATATTTTATTTTTGAGTTTTTAACCTTGCTGGACAGTCCCCTTTGTTTTTCACATTGTTTGATTTTTAATAAATAATTTACCCATTAGAAAAATTCCAAAAATTCACCAAAAACAGTAAAAAACATTTAAAACATAAAAACACATTTTCTTGAATTTTTGCATTATTTTTGTGTGTTGTATAAATTGTTGAAGTTGCCTTGTATTTACATTCTTTCATTTTCTCATCTTTTAAAAAAATCTAAAAAATATAAAAACAAATAAAAACCATAAAAAAGGCTTTCTTGGATTTCTGACTACATCGTAGGCCGCAAGGCCAATCTGTGCTCCTTGTGTTCGACCCTGGGAGCTATACCAGGTTAATCTTATAGCAGGACCATTTCTCTGTGTTTCGTTGATTTATTTTTAGTTGTGGTTCAATTTTCTTGATTGACACGTTCTGAGCGATTGAGGACAACGACATTGTGATTTATTTTCTACCTCAGTTGTTAGTGTGAATTTTCGTGTCGTCAGAATGGCGCCGTTGCCGGGGAGCACGGCTTTGTAGTCAGTTTTCATTCTTCTATTTTTGTCTCTCTACATTATTATTGTTTTCTGACCATCTCTCTCTGATTTTTGTGCGAGGTACTGCCTGGGAACTTGGAGTACTCTTTTTGAAGACCCGCACGGGAAGAAGAGCAGGAGGAAGAGAGAGAAGAAGGAGTTTTCATTTCTGAGAGAGAGAGAGAACAATTTTTGTAATAATTTAGGACTTGAACATTGAACTGTGGACATTTGTACTTAGCGGGTCTGTTTCGCCGAGCACCGGTGTGCTCGGGGGACCCATTTGGATTTTCGTGGCTTTTATCGTGGTTTTGATAGCTAGCTGCCTTTTCCGGTGTTTACGCGGTTTTCTCGAGCCCCTAGATTTAGGAATTTCTGTTGATTGTGACGTAGATACTTAAGGCCCAAACACTTAATAGAATATCTGTTCCTATAGAACGTAATTGGACCTTAATAAAATTCACTAAAAAAGTTAGTTTAATTGAATTTGAGACCACGTGCCGTGAGGAGTCACATACAGCGCTGGCAGGACCCGTTGTGGCGGGCACCGAGTGACTCCCAAGATCGGACTCCGGACTCGATTCCGTTGGCTAACTACTGTTCTTCACGATCAATAGAAGTTGCTCATCTAGGACTCGGTTTTTCCTCGTTGCATCATTTAGGTAGTTTAATTCTGTATTAAAATTCTGCGCGGATCACTTGCATGTAGAGTGCTGGAGACAAGGTACGCATTTCTTTCTCTGCATGCATCATTGATTTTCTCGCGCATCGGCTTTTTTTTCGTCTTCTCCCCCTGTGTTTGTCTTAATCATCAGGAGAATCGGAAAAATCATTAGGCCGCTTGTATTTATTTTGAAAAAAAATTAAAAAGAAGAACAATAAAAATTGGGACTGGATAACACTATTGACCCTAAAAGACACTCACATTAAAAATTTGTCTTGGGGAGAGCAACCCCCTCATTGTTTGGTTTGATTGTGCGAGAGAGTGACCCGAACACTAGGTAAAGCCCTCTGGTGCTCATCTCGACTGATTACCGACTCTTCTGTGCGGGACAGTCGGTTGAGAGAGTATCGGGTATCCCAGCAGGTCACGTAATCGCTCTGATATCTTGTGTGTTCACCAAATAAAATTGACAAGATAAATTGACCGAGCTTTCACGGTCTTCAGATTGTGTTGAGTTGGTGAACAAGGGGTTTGCTTGCGATCATATTTTCTCCAGATCTCATCCGCCTTACTCGCCAAATCAAGATGATGGGTAGACGATCTCTTAGGCAGCCTCTGGCTGCACCGCTTTCAGGCACGGCTACGCCATCATCTAGGTTGGCCCGTGAGAGTCGAGACCCGCTCTCCGGTCCCGAGTTCGATTCCACCCTGTTCCCCCTCGACCCCCTTTCTTTTGCTACTGAGAGACATGAGCCCGAGGAGAGACGAATTGATTTGACCGAACCTGAGTTGGGCTCATCTGATTTTGCAGACGTCACTATGGCTGGAGCAGGCAGTTCAGACGATCGCCAGCCCGAACATTTTGTCTTAGATCAGGGGGCGATCAACTCCACCCTGATCGCATCATTAGAGACGGTTCAGCAGCAGTTACGCGATCAGGGGGCTTTCATGATTGAGATGAGAAGAGAGATGGAGCGACTCCGAAGAGAGAGAGAAGAGCCGAGCGAGCCTGAAGACATTCCTGACGCTGATGCAGAGGCAGCAGCCGCAGCAGCAGCTGCCGCAGCGGCAGCCGCCGCCGGAGGAGGACCACCGAGAACGATGCGGGAGCTACACAACCCCGGATCTACACTGATGCATCATTGGGTGGTGGTACCTGCTATCGTGGGGGATTTCAAGTTCCCTCCGAACACCCTGCAGATGCTCCCTCATTTTCACGGGCTTGCCACTGAGGAACCCCATCTCCATCTCCAGGAGTTTCTGATGATCTGCAGTACTGTCCACGACCGTCATGTGGACCAAGATACGATTCGAATGATGGCCTTCCCTTTTTCACTGGCAGATAGAGCAGCCGCCTGGCTGAAACATCTAGGGAAGTTTGTTTATACCTGGGATCAGCTCCGCACCGAGTACTTGAACAAGTACTATCCACTCGGGCGGACAAATGCAGCGAGGGCCCTGATCAACAACTTCTCCATGCTCCCTAATGAGCAATTTCACGAAGCATGGGAGAGGTTCAGAGAGCTTCTGGATAGATGCCCACACCACGACATCTCGAAGCCGAACCTAGTTCAGAGCTTCTTCAGTGGGATGACACCAGAGCTTCAGGGTCTGGTGAATGCTTCTTGCGGCGGGTCCTACTTTGCCAAGGACCACAACCAAGTCTGGGCCATCTACGAGGAGATGGCAGAAAATTACATGGTGATGTCCCAGACTCGGTTGTACACTCAGAGAGCTCAGCAGCCGCCAGGACCCGTGCAGTATCAGCGGATAGCACGGGTTGATGCAGGTCCATCCAGTTCGTCCACAGTTGCAGCCGCACAGGCAGAGTCGGCCGCTGCGGACATGGGGATTATCAGCGAGAAGTTGGACCGCATGGAAATCATAGAGAAGAAGCAGTGCCAGGGCATAACTCAGATGGAGGAAATGGCACAAACTCTGAGCGACATGAAGACCCAGCTCTTGTGTCTTCAAGAGACACAGACGGCTCCTCAGCCCCGTCTTCTGTCGCGAGGCGATTCCGGCGGCAGCCGCAGCTCGTCCCAGCGCTCCAGCTCCTTGCAGCAGCCTAGACAAGTTCACCTTGTACAGGCGGAGCCGTACCAGCAGCAGCAGCCCTCCTACCAGTCACCACCATCTCCAGACTTACAGATGGTGGTATATCAGCCGGATCAACCTCTGGATGTACTCCCCCCAGCCCCATACGATGCAGAGCCGTTGATGGATGTCAACGGGATTTGGTATGACCGTCCTCAACCTGGAATCCGACGAGACCATCCCGGATTCAGGTGGGGGAATGGGGGTAACCAGTCCCAACAGCAGCCAGCCGGTCAGGGAGGGCAGTACTCCCAGCAGAGAGAGCACCAGCAGCCCCCTGCATATCAGCCACATCAACCATCATCCTTCGTACCTCGTCCCTATCAGCAGCAGGGACAGAATTGGAGACGTGAGCAGCAGGCTCACCCGCAGCAGCATCATTCCTCTTACCCCTCTCAGCCACAGCAGCACCAGGTCCAGCAGCCTCATTACCAGAGAGGCAACCCGTCGGGTTCCCATGAGAGCCCCGCCATGGATGATCTAGCCCGCCTCTTCACAGAGCAGCAGGCTACATTTAGACGGGAGATGGACGAGTTCCGCCAGGAGATGCGGGACCTGATGAGAGGGAAGGCCGCCATCCCTGCGCAGATCGAGCCGAATCCGAATAGCTTGAAGAGGAAATCTGAGCAGGTACTTCACACTGAATTTACCACTCCTAGTGACCCATTTGATGATACATCTTCGGATTTATTTGATGCTGATTTTGTCACACTTAGGAGCGGTAGAAGACCAGCAGGCGGTGCCTCATCTGAGCGACCACACGAGGATCCATCTAGAGCGCCAGATGAGGAAGAGGAGAGCGGTACTGAAGCCGCACATCATGATCATGGTGGTACTGAGGCCACCCGAGATGCTGATTCCACCGGCGGTACTGAGGCCGCCGTTTCACCACATAGAGGAGGTGGTACTGATGCCACCAGCAGAGCCAAGCCAGCCCACGGTACTGAGGCCGCAAGACGTCTAGTTGTAGAGCCAACTAGAGGTGGTACTGATGCCACCAACATTTATTCTGGTAGAAGTGTTGTCTTTCCTCGCATGAATGTATCTCGGAACTTTGATTTGAATAAAGGAAAAGGTTTAGTTTCTTCTGATCCCACTGTGATGAATGATGTTTGTGAGGATCCAGTCATCGAACAGTCTAGACCTATTCCTAGTCCTTCATCTGAGAAGGACCCTGTGATCCCCTTTCCTAGAGCCCTTGAGTTGGGGAAGGGGAAGAAAAAAGAAAAAGATCCAAAAAAGAGAGAGCAGGAGGAGTTCAGCCAGAGCATGATAGACCGATTTCACATCCAGCTGACCCTCAATGAGGCTTTGCAACACATCCCTCTTCTTCAGCGATCCTTGAGAGATAAGACCACAGTCAGAAGGACGAAGAGGAACAAGACCGCAGAAATTCATGTGTTGACTAAAGCCACGTGTTACGCGATCCAGAACCATCTGCCGACTAAGAGGCCAGATTTAGGGGCCCCGTATGTCAGATGTCAGATTAGTGAGCAGAGGTTCGACCGTACTCTATTAGATAGCGGATCGTCGATCAACCTTCTTCCGGCAGCCCTTCTCCACCACTTAGAGTTGGGCACTCTTGTACAGAGCAGGACATACCTTCAGTTTGCTGATCGGTCTGTCAAGAGGCCAAAGGGGTTGTTGCGAGACGTTGTCGTCACGATTCAGGGTTTGCAGTTCCCCGTGGACTTCGTAGTGCTGGACATGGAGACCCCTGACTCGTTGACCGATTCCCCCATCATTCTCGGTCGCCCATTCTTGGCCACAGCCAAGGCGGTGACTGACCACGACAGTGGGAAGGTATTCTTTCGCGTCCAGGGCGAGAGTATACAAATAGAGACGGTTAAGGACCACAGAGCCAGAGCTAGATCCCGCTCACATGGCAGTACAGATTCAGAGCAGCTGACAGACATAGAGCCAGACATCCACCAGGACTGTGATTTTGTGATCACAGATGATGAGGCAGTTTGGGCAGATCCTGCAGCACAGACCATCCTCTCATATTCAGATACAGCTGATGCAGACATGATAGTAGAGGATAGTCTGGAGAGCACAGCCTTGGTTCAGGATACTATTGAGTCAGCAGAGTCGGACCTTGATCGCAACACGATCTCCAGTGATGGTGGTACTGAGGCCACCCTGCTCTATGGTGGTGCTGATGCCACCTTGTTCTCCGGTGGTACTGATGCCACCAAGTCTGATACAGATCCCTCGGATTCAGAATCTGATTGGGCCGATTGTGATGATCAGATGCCAGATTTGGATCCACCTGAGCCTATAGATGAGGAGGAGGTAGAGGCAGAACAGATCAGAGACAATGTAGAGGACCCGCCTTCTCCAGATCCAGTTTGTGAGAGTTCTTTATCATTTTCCCAGGCAAATTTGGCAGAATTATCCGCATACACACATCTTCTTCAGAAGCCAGATTTGCCAGCACCCAGCTGTCCAGAGCTAAAGCTGCTCCCTACTTCGCTGAAGTATAGATTCCTTGCGGGAGAGTCTGAGATGTACCCAGTCATCATCTCTGCTGATCTGACTGAAGAGCAAGAATCCCGTCTGATGGAGGTTCTTGAAAAGAACCGCAAGGCAATCGGATGGAGCGTGGCAGATCTCCATGGGATTAGTCCCTCATTGTGCTCCCACCATATCTATCTCGAGGAAGGGGCGAAGCCGTCGCGTGAGTTCCAGCGGCGACTGAACCCCAATCTAAGAGAGGTTGTCATGAAGGAAATATCAAAATGGTGGAGTGCAGATTTTATTTATCCCATTTCCGACTCCAAGTGGGTCAGCCCCTTGCATGTGGTGCCCAAGAAGACGGGCATCACTACTGTGATCAGTGAGTCGGGAGAGGAGATCGCTACACGAGTACCCACTTCTTGGCGGGTCTGCGTTGACTACAGGAGACTCAACCAAGCCACCAAGAAGGACCATTTCCCCCTGCCTTTTATTGATCAGATCATAGAGAGACTGGCAGGGAAGAGCCATTATTGCTTCCTAGATGGGTACTCGGGCTACAATCAGGTGGCCATCGCTCCTGAGGATCAGGAGAAGACCACCTTTACCTGTCCCTTCGGCACCTACGCCTTTCGACGCATGCCATTTGGGCTATGTAACGCCCCTGCGACTTTTCAGAGATGCATGCTGTCAATATTTTCGGACATGGTAGGGGAGTGTTTGGAGGTCTTCATGGACGACTTCTCGGTTTACGGTGACGGATTCGACTCCTGTCTTGACTGCCTAGACCGAGTGCTTCAGCGATGTATTGCTACCCGGTTGGTTCTATCTTGGGAGAAGAGTCACTTCATGGTGACTCAAGGGACGGTGCTCGGCCACATCATCTCCAACAGAGGCATGGAGGTTGATCCAGCCAAGGTCGATGTCATTAGGAAACTCACACCGCCGTCCAATCTGAAGCAGTTACGGTCATTTCTGGGGCACGTTGGTTTTTACAGGAGATTCATTCATGATTTCAGCAAGATTGCCCGACCGTTGACTGACCTCTTGACGAAAGACACCGGGTTCCTTGTTGATGACAAGTGTCTTTCGTCCTTTGAGACTCTCCAGCAGTGTGTAATTGAGGCTCCTGTCCTTCAGCCACCCGATTGGTCTCTCCCATTCGAGATCATGACGGACGCCTCCGATTTTGCCGTAGGGGCCGTGCTAGGACAGAGGAGGGATGGAGTGCCATTTGCTATACACTATGCTAGCCGCACATTGGATTCCGCCCAGCGGAATTATACAGTCACAGAGAAGGAGATGCTAGCAGTAGTGTTTGCTCTCGATAAATTCAGATCATATATCATTGGATCCCGAGTGACCTTGTACACAGATCACACCGCCATCAGGTACCTCATGTCAAAGAAGGATGCCAAGGCCAGACTTACTAGATGGATCCTTCTACTCCAGGAGTTCGACATTGAGATCAAGGATAAGCCTGGAGTCAAGAATGTGGTGGCGGACCATTTATCCCGACTAGAGCAGCCTGAGGATTCTGAGCAGATTGATCCCATTTGTGATACCTTCCCAGATGAGGCGATTCTTGCTATCACCTCACTCCCGTGGTATGCCGATATTGTGAACTTTCTCGTTGCTGGGAAAGTCCCACAAGATTGGCCCAGGCAGAAGCTTGAGACCTTCCTTGCGAAGGCCAAGTCCTACCACTGGGAGGATCCCATCCTTTACCACGAAGGAGGGGATAGCATCTGGCGTCGGTGTATTCCTCAGGAGGAGCATCATAGTGTCCTCACTTACTGCCACAAGCTTGAGGCAGGAGGACATCATTCTGGGAGGAGAACGGCACAGAAAGTGCTCCAATCTGGCTTGTGGTGGCCTACACTCTTCAAGGACTCAGATGAGTTCGTGAAGAGGTGTACTGACTGTCAGAGGATGGGCACTTGTGGACAGCGTGATATGATGCCGATGCAGCCCATTCATTTCTGTGAGGTTTTTGACGCATGGGGCATCGATTTCATGGGTCCATTCCCTAAGAGTCAGGGATTTGAGTACATTCTGTTAGCCGTAGATTATGTTAGTCGTTGGGTTGAGGCTATCCCCGCCCGAGCTGCAGATGCAAAGACAGTTTGCAGATTCTTGAAGAAGCACATCATCATGCGGTTCGGGGTTCCACGAGTTCTGATTTCAGATGGGGGATCTCATTTCATCAACGACCAGGTGAAGGCACTTGCTACCGAGTTCGGCATAGACCATCGTGTTGCTACACCATACCATCCACAGACAAATGGTCTAGCCGAAGTGTCGAATAGGGAGATTAAGAATATTTTGCAGAAAGTCGTCCGCCCTGACCGAAAGAATTGGTCACAGCTTTTGGACTCGGTCTTGTGGGCATATCGGACGTCTTTCAAGACTCCATTGGGTACATCTCCCTTTCGCCTCGTGTATGGCAAGCCCTGTCACCTACCAGTTGAGCTGAGGCACAAGTCACTCTGGGCAGTTACAGACATATTGATGGATCCAAATGGTATAGGAGACCAAAGGAGGGCAGAGTTAGCCGCCTTGGAAGAGCTTAGAGATGAAGCATTTTCAAGCAGCCTACATTATAAGGAGAAAGTCAAAGAGTGGCATGATTCTCATATCAGCCACAAGCATTTTGAGATTGGACAGAAAGTATGGCTGTTTGATGCGAGGCTTAGATTATTTCCAGGGAAGCTACAGAGCAAATGGAAAGGACCTTATTTGGTCAGGAAGGTACACGATAACGGTAGCATTGATATATCTGAGTTATCTTCTGAGAGTACCTTCCGAGTGAACGGCCAGCGGCTCAAACCATTTCTAGATCATGAGCCGCGGGACGTTATTATTGCTGCTATTCATTTTGCGTGAGATGTGGTCTTTTGACTCACATCTTTTACATCTCACGCCTGATTTTCACTGTTCCTCTGCCTGTATAGATCCAGTTGTCCATATCATTCTATTCTTTAGTCCCACATCCCGTCTTTCATCTTATGATTATGCTATACTTAGGGTGTACTTTACCCTAAGTATAGGGGGGATGTAGGACCTGCGAGTATTCTTTTCATTCTTTCTGCTCTTGTTTTTGCTGCCTATACTTAGGGATATTTTACCCTAAGTATAGGGGGGGCAGATTCTGTATCTTCTTCACTCGGCTTTCCCTTCATGTACAGCTTTCTATACTTAGGATTAGTTAATCCTAAGTATAGGGGGAAACCACCGAGTTCCTCTCATTCCATTTATTTATTCGTTCCTGTTCTTAGACGTTCCTTTTCACTTCCCTTTTACTAAGCACGAGTTATGTCTTCTTCATCGCTCTTGATCACTCTGAGGACATCGTTCGAGCTAAGTATAGGGGGGGTGTGTATATATTCCATATATACTTTAGCCATAACTCGTACTTTGTGTGAGTGTGTTAATAAATAAAATGGCTAAAAATCACAAAAATTGAAATTTTTTTTCATGTACATAAACCTCTTTTATTCTTGCACATAAATAGCTAGTGTACAAAGTATTTTTGTAAAAATGATTTCAAAAATCTTTTGTGTAAAGCTTGTGTAAATATTTTGTATCAAAATTATGTATATAGTACAAAATTTTTCAAAACGTTTTGAAAATCAAAAGTTTGCAAAAATCTTGTGTAAATGTGTGTAAATATCTTTTTGCAAAACTTGCACTTCATGCATCATTCATTCATGATTTCAAAACATTTTTCAAAAATTTTTGCATGATTGTAAAATATTTTGTAAATAGCATCTTTTGTACATATCTGTATATAGTTTTTCCTGGATGAGAGTTGACATTTAAATTAAACCTGGAATTAAATTGAGAAATGGAGCTTGAAAAGATCTTAATCCACCTAATTTCAAGAGGAACCTTATAGGACTTAGGGTTAAGGCTTTTCAGGTCCATAAGGACTTAATTCTTTGAGTCCACTAGGCTATGAGCATATGTCATCTTGATGAGCCTAAGTAGAGCACTTAACAACACACGCATGACTCTCAGAGACAATGGCTTAACTTGCACTTGCACTTTACACATGGCTCTCCATGGATGAGGTAGTGAGGAGGCAGTTTTCTTTGGCTTGGGGTAGCATATGAGGGTAGTACTTCTAGGCGGAACCTCTCTTCTTCTTATAGTGAAGGAAGTGCACCTCAACTTGGTCTAGTGGTGTTGAAAGCTAAAGACAGAAGCTGTGGGTTGCAATAAAGCTTCAAAAGAGGGATAGTCTACTGGCTCAAGGGGAAATTTCTTATATGCTGCACCATGTAGATATGTGTACAGAAGTCTTGAAAAAAAAAATGCAAAAAGAACTCCAAAAAAGTGGTGGGTCGGATTGAAAATTTAATAACCCCACCGGAGTGAAAAGCAAAAGCTTATGGTATCATGTTACATCTCATGAAGCTTGCAGCGGGAGACTTAGCTACACTGGCTAAGCTTCCAAAACTCTATACTTCTACCTCCTCTTCTTGAGCCGGTTGCACTTGAACTTAGAAGGGAATACCCCGCTTCTCGAGGAAAGAGTTGCTAGACTGAGGCGTTAGAGTTACCAGGTTGAGGGAGGTTGTTTCTTTGTTACTTCTGAGATGGGGAGCCACATATCACTTACACTGCATGGAAAGATTCATGGTCATTAGAGTTTGTGTATGTAGACTTGTTCTGATCTGGTTTATTGAGGAGTCTTGCCCATAGATTGGTGGAACTTAGAGGCTGTTGAGTTTTAGGCTTAAGTCCAAATAAGGTTCCGACACATTAATAATCCAAAGATCTGATCGAGCTCCATATTTCAATTTAATGAAGGAAAATTTAATAAGTCAACCTTGATCCATGTACATCCTCTTTTTCTTTTTCCTTTTCTTTCTTTTTCACTTCTTTTTCAAATAAGTGTTTGCTAAGGGACTAGCAAAGTTAAAGCATAGGGGGTGATGAATACCCATTCATCACTCTTTATTCTATTATTTTAGCTACAAAAACCTTTGCAAATACATGTAGATATGTGTAAATACAAATAATTACCAAAAGCATGCATTGTGTAAAAACCTATAATTAGCATGTTTTTGTGCACAAAATAAAAGAATAAAGAACAAAAAGAAAAAGAGGGAAATATTTTGAATAAATATTGAGCAACCTAACCCAAGGGAGGGCTCAGCATGGGCCTGACCGCATAAAAGCCAAAGTAGAGGGAGATAGGAGCTCATGTGTATATACTTCTGTAAAAATATATTTTCCTCACCCAAAAATATGTTGAAAATATTTTGTATATATTTTGTATAGTCTATTAAAAACAAAATAAAAAGATGAAAATCAAAAAGTCAAAAATACCTTCACCATGTGCATAAACCATCACCATTGTATTTATCTAACCCTATAGATAAATGTATTTATTTTCTAAACTTTTTGTGAATATTCTATGGCATATTTTGTAAATAAAATAAATAAAAAGAAACAAAACAAAAATCAAATAAAAATAACAAAATTAAAAATACCAAAATACATTGTATAAATACCATGTATATAAATGTATTCAACCATTTATTTCACCCTTGTATATAAGTAATAAAAATAAAATAAAAATATTCTTTTATTCTATATTTTATGGTGTAAATAAATAAAATACAAAATGAGCATAAAAACACATAAAAATAACAAATAAAAAAAATCAAAAATAAAAACCCATATAGTGTATATATACCTATATATAGAGCTACCCTATTTTTATTTCCAAAAATTAAATAAAAATCACCAAAAAATAGAAAAAAATAAAAGAAAAATATTTCATGTTTTGAGTTTTATTTAATTCGGCCTATTTCTGCCCTAAAATAAATAAACAAAATCAGATACACGTGGCAGTGTCTGACTGGTCCACGGGGGAATGTTGACCCCGGTCAACTCCCCCGCGACCTCCTTCCTTTTCTGGAAGTCGCATGCCGCGCCTTCTTCCCCGATTTTTCCCACGCGCTCCAGGCTGTCACCCACTCAACCCCCGCGCCCGGATTCTTCGCCATTCATCCCTCTCCCTCGCCGGATCCTTCGCCACGAAATCGAAGCTTTCCATCGCTGTCCACCCTCAACCCTAATCGCCCGGTCACTCTATATATTCTTCCCCTCCGCCGCCTCCGCGCCGCATCTTTGGACCCTCTCCTTCTTCCCCGTGACCTCCATTGGCTCCGCAAGAGTGACAGCGAGCGTCAGCCCTTGTTGCAGTGAGGTGAGGAGGCGTATCCTTTGATCCGGCGAACTTCGCCGCCTTTGCTCCGCCGCCAGCGTTGAGCACCGAGCTTCAGGCCTTGACGCCCTTCGAAGCTACGACCCGGAGATAGCCACGCTCCAGCACAGTCTCCAGCATCCACCAGGTAGCCTTAGTTCCTTTTAATTTCGTCTAATTTCCGATTATGCCCAAATCATAGCTCCGACGTACATCTCCGATTCCGGCCACCTCGCGTATCATCTCGACCCTCCGACCATCTCATTATCTCCGCCGTACCCTCACGCACCTTCTACGCACTTCCACTCAACCCAGATCGCACAGGATCTGGGAGTCGAGCTCCACCATCTCCACCTCGCCGGAGCTCTTCCGCCCCACCGCACCGATCACCTTCACGCCACCTAACCGGGTCGAGGCACTTTGCCCTCGACCCGCGAAGCTTCTTGACCATTTTGCAGGTCCAAAGGGAGGCGTCTGAGGCTTCCCAACTTCCAGCCAGGAGCTTCATCTCCGCCGGCCTTGCTCGAGCTCCTCGGAGCTTGGTTTGCCCGTCGGAGACCACCGGCAGACGCGGGAGCCTTCCGCGATTCTTCTCCGACCTCCAGAAGGCTCACCGGAGGACCCTAGTGCACGCACGAGCCCGGCGAGTCTCGCCGGGGACCTGTTCTTCGAGGACCCTCCACCGCCGTCCGATCGTCCTCATCGCTCCAGGTCAGATCTTGGCCGTCCATTCGAGGAGCTGCTTCCACCGTCCGATCCGAGGAGACGCCATCTGGAGCGCCCACCAGCCGCAGCCGTTCGATCCACACGTGGCGCGCATCTAACGCTTCATTAATAAAGGGGTAAATATCGTAGGCCCCCCTCGTAGTTTGTTAATTTCATTTTAGTCCTGTAACTTTCAAGTCAAGTTGTTTATTTTCTGGGTTATTTGCATCAAGGACCTCGCGCTTTATTTTAATTGCACTTATACCCCTGCCAGTAGAGACCCACGTGCTTCGTCACGTGTTTTGTTGGGCTTTTTGCATAATCAATCCTGTAGATCTGGTTGTTATGAATTGAAAGAATATTTTTGAGAAATTACATTTATGCCCCTGTGAGCATTGTTTATGCGCATGTGCGTTATTTATTGGGATTTTTGCAACCTTGCCCCTGGGGTTTTGATACGTGTTATCAAAAACCCCTAGGACTTGGTTTTTGTTACAAATCAGTCCCTGTGTGCCCCAGCCACGTGCGAAGCGCGTGACTTGCTGGGTATTTTGCACCAAGGCCCCCAGATCTTTGGGTATTTGCACTCAGGTCCCTATGCACAGTGTCCCACTTCTATTTTTGAATAAAATATCAAACGACCTCCAAATCCAATGAAATTTTGACACATGGCTCCTGCCATGGTGTAGGAATTTCTATGATTTTTGGGGACATTTCTGATTTCATTTATTATTTTTAAAAATTCAAAAACCCATATTTTCGCCACTGTTTGACTTTAAAAATACCAAAAAAAATATAAAAACTCCACCAAAAATTCTAAAAATTGGGTTACTGTTTCTTGCTTGTTGCTTGATTTTCTAGCCAACTTTGGCTATTTTTCATCACCTAAAAACTTTAAAAATTGAAAAACCCCTAAAAACTCATAAAAATTATAATAATTAAATTAAAAATCCAAAAACAATAATTAGGGTGCCTAAATTTTCCTTGTTCTTCATAGATTCCAGGAAAATTACCTCCAAGGTTGATTGAGACTCTTAAATATTTTATTTTTGAGTTTTTAACCTTGCTGGACAGTCCCCTTTGTTTTTCACATTGTTTGATTTTTAATAAATAATTTACCCATTAGAAAAATTCCAAAAATTCACCAAAAACAGTAAAAAACATTTAAAACATAAAAACACATTTTCTTGAATTTTTGCATTATTTTTGTGTGTTGTATAAATTGTTGAAGTTGCCTTGTATTTACATTCTTTCATTTTCTCATCTTTTAAAAAAATCTAAAAAATATAAAAACAAATAAAAACCATAAAAAAGGCTTTCTTGGATTTCTGACTACATCGTAGGCCGCAAGGCCAATCTGTGCTCCTTGTGTTCGACCCTGGGAGCTATACCAGGTTAATCTTATAGCAGGACCATTTCTCTGTGTTTCGTTGATTTATTTTTAGTTGTGGTTCAATTTTCTTGATTGACACGTTCTGAGCGATTGAGGACAACGACATTGTGATTTATTTTCTACCTCAGTTGTTAGTGTGAATTTTCGTGTCGTCAAGCTTCACCGGCTGGGAGGAGCTCGAAGGTGCTCCGGCCTGAACTCCGACCAATGAACCTGCAACTGTTAGAGTAATAGCCGAAGCGTGCACTTGAGGGTTTTGTGAGTGGAATGGGGTCCCAGGAAGGTGGTTGGAATGGAGGACCAAGGCTCCTTCCCCGCCGGAGCAGAGGAGGAGATGGCGGTGGGTGAATGAGGCTGCGGAGAAGGGGAAGGTGGTGGTCGAGGGTGTCGCGAGGATGTAGGTGGCGTGGCGAAGCTATTTAGCTGGTCGGAGGATGGTGACGGTATCTGAGGGTGGCGGAATAAAATAGAGAAAAAGATCTCCTCGCCGGAGCGAGGAGTGGGCGGAGGAGAGCAGCTTGGGCTGAGGACCAGGTGGTCCTCGGGTCGTTGCCCGCGAGGCCAGCTGAGGTCCTCGGAGCTCAGGGGTGGTCGGAGAGCCACCGATACGCGGCGGAGATGCCGCGGGTCGACACCGGCAAAAAGCCATGATCGCCTCGACGTTCCGCCCCTCCGCTGTCACCGGAGGGGCGGAGGAAGCTAGGGTTTAAGACAAAATGGTGGACGAGGCTCTCAGGTGGCGGGGGAGGGGGTTTTATAGGATGAGGTGGTCGGAGGTTGTGAGGTGGCGGGGCGTTTTGGAATGGAGTTTTAATGGCGTGAGAATGATGGTGGGGAGGGGTGGGGGTTATGCGAAGAAGGCGGAGGTGTGGGCTACGTGAGGCGACCGTTAGGTGGTGGAGAGGTGATCGGAAGCGTGGGCTAAAATGGAAGGGGGCGGAGCGTCGGCGAGGCGTAACGGCTGGAGAGGGAGGCGTTGGAGGTAGGGGACGATGATCGAGCCGTTGGATCTCATGATCCAACGGCTGGGATGGCGCGAGAGCAGAGGGTGGAGATCAGATCCTTAGGATCTGATCAAGCGGTGGAGGAATGGGCGGTAGCGAATGGCTAGGATGCAACATGGCGTTTCATCCTACGGTGAGAACTGAGGGGATGACGTGGACGATTGACAGGCATTGGATGAGGGTGGAGATCCAGCGGTTGAGAGGAAGGCGCTAGGGAGCGGTGAGGATCTGATCTGAGATCAGATCAAACGGCTGGAAATGACGCAGGAGTGGAGGGATGAGATGGAGGCGGGTTGGAGTGGATCTGACGGCCCAGAATGGGCGCCAGATGGCGGGAAGGAGAGTGGGCCACGTGGGCGGCCCAGGGGGCGCCACGTGGCCCAATCAGAATAATTCAAAAGTAAAAACAAAGAAAAATAGAAAAGAAATAGTTAGAGGCCGAATTTGGAAAAAGTCAAAACATGAAAGTTGCTCGTCTCGACGAGATCTACAACTTTCATGTTGGGCAAAAAGCCAAAAGAGGTCATCTGTACAAAATCTATTTTTGGGGGCATTTTTAAGGGGATAAAAACACCGGTTTTGTGGTTTTTAGTTGTTTTTGTATTTTTTAGTCTTTTTAAGGGTCAGTGATTTATAGACAATTATTCTACCTAATTTTTAGGGGTTTTTGAGTGATAAAATATTTACAGAAAAATAAGGGTAATTAGATACACAATAATTAAGGTTAAATATACACAATATAGTACATGATAAAAATAGAGAATTAGAGGTGATTTTTATTGGTTTGTTTAAGCAGGGATTTTAATACGGAATTCTTAGCATGATGAATACGAGATTCATCATACCCCTATACTTAAACCATGCTCGTCCTCGAGCATCTAAAGAATGAAGGAGTCGGATTAATTCCTGACAGTGCGTGTGAAAAATTCAAGGCTTGATCTTTCGAAGACCCTTGACCTGAGTGATCCTAAAATTCTGGGTTTATCCAAGCCTTAGTCAGAAGGAATCCAACTTCTCTGATTATCAGACTCTTTTTTTTTGTACATATAATATAAGGATATGACATTTAGTGTACTGCATTTCATGAGAGCCGAGTCGATGTATCACCCAAGGTTCCAGTCCCAAAGACTCTCCTCTAGACCTAATCCTCAATACTAGGGAAGAAGTCTACTCTTGCTTCAGTCAACCATCTCTTTAGTTTGTCAGACTTTAAAATGTAGATGGACGGCCAGATGATGGAGGTACATGGGATTGTGTATATTTTTCTCACCCTCACATTGGAACAAGGGGCCTCTCGAGTGCCTTTAACTCAACACTTGTAAATTATTATCTTGTTGATCAATGTGTCCGTCAAGAGAGTTGGAGTCGTCTGCACTTGTTTTTCTGGGAGTACACCGGGGTGTGTCTTTTCTGAGTATCTAAGATACCTTCGACACCCAGACTTGTATCGCTTACGATGCAGGGCCCTTTTTGTAGTGTCAGCCCGACTCCTTGGTCCTAATTAGCGCTTGGTCCAAGTGGACACTTGAAAATGTTTGGGAGCGCTCGCCTTTGGTGGAAGCTCATTTGGAATTTTTGACTTTGGATTTAGAGCTTTTCTTTGACATTTCATTTCTTTTGTTGGCTAGCTCCACTGCTTTTACCAAGAGATTGGCGCACACTGATCAACAAGTTCTTTAAGTTTCATCACACCCTGGCACTTTTAGGTAAATATCAAGAGATAGCATATGAATCTTGTTCACATACTGGCTAGGGTTTTTGCTGACACTCAGGTTTTCTGAAGCCTTCATTAACTTTATCCCATCCTTGAATATCATTAGATCAGGTCTAAACTTAAATCCATGGTCCTAGTTCCTCAAGTGATATTTCATCTCAGCTCATCAATCATGCAGTTGTGGAAGTGACTGTGCTGATCATTTTTTTCTTGAAAATAGAGATTAAGAGTGCAATATAGCACTCAAATATTTCAAACTAGAGGAGTGTGGGTATTTAAGTTATGAAAACCCTAATGACTAAGGCATGTTAACTCAGACTCTTAGGATCCCAGAGATCCAGTGTCCTCAAAAATCCTCAAGCCTTGCGTGAGTGTGAATGTGTCAGGAATACACCAACTCCAAGGATTAGAGATTTTTTGTGTGATTTTTATCTTTTGCAAATTTTTATGGGTTTTTAATTTTTATACTTCTTTTTTTAAAAAAAAAATTTTTTTTAATTTTTTAATACAGGAATATTCACAAAAATTAAACCCTCAAATTTTAATTTTTACAGGATTTTACTCAGTTCACTAGTTTACCAAAACCCAGCCCGAAAAATAAAATTTAAAAAGTTTTAAAAAACGCGAGCTAAGGCTAAAGTAATAAACAATAATATACGGTATACCCCCCTATACTTAAAATTTGCTATGTCCTCATAGCACAAGTGCCATGAAGCCAAGGCTCGGTTCAAGTACAGGGCGATATAGCGGAACTGAGGAGGAGGGTCCCCCTATACTTAGGCCAAAATCGGCCTAAGTACAAGAAGACGGGACGAGGGAAGGAAGAGCAGGCAGGTCCCCCCTATACTTAGGCTACAAATAGCCTAAGTAAGGTCTGCGTTAGGGGGGGTGTTCTATGATACAAGGGAGAGGGGGAGGGGGTTCGTGTAGAATAGATATACACAGAGAGAGAGAGAGAGAGAAATATACAGGGGGCGGGTGGGGGGAATATGTGCAGTGTAGGTGTGAGTGTGTGTGTGTGGGGGGGGGGGGAATTTTTTTTTTTTTTACAAAATGCAATACTGAAAATAAATATGCAGATGCAAGTTTTTTTTTTTTACAACATGCAATGCAAAATTTGACTGATGAAAATCTTAGAAATCTTCACGGCTTCTTTTGCGGCCTCTTCAGCTGAAGCTCCCGACTTCGCGCCTCCATGACGATCAGGCGTCCCCGATTTTCATGGGCCCTGCCACAAAAGAGAAAAGTTAGAACTCTGAGAAATTAAATCAGCAAAATAATATGCAACTAGATGATGCATGAAATTAGGACCAAGAAATTATTGTATTACAAATCAAAATTCAAAAATTAAGCAAAGCCGTATCCCCGGCAACGGCGCCATTTGATGAACGCAAAATTCGCCTCTTTAATAGGTATAAATTACGCTGTAGCACAGGAGGCGAATTTTGTTCAGCAAAAACCACAGTCTTTGAATGCTGTGGAGTATTTATACTTGGCAAGTGTACCAAGGTCGAACACAGGGACACAGCTGCTTAATTAGCTATTGAATAATGATTCTTGAAGTTCAATGTCAATTAATCTCATTTCAGGTCCATATGCAAATCATGAAGCACTAAGCTATTTACAAGGTAATGCCATGATGCATGCATTTTTTAGATATTTTTCTGCGAGTTAAAGTGATGCATGTGCAAATAGTGCAATAAAATATGCATGATGAATCAAATGCTACAATTATACCCTAAAATAAGAGCAACACAATATAGAATGAAGTTAGAGCCATTTTGAACACATCATTAAAAATCGGTCATGAAATCAAGCAGAACAAGTAAAGCTAGGTCCCATTTTTAACATAAAAATTCACTTCATTTAAAACATTGTCAAATGAGACAAATAAGCATGCTAGATTGTAGAGGACAAAACAAGGATCAAAACGACACTAAAATCATGCAATTTGGACCTACGATGCTCAAGTTATGCTAAAAACAGTGCAAGGGCATAATTGTAATAAAAATGCAAGAAAAATAAAAGGATAAATATTACAAATGGGTCCCTGGAAGGACCCATTTGTAAATACAAAAAGCCGCCTGGGGACCTCTGTAATTTCTCCATAAGCGCGGGGACATTTGTGCCAATAAAGAAACCAGGCAGGGCCTCCCTGTAAATAACCCCAGGCGCGCACGTGAAGCACGCGCCTGGAGGACCTATTTGCAATTTCCATTTCTGCCAGGGTCTTCGTTGCAAATAACCCAGGCCTCACGTGTATTGCTCGTGAGGACCCAGGCTCGGGTAGATGGCTGAGGTTCGGGCCACGTGGTCGCATCTGATGGTACGGCGTGAGGCTTGGAGGACCCGAGCCTTTAGGTTGGGAGCGAGGCTCGGGCATCCACGTGGCATCGTCACAGCCGTTCGATTCATTTGAATCGAACGACACCTGTAGCTTCGTCTTCATCGCGGGCCACCGGAGGAGGCGGGGCTCCGGCGACCCTCCCTTGGCTCCGCCGTCGCTCAATGGGTCGTCTGAAGGTCTTTGGAGCTAGATGGGCCTCCGGCGAAGATCTGGGAAGCTCCGCGAAGCTCCGAGGCGGATCTGAGGGGGAGATCGATGGAGCTTCACCGGCTGGGAGGAGCTCGAAGGTGCTCCGGCCTGAACTCCGGCCAATGAACCTACAACTGTTAGAGTAATAGCCGAAGCGTGCACTTGAGGGTTTTGTGAGTGGAATGGGGTCCCAGGAAGGTGGTTGGAATGGAGGACCAAGGCTCCTTCCCCGCTGGAGCAGAGGAGGAGATGGCGGTGGGTGAACGAGGCTGCGGAGAAGGGGAAGGTGGTGGTCGAGGGTGTCGCGAGGATGCAGGTGGCATGGCGAAGCTATTTAGCTGGTCGGAGGATGGTGACGGTATCTGAGGGTGGCGGAATAAAATAGAGAAAAAGATCTCCTCGCCGGAGTGAGGAGTGGGCGGAGGAGAGCAGCTTGGGCTGAGGACCAGGTGGTCCTCGGGTCGTTGCCCGCGAGGCCAGCTGAGGTCCTCGGAGCTCAGGGGTGGTCGGAGAGCCACCTATACGCGGCGGAGATGCCGCGGGTCGACACCGGCAAAATGCCATGATCGCCTCGACGTTCTGCCCCTCCGCTGTCACCGGAGGGGCGGAGGAAGCTAGGGTTTAAGCCAAAATGGTGGACGAGGCTCTCAGGTGGCGGGGGAGGGGGTTTTATAGGATGAGGTGGTCGGAGGTTGTGAGGTGGCGGGGCGTTTTGGAATGGAGTTTTAATGGCGTGGGAATGATGGTGGGGAGGGGTGGGGGTTACGCGAAGAAGGCGGAGGTGTGGGCTACGTGAGGCGACCGTTAGGTGGTGGAGAGGTGATCGGAAGCGTGGGCTAAAATGGAAGGGGGCGGAGCGTCGGTGAGGCGTAACGGCTGGAGAGGGAGGCGTTGGAGGTAGGGGACGATGATCGAGCCGTTGGATCTCATGATCCAACGGCTGGGATGGCGCGAGAGCAGAGGGTGGAGATCAGATCCTTAGGATCTGATCAAGCGGTGGAGGAATGGGCGGTAGCGAATGGCTAGGATGCAACATGGCATTTCATCCTACGGTGAGAACTGAGGGGATGACGTGGACGATTGACAGGCATTGGATGAGGGTGGAGATCCAGCGGTTGAGAGGAAGGCGCTAGGGAGCGGTGAGGATCTGATCTGAGATCAGATCAAACGGCTGGAAATGACGCAGGAGTGGATGGATGAGATGGAGGCGGGTTGGAGTGGATCTAACGGCCCAGAATGGGCGCCAGATGGCGGGAAGGAGAGTGGGCCACGTGGGCGGCCCAGGGGGCGCCACGTGGCCCAATCAGAATAATTCAAAAGTAAAAACAAAGAAAAATAGAAAAGAAATAGTTAGAGGCCGAATTTGGAAAAAGTCAAAACATGAAAGTTGCTCGTCTCGACGAGATCTACAACTTTCATGTTGGGCAAAAAGCCAAAAGAGGTCATCTGTACAAAAGCTATTTTTGGGGGCATTTTTAAGGGGATAAAAACACCGGTTTTGTGGTTTTTAGTTGTTTTTGTATTTTTTAGTCTTTTTAAGGGTCAGTGATTTATAGACAATTATTCTACCTAATTTTTAGGGGTTTTTGAGTGATAAAATATTTACAGAAAAATAAGGGTAATTAGATACACAATAATTAAGGTTAAATATACACAATATAGTACATGATAAAAATAGAGAATTAGAGGTGATTTTTATTGGTTTGTTTAAGCAGGGATTTTAATACGGAATTCTTAGCATGATGAATACGAGATTCATCAGCAGGTAGTACACACTGAGTTTGCCACTCCTAGTGACCCATTTGTTAATACATCTTCGGATCTATTTGATGCTGATTTTGTCACACTTAGGAGCGGTAGGTCCCCAGCAGGCGGCGGCATCTCATCTGAGCTTCACCACGAGGATACTTCAGAGGCGCCACATGAGGAGGAGGAGAGCGGTACTGAGGCCGCTCCAGATGATGACGGTGGCACTGAGGCCACCAAGGATGTTGATCCCACCGGCAGTACTGAGGCCGCCGCTTCACCAGATCGAGGAGGTGGTACTGATGCCACCCGTTTAGCCAAGCCAGCCCGCGGTACTGATGCCGCGAGATGTCTACCAGCAGCAGCAGCAGAGCCAGCCCGTGGTGGTACTGAGGCCACCGGTGTTTGTATTGAGAGAGATGTTGTCTATCCTCGCCTTGATGTACCTCAGAACTTTGGTTTGAATAAAGGAAAAGGTTTAGTTTCTTCTGGTCCCACTGTGGTGCATGATGTAAGTGTGGATCCGGTCGTCGAACCGTCTAGGCCTTTTCCTAGTCCTTCATCTGAGAAGGACCCTGTGATCCCCTTCCCTAGAGCCCTTCAGATGGGGAAGGGGAAGAAAAAAGAAAAAGATCCAAAAAAGAGAGAGCTTGAGGAGTTCAGCCAGAGCATGATAGACCGATTTCACATCCAGCTGACCCTCCAGGAGGCTTTGCAGCACATCCCCCTTCTCCAGCGTTCTTTGAGAGACAGGACCACAGTCAGGAGGAGGAGGAGGAACCACACTTCAGAGATCCATGTGCTGACGAAAGCCACGTGTTTTGCGATCCAGAACCGACTACCAGCCAAGAGGCCAGATTCAGGGGCCCCGTATGTCAGATGCCAGATCAGTGAGCAGAGGTTTGACCGTACTCTACTAGATAGCGGATCGTCGATCAACCTTCTTCCGGCAGCCCTTCTCGACCGCTTCGAGTTGGGTACTCTTCGACAGAGCAGGACAGTCCTTCAGTTCGCTGATCGATCTGTCAAGAGGCCGAAGGGGTTGTTACGAGACGTTATCGTCACGATTCAGGGCCTGAAATTCCCCGTGGACTTCGTAGTGTTGGACATGGAGATCCCTGAGTCAGTGGCCGATACCCCCATCATCCTTGGTCGTCCGTTCTTGGCCACAGCCAAGGCGGTGACTGATCATGATAGCGGGAAGGTGTACTTTCGCGTCGAGGGCGAGAGTATACAAATAGAGACGGTCGAGGACTACAGAGCTAGAGAGAGAGCCCGCTCAGATGCGAGTACAGATTCAGAGCAGCTAACAGACGCAGAGCCAGACATCCACCGGGACTGTGATTTTGTGATCACAGATGATGAGGCAGCTTGGGCAGATCCCGCAGCACAGACCATCCTCTCATATTCAGACACAGCTGATGCCGAGATGATAGCAGAGGAGAGTCTGGAGAGCACAGCCCTGGTTCAGGATACCACAGAGGCAGCAGAGCCGGTCCTTGATCGCTACACGGATTTCAGTGATGGTGGTGCTGAGGCCACCTTGCTTTACGGTGGTACTGAAGCCACCGCGGTTGATACAGATCCCTCGGATTCAGAGTCTGAATGAGCCGATTGTGATGATCAGATGCCAGACCTGATTCCACCTGAGCCTACAGATGAGGAGGAGGCAGATGTAGAGCAGAGCAGAGACAGTGCAGTTGAGCAGCCTTCCCCCGATCCAGTTTGCGAGAGTGCGCTTTCTTTCTCCCAGGCAGATTTGGCAGACTTAGCAACATTCACTCAGTTTCTTCCGCAGCCAGATTTGCCAGCACCTAGCATTCCAGAGCTGAAGCCGCTCCCTACTTCGCTGAAGTATCGATTCCTTGCAGGCGAGCTAGAGATGTATCCAGTCATCATCTCCGTCGAGTTGACTGGAGAGCAAGAATCCCGTTTGATGGGGGTTCTTGAAAAGAACCGCAAGGCGATCGGATGGAGCGTAGCAGATCTCCATGGGATTAGTCCATTAGTGTGCTCCCACCATATCTATCTCGAGGAGGGGGCGAAGCCGTCGCGTGAGTTCCAGCGGCGTCTGAACCCCAACCTGAGAGAGGTCGTGATGAAGGAAATATCGAAATGGTGGAGTGCAGATTTTATTTATCCCATTTCCGATTCCAAGTGGGTCAGCCCCTTGCATGTGGTGCCCAAGAAGACGAGCATCACGACTGTGATCAGTGAGTCGGGAGAGGAGATCGCTACATGAGTACCCACCTCTTGGAGGGTTTGCGTTGACTACAGGAGACTCAACCAAGCCACCAAGAAGGACCATTTCCCCCTACCTTTTATTGACCAGATCATTGAGAGACTGGCAGGGAAGAGCCATTATTGCTTCCTGGATGGGTACTCGGGCTACAACCAAGTGGCCATCGCTCCTGAGGATCAGGAGAAGACCACCTTTACCAGTCCCTTCGGCACATATGCTTTTCGACGCATGCCATTTGGGCTATGCATTTCCCCTGCGACTTTTCAGAGGTGCATGCTGTCGATCTTCTCGGACATGGTAGGGGAGTGTTTGGAGGTCTTCATGGACGATTTCTCGATCTACGGCGACGGATTCGACTCCTGTCTTGACTGCCTAGACCGGGTACTCCAGCGATGTATTGAGTATCATTTGGTTTTATCTTGGGAGAAGAGTCACTTCATGGTGACTCAAGGGACGGTGCTTGGCCACATCATCTCCAACAGGGGCATGGAGGTTGATCCGGCCAAGGTTGATGTCATTAGAAAACTCGCACCACCGTCCAATCTGAGGCAGCTACGGTCATTCCTGGGGCACGTTGGATTTTATAGGAGATTTATTCAGGATTTCAGCAGGATTGCCCGACCGTTGACTGACCTCTTGACGAAAGACACCGAGTTCCTTGTCGATGACAAGTGTCTTTCGTCGTTCGCGACTCTCCAGCAGTGTGTTATTGAGGCTCCTGTCCTCCAGCCGCCCGATTGGTCTCTCCCATTCGAGATCATGATGGACGCCTCCGATTTTGCCGTGGGGGCAGTGCTGGGACAGAGGAGGGATGGAGTTCCATTTGCCATACACTACGCTAGTCACACATTGGATTCCGCCCAGCGGAATTACACGGTCACAGAGAAGGAGATGCTAGCCGTAGTGTTTGCCCTAGATAAGTTCAGATCGTATATCATTGGATCTAGAATGACTTTGTTTACAGATCACACCGCCATCAGGTACCTCATGGCAAAGAAGGATGCCAAGGCCAGACTGACTAGATGGATCCTTCTACTCCAGGAGTTCGACATTGAGATCAAGGATAAGCCTGGAGTCAAGAATGTGGTGGCGGATCATCTCTCCCGACTAGAGAAGCCTGAGGAGTCTGAGCAGATTGACCCTATTAGAGATACCTTCCCAGATGAGGCGATCCTTGCTATCGCCTCACTCCCATGGTACGCCGATATTGTGAACTTTCTCGTTGCTGGGAAAGTCCCACAAGATTGGCCCAGGCAGAGGCTTGAGACCTTCCTCGCGAAGGCCAAGTCCTACCATTGGGAGGATCCCATCCTTTACCACGAAGGAGGGGACAACGTCTGGCGTCGGTGTATTCCTCAGGAGGAACACCATAGCGTCCTCACTTACTGCCACAAGCTTGAGGCAGGAGGACATCATTCTGGGAGGAGAACGGCACAGAAAGTGCTCCAATCCGGCTTGTGGTGGCCTACCCTCTTCAAGGATTCAGATGAGTTCGTGAAGAGGTGTACTGACTGTCAGAGGATGGGCACTTGTGGACAGCGTGATATGATGCCGATGCAGCCCATTCACTTCTGTGAGGTTTTTGACGCATGCGGCATCGATTTCATGGGTCCATTCCCTAAGAGTCAGGGATTTGAATACATTCTGTTGGCCGTTGATTATGTTAGTCGTTGGGTGGAGGCTATCCCCGCCCGAGCCGCTGATGCGAGGACAGTTTGCAGATTTTTGAGGAAGCACATCATCACGCGGTTTGGGATTCCACGAGTTCTGATTTCTGATGGGGGATCTCACTTCATCAACGACCAGGTGAAGTCACTTGCTAGCGAGTTCGGCATAGATCATCGTGTTGCTACACCTTACCATCCACAGACGAATGGTCTAGCCGAAGTGTCGAATAGGGAGATCAAGACTATTCTGTAGAAAGTCGTCCGCCCTGACCGAAAGGATTGGTCACAGCTTTTGGACTCGGTCTTGTGGGCATATAGGACGTCTTTCAAGACACCTTTGGGCACATCTCCCTTTCGCCTCGTGTATGGCAAGCCATGCCATTTACCTGTTGAGCTGAGGCACAACTCACTTTGGGCAGTTACAGATATTTTGATGGATCCAGATGGTATGGGAGACCAGAGGAGGGCAAAGTTAGCTGCCCTGGAGGAGCTTAGAGATGCAGCTTTCTCAAGCAGCCTACATTATAAGGAAAAAGTGAAGGAGTGGCATGATTCTCACATCAGCCACAAACATTTTGAGATTGGACAGAGAGTATGGCTGTTTGATGCGAGGCTACGATTATTTCCAGGGAAGCTACAGAGCAAATGGAAGGGACCTTATCTGGTTAGAAAGGTACACGACAACGGTAGCATAGATATATCCGAGTTGTCTTCTGAGAGTACCTTTCGAGTGAACGGCCAGCAGCTCAAGCCATTTCTAGATCATGAGCCGCGGGTCGTTGATCTTGCCCCTATTCATTTTGCGTGAGATGTGGTCTTTGACTCACATCTAATGCATCTCACGCCTGAGTTTCACTGATCTCCCGCTTTGTATAGATCCAGATGTCCATATCACTACATTCTTTAGTCCCACATCCCTTCCTTCATCTTGTGATTATGCTATACTTAGGGTGTACTTTACCCTAAGTATAGGGGGGATGTGAGACCTTCTGAGTATTTCTTTTGTTTCTGTTTACCCCTGCTTTTGTTGCCTATACTTAGGGATATTTCACCCTAAGTATAGGGGGGGTAGACCCTGTACATTCTCCACTCAGGTTTTCCCTTAGTATACAGCCTGCTATACTTAGGATTACTTGATCCTAAGTATAGGGGGAAGACCTGAGTCCCTCTTGACTTTTCACTTCTTTGTATATAGCCTTTCTTTTCACTTTCCTATACCTAGCACGAGTTATGTCTTCTTCATCGCTCTTGACTCTGAGGACATCGTTCGAGCTAAATATAGGGGGGTGTGTATATATTTCATATATACTTTTGCCATAACTCGTACTTTGTGTGAGTGTGTTAATAAATAAAATGGCTAAAAACCACAAAAATTAAAAATTTTCATGTACATAATCTTCTTTTATTTGCACATACATAGCTAGTGTACAAATTATTTTTGTAAAAATGATTTCAAAAATCTTTTGTGTAAAGCTTGTGTAAATATTTCTATATCACAATGATGTATATAGTACAAAATTTTTCCAAAATGTTTTGAAAATCAAAAAGTTTGCAAAAATCTTGTGTAAATGTGTGTAAATATCTTTTTGCAAAACTTGCACTTCATGCATCATCATTTCATGATTTCAAAACATTTTTCAAAAATTTTGCATGATTGTAAAATTTTTGTAAATAAGCATCTTTTTGTACATATGTATATAGTTTTCTGGATAATAGTTGACATTTAAACTAGCCTGGAATCAAATTGAGAAATGGAGCTTGATTAAGATCTTAATCCACCTAATTTCTAAGAGGAACCTTATAGGGCTTAGGTTTAAGGCTTTTCAGGTCCATGGCGACTTAATTCTTTGAGTCCACTAGGCTATGATCACATGTCATCTCAATGAGCCTAAGCAGAGCACTTAACAACAACACATGACTCACATAGATGATGGCTTTACTTGGACAACCGCACTATGCACCGAGCTCTCTACGGATGAGGTGGTGAGGAGGCAGTCTTCCTTGACTTGGGGTAGCATAAGCGGGTAGTACTTCTAGGCGGAACCTCTCTTCTTCTTATAGTGAAGGAAGTGCGTCTCAACTTGGTCTGGTTGCCATGAGGTCTAACGACGGGAGTTGTGGGTTGCAATAAAGCTTCAAAAGAGGGATAGTCTTCTGGCTCAAGAGGAAAAACTCCTTGTATATATGCTGCACATGTATATGTTGTACAGATGCACTTGAAAAAAAAATGTGCAAAAAGAAAAGAACTCCAAAAAAGTGGTGGGTCTGAGAGAAAATGATAATCCCACCGGAGTATGTATATAGAGTGCAATAAGCAAAGCTTGGTTTCATGATCCACCTGTTGTAGCTTGCAGCAGGGAGACTTGGCTACACTGGTCAAGCTCCCAAGGGTACTTGGCTACACTGGCCTTGACCCATTCTCTTCTTCCCCCTCTTCTTGAGCCGGTTGAACTTGAACTTAGAAGGGAATACCCCGCTCCTCGAGGAAAGAGTGGCCAGATTGAGGTCATAGAGTTACCTTGTTGGGGAGGGTTGTCAAGTTACCATTTCTGAGGTGGAGAGCTTAGACATCACATTCACAGGACAAGAAAAGATTCATGGTCTTCAGGGTTTGTGATTGATGACTTGTTCTGATCTGGAGCATTGAGGAGTCTTGATTATAGATTGGTGGAACTTAGAGGCTGTTGAGTTTTAAGCTTAAGTCTAAATAAGGTTCCGACACATTAATAATCCAAAGATCTGATCGAGCTCCATACCCCAATTTAATGAAGGCAAGTTTAATAATCAACCTTGATCCATGTACATCCTCTTTTCCTTTTTCTTTCTTTCTTTTTCACTTCTTTTTCAAATAAGTGTTTGCTAAGGGACTAGCAAAGTTAAGTATAGGGGGATGATGAATACCCATTCATCACTCTTTATTCTTATATTTTAGCTACAAAAACCTTTGCAAATGCATGTAGATATGTGTAAATAGGAATAATTACCAAAAGCATGCATTGTGTAAAAACCTATAATTAGCATGTTTTTGTGCAAAAATAAAAGAATAAAGACTAAAAAGAAAAAGAGGGAAATATTTAGAATAAATATTGAGCAACCTAACCCAAGGGAGGGCTCAGATGGGCCTGACCGCATAAAAGCCAAAGTAGAGGGAGATAGGGGCTCTTGTGTAGATATTGGTGTAAATAAATAAAACTATATTTTCCTCACTCAAAAATATGCTTGTAAATATCTGTATATATTTATAAAAATATAAAAACAAAACAAAAAAAGTTAAAAATCAAAAAGATCAAAAATACCCCCTTTCATCATGTACATAAACCACACCTATATATCTATTTAGCTTTGTAAATATATAAAAGTAATTTTTATAATTTTTGTAAATAGTATATGTTATATTTTGTAAATAAATAAAATAAAAACAATTAAAATCAAAACAAAATAAAAATAGAAAAATAAAAAATACAAAAATACATTGTACATATACCATGTATATAGATGTAAACATCTATTTATTTTATCTATGTACATAAATAATAAAAATAAAATAAAAACACCCTTTTATTCCTTATTTTATTCTATAAATAAATAAAATATAAAATAAGGATAAAAGTGTATAAAAATAATATATAAAAATCAAAAATCAAAACCCTATATATACTATATATACCTATATCTAGTACATATTATGTATATAGCCTATTTTTATTTCCAAAAATTAATTAAAAATCACCAAAAAAGAGAAAAAAATAAAATAAAAATATTTCATGTTTTGAGTTTTTGCAGATTCAGCCCCTAGCTACCCCTATTTGTCACCTCAAGATCCAGCCACGTGGCCGAACCCCATTGGGTCCTGGGGATGTTGACCGCCCGGTCAACTAGCCCCCCCAGGACCACTTCCCACGGGTCCGAGCGCCTGACCCGATTTCTCCAATTAATACCCGCTCGACCCGATCACCAATTCGCCAAGCCCCGGGTCTGAATCATTCTCCTTGCATCCGGCATCCTCGCCGGAGCCGCTCCCTCGGGATCCGCGCGCTCCTGAGCTTGCCCGGACCCCTTTTTCTCAGACCCCAAGCCATATAAAGGCGCTGCTCCGCCACCTTCCCACGCTATCTTTGGTCATTCCCCTTCTTCCCTGTGAGCTCCAGAGAGACCGCGAGTGTGACAGCGAGCGCCTCGACCTGTTGCAGCGAGGAGAGGAGGTGAAAACCATCGATCCGGCGACGTTGCCGCCGTAGCTCCGCCACCTGAGCGAGCTTCGAGCCTCGGGCCGAGACGACCCTCGAGGCGACGACCAGGAGCACCCTCTGCTCTTCCCCAGTCTCACCGTTCATCCAGGTTGTCCCGTAGCTCCGCCATTTCGTTCGATTTTCATTTACCCCCAATTTGTGCCACCGTCGTCTTTCGTCGATTCACCCCGGTTCCGACCACCATCCGACCATCGGACCCGACCTTCACGTTCGCCTTCCTCCGCCGCACGTTCTCCACCCACACACGTAACCCAGCTCGCACAGGAGCTGGGAACCGGGCTCCTCCGTCCACCACCTTCGCCGTAGCCCGCCACCCCGACGCACCAGCCACCGTCGCTCCGCCTAACTGGGTCGAGGCAGTTTGCCCTCGACCCACGAGTCTTCTGAGCCACTTTGCAGGTCCCCCCGAGCCCATCTGAGGGCTTGGTCATTCAGGTTAGGAGACCCAGCTCCGCCGACCGCCCCTGAGCTCTTCCGAGCTCGGGTCGATCATCGGAGCGCCGCAGCAGATGCAGGAGCGCACCAGCTTTCTTCTCCAATCATCAGAGCGCTCCGAGGAGGAGGCCAGCGCCAGCACGAGCCCGGCGAAGCTCGCTGGGGCCCAGTTCTTCCAGCACTCTCCAGCGTCGTTGGATCATCCCCCAGCTCCAGACGCCATCCTGACCGTTGGTTCCTGGAGCGCCCCTAGACGTCAGATCTGAGGCGACTGATCTGGACCGTCAGATCCACATGTGTCTTGGCCTAGACCGTTGGATCAACCAGAGCAGTTCCAGCGCTGAGAGCCGCCCCCAGCTGGACCGTCCGATCTCCATGTGGCAGTCATCCAGACGCTCTGGTTAATAAAGGGTAATTTACCCTTAGGCCCTTATCTTTGTTTTATTTCGCATTAGTCCTGTAAATATTTAAGTACGTTGTTTAGTTTTAGGTTTAATTGCATAGAGGACCCTGAGCTTTAGATATTTGCATTTATACCCCTGCCTGTGTGAGCCACGTGCTTCGTCACGTGTTATTTTGGTGTATTTGCAGCATATGCCCTTGTAGTTCTGGTTGTTATGAAATGAATGAAAGTTTTTAGTTAATTGCATTCATACCCCTGTGCGTGGTTTATTTCCGCATGTGCGATATTTTTTGGGTTATTTGCAACTAAGGCCCCTGGACTTTTGGTACGTGTTACCAATAAGTCCTCGGGATTAATTTTTGTTACATTTAGGTCCCTGAGTGCCCCAGGCACGCGCATGGCGCGTGTTTTGCTGGGTTAATTGCACCTGGACCCCCAGAACTTTGGGTATTTGCATTTCAGTCCCTGTGCACAGTACCCTCTTTGTATTTTTGAATAAAATATCAAATCACCTCCAAATCCAATGAGAATTTGATACATGGCTCTTGCCATGGTGTAGGATTTTCAAGGATTTTTGAGGACATTTTTGATTATGTTTGCTATTTTTAAAAATTCAAAAACCTTTATTTTCGTTACTGTTTAACTTGAAAATTCACAAAAAAATATAAAACTCCCTTAAAAATTCAACAAAAATTAGCTACTATTTAGTTTAGTTTGGTTGATTTTCTAGCCAATTTTGGCTATTTTTCATTGCTTAAAAACCTTAAAAACTTAAAAACACTTAAAAACCCATAACAATTCTAGTAAATAGTTGAAAAATCCAAAAATAATAAAATTGGTACCTAAATTTTCTTTGTTTTATCTACTTTACAGGAAAATTACCTCCAGGCCATTTTGAGGCCCTTAGATATTTTATCTACGGCTTTTTGGCTCGGCTGGACAGTACCCCTTATTTTTGCCACTATTTGATTTTTAGAAAATAAAATACACATCAGAAAATTATCAAAAATTCACCAAAAACACAAAAAAATATAAAATACACAAAAATATTTTTGTTTTGATTTTTGGTTGATTTTTGTTGCTTTAAATAATTTGTTGAAGTGTGCTTGTATTTGCTTTTCTTATTTTCTTTATATTTTAAAAATCCAAAAAAATATAAAAATTATTAAAAACCACTAAAAATATTCTCCTCTTTTATTTTATTTGTTTTTACTACTTCGTAGGCCTTCGGCCAATCCGTGCTCCTTGAGTTCGACCCTGGGTGCTATACCAGGTTAATCACATAGCAGGACCGCTACTTCGTGATTTTATTGATTTGATCTATTTCGAGTGGTTCATTTTTCTTGTTGACCCGAGTCTGAGTGATTGAGGTCTCAACGACCTTATAGACACCTGATTGCCTTAGTCGTTCGGAACGGTCATCAGTCAGAGCCTCATTTTTTCTCAACTTCGCAGATTTTTCGAGGCCTGCACTTGCATCTTTTGATGCCAAGTCCTTCTGAATTTTTTCGCCTCGTATATTGGTGATTTACGCCCAAGTCTTTTCTTGGGCTTCGAATCACTGATCAACTCGTTCCACCTCATTTTGGAGTCGCTTCCTTCACCTATTCAAAAACCCAAACCGAATCCCTTCATCTTTTTAACCTTCCATGGATGTTTTTGCCCTCTTTGTGGCGAGCTCAGGACTGGAGCTCGTGACAGGAGCTCCTCTAGTTCCCTAGAGTTGGGTTAAGCGAGTATCAGGTTGGTCTCCACCCACCTCCGGCAAGCCATCGCCATCGAGGTCATCTATGGCTCCCGGCCATCGAGGTATATGTTTTCCCTTTGTTTTTCTTGCATTTTTAGATTGACCTTAGTCGTAGGATTAGATCTACCCCCTCCTTTTCGATTGAAACCCGTCCATCCACCTTCACCGACCACCTTGCTGGAGCGTGCTCTGGCGAGCTACGTTTTCACCTCCGCAATCGATTCCACCCCTTTTGCCTACTAGAGGGTCGTTGTAGTTTTCCTGCGACCCTCGTAACACTTCCTGCAGGTACGGGAAGAAGAAGACCACCTGGAGGAGATTTTGCAACCGCTGGAAGCTTCTTGAGTTCCTTCTCAACTTCATCGCCGTAGGAGCGCTCCAAAGGTCGCCATCCAATTTTGACGCCTCCAGACGCTGGAGGACCACCGCAGAACCATCAGGCGCCAGTTTTGAGCACGGAGGACCGCTAGAGAAGGGAGACCTTGACGGAGGAACTTCCTGCGGCGTAGTTCTTTCCCTGTTCGTTCATTAGCATTCTCCGTCGTCGGATCTTCATGTCGCCCCAGATCGAGCAGCTGTCATCTGATCAAGCCTTCCTCAGTCGTTGATCGTGTCCAGAGTCCTCTAATCTCAGCCGCCCGTGCCGAACCGGTATCGGCGCTTCCCGAGCTGACCCGTGTATAAGTGAGGAGCGTCGGCCTTCCGATCCGCTAGGCGACGGTAATTTGCACTCAAGCCCTTACTAGTTTTTTGTAATTAAAAATTGATTCCTAATCTTTCATCTGTTGTTTAAATGTTTTTTGTAAAATTTATGTTAAATCCCTTGAACTTATTATTATTGTGCATTGGTCCTTGGACACGTCACCTCACGTGACGGGTGCACGTGAGGTTGGCCATTTTGCAAAGGGGCCCATCTGAGTTTCTTTTATTTCCATTAAGTCCCAAAAATTTTTAATTAAGTTATAAACTTTTTCGTTATTTTACAATCCAGTCCCCAAGTTTTTTTATTACAGTTGTGTCCCCGCCAGGTGCGCACGCGGTACCAACGTGATCCTTGGCATTTTTGCAGATATACCCTTGCAACTTTTATTATTTAGTTTTAGTCCTTGAACTATATATTTAAGTTATAATATTTCAGGTAAATTTGCATTTAGACCCTCAGGTTTTCGGTAATTATAAAGAGGTCCCTGCCAAGTCGCGTGTCCTAGCACGTGGTATTTGGCGATTTTGCAGAAATACCCCTAAGTTTTTGGTTATTTCTGATTGGTCCAAAATTATTTTTATTCATTTATATCATTTTTGGGAAATTTGCACTTTGGCCCTGATATTTCTGGCTATTTACAAATATACACTTGTTAGTAGTGTCATTTCTCTTTGTTGTTTGCATTTGTTTCATGCATCTATAATTTCAAAACATTCCCAAGAAATAGATATAAGTTCTTGTTTCATTGCTCTATCACGCCATATTTTTATTTTTCATTTTTGGACTATTTTATTATTTATAAAATTAAAAACATGCATTTTCATCTTTGTTTGCATTAGAAAATACATAAAATTATAAAAACTTTTTGAAAAATTCCCCAAAAAATATATTTTGTGTGTTTTTATAAATATTATCTTCAGACCAAAAATCACTAAAACAATAAAAGAAAACACGTAAGAATTTTAAAAACCTAAAATCTTTATAAAAATATTAAAATTCTTCAAAAAATCTAAAAATACTATTTCTATCTCTAAATTTTCTTTATTTTATTATATTTATTTTAAAATTAATTTGGAGAATTTTTGTTACTGTTTACTATTTTTCATCTCCATTGTAGTTTCAGCTATTTATTTTATTCACTGATTTGAGTATTTCAGATTTTAAAAATACCAAAAAATTAGAAAAAAATATAGAAAAATTACAAAAACATTAGAAAATTATAAAAAAAAGCACAAAAATATTTTGTTTCTTGTATTTTGCTTATTTTTACCTATTTATATATACACATTATATCTCTCCTTCCTTTATTATATATATCTTATTTTATAATTTAAAAGAAAAAGAAAATATTAACCATATAAAATATAAAAAAGTACAAAATCAGAAAACTAAAAATTAAAAATATAAAATTAAAAACCCACAAAAAATAGCACATATAGACAAATACATCACATTCATTTTTGTGCATTCTTTGCCCCGACCTACCTGTTTATTTCCTGTGTTCGACACTCTACACATACGTGCACCTATACACATCTTTGTTGTAGAGTTATAATAAAATTTTACTCCACATCTTGCTTTTTATTGATTGATTCTGATTTGTGGGTTAATTGTTGATTGACCCGGGTTTCGTGAGCGGTCGCCTCAGCAACACTGTAGTCCCGCCTTGTGTGGACTACTTTAGACCCTCACAAAATCTATGTGGTCTTGGTTTTGCACAATTACCTACTTTTGTACACTTTCTAGATTCTAGTGGTTCTTCTTAGTTAGTTGTTTCTCATTATATTAGGCAACTTTTCTCGTGACGTATATATTTTCATGAAACTAATAGGTTCTCATGAACACTAGCAATAGTGAGCGGCTTGGCTTGTTCAGTTCTGCTATTGTGGTTGTTGTTACTTTTGGAATGTACACTTTTATAGTTTTTGTTATCTTTACTTTTACTTTTTGAGAGACGTTGTTTGCATGTATGTATGAACATTCATGTGTACATATATGTGGTATTTTTTGTGAACATGGTTACTTCTGAATGTATACGTAAATGGTAATGGAAAAAGTTACTGCATTTTCAACCATCTCTTTCTGTTACGATTCTAGCTTTCTTTTTGTACATCAAATGTGGAACTGCATTACATGGATTGGATTATTGAGTATCTAGATCCGAGGGGGACGGGACGTAACAACTTTCCAAATGAAGTTCAAGCCAAGGTGGATATCTGTTGAAATATGTCTTGAAGATCCAACCGTTTATGATAAAAGTTTACGGCATTTTCAACCATCTCTTTCTGTTATGATTCTAGCTTTCTTTTTGTACTTCAAATATGGAACTGCATTACATGGATTGGATTATCGAGTATCTATATCCAAGGAGGACAGGACGTAACAACTTTCCAAATGGAGTTCAAGTCAAGGAAGAGATTTGTTGAAATATGACCACTTTCCAAATGGAGTTCAAGTCAAGGTGGATATCTGTTGAAATATGTCTTGAAGATCCAGCCATTATGATCTTAAAATATTCCGCAAATGAATCATGGTCGAACTAATTATTGATCCCATTAGGATCGGTTTGACCCCATATCCTTACATATATTTAATTTAGAGTAAGGTGTGGGTAATCTGAGAGCCTCATTCTGAGAGAGTATCTCCCTCTGTGATTTTGTATCTTGTACTGCAATTCGTTATAATTATCCTGATTGAGACATTCCATTAATACCTTATTCTTTGATAACAACAAGGGATTGAGACTTGTGTATGTGTAAATTATGTAAGGCATGAAAGCGTTCAGATACCACCAATCATTGATTCTAAATAATATCACATGCTAGACTAGAGCGATCTACGAATACCCTTCATGATTACGACCGAAATAATCTTTGAATCTCATGTAGAAGAACAACCAACATGAGAATCGTGATATTTTCATATATTTTGGTAGGGGATTTTCACAAGGTAAGAGAAGAAGATATATGGAGATGATTTTCATCCAATCGGAGCTTCACTCTGTCAGATATATATATATACATATATATACATAAATACATATATATATATATGAAAGGGATCCTACTCCATGGAGTAGGTAACTTACCTACTCCACTTTCTTTTTTTCAATTTTTTTTGAAAAATGCTTCCGTGGATTTTCATAACTATATCCCTCTAATATGACATTCAAATTTCGTTAGAAACAGAGACTCCTACGGCCTCCATCCAGAACATGAAAAATATAGCAAATCTGTGACCGTTAAAAAATGATCGTCCGGATGGAGGCCGTAGGAGTCTCTGTTTCGGACGAAATTTGAATGGCATATTAGAGGGATATAGTTATGAAAATCCATGGAAGCACTTTTCAAAAAAAATAAAAAAATTTTGAAAAAAAAAAGAAAATGGAGTAGGTAAGTTACCTACTCCATGGAGTATGATCCCTTTCTCATATATATATATATATATATATATGAAGATTAAAGGATGATGAACTTTTAGATATGAGATCTTCAATAAGCATTACATGGCATCATAGGAAGTAGGGCTGCTAATTGTATTGAATCATTGGAATTCGATTAAGATTCGTTCGATAAAAAATCAGAAAGAGTTCGATTCGAAATTAAATGAATTGAATTTGAATTTAAGTTGTGGATTCGATTCTCAAATGAACTGAATCTAAATTAACCTGAATTTGTTCAATAATAATTCGATTCGATTTGATATTTATACACACACACTCACTCACTCACTCACACACACACACACACACTCACTCACTCTCACACACACATATGTATATGTATATGTATATGTATATGTATTTGTATATGTATATGTATATGTATATGTATATGTATATGTATATGTAGATGTATATGTATATTTATACTCAAATACATAGTACATGCATATTTACATAAATACGTGTAGTAACCCCACTTTGGGATTGATTAGGATTTTTCTTAATAATCTTATTCGAGGAATTGTAGCATAATTACATAAAAAGGTTGACATGCATTTATTGAATTCTTTTGTAAGTAAATAGACGTACAATACAATAAATGAATATGTATTAAAAAGTTACGATGTTAATTTACATTGAAAGACTTAGCATTTACTTTATTTCACTAAGCATAACATGTGCAAGCATCTAAAGATACTCTCAAACCAACTTACTACAGTGATTAAGTGTTTACTTTTAAACTTATAATCATATATAGGCTTCATTGATATGATTTATTATGTCCATACCTCACCGCTATGATTTCCATACTCCCATGCTACACCGAACATATGCAAAATTACCCCCCCATCTGTTTCCTTTCCCTTTTATAACTAAGTTCAAGTGTCTTGACTCAGAAATTTGTTATGAGTCAGAGATATGGGGTCCTTTGTGCATCGTTCATACAAAATATCCAAGTTCTCATCTTTATTTCTTATGTCGGGACAGTATCTTAAGTATGGATTACTTTGTATAAGCATAATAATCAATCTCAACGTACTATTTAGAATTTTTGAGGCATCAAGTGGATCACAAAGCACTCTAAGCCATACCTAATTAAATATGTATGTATGTATGTATGTATGTATACATGTATAATCCTATTAGTTAAAGAAAACTAAATATTTAATATACAAAATAGTAGAAAATATTAGTCATAAAATCTAGAAGGAAAGATCAAATGTTTAAGGTTTGTTATTCTAATATTTCACCCATACATTTATTTATATGTCCCCACATTCCTTACACTATCTTTCCCATTCTTCTTTTCATTATCTACCAAAGATTCCAAAAGCTCACGATAGATTATGGTGGCATTTTTCCTAGCATGTGAAAAATGATGGTTTTGTTAAGGGCTGGCTATCGAGCCTAACGAGCTGAGCCAGGGCTGGGCTTGGGCTCGGGCTCGATAAGCCCAACTGGGCTCGAGCTCGGGCTAGAGCTCGATCGAGCCTAGCCGAGCTGGCTCGGGCTCGAGCTCGGTGGGCTCAAGCCCTTTTCGAGCCAGCTCCGGCTCGATAAGTCTTGAGCCGAGCCCTTTATCGAGCCCGAGCCTCTTATCGAGCCTAGTCTGGGCTCGAGCCTATTTAGGCTCGTTAAGGAAATAGGTGTTTTTTTGATGAAAAAGTGTTTTGCCTGGACTTGAACCAGAGACCTCCTTTTTAAAGATCATCCACCTTACCAGAAAGCCACCATCCGAGTTTTATATTAAAGTTAAATTATAATATATATTGTACAATTCTGCTTGTTAATAAAAAAGGAAAAAATACTAAATATCTAACTGTAACCTAGATTAACATAGATAAAAGGTAGAAAATCCAAGTCTACAACAAAATCCACCCAACATTGTCGTTACATAAATAACATAAATACATAATCCACCATTAACAATATTGCAGCACTAATACAAATAAAAATAAAAATCATTGTAGTTTCACAAATAGAATATATATATTCCTTATTGTGCCCGGTATTGAGTTATCGAGTTGAGTAGGGCTAGGCTCGGGCTCGGCTCGATAAGATATCGAGCCCAAAAATCTGGCTCGAGCTCGGCTCGATAGCTTAATGAGCCAAGCTCATGAGCCCTTATCGAGCCGAGCCCGAACCTGGCTCATCGAGTCGTGACTCAATAGCCAGCCCTAGTTTTGTTACTTCGAGTTCCTCCTTAACAGTTGTCGTGGTTCAAATTTTATCTAGATATGTCTCCTCTATTTTTTTGTTATAATCTACCTTACACAACAATCCATGATGATAATCATTATCAAAATGACGTTTGTCATTACATGAGTAATATATAAGTTCTTCTTACCATAATGTAAGTTGTTCATTTGCACATCAAAAATTATTTATATTTCATTTTCATGAAGTAGTTTTTTAATATCGAATATCTTCATGCTTAACGAAGAGATTTTATCTTGATATGTTATTTTTTACTATTTTCATTATTTCAAATAATATTAATTTGTATCAACTTTCTATATGAATTTGATCTTGTCTTGCTTTAACATGAAATGGTAATTATAATGTGTTTAACTTTTTCGTCATTGATATTCTATCTCTTTGATAGGCTCATAAAACTATATTGTATTTATATATTTCTTTATTATAGAAAAAAGTAGATTTATATTGTAAAAGACATATTATTGTAAATATTAGTTACGTTTATCCATTGTTTGTATTAATTTGATATTTTCTTTGATTATATAGTTTTTCAACTTATCTTATTAATATATATTCAAAATTAGAATTATACAATAAATTTTTGTAATATATTATTCTTCATACAATACTATTTATATATGCTCTAAAACATCAATTAACATTTCAAATTCGAAATAAAAAATTAATCGAGTTTGAATCTTCGAAACTCAAAATGAATCGAATCTGAGTTCAAGTTAGCAAATTCGTTTAAAATTCGATTCGAGTTCGGATTCGAAACTTTTATAATGAATTGAATTAGAATCAATGCGGATTCGAATGTATTCGATTCGATTAGCACCCCTAATAGAAAGCATAGGATCGCGGTCACCAGAGTGCATTCAATGCCGGACACCTTCTTGTATTCGTATCGATACTCACCATCGAATGGTTATTTGACAATAGGCTCGTGTGGATTTACCTTATTAAGGACGAGTTCTCACAACTTTGTGCTTCGAACCCCGACTTCATGAATTTAAAACTAATTTTGAAGCTTAACTTGTGCTCTTTGAATCGAGCTATCACATATTGAATTTGGACTTAAATTAAGTCGTCTATGAATTATTAAATGGAGACTATGTTCTTGGATTGTTAAATCAATAGAAAATCATTGCTATCTTCTCCCGCTTAGATTTATATAGTAAGAACAGCATACAAAACAAACAATAAAGTAGCTTACAGTATAATATAGTAATCAACCGACATAGATCAAATTCTAGCCCCTAGCAGCTTAATCAACCGTCGAGGTCGAATGCGGAGATGGGGAAGCTATCCGCAAGTCATGTGCCGGTCAGAAACGTGATCTTGGCCGACGAAGGGTCGGCGATGTAGACCTCGTTAATGATGAGCCATATGAAGAGCTCCTTCACCTTCACGCCCGTCAACTTCTTCATCTTGTGCTTCTCCGCGAAGCCGGTCACCTCGGCAGCGTAGGACACCTTCTCGTTGATCTTCTTGAACGTGTGCTCCACCTTCTTCTTCTGTGGGATCCACATGAATCCCGACGCACGATCGAACCCAAACTCGTCGACGTCGTTGACCGGGAGGAGGCCGAGGGAGAGAGAGAGCTCCTTCAAGAGCTCGGCGATCTTCTTCTTGCAGGCCGCGTCTCCGTAGGTGATCTCCGCGGTGTTGCGGTAAGAGGCAATTACTTGAGCGGCCATCTTCCAAGAGAAGGGAGGGAGATTAACTGAGTAACAAAGCTGGAGAGATGTGATGCTCTGCTTGTTGTGAGATGGATACATGGACTACATAAATAGATCATAGTCGGGTGCCAAAGCAAACATCACGATGCCATGCAACGTACGTCGTCTCACGTAGAAAATGGTTTTGGTCAAGAAAAGAGTGGATTATTTTAATGCTCAACTTTATGTAAGAAATATAAACCTCAAGGAGTGTGGTCCTTTTGGGTCTTCGTGGTCGTATCTTTCAACTCAGGTGTGCTCGGTTCCGTGTTTCTAGTCAAGGACACTCGGCCCACGATTATTTAGGCTAAGGCCCAATCAACTAAAGAGGCTTTCAGCCTCTTGTTTGCCCCCAAAGCAAATATAAACCGGTCAAGCTTTCGCTCGTGTCAAATAAGGTATAGATTCCACGGATTCCGGATCCCTCGCTACACGTGCTTCTAGACCAAAAAGTGCTGTCGAAATCCTAGCCGCTCATCAATCATCTGATTATCAGCGTCTCCCCATTTATCTTGAAATATTGGATATTTTTGCTATATCAAATATTGGGAAGTTATCGGATCCCTTCTATTTGCTATATCAAATTTACTATGCGAACTTTACTGTATTGTATAAAGTATTATTCTACGTACAGATCTACGCCATTTCATGCATAAAACTCTCCCTTTTTACTTTATTTCTTTATTTTTTACATTAATATGCAATATAACAAACTACAAAAGAAATACAATTCCAAAGAAATCATAAAATATCTAAAAATGGACTAAAAAGATTTACTATGTTCATCTATATATAATATGCTTTTATATTATTTTTTCTTCCTTATCAAAAAAATAGCAATGCTTTCATACTAATGGTGATATTTTAAAGTATAGTATTTAGAAAAAATGAAATAAAATATTGAAAATTGAAAAAAAAAATTATACCGATAAAATATGTTAAATATCTCCATGTAAATTACACTTTGATTTTGAGCCTTTCGAGAAAATTGTAGATATCATCAAGATATAAAGCTTTTATATTGGGTACTTTTGAATTTGACTTCATTTACCATTTTATTTTGATTTTCTTTTGGATTTTCTTTTTTCATCCTTTCATCATGCACCAAGTCAATTCTCAGTCAATCTGCCATGTGGCCCATAAGCATTGGTGTCCTCTCCCTTTTTTGGCCCCAACAATGGTCTATCTTTGACCTAAGTCAAAGGTGGTTGTTGTTCAATCTCCCTCATGACTCGGTTGGCCCACCCTGCCCCCTTAGTAGCCACAAAACCAAGAAAGAGTTGACCAAGGTCAACTCTGTCCCCACCATTCTTTTCACGTAGACCCAACGCTCACATCCTTCCTCCTAATGTTGTGCCACCATCTTGGCCCTTAGAAGTTGCCCCATACCTCCCGCATGTCATCCTGACTCCTGAGATCGCATGAGCGAGCACTTGAGCATGTCCCCAAGCTCTTGAAACCCTAGCAACCTAAATACATCATATAAAAACCCTTCGGGTTGATGAATAGCCATTCGGTCATCTTTATTCTCCAATTTTGGATTTATATCCCTAGCTAAATACATGTAAATGTCACTAACTCTCATGAGTTAACATCTAACATTATCATGTATTTATCATGTAATTATTCGTACTTAAACCCAAAATCAAATAATAAAGAAAGTACATGAAAATAAATGAAGTACAAAGATATCGAATGATCCTAAACTCAGAGGCTAAGTCAAATGTTGACTAGGTCGACAAGGAATAAAACAGAGGAAGATAACGACAAAAGAATATAGACAATCATACACATAACCCTAGAAACCCTAGGTGTTCAATTCATTTTATATAGTGTATTTTGCACTATTTTGTACTTATACATACTTCAAACTAATTTGAACAAGAAATATGTACATAATAATGTATAGAAAATAAAAAATAATAACCAATAAAAATCATGCATAGTGCAACTTGTACACATAAATGAAAAAATGCAAGCATAACTTCAATGACCAATATATCCTCCATATGGACTCAAAATTCATCAAATTCACATCCATTGTATTTTGAATTAGACTGTCTATCTAATGAAGGTACAAAGTGGAGTCAAGATATAAAAATCGGTTTTCTGGGTATCATTGTACTGAGGCGTCTGTATATAATATTATATTATTTAATTTCTACATTTTTAATCCCTTTATATTTTAAATAATTGTATATATTATATAAACATATTAAAGATATAAAATAAAATAAAACAATTAAAATAAATCTAAAATAAATAATATAGTATAATACATAGTTAAACTATATTGATACTCTATACATATGCAATTATTTATATACATAAACAAAACAATAAAAATAAAATAAAAGAAAATATGTAAATACATAATATATAATATTGTAAATATATAAAATATATAAATATAATAACGTATACATAAAACACAAAAAAAATAAAATATACAAAACATGTGTATATATATGTTTATACTTGTAAAAATTAACACACAATAAACAAGTCGATAAAATAAATAAAAACTCCATAAAATAACACATAAAATACTAAACAACTTTCATGTTTTGAGATTTATTTAATAAAATTATTATCTATTTTATTTTCCTTTTATTTTTATTGTTAACATTTTTTGTCCCGACTTGGTCCACATGTACCAATAAGAATCCGGGTAGGGTTGACCTTGGTCAGCTTCCCAATCCCCCTTTAGACATGTCCATAATGTGAACTTTCATCTTCTTTGCCAATTTTCTAGCTTTATCTTGACCTCCTTTTTGCTCGATTCCTTAATGCAATCTCTTCGTCCTCGAGTTAGCTTTCTCGTGCATCGAAGGGTTGCATTAGTCAACCATCGATTGTCTTGTAAACATTAGGTGAAGGAGAGCATCCAATCAAAGTGCTATGTAATATAACCTCCACCAATTTTGAAATTCAATCCCCATTTCCCAACTGTAACCCTAGGATTGGAACTGGAGCGAGTGCCCTAGTGACAGGAGGAGCACCGTTCTTGATATGAGGCAAGGACAAGGTGGAAGAGGGTGGATTCACCATGATTTTGCTCTCCGACCCTACAGGTCAGGTGAGCCTTTATATCTACCTCTTTCAATTCCTAGTGTAGTCAATAGTCTAATTTTCCCTTCTATTTCATTTAATCTCATCTAAATTAGACTAAATTCCTAAAAATTATCTCATCGGAGCTCTAGGCTCTGACCACTATTCCATTGTGAAACAATGTGTTCATAGCCTCCATGATCACCCGCACACAGTCCCCATCATATTCTCCACCTTTCTCTTTTCATAATTTCACCTTGATCTTGCAAAGATTGGGAGATTAGGTCTCCTTCCTCCGCCAAATGTCGGAGCACCTCCACCCCATCCATTTTCCTTTCTTTTGCCTAATCCTCATGTTAAGAACCTTCGTCTTTGAGCCATGAGTCTTTTGGCATAGGTTTCAGGTCCACATGACTCCATTTGGAGTGATTTCAAAAGAAGAGACCAAGTCTCAGGTCCCCGAGCCATATTCGACCTCCAGGCCTCAATCAACAAGGCTCGGAACTTTTTAAGGAGTTAAACAATAGTAGAAGACATCCAGCTACCTTTTGAGCACCTCCCTGAGCTCGACAGGTGGACGGGGCATAGAGATATCTTCAATTGAAGGAGCTACATGTGAGCATTCTTCCCAGTTCATCCAGATGACTTCCCAACCATCCGATGGCCCATATGCTCCAATTCTAATCACAACCGTCCAATGAGGAATCATTTCAACCATCAGATATGATTCAGATTGCACCTCAACCATTCATTGTTGATGAGTCATGATCTAATCCAAGTCGTTCAGGTCTTAGTGGAGCCTCAGCCATTCAGATTGCACCTCAGCCATTCATTCTGTCTACACGTGCATTATGGGTGTATTTGAAAAAATACAAATTGTGTCTTAGGACTTATTTGTGTGTTCTAAAATTGATTACAAGTTTTGTTAATTACATTTTCGTCCATATGCTGCAGATTGATTTTATTTTATTTCTTTATTAGTATTTATTGTTAGTTTATCAAAAAATTGTTGGAAAATTGACTTAAGTGCATGGAATCTATATTTATCAAATATATTTTTCGCAGGCAATTTAAAATTATTTTCCTATTTATAAAAAATGCATAAAACATTGCATTTTCTCTTGTTTAATTACGTAAAATCCATTAAAATTACAAATACTATCAAAAATAAAAAAATACAGTAGGTGTATTTTGTTTTCTTTTATCATCTGACCAAAAATCATTAAAAATTCAAAACCAAAACGTTTAAAATCATAAAACACGGAAAAACTTACAAAATTTTGTAAAAATTCTAGAAAAATCCAAAAATTATGTTTTCTATCTCTGATTTTCCTCTAATATATAGTTTATAATAAAGGGATTATTTTCCGGCAGACCCTATAAACTTTGTCAATTACCTCTACGACCTTTCAAACAACATAATTCCTCCCTCGACCCCGTAAACTTGCTAACTCTTACCCCATGAACCCTCCGGGTGATCTGTTTGAAGCCCGTGGGGGTTCTTTGGGTAATTTTTAGGGTCGATAGGGTAATTACATTGTGCAAAAGGTCGTAGAGATAATTAAAAAAAGTTTATAGGGTCTACCAGGTAAAAATCCCAATAATAAAATTAGATTAGTGTTTATTTTTCTCTGATATCTATTTTTAAAACCCTAAGTGATTCACCGAGTTTTATTTATTCATTGATTTGCATATTTTAAACTTTAAAATCCCTAAAAAGTATCTAACAATCACCAAAAAAGAGGAAAATGTTTAAAACACTAAAACATTTTATTTTCTTTATTTTGACTTTATTTTTACTTATTTAAAATTCAAAAACACCTCTTCTCTTTACTTTACTTCTATAGTCTATATATATTATCTATATATTATTATATATCTTATTTCAAAAAAATAAAAAGAAATTAAAATTTTGGAAAATAAAAAATATATAAACAATAAAACATTAAAAATACATAGATATGGGCATATATTGAAAACTGTAAAAATTAGCAAAAACAAAAAGGCATAAAAATACAAATAAAAAATAAAAAATAGTATTAAGTAATTAATAATAAATTTGCACTCTATTACGTGTTGTCCTAGTGTTCGATAGTCAGACTACTTATACATGTAGACACACACACACGCACACACACACACACACATATATTCTGAGTTATAATAAATTTTGACTCATACATTTTGATCACTAAATTTCATTATAGGTTGATTGTTGTTGAATTAGAGATTGATCAACATTGCAACTATTGATCTAGCATGCTAGATCGATAGACCACATCTCTGTTCAACATGTGCCCAGTTTTACATTCATTGACCATTGTTTGGGGCTCTTTCTCAAGCTCCGAGCATACAAAGTAAGACAAAGTCACAGCCTCATCAGGAGAGGATGAGGTCTGTCTCAACCCGTGGTGTGATGCAAAGAAGTCTTATCGTCTCGTTGCGATAGACATTATGCTCTACATAACCTTCTCGCAAACTGACGATTCCATGCAAGAATCTTCATCTTCTTACAAAAATTATTCCCCAAGTGATCCCTCATTCAACTATTATTTCCTTTGTCTACTTTCTTCTATTCTTTTTTATCCATTGTTCCTTCCTCTATGGGTTTTCATCTTCTTCTTACATGTTTCATCTTCCTCTTTTATATTCTTCTCCTCTTCTACTTCTCCCTCTCTTATTTCCAATCTTCTATCCATACCTGAGTAGACCACAAACCAACTCACATCCTCATCTCCTGTTTATGCTTTCTTCACCAACCACCTGAAATAACACCCATTTAGCTTCAAGTTATTCAAAACATTAGTGTTCCACCATGTTATCCAAACTTGACCTAAGCATCTTCGTACATGTACCTTTCCGAAAAGGTTGACATTCACCAAAAGTATCTTACAATATAACCTATGCTCCATGCACTTGTCCTAACAAGAAGAAGGACCACACACTGAGTAGCTCAAGCCTCACTCCTTCGCATGTGTTTTGAATGACAGAGAGGAGGATTGAGATTACTTGCGAAGTCTCTTCCCACACACCTCATCAAAGTAGAGCTTCTCGCACACCTGAAGTAAAGGTATATAACACCACCACATTGTTAATCCTTTATCTAATGATGGAAAGGTGCACATCTCATTCCCCGGAATCTAGGTCATCTAACAAATAGCAATAAACAAACCACAATACCAACAACATATAATAATTATCATAAAAATGATAAGCAATTAGTGTCAATGTCCACATACTATTCTTATTACCAAAAGGGGGCCACAAATACAAGCCAAGCATAGGAAAATACTAAGATGGAAAAGGAATACAATCAGTTTATGAGTTCATCTAGAATAGAAAAGTAGAACTAACATAGCATGTAAAGACCCACCCTCACTGGTGGTCTATTGGGGAAAACTGCAAAAAAAGCGCTTCTGTCGCATGCTTAATGTCACCTGAAGAGAAAGCTAACAAGGATGAAAGAAAGCCGAAAAATAATATATAACATGTAATTAAGAACAATCACTCTAGTAGAGGGTAAAACTGAGAACAAAACCACCACCAATGTGACACTTGTACATGTAAGAATTGTACCCATAACCCCCAAGTTATGTAGAGAGTATGTAATCGATACACTTCAAAATTTTAAACATGGGTAATCAATTACTTATCATTTCATCACGAGCCTGAGATCGACTTCATTTCCACATCAAGATATTGTTCATTTGTAAATTAGTTATTTAGTTTATTACCCGAGACTATAGTAGATCAAAGATAAGTGTCCACAAGAAATAGGTTTGGCCAAGACTTCCCACCCAAGGAATCCATAACACAAGTCTTAGTAGGAACATATATCAAGTTTGGAAAGTATCACCCTCCACTTGGGAACAAAAACCCAACTCCTTCGAGTTCAACAAAACCTGGGAGCTGCAGCTCCATATAACTAAAAGCATGGATTTGATTTTTCCAGACAAGTAGGGTGCCTACATCCACCGTTGTCCTATAATGCCCCTCGGACGAGGCTGACTCTACTATGGTTCTCTTAGACCACAAGGTTGTGCACTACCTTGTAGTACTTTGTCCATATGTACATTTATCTAAAATTATCATATTAATCTCTCATTTGTAAGACATCGGATTTACTCGTTACCTAACCCTTATTCTACTAGCCGCGAAAGTAATATATTTATTTTGATGGATGATCAACATATGTGAATATGAATTAAAATCCTCCAAAACCTTATAACAATCCAATCAATACTAAAGTTATCCAATCAAACCGTTTTAGTTTTCCAGATATTATCTATAAAAAAATCATAGAGTAAGTAACGTCTTTCAGGCATCAAAAGCTTATAAATAAACCAGAGAGCTTGAACTCTAAAACTAACACATTCTTTCAAAAAAAAAGTTAGATAAAAAGAGCTCATGTACTGTATATCTTCCAACATAAATCAAGGAATCTTGTAATGGGGATGCAAGACTAACGTTGCTCTTAGTAGATTTGTCTTGTTGGATCTATACTTGTAAGTTTGGCTACACACGATTTATCATATAATCAAAGATTAGTCGTAATTGGTTTCCTACCTGAATGTAAAGAAGGGTTATGTAATTATTATTCTCGCATATACCATATTTCATTACAAATCAGAAAACCACCAAAGAGCCAACGATGATAATGATCATGATGATCCCATTGGAATCATTAATAAAAGATAGCATACTCATCATGATATTTATGAGAAATCGATCCATGCGTAGATATTCAGTTAGAACAATAATCGTAAGCATCACACCCACAAAAAAATGATCAAACATGGACATAAATATTCCATTGTCTAATAATCCACCTTAGTTTGTGAAGGAAAAAAATAAAGTCACATAAGTACCAATGAAGTAAACAACTAGAACATGAAACCATTTACGGATCCATAAATTGATGTTAAGATGGAAGGCTCTTCATCAAGATGGAGTTGGGGGAAACTCCAAGATTTATCAAAATAATTTCCAAGTGTTTTCAAGAGAAAGAATATATGAAAATTCCATTGTACATGAAAGGAATCATTACCTTATTCAAGATAAAATCACGTACGAGACTAGAGTGATCCACGAATACCATTCATGGTTACAACCGAAATAACCTTCGAATCTTGCGAAGAAGAACAACCAACATGAGAATCCGCATCATGGTCACGGATTCCAGAATTAAAAAGGCAAAATTGCGAGATTTCATATCTTAAAATGGAGAAATATGGACGTATTTTTCACTTTCTGTGTCATCCCCTTCCCATAGATCTTCCTCAGCGACCTCTGTGCCACCGGCGGTCTCAACAATGATCTCTCCTTCTCTCACGGTGGTTGTGATAGGAAACTATGAGATAGGGTTTAAATAGTCGTTATTAGAGTAGAAGAAGGGTTCAAACAGGTGTTAAACCTTCAATCATGTAATGAACAGTAGCTCAATATTTATGAAAATGTCATAGCACTAATATACAAATATCATGAGATACGAGTTTCATAATTTCACATTATTTAGTGTGTTGGAAGCATCTGGGAAGGATGCATTTTTTGGGTATACATTAGTAGGGTTTTGAGAGAAAGCAAAACAAGAAACTTTTTGGATTTAACATCATAATACCTTAAAATAAGTCTCGTCTCCGAGACTTATGACAAAGAGGATTTATAAAGTCGGAAACAACTTAAAAAGGTTGACACCATCAGTTGACATGATGAAAAAGCAAAAATTATAAATTATGACTTATCTTCAAATAAATGTGGATGTTTCTCCTGCATCTCTACGTCTTACTCCCATGTGGCTTCTTCGGAGGTTTGTCGATGCCACAATAACCTTCACTACTGGCACATCCTTCTATCTCAACTTCTTGATCGATAAATCAAGAATACAGATCAAATTATCATGGCAAGAGACATTTAAATATACTTGTAGAATGTCATAGCTTCAGATGTGTCGTGGATCATGCACATATTTTCGAAGGGTTTGAAACATGAAATATATTATGTACACATGCTTAGTGTGGAGGAGGGCCAACCAATAAGCAGCTTGTCCTAGCTGTTCCAGAATCTCAAAAGGCTCAATAAATCGTGGATCGAGTTTCCCACGAGCCACGAATCGTCGAACTTCCTTCATTGTTGACATCTTCATAAATATGAAATAACCTTCCTCAAAATTTAAATATCTACGATGTCTATCTCTATAGATCTTCGGTGTCATTTGTGTTGTGAGTAGTTTATCTCGTGCAATCTTAATTGCTTATATCATCCTTGCAATTTCATCCAACTTGTGTATCTAGTTGACCCTAGCCTCCTGCCAACTCAAAGGGTTGGGCATCATCAGCCATACAATGCCTCGAATGGATCCATCACAATATTTGCATGATAACTATGTTATATGTGAATCATGCCACTAGAAGATGATCCTTCTAGGATCCTTTCCATTCTAATGTACAAGCTCGCAACATGTCCTCGAGGGTCTGAATAGTGCACCCGAATTGGGCATTAGTCTAAGGATGGTACGTCTTATTTAAGCATGGTTGTGTAGTTAACAACTTCAGGAATTCATTTCAGTAGTAGGAAGTAAGCTGTGAATCCCTATCTCGGAACCCATGTAACCTGACCACCTTCTCAATAAAAATATTCACCAAATGTGCTGGTGTGTTAGACATGCAAATGGGTGTGAAGTGAACAGACTTAGTAAATCTATCGATGACCACCCAAATTGATTCATATCCTCCCAATGTACATGGAAAACCATTAACAAAATCCATTGATATACCCTCCCATTTCCACTCGGTAATGGTTGGGGACTCCAACAATCCTGGAGGCCTTTAGTGCTCTGCCTTGACATCTTGGAAAGGTAGACATCTATTGACAAAATGAGAAATATCTCTCTTCATTCACCTCCACCAGAAGTTCCTATGCATGTCTTGATGTGTTTTAATACTCCCAGGATGGATGGAAAGTCATGAACTATAAGCCTCATGCATAATCTGTTCTCTCAAGTCCCGATCTACAGGCACACACAATCAGTCTTTATTTCTTAGCACTCCAACTTCATTAGAAAAACCAACCAAAGTCTTTTCTATAACAAGTTTCTCTAGCCTTTATATCTCTACATCTGATTGTTACCCTAAGATTAATTTTCAATGAGCTCTGACCATAGAGGTACAATCACTGTGTCGACACTACTACAAAAATGGTGCCATTCACCGAGACTCCTCAGCAAGTTCCATGCCTTAAGTTGTAGTTGTTTCTCATCAAAACCTAGTTTGCATCTTAATGCATCTGCCACCATGTTCACCTTTCCTGGATGATATGAGATAGTTCACTCATAATCCTTAAGAAGCTCGAGCTAATGCCTTTGCCTCATATTCAACTCCTTTTAGCCAAAAATGATCAAGTCTTTTATTATAAGTGAAAATCTCAAACGCCACACCATACAAATAGTTTCTCCATGTTTTTAATGCAAAGACCACTGTTGTAAACCCCATGTCATGGGTAGGATAATTTCGCTCATGCAGTTTTAACTGACTAGAAGCATAGGCAACCACTTTATCATTTTTTATTAAAACTACTACAAAGCCTTCTTCAGAGGCATTTGTGTATAATGTAAAACCATATGGACCTGATGGAGTCACCAAGATTGGAATAGTCATCAACTTTTCTTTAAGAGTCATGAATCTCTTCTCACACTTGTCTGACCAGACAAAAGTTATCTCCTTCTTAGTAAGATGGGCTAGGGGTTTTTCATGAAGAGAGAACCCCTTCCTAAACCTACGATAATAGCCTGCAAGACCCAAGAAGCAACGAACCTTCGTCACATTATTAGGCCGCTCCAACTAAGCAATGCCTCTACCTTTGTTGGATCCACATATATCCCTTCTCCTAAAATGGAAAAGCCTAAGGACACTTCCCATAACCAGAACTCACACTCGCTATATTTTGCATATAGCTTGTGCTTTCATAATATCCCAAGCATTAATCACAATTGTACTATGTGTTGCTTCTCAATCTTTGAGTAGACCAACATATCATCAATGAAGACTATCAAAAAAGTATACATGAGCGGTATGAACACCCTATTAATCAAATCCATTAATGTAGAGGGAGCATTCGTCAAACCAAAATGCATCATCATGAACTCATAATGCCATATCTCGTCCGGAAAGCAGTCTTCGGAATATCTACATCATTGATTTGCAATTGGTGGTAGTGAGATCTGAGATCTATCTTTGAGAAGATGGAAGCCACTTGTAATTGATCAAAGAGGTCATCGATACAAGGGGGTTAACGATTATTTATTGTCATCTTATTGAGTTGTATATAGTCTATGCACATTCGCAAAGATCCACTATTTTTCTTCACACATAACATTGGTGCTCCCCAAGGGAGGTGCTAGGGAATGTAAAGCCCTTCTCCAATAATTTTTGCAACTAAATTTTGAGTTACATCAACTCGGTTGGTGCCATTCTATAAGGCATGATCGAGGTTGGTTTTGTCCTTGTTACAAGGGGAAAGTCTTGATAAGTCACCAAGAAAGACATCTGAAAATTCACGAACAACATCTACATCTCGTATTGCCTCTCTTAGATTATGATCGAATACCACATGTGTTATGTAACTCTTACATCCTTGGAAAGAATATGATGTTCTTGGAGTGCAGAAATGCAATGTATGCCCATTTTTGAAGTATAATCATCATACACAATCTCCTCAAGATCGAGAATATGAAAGATCACTTGCTTCTGAAAGCAGTCCAAGCATACATGATGTTCCTCAAGTTTGTCTATACGAAGAATGATATCAAATTCATCCATCTACATCTAGAGGAGATATGCTTCTAGCATATATCCTGAATAGTTGACCCCTTGGCCCCTTAATGAAATAAGGATGCTCCATTGTGATTGGATCTTGGACCAATGATGAAGCAAACTCAAATAAAATCAAAGAGGCGAAGGCCTAAATCAAAGAGTGTATGAGCATAAAAATCGCCTACCGAGACCATACCTTGTATTACACTGCCAAATGCAAGAGCCATCCATCTGTAACGACAATCATCTGCCTAGTCTTTCTTGTTGCATTCAAACCCACTCTGTTCCTTTGTTGACGTACTCCTCTACCTTGAAATGTAGACCCACAACAATGTGATCCTCCACAATGTATTGTAGCCTTAAACTGAGAAAATCTCCGAAGACAATTTGCATTCACATGTCCCTCCTGATGATAATAAAAGCAAGTTGGAGTATCATTATGTGCATCTAACCTCCTTGTAGTTGTTCTCACCATAGCTTGGGTTGGTCCCTACTGATTTGTCAGGCATATCCCCAAAGTTGGAGCTCTCTTGGAAGTATTGGGTGCAGATGATGATTGATGATAAGGATGAAAATGTTGTCCCTTATGCATGCCTTTTCTATCCGAGGAGAAGGACATATTGGCACCTTGACCTCCATATCCCAATCTGCTCTCACAAAGGGCCTCCTTGACTTTTCATGCATCATCTAGTACATCTTTCAAAGTGTCCAGACGAAGTGGAACCAGATACTCTCAAATCTCCTTGCGTAAAACCCTTCTAAACTTGTAAACGTTGTCATATTTCGTCAGAACCGAACATGCATCAAATATCAAAAACTATGTCTACTTCACCGAGTACTTGTTCACAATTATGCTATCATGGATAATATTGGCAAACTCATTTTTCCTTTCTCTCTCCAATATTCCAGGTAAAAGTGCTCCTAGAAAGAATTATTAAAGCATCCTCAAGTCAATGACTTATCCAAATGTGTCGAAATAGAAAGCCACCACTCCTCTTCATATCTTGACAATGAATAGGTAGAAAAAACCACCTTTGACTCTTTGCAACATTCAGAGTGGAAACACCTTTTCCACTTTTTACAACCAAAGATCAACAATAGTTGGAGTAGTATTCCCCAAAAATTCTGGAACCTTTTCCTTACAATATTGTGTAAACTTGCCATCATGTTGTTATGCCTTTTCCGTGATAATTGTGGAAGGAGGAGGAGATGAATCCTCGACAATCCTGTCTTGCGTCACAGAAATAAGGAGATCCTCCATGTCTTGCTGCCTCTGTTGTATATTTTGCAGCATTTCATTATCAAGCACATTTGCCCAACGATAGAGGGGTTCTACAAGGAGGCATGTTCAGCACAACATTGACACAAGAAAGAAGAGAGAGCTTTTTATAAGAACATAGAGATGAGATAAAAAAAGTAATAGAGTAGTCATTCGAAGTGGACTAATATCATCACAGACTTTGAGTCGAAGGACTTCACAACCTATCCTTATGATATCTTTCTGAAGTATTGTGCGGATGTTTAACACTATAAGGGATGACTGGGCTCTAATACCATCTGTAATGCTCCCACACTATTAAACCTTTATCTAATGACGATGGGGTGCACATCTCATTCTCTGAAATCCAGGTCATCCAGCCAATAAAATAAATAAACCGCAATCCCATCATCATATATTTATTCCATATAAAATGATAAGCAATTAATACTTATGGCTCGAAGTGATGATCCATCGAGGATGCTGCTCGAGGTGATGATACATCGATCGAGGTAATGCTCGAGTGTGAAAGTGCAAGGATCGAAGGTCAAAAGGTTAGAAGGAATCATACCAAATTGGTGTAAGGATCGGGCGCCAAAAATGTTAGAACGAGGTCAAAACCTTTAACAGATGCCAGATCTACGAGCTCTGAGGAGTTGACTTGGGTCAAGCAAGACTGGGACCCCCCGGTCCACATAGGGTCACTAAATGACAAAACATTAAATAAAAGGATTATTTATTAAAAATAAAATAATAAATAATTTTATTAATTTTTTGTTAAAACATGAAAGATGTTTATTATTTTATGTAGTATTTTATTATGATTTTTATTTATTTTTATGACTTAACTTATTCTAAGGTACTTTTTAAGGGTTCATTTATAGGTATATTTACCTATGTATTTTAATTTATTTTGTATTTTATATTTTATTATTTGACATACATAGTTTATATATTTATAACTTATTTAAATACACATAAATATATTTTTATTGTATGTTTCTGAGTTTTTTTGTACACTTAAATAAATAGAGCTATAAACTATATAGGTATACATAAAGCATATCTATCTATGTATTCTTTTGTACATCATATTATTTTAGTGTATTTTTATGGTTTTTTATTCTAGATATGTACATAGACTATAAAGAATATTTTAAATTTTATAAAAAATTAAAATAATAAAAATATAATGAATAAATAAAATGAATATTTTATTATGGTATATTGTATAATTGGGGTCCAAAATTTAACTTCTACTTCTTAACTCCAAGCTAAATGAAACCATCTTCATTAGATAGATAATAACAAGTTATATACAACTAAAGTGATCTTGGTGCATTTTGAATTCATATGGAGAAGATATGGGTCTGGGAAGTTTGAGTTTTGACTTTTTATTTCGAGTGTAGAATGTACAATTTATATTATTTTCATGTGAAATAAATATTGTATTTTTCTTATATTTTTATCTACAACTTTCATGTACAAATTTCTTTATTTGAGGTATAAATCATGATGAATAAAATAGGTCCTAAAAATACATTATTGGGCATTTATGAAGTAGGGTTTATTTTATTTATTGATCCTTATCTCTCCCTAGCTTGTTCCTTATCGACCCAGTCATCATGATGTCTAGGTCACAAGGTTTAGGGTCATATACTACCTTGGGCGTTTTATTTTTTTCTTTTTTCTTTATAATTTTATTTTGGATTTTAACAATGTAATTTATAAAATATTTATACAATAAACGATGAGTGTTAATTTGTGCAAAATAATGATTTATCCATGCATTTAGCTATGGTTTAAAGGCTATAATGAAAAATTAAAATGATGAAATGGAGATTCATCAGTACACTTTCTAGCTTCTACTGGTTCTTCTTGGTTAGATGTTTGTCACCATACTGATCAACTTTGCTCATGACGTACATACTTTTGTGAATCTAGTAGTTTCGTAGGAGCACTAGCAATAGTGAGCGGCTTGGTTTGTTCAGTTCTGCTATTGTAGTTGTTGTTACTTTTGGGTACGTAAACTTTGTAGTTTTTGTTGTCTTTTCTTGTACTTTTTGAGAGATACTGTTTGCATATATGTATGGACATTCATGTGTACATGTATGTGGTATTTTTTGGGAACATTGTTACTTGCGAATGAATCTGTAAATGGTAATGGAAAAAAAGTTTACTGCATTTTCCATTGCATCTATGTGTTTTGATTCTAGCTTTATTTCTATGCTTCAAATATAGAACTGCATTACGTGGACTGGATTGTTGAGTATCTGCATCCGAGGGGGGACAAAGGCGTAACAACTTTCCAAATGGAGTCCAAGACAAGATGGAGATTTGTTGAAATATGTCTTGAAGATCCAACCATTTATGATCTCAAAATATTCCGCAAATGAATCTTGTTCGACCCGATAATTGATCCCCTTAGGATCAGTTTGACCCCATACCTTTATATGTATTTTAGAGTAAGGTGTGCGTCATCTGAGAGAGCATCGCCTCCTATGATTTTGTAACTCATACTCCAATTTTTCATCATAGTGCAACCTTTTGTTCTGCTTGGTATTTTCCTCACTATACCAATGAAGTTCTTCCATGTAAATTGAATGTTCTTGGATTGTTTGTGGTCGATTGTGTGCTTAGATCAATTTTTACACATGTATTAAAAAGTAAAATGGTTAAACATGAAAAGGAAAAAATGTACTCCATACAAAATTAAAAGCAGTCTAATTTGTAAGGGTTATCTAATTATTATTCTCATGTATACCTAAATTCATTACAAACAAAAAAAACCACTAAAGAGCCAACAATGATAACGACATTTAATCAAGTAATTTTATATACTTTAACTTGTAACAATTTTGTTAGACGTATGTCTAACTAGTAATAGTTTACAAATATAGACCTATTCAACGTATATCTTTAAGTTTATCACGTGTATATTATCCAATAATTTGTAATAATGTTATGTACGGAAGAAGATAAAAATAAATAACTAAAATACAAACGTGATCATTTGCTGTAATTATCCTGAATTGAGACATTCCATTAATACCTTGTTCTTTGTAATGAAACGTGAGAGTTATACAACATGGGATGGAGACATGTGTATGTGTAAATTACGTAAGGCATGAAAGTGTTCTGATACCACCAATCATTGATTCTAAATAAAATCACACACTAGATGATTAGCCGGTAATCTCACTTGGATTTTAATTGATTAATGGAGAATGTCGTTGTACCCAAATAAAAACCAACCGAATCAAACAATTATTAAATACAATCAAAGCAATGAAAGAAAACGATGGATTTTTCCTATTTAGTTATTAACCTGGTATAGCTCCCAGGGTCGAACTCAAGGAGGCAACAATTATTAAGCAAGGGTTATTCAATCAAAGACAATCAATGAATTAAAAGAGGTAACCTAAACAAGTTGTTCTTGGGGTTTGTGAATTTTGTTTTTGAATATAGAAATATTTATTTCAATCAAAATAGACTAGACAATAAATGTTGCAGTAGAAGGACTAAAATTTAATTATTAGAAAGTTTCTAAACTAAAAGATAACACATCAGACTCCAGGAAAGATTGTGCAAAAACACCAACGAATCACATGGAAATCACATATTCTGCAATTTCGGAAACCAAAGTGAGATTAAAATAGATTCCCAATCCAAATGATAACAAATACAAGCTTAATGATTAATATGCAAAAGTGCTCAAAGCCTTGTGTATGTTCATGTGAGAATACCTTTACCTAGACTTGATCTCAATAATCATAAATGTTGGGGGTTTCTGTAAAAGTGCCAAAATATACGAATGGTGCACATGATCGAGCCTGAATTGGTGCGGAGGCAATTGATCTCAACCGTTAATCCAAAGATGATCAAACGGGTGCTGCTTATTCTTGTGTTTACTCAGTTCTTCCCCAATCGATCGGCATCGGCGGTTCCAGGTTGATCTCCAGGGTTGGTTCAAGGATGCTTCACGGTTTCAAGTTGCTCGATCGATCTGAATCTCGGAGTGCAGTGGTGATTCTCAACTCAATCTGATGGAGATAATTCGGCGCAGTGATGATCTTCTTCTTTCCGGCTCCAGGACTGTAAGTACCTGCAGATTAAAACAAATGCTCCTCGATTCGAAGGAATCAGGTGCAGGTAGATAGAATCACAGATGTAAATTGTAGTCAGGGCAATAATCTTTGATTAAAAATTGCATGCATATTACGGATAAGGTTTCAACCACGATGAGATTTACTTCACAGATCAGATTTGGAGTGACATTCTCAGCCTTCACTTGAGAACAACGGATTCCAAAATCACATTGTGGATTTATGCACAAAAATTCCTGAGTAAGATTCATCCTTCCAATTCAAATGTATAGAAATCTAATTCCAATTACGAATCCTAAGTTTGCAAGAAACAAGTGAGTGAATGGGGATCCCGAGCGGAGGTGATGGGTTTGGGATCTAACTCGGACCCATGTCGGATCTGAGGTGCACATATGGTGAGGGGAAAAATGTAGAAGCGATGTGCGTGTTGTGCGTGATTGAGATGGATGTGTGATCGGATAGAATAAAAACGAAGGAGAAAGACAAGGACCTTTGATCCAGAAGATCGGAGGTCGGATCTACACTACAACGAATCAATCCAAATTGGAAGAAAATGGAAATGCAATGTTACCAAGGATGAAGGAGATTCTGATGATGGTGGACGAAGTGCCTGGGCTGGAGGTGAAACCTTCGGGTCGTTGCCTCGACGGCTCGACGGTGCCGGAGGCTCGAGCTCACCGGCGGGGCGGAGCACGGTGATGAATCGCCGGATCAAGGGCTGGATCGCACATCTCCTCACTTCAACGACGCTCACTCACTGCTGTCACACTGGAGGAACGACGGAGCTCACCGGAATGGAGAAAATGGCCAAAGATGGGAGGAGGAAGAAGATGGAGGCTTATTTATAAGATGAGAAACGTTAAATTTCGAATGAAAATTCTGCGTGCAAAATGAGGCTGGAAATTTGAAAATTCATATGGGCGAAAATGAGGGTTGTGAAATCTTTATTTTGGTGAAGAAATCAACTCGATCTGATCAACGACCCGCTCTAGAAAATTTGGAGAAAACGTCTTGGTTGAACAGATTATTTGGCTGAAGGAGGAAAAAGACAAAACAGGGAAAAGGACGAAACAACAGATTAAATAAAAGATAAATACAATAAATAGATAAATAAATGGTTTTAAATTACAAAATAATGAAAATAAATAATGTTAATAATTTATTAAATAATTTTATGGTGATTTTTAATAAATAAAATTAATTAATTAAATAAGGTAAAAGAAATAAGAACCTTTATTAATAGGTATAAAATACCTATGTGATACATACTTTATTTTATTTTTGATTATTTTCAAATTTTATAATTTTTAATTTTATTTTACATAAATAAAATAAATATATACAAAACATTTAAAACTATAATATGTGCACAAATAAATAAATAAATAAAAATATATACGATATATACATATATACAAGTATACCCATAAGGTCCCAAAATCTAATTTTTGCATATTAACTCTGATTTCAGTAAAACCACTTTTATAGGATAGATATTTTTACAAAATGAACTTTAAAAGTGAGTACACTCAAATCGAAGTTCATATGGCCGAGTTATGATGTTCGGAAGTTAGGCTTTACGGCTTTTAGATTTTGAGATTTATTGGTATTTATTCATATTTATTTTTAAGTTTTATTTTTGTATTTTTCTAGTGATTTTTATGAATATTTCAGAAAAAGAATTAAGTTATTTGGAATTATGAATAAATAGATAGAAAATAAAGAAGTTTTATACACATAATGTACATATGTACAAAGGGGTCCAAACACCAAAACTCACACCTTTTATTCCAAGATTTTTTGGTATTTTTAATAAATAGTATTAATTATAAAACAAAGTTTAAAAGTGAGTTTGGTCAATTTGAAGTTTTTTATAAATAGTTATGAACCTGGAAAATTGGACTTTTAGGCTTTTTTAGGTTCATTGTATTTATTTATTTATTGGTTAAATAAATTTTTTGATATTTTTATAAATTAGTATACATTATTACACACAACTTTCAAGAAGGAAATATTTTTATTTGAGGTTATTTTATTAATAAATAAAATAGGTGAAAATATGTGCAGGGTGGAAAATGGTGAATATGTACAAGTGAGATTTGGTTTTCTTGATTTTTATAAGTTATGGACCCTATCTCCCCTACTTTCTTCCTGGTCGATCAGGTCAATTCTTGACCTTCTCTCGGGGTTCGGGTCAGTCTGCATTTATTCCATAAATACATCCTTCTTTATTTCTTTTCGTTTTCTTTTCTTCTTTATTCTTTTATTTTGGTTAAAAAGAATGATAAATATATATTATTAACAAATACATGATGAATGATAAATAATGATAGTTAATGAATATATACATATGTTTTACCAAGGATTCTAGCTAAAATAAAAGAATAAAGATGATGAATCATAGATTCATCACTAGACTAGAGTGATCTATGAATACCCTTCACGATTACGACCGAAATAATCTTTGAATCTCATGTAGAAGAACAACCAACATGAGAATCGTGATATTTTCATATATTTTGGTAGGGATTTTTACAAGGTAGGAGAAGAAGATATATGAAGGTGAGATGGTGAGAAGGTAGGAGAAGAAGATATATGGAGATGATTTTCATCCAATCAGAGCTTCTCTCTCATCAGATATATATATATATATATATAGAGAGAGAGAGAGAGAGAGAAGGGATCCTACTCCATGGATTAGTAACTTACCTACTCCATTTTCAAATTTTTCAAAATTTTTTTATTTTTTGAAAAATGCTTCTATGGATTTTCATAACTGTAATATCTAATATATCATTCAAATTTCGTCAAAAACAGAGACTCCTACGGCCTCCATCCAAGCGGTCATTTTTAAACGGTCACAGATTTGCTGTATTTTTCATGTTTTGGATGGAGGCCGTAGGAGTCTCTGTTTCTGACGAAATTTGAATGACATATTATTGGGATATAGTTATGAAAATCCATGGAAGCATTTTTCAAAAAAAAGTAAAATAATTTTGAAAACAGAAAGTGGAGTAGGTAAGTTACCTACTCCATGGAGTAGGATCCCTTTCCTCATATTTATATATATATATAGAGAGAGAGAGAGGTAGAGAGAGGGGACCTTTCAAATGAGGTGGAGACTTTTCTGAAATTGTAAAGACCACTGTGAATTTAGTAGAAACTCTGTAACAGTTTTGTAAAAATATAAACTGCACATTGTAAAAAAATTTTTTTGTAAAATATAGTATCTAAATTTAAACTAATATTTCATCCAATATAATAATATTTTCAAATTTTTATTTCACTATATATGTTCTGTTAATATTTATTGTTATATGTATGAAACAAGAAATTGTAAAATATATTGGAAAGATGCCTAAATTGAAGGTGGTTCACCATATATATGGTGAGACACCGTCTCATTTGAAGTTTCTCCTATATATATATATATATGGGTAAAATGGGGCTGCCCCCTGGGAGTAGCCAACTTGGCTACTCCCACTCCTATTTTTCCCTCATTTTTTTATTTCTTTGGAAAATAAAAATGTGTATATTCATCACTATATCCCTCTAACATTTTATTAAAATTTCGTCAGAAATAGAGACTCCTAGGCCCTCCATCCAGGCGTCATTTTTTTAACAGTCGCAGGATTTTTTAAATCGACCCTATTTGGATGGAGGTCGTAGGAGTCTCTGTTTCTGACGAAATTTTAATAGAATGTTAGAGGGATATAATGATGAATTTACAAATTTTTATTTTTTAAAGAAATAAAAAATGAGAGGGAAATAGGGGTGGGAGTAGCCCCATTTAACCCTATATATACACACACACACACATGAAGATTAAAGGATGATGAACTGTTAGATATGAGATCTTCAATAAGCATTACATGGCATCATAGGAAGCATAGGATGGCGGTCACCAGAGTGCATATGCGCATCAGTTCAAGAGATCTGCGGTCACGTGCAGAGTGCATTCAATGCAGAGCACCTTCTTGTATTCGCATCGATACTCGCCATCGAAGGGTTATTTGCAAATAGGCTCGTGTGGATTTACCTTATTAAGGAAGAGTTCATTCAATGCAGTTGAAGTTTATTGTTATTAAGAGCTTTGCCGTTTGTTCTTGTTTTCTTAGGCTCACAACTTTGTGCTTCGAACCCCGACTTCATGAATTTAAAACTAATTTTGAAGCTTAACTTGTGCTCTTTGAATCGAGCTATCGCAGATTGAATTTGGACTTAAATTAAGTCGTCTATGAATTATTAAATGGAGACTATGTTCTTGGATTGTTAAATCAATAGAAAATCATTGCTATCTTCTCCCGCTTAGATTTATATAGTAAGAACATCATACAAAGCAAACAATAAAATAGCTTACAGTATGATATAGTAATCGACTGACATAGATCAAATTCTAGCCCCTAGCAGCTTAATCAACCATCAAGGTCGAATGTGGAGATGGGGAAGCTATCCGCAAGTCCTGTGCCGGTCAGAAACGTGATCTTGGCCGACGAAGGGTCGGCGATGTAGACCTCGTTGATGGTGAGCCATATGAAGAGCTCCTTCACCTTCACGCCCGTCAGCTTCTTCATCTTGTGCTTCTCCGCGAAGCCGGTCACCTCGGCGGCGTAGGACACCTTCTCGTTGATCTTCTTGAATGTGTGCTCCACCTTCTTCTTCTGTAGGATCCACATGAATCCCGACGCACGATCGAACCCAAACTCGTCGACGTCGTTGACAGGGAGGAGGCGAGGGGGAGAGAGAGCTCCTTCAAGAGCTCGACGATCTTCTTCTTGCAGGCCGCGTCTCCGGAGGTGATCTCCGCGGTGTTGCGGTAAGAGGCAATTGCTTGAGAGTCCATCTTCCAAGATAAGGGAGGGAGATTAACTGAGTAACAAAGCTGGAGAGACGTGATGCTCTGCTTGTTGTGAGATGGATACATGGACTACATAAATAGATCATACTCGGGTGCCAAAGCAAACATCACGATGCCATGCAACATACGTCGTCTCACGTAGAAAATGGTTTTGGTCAAGAAAAGAGTGGATTATTTTAATGCTCATGTTTATGTTAGCAATATAACCCTCAAGGAGTGTGGTCCTTTTGGGTCTTCGTGGTCGTATCTTTCAACTCAGGTGTGCTCGGTTCCGTGTTTCTAGTCAAGGACACTCGGCCCACGATTATTTAGGCTAAGGCCCAATCAACTAAAGCGGCTTTCAGCCTCTTGTTTGCCCCTAAAGCAAATATAAACCGCTCATGCTTTCGCTCGTGTCAAATAAGGTATAGATTCCACGGACTCCGGATCTCTCGCTACACGTGCTTCTAGACCAAAAAGTGCAGTCGAAATCATAGCCGCTCATCAATCATCTGATGATCAGCGTCTCCTCATTTATCTTGAAATATTGGAGATATTTGCTCTATCAAATATTGGGAAGTTATCGTATACCTTCTATTTGCTATACCAAATTTACTATGCGAACTTTACTCTATTGTACGAAGTATTACTCTACGTACAGTGCTACGCCATTTCATGCATAAAACTCTCCCTTTTTACTTTCTTTCTTTCTTGTTTACATTAATATGCAATATAACAAACTACAAAAGAAATACAATTCCAAAGAAATTATAACATCTCTAAAAATGGACTAAAAGATTTACTATGTTCATCTATATATAATATGCTTTTATATTATTTTTTCTTCCTTACTAAAAATACAAAAAATATAACAATGCGTTCACACTACTGGTGATATTTTAAAGTATACTATTAAGAAAAAAATCAAAGAAAATATTGAAAATTGAAAAAAAAAAGTATACCTATAAAATATGTTAAGTATCTACATGTAAATTACACTTTGATTTTGAACCCTTCGAGAAAAATTGTAGATCTCATCAAGATATAAATTTTTTATATTGGGTACATCTGAATTTGACTTCATTTACTATTTTATTTTGCTTTTCTTTTGGATTTTCCTTTTTCATCCTTTCATTATGCGCCAAGCCAATTCTCAGTCAATCTGCCATGTGGCTTGTAACCATTTGTGTCCTCTCCCTTTTTGGCCCCATCAATGGTCCATCTTTCACCTTAGTCAAAGGTGGTTGTTGTTCGATCTCCCCCATGAGCCAGTTGTCCCACCTTGCCCCATAGTAGCCACATAACTAAAGTAGAGTTGACCAAGGTCAACTCTGTCCCCACCATTCTTTTCACGTAGACCCGACAACTCGTATTCTTCCTCCCGATGTTGTGCCACCATCTTTGCCCTTAGATGAAGTCCCATAACTCCTCCATGTCGTACATGTCTCCTGAGATCGCATGAGCGACCACTTGAGGATGTCCCTATTGGCTCGTGATTTCGCAAGTGTTGCTATTCCAACAGGGCTGGAACACAACTTGCTGAGGCGACCACTCACAAGACTAACAAAGTCAGACAACAGTCGACCCGCACAATTTGAGTAAAGCAATCCGAGTGAAGTGAGTCAAAATTTATTTTTATTTTAACTCCACAAAATATATGTATAGGACAACTATGTAGAGTCTCGAACCACAGAGAGCAGAGGGGAGTAGAGATAAATGATCAACCTACTTAGGTATTTTTGTGTATGTGTGTTTTTTTTGTTTTAATTTTTGTAGGTTTTTAATGTTTTATATTTTATATTTTTAATTTTTTTTACTTTGCAATTTTTTAGTTTCCTTTTGTTTTAGAGAAAATAATATGTATATATATCTATATAAAAAATGTATATTATAAATAGTATATAGGATATATATGTATTAATTATATAAAAATTCAGGAAAGATATACAAGTACAACCCTTTTTTATTTTTAAGGGTTTTAAGCATATATTAGGTATTTATAAGTAATAATAATATAAGTATATGTAGTATATCTAACCTAGATACCTAGATAGGGTCTTATATTTTTTCAAATATAGCTATATATACTCAAAAATGATAAAATTAAACAAAATATTTATGTATTTTTTTAACTTTTCCTCTGTTTTTGTGATTTTCTTATAATGCTAGCTACTTTTTAGGTGGTTTTAGTTGATTTAAATATGCAAACAGGAATAAGATAAATAGGCTAGATTTTTTTGGGTTTTAAAAATAGATAATAATTCAAAAATTCTAAAAATACTTTAATATATACTATATAATACAAATAAAAATATACAATAGAAAACTATTTTTTAAAGACTTTTGTGGAATTTCTACTGATTTTTATGAGATTTTTAGGGTTTTTTCTTTTACATTTTTTGTGATTTTTGGTATAGAGTTATATTATATAGTAATAAGTATACTTTATTTTTTTGGAATTTTAAGATAGGTTTCATCAATTTTTGTATTTTCTAAGTAAATAGGGGATAAATAGATCCTAAATGATTTTTAATAATTAGAAATGCAATAAAATGATAAATATAAATATGGGCATGCATTTGCATCGTTTAAATCATATCTCATATTTTTTCCGAAATTGATAGAGCACACGAGCTATTTATAGAAAATAGAAGTGCAAATAAATCATTATAATACTAGATTGGGCATATTTGCAAAAAATATAGTCCAAGGTATTTTGTACAAATAACTCCAAAATATTACATTAATATTGCAATTTTGTGTACTAAAATGAAATAGAAAAAGCTGAGAGGGCTAGCGTGCAAAATGTCTGCCTCACGTGGGTCGCCATGTGAGGTGACCTAGCACAGACCTCGATGCAAATAGACAATAAGATAGGGGGACCTATGCAATATTTACAAAAATATTTGAACTAAATAAATAAGACTTAAGGGAAATATAAAAAATACAAAGGGTTGTTAATAAATTTATCCAACGGACCGCTCTATCAGACAATACTCGGCACGACACATGTGTGATCGTGATGCCCTCACACCGTACCGCTTCAGTTGGCTTCAAGGGACCAAATTATATATGGACATGATCCTCGATCCGACGGTTCTCGAAGTTGGTGGAATAATATAGAAGAAGGCAAGCTTCAGCGAGCTTCGATTGACAAGATCTCCATCCTCCAGCCTCCTCCTCCCTCGTTGATGGGTCCAAAAGTCTCATGGAGCTCCTCCACATCTGCATGGTACCTTAGATTAGTCTGGGCCCCATCAAAGGGGTCTAGATCTAAATGCACCTGAAGCTTCTGGCTTGAGCTTATGTCTTGAGCTCCAAGGGCTACTTCGCTCCTGTTCCTATGCAAAAAGAGAGAGGGAGATGAGGGGGTATTATCTGACCCTCGCCTGAACCTACTACACAAGAGGAATAAGCGGGCAATAGAGCTCCAGCGATGATGGCAGAGGTGGAGCTTGGGAACTTAGATTCGTATAGAATCCAAGGTGGAAACAAGGGGGAATAATAGAGAATATGAAGGGAATGAAGGCAAAGTGGAATCGTGGTGGATAACATGCTGAGGAAAATGGATTTTGATCTTGAGCTGAAAGCTCTAGCAATTCTAATTCCTAAATTTTAGTTACACTATTGAATGATTGGTTAAACTAATGACTAAACTACGTTACTAGAAAGAAATACAATGAAAATACGAAAGAAAGCAACTCTTACCTTATTATTTCAGGGAGCATAAGAAGCGTCACCAGTGAATACTCCTATGAGCAGGACCACCAGCTCCGACTGCTCTTTCTCCACATTAAAGCTCCCGCGAGCTTGATGCTAACGCCTGAAGCTCAAACGAATTGAAGAGAGGGGTTACAGGGGGTAGAGAGGGATCAGAAATTGATTTTAAGGCTTGGTGTTTTATTTATAGACAGAGTGGAGAGGGCATCTTGTGAGGAGGACATTGGCCAGCTCGATGAAGATTGATCCAATCAGAAGTTCAGGCGTGATTTAGGTAGATCAAATCTCCAATTTTTGTTTAGATCAGAGAGCTAGATAATGAGTGGATCAATTGGGAAAAATGGAGGAAATGGGAGGCTCGAGGATCTCTGACAAGTCAAAGGCGCCAAAGGGGAATTTGACTGGAAGCCAACAAAATAATGGCTCTGGTTGGTCCCTGTGGACCATCCAGAAAATTACCGGTAAGAATTCCCTTTTTAATTATTGATTAAAACATAAAAAATGTTTCTTATTTTATGTTGTATTTTATGATGATTTTTATTTATATTTACAAGATTGTTTATTAGATGTATTTAATTAAATGTGTATACATATGTTTATATACCTGTATTTAGTATACTTTTTTGTACTGTAAATTTTATTATTGTATTTACATATTTTACATGTTTATAACTTTTAAATTTCATATTTTCATTTTCAGTTTATTTTTTTGTTTATTTATATACTTAAATAAAATAGATATATGTATAATATAGGTCTAGTTGACCTGTATATTTAATACTTTATTTATTTTAATGAATTTGTAATACATTTATTCTATGTTTATTATTTAAATATATTTATATAAAAAAACAATGAAGTGAAAACTATAAGAAATGAATATATTGAATATTATATACAAGTATACGATACAATAGGGGCCCAGAAGCCAACTTTTGCATCTTACTTTAACTTTTAATGAAACCACCTTCATTAGATAGATAATTAAATTTTATGAAAAATAAAGATGAGTATAGTCAATTTTGAATATCTATGGAGGAGATACCGGTCTGAGATGTTTTCTTTGTGGCTTTTTGTTTTGTGTGTTCTGGGTACACTGTGTATTATTTTTGAGTAAAATAACTTTGTATGTTTATTTGGATTTTTATGTACAAGTTTCATGATCAAAGTTTATTACTTTAAGGTATAAAGAATAAAATAGGTCTAAAAGCCTATTATTGATGAAAAGAATTAGGGTTTTATGTGTTGTAGTCTGTACGATTTGTCTGCCCTATCTCCCCCTACTTTATTCCTTATCGACCAAATCATCATGATGACTGGATATCAGTGTCAAGGGTCACTTAGTGTCATTGACACTTCATTCTTTTCTTCTTTTCTTTCCTTTATTCTTTTATTTTGGAAATACAATATTTTACACAGTATTTATTGGTCACATATAAGTGTTATGTTATACAAATTAATGCTATATACATGCATTTAGCTAGGGAGTTAAGGCCAAAATGAAATAATAAAGGTGATGAAATGAAGATTCATCACCCCCTATACTTGACTTTTCTAGTCCCTAGCAAATACTTATGCTAATAAGTGCAGAAACAGAAATAAATGAAAGAAAAAGAAAGAATTTGGAACAATTTGGATTTTTAAACTTATCTTAATAAAATGAAAGTTTGGAGCACAGTTACGATCTTTAAATTCTTGGTTTGTTTGGAACTTATCAAGGTTAGAAATGTGACACAATAATCATTAGGTTCCATAATCCTATTATTCATCTTAATTCACAGTCTGGTCAGAACCATCCTTTCAATCACATACTCTCGCTACCTTGGAATGACAAGTACCACATTGATGAATATGCATTTCATCACCTTTATTGTTTCATTTTGGACTTAAATCCATAGCGAAATACATACGTACATATATATATTATTAATTTGTTAAAATAAACACCTGATAAAGCATACAAAATACTGTATAAAATATTGTACTTTTATTGTATATAATTCCAAAAGAATAAAGGAAGAAAAAAAAGAAATGAGACACCATAGATGTTGAGTGACCCTAGACCTCGAGACCCAGTCATCAGGATGACTTGATCGACAAGGAATAAAGTAGGGGGAGATATGGCAGAAGGACTGTACAAAAATACACATAAAACCTTAATTTTAATCCATCTATAATTGATTTTTGGTCCTATTTTATTTTATTATTTTATATCTTAAATGACAAACCCTTTATATGAATAATATAGATAAAAATACAAAGAAAAATACAAAATTGATTACACAAAAAAACGTACAATATGCTTGGGACAAACAGAATAAAAGTCATAAATAAAATTTCACATACCTATATCTTCTCTATACTCTATCAAAATGGATCAAAATCACCTTTAATTATATACTAATTTAAATAAGCTATTTAATAAAGGTGGTTTCATTTATCTTGAAGCTAAGATGCAAAACTTAGGTTTTGGGCCCATATTGTGCAATATACATGTATATTTTATTCAGTATATTTTTCAAATTCTTTATTTTTATACAATTGTAAATATTATTTAAAACATATGTCCATAATTAAAATATCAAAATCATCAAAATAGCAAAAAACAATAATATACTTCAATACATAGCTGAAATATACCTATATGTACCTATATAGAATCTATATATAATTATTTAAGTATACAAATGAGCTCATAAAAAATACAACAAAAATTATTAATATGTAATTAAATAAATCAAAAGTATATAAAGGACATGCATAAAATAGTAAAATATATAGCACAAAATAAAAATTAAATAATCAAAATACTTGTATATTTACTTATTAATATACATGTAAATATTAACTTGTAATGAATAGCCTTGTAAAAATAAATAAAAATGGGAATTAAATACTACATAAAATTAAAAATAATTTTTATAACCTAAAATTAATTAATTGATCTATTAATTTTTACTAATTTTACAAATAATTTCACCTTCCCTTTTTTCTGGTTGGTCCACGTGGACCAACAGAACCCTCCAATCATTGACCCTATGTCAAGTGTACAACCTTCAAGGGTCGCCCTGTTTGAACTCATGTGCATCCTCTTTTCTTTGATTTTTCACACTTCATCGGACACCTTCTTCGCCTCGAGCCCTCCACATTTCTAACCCATGCACGTTCGTCTTCCACGGTGACCTCTCCACCTTCACCTACCCCTGTTCAAGCTCACGCAATCGATCCTCAAAGTCAGCCCATTCACCATCTATAAATAACCCCCTAGATCTTATTTTTGCATTTTGATACTTCCTTGGCCTATATAAACCTCTCAGTTGTGGTGTACCTTCCATCCTTGGTGACAACAAGTGACGAGGTGGAGCTGTAGTGAGGAGGAGCGACGGAGCGAAGCATCCAGCCATCTCTGGCCAAGCTCGTCGAAGGTTCTGCCTCTCTGGTTCTCAAACAAGATAGAGGCCATTTCCTAGCATAACCATGTTAGTTTTCTTTGTAGATTTTGATTTTTCATTTTAGTTTCAGTAATTATAGGTTCTATAAGGATAGGAACCAAATTTTGTGTTGACATGTAGCTCATGCTCCAGGTTTGATTCATTGTGAACCCATTCGTATCTCGACGCATTCCATCACCATTCTCTATCATAAGCATGTTCTCCATCTGAGCCATGGATTTCACACGAATCCAAGCACACAAAGCTCTTCCATCATCTCTGCCTCGAGCTTCTTCTCCACGCTCATCTTCGTTGCTGCATTGCTTCAAATATGGTCGAGGAACATCGCCTCGAGCCATTGAACTTTTGTATGTAGGTACGATCCTTCAGAAGATACCTAGAGTGTTCAATAGACGAATAACACCAGCCCCATGGCTCCAAAACATATTGAACATACAGATCCCCATCGATGGGACCTGGTCTCCATTGAGGGCACATGCATGTGCGCGAGACCCCCAGGAAGATGTCGAGCTGATCAGATCTGAAGAAGACACATTGGAGGAGGAGTATTTGACAAACGAAGATATGAGGGAGGTACCTTCTTCCCTATTCTTGGCAATGTTCTAGGAATCGTAGGATCAAGAACAACTGCCATGTCATATCGGTGTCGTTTGATTAAAGCGAAAGAAAGCCTCATCCTAGCCGCCTGATTCACTTAAGTGAAGCATTCTGGAGCATTCATTTACTTGCACATGGGGGGCAAATTACACTAAAACCCCTTCCATTCTTTTTGTATTTCTAGAGTAGTTCTGTATATATTTAATATCGTTCGAAACTTCTTGGAATATTTGTAGGTCAACGCTTGAATCTTTTTGTAATTGTAAGTTAGTTCCCTACCAGCTCATCTCACGTGCCACCCCCCACGTGAGCTGGGTAATTTACACTTTAACCATGCATGTTTGTAAATTGCTAAATGGTATATAAAAATGAAGCTCTTGTTCAAAGTTTCTAGGTAATTTACATGTAGACCTCACATTTATTTTTAGTTGCAAAAATGCTCATGCCAGCTTTGTTAATTTTTGTAATTTATTTTGTTTTTTTTAAAAATATCATCTATGCTCCAAAAATCATGGGAAAATAGGACAATGTGCCTGATACAAATATCTTCCACACCATAATTTGTATTTTACATTTCACAAAAATTTTCTATTTATTAAAAATCAAACAATACACGTTTATTCCTTGTTTACCTTGAGAAATCCAAAAAAAACCATAACTAAAAATCCACAAAAATTACCTTCTGCTTATTTTTGTATTTTATAATTCCAGATAAAAAATTACTAAAAATAGAAAAAGGAAATTACTAAAAAATAGAAAGCTTTAAAATCCTTATAAACATTAGAAATCTTCAAAAACCCTAAAAATAATAGTTTCTATTCTAATTAATATATATACTTATTAGTACATATTAAAATTTATTTTGATAAACTTTGAATCCATTTACTATTTTTAGATCTCATATCAATTCGGTCTATTTTACAAGTCCTGATTTTGTACATATTGTAGACAAAAATTTCTAAAAAATTAAAAAAACATTAGAAGAAAAATAAAAAACATCAAAAATACTTATGTATTTTTTATGTAGCTATATTTATAATTATAATATCATATATTGTATAATATACATATATATTGCTATATATAAAATTATTACTATTATTATTTATTTTAAATACCATATAAATATTTTAAATCCATTAAAAATAAAAAGGAGTATTAATTAGGTATTTTTCTAACTTTTATATAATTATTTTATATTTTATATTATATATATCACTTATACATATTACATCTATATAGTTATATATATTATATTAAAAAGAAGAAAAAGAAATCAAAAAATATAAAAAGAAAATAACAATTATAAAATAAAAATTTTAAATAATAAATATAAATTAAAACATATAAAAACTTATTTAAAATACAAAAACCCACAAAAACATTAAATGACTAATTAAATTGATATTGTACAATTTATAATTAATATACCTTCTATATGGACTTGTCTCCCTAATTCGATTCCTACTCTGCTTGTTACTATACACACATATATAGAAGGATTATAATAAATTTTAATTCACACATCCATATTTGATTGCTTTATTTCTTTATTGTGTGGGTTAATGGTTGAGCTGCTAATTAGGCTTCGAGTTCAGTCACACAACGATAAATAGTTGTGTGAGATTAGCGAGACTTATCTCGAGCTACTTTTTCGGTTATTTCAAATGGCTTCGTTTCTAGGGAGCGATAGAGTGTAGCTAGTTGTACATTACTGATGAAGCTCATATTCATCACTCTAAAAGTCATGAATTAAGCTCAAATCCCTAAAAATCATTGGCATTTCTTCATTTATTCTGTGTACTTAACATTCATGCATGTTTTGATAAGAATTACTTTTTATCACTTATTTTTGCACAAAATAAGAATCCAAAAATCTCAGCCAAAATGACCTGTAAATAGCCTAACTTCTCTGATTTTTAGCTAATTCATGCTAAATCCATATGACCCGAAACCACCTCCACTATGTACATATCACTAATAAAAATAAAAGAACAATACAAAAAAATCATTAACCCAAATAAGTGGACCAAAAACCCAAACCCTACTTCTAGGATTTTCGGACTAAAACCTTGATATCTTCCTCAAACAGTGTCCAATTTGATCCTACTTACTTTTGAACGAACGTACATTTAATTACCTTCAAAACAAGACCAAGTTCAAGTGAATCAGAGCTCATATATGAAAGTTGAGATTTTGGGCCTCTTTTGTACCTTTTGTATTTTAGCGGTTTTTGACCTAATATTTTATGTACATAATTAATCCATTTTATTCTATTTAATTTTCATTGGTCTTCTTTGATAAAAGTTTTATTAAAATGCGCAAAAATCCAAATCCAAACTAAGTTTGAAATCAAAGAAACTAACTAAGTCCGAGTCTTCACTATCTGTCTGTACAAAAATTGTCATTTTCGTGTTTTATTTTATTTCTTATTTTTCTTAATCAACAAAAATCCAAAAAAATAGATTAATGAGTAAATATTTGTCTTTGATTTTATCATATTTTTTCATATTTTTATATAGTTTAAAAATGACAAAAAAATTATAAAACCTAAAAATCAAGGTATTCTATGTACATGGGATACCCCAAAATATCATTTTACACAAATGATCGATTTTGGTTTTGATGTCTTCATGAAAGTTATAGATCTCATCGAGAAAAGCAATTTCGTGAAGAAAAATTTTCAATGCGAGGTCATTTACTATTTTTTATGTATTTATCAATGTATTTTTTCGATTTTTGTGGGGCCGACACGTGGCAGCTCCTGGAGCCATCACGTGTCACCCATTTTCTGCCTTATTTATTCTCATTTTTTACAAAAAAAAACTAAAAGCCCCGCATATGCAGCGTACGTGCCACCTGCGCACGCGCACTGCACGTACACCCATCTTCTTCCCCGCCTTTCCCAATAGGGCGACGACGCCCCCAAATCCCGCTGCCACCGCCATCTCCTCCTCCGCTCCAATCGCTGCCACCTCCTTCCATCTATGATCGACCATCACTCCCGTGAATCTCACGCCCATCACCATCGCGTATCTCATCCCCAATCGACCGGCGCCGCCTCCTCAATTAGTCACCTCCATCTCAAATCGTTTCCCCCCATTCCTAATCCACCATGTGTCCCCGATCTCTCGTGATTCCTACCATCTCCGAAAACACCCCCCTCTTCTATTTAAGCTTTGCCTCCCCCTCATCTCCCCTGATACGTCGATAAGCTACCAAGTTTGAGGAGTGGTGCTGACAGCGCTGCTCCCTCTTCATCTCCCTCCGGTGAGGTCCGAGGTTTCCCCCTCGTTGCAGAAAGCCTCCCTAGGCCCTGCTCTACTCTAGACTTCATCCCGTCGAGCCAATGCTAATCCACCTCCGTGCCATCTTCATCGATTCGATTCGCCACCGCCTGCAACTACGCCCAGCCATATTTTCACCGGCTCTCCTCGGCCCCGCCGTTCTGCCACGACCAACGACAACGATGCACTGGTCGCCTCCTCCGACGCCTTCCATCGCCACCAGCCAAAGAGCACGTCATCGGGCTTCACCCCTCCAGGTGCTTCATCGACAACTTATCGACTACTCCAGCATCATCACCTTGGAGAATCCATCTCGAGGAGCTCCACCTCTAGCAGTGGGGAACCAGCATCCATAAAGAACATCCTCGTACCAGCCATCTTCCTAGGTTGCTTTATCGACATCAAAGAAGCTGCCACTGAAACACATCCCCCACCCACGAGCCACGATGCCTGCCGGAGCACCTCCCGCTAGCAGCTCCACCACGCGTCTCCATCGCTCCGCCTTTGACGGCCGGGTAGAGAACCCGAGACCCTCCCACGTGCTGAGCACGTGCGAGAGGGGACGTTTTGCAGCAATACCTTCGATGTTAGATTGATTTACACTAAAGCCCAGCCTAGAGGTAATGTGCCTCGCACGTAACCTTATGGGCAATTTGCAGAATCCACCCAGAAAGATCGCTAAATTACAATCCGCCCCCGTCGCTCAAGGGTCACATGCTTGGCACGTGACCGCTTGAGATTTTTACAGGAATACCCCTAGGGGTATATGTAGTTACACATCCATCCCTCTATGCATATTTTTATTTAGTATAATTACAGTGATACCCCTGTATTCCCCCTCCACTTTGAACTGCTTTATCGCATCATTTTATTTTTATAAAAATAACACTTTGTTCTTGAACTAATTATCTACATCTTTCCATATGTTTGACATTTTTGTGACCTATGGTTAATTATTAATTAATTATTTTGTGGAAAATTGCATATTTATCCATTTTGTGCTTTGAAATTCATAAGTGATTAACCATATCTCTGAAAATTGCCAAAAAAATCATGGATTGAAGATTTAGTATGTTACATTGTGCCGAAAAAGAATTGCAGTTGCATACATCATTTTCCTGCAAAAAATCATTTTACATATTTCAATCTTTAATTTTTAATAGGTATTAAATCTCATATTTTCCGATGTTTAGGATTTTTCTGAGATCGATCACCTAGTGATAGATCTTAAATAACTTTATCCTTTGAAAATAAATAGCTTTAATATTTCTATAAATAAATATTGAAATTCACATCGTTTGCATTCATAAATTCATAAAATATTTATCTTGCATCCAAAATTTCCAAAAAAATACAGTACATTCATTTCATCATAGTTGTCATCTTGGCCATGTTTCATATTTTTCGGACATTGTTTGATTGATATTCATTTTCTAGTCCTTAAAATCGGCAAAAGTTGCATTTTGCATCCCAAATTTGCATTAAAAATACAAAAAAAGACCGCTTCGAAAACCATGTATGAACTTTGATAGACAAAATTCTAGGTTGTTCCTTTGCCTCCTTGAGTTCGACCTTGGGACTTGTCCAAGTAAAATAAACATAAAATCGCATTGATTAAAATTGACAAAGTTTCTTGTGATTATTTCTTGACCGGTTCTGATTGCTCGCCTACAACGAAACAACATTAATTCAAACGTATGATAATTCACGACAATTAAGAAGGGAAATTTCCGGACTCGTCAATTACAATGCTTACTTTTCTTTTTATTTTTCTGTCATTTATTTTTGATGATTATTTTGATTGTTCTAATCCATATTTCTGTGTTGATCTTTCTGACGAGGAACTAGGTGGCGATGGCTATCTCTTAGGAGGTGAACACACCCGAGTCGTACGGAGGTTTCCTATTCCTCTTATGAGACGACTAGGAGAGAGGAGCAGAGAAAGAAGGAGAAGAGCAACCTTGCCTTAGCTTTTTATTTTCATTTTTGTGAGGAGAGAGTTTTACTCTATTTTTAAATTAGTTTGTAATAATTTGGACACTGCCACATTTAATGAAGTCCAAAGCCCTAATAGAAGCATTTCTCTATGGTTTACTTCGCTTGGACTTAGTTAAATAATTAATTGCTGGTCACTTGAAGTTGGAAATTGCCCACTATGAGAGACTCCATACAACACTTGCAGGACGTATTGTGGCGGGCACCGAGGAGTCTCCAAGAGCGGACATTTGGAGCCATTTTTGAGTTAATAGCATTGGTCCTTCCCGATAATAACAATTATTGTTCAAGGTGATTTATCTCTTTTCATATCATGCATGTAGTATAGGTTTATATATTCTATCTTGCATCACGCATGGAGAGAGCTGGGAAGCACTATAAGTCTCCTTACTTTGCATACATCATTTGATATGAGAGTGAGATTTCCACTCTCATATCCACATGCATTGATTTTACGCCTTCTCCCCTGTGTTCATATAATGCATGATCAAAAGAAAATAGAAAAAGATCGTTAGGCAGTTTGTTATGAAAAATACTCAAAAAATTGAAAATCCAAAAATTAAAACAAAGGGGCTGCTAATAAAACTTCGACCTTATAAAAATCATAATGAAAATCATTGGGTTCATAAAGCCCTCATTGTTTTCAAGCAACATCTAGACCGATTGAGGCACGACCCCTAAGGATTAGAGCCCAAAACCCGATCCATGGCAGCCTTGATTATCACCTGGGTTGGCAAAGTGTTAGCGCTTCTATCGTACATGACCCAGTAGGGCCCTGTCGACGATGGTCGTGGCTGTCGGATCGGGTCAAAGAGATAAGATCCTATGACAACTGTTTGCTTAAGAGTTCTTCCCTCTCATCCTTGGTTGGGGAGTAGGCTATGCTCCAGTGAGGTTGCAAAAGCTTTCGCCTTGACCTCATGTTGTCTCCAGATGTCATGGGAGATCCTTGGAGGTCCGATAAAGATAATCGTCACAAGGAGAAGGCATGGAAAGCTATGAAGATGGCTAACAACGTCTGATCATCGGAGGCGAAGATTCAGTTCGGAGCTTGCTCCAATTGCCGATCATCAAAGAGCAAGTGTCCTACAGGTTTAGTGGTAATGATAATCAAAGTAATATCATATGCATGCGTTTAAATAATGGGGTGGATGAAGATCTATGAGTGTGAAAATACTGGAGGTCTAATGTTTGTGAATTAGGGTTCTAGAGAAGGGAATTGATGAGCAGATCCTCCCGCTTAAACGGTGAGTTCATGGTGGAGGTCGAGGTCTGCTAGATTTGAAATAAGGATCTATGGATAATTCAAAGAAAACAAAACTTAAATACCTGAAAATTATAGATATGGACTGAGGTGAAGGACGAGCATGTGCTAGAGGATCAAGGGGACCTATAGTCTTCGCTTGACGAGGGCAACTCACCTCAAAGCTCTAACAGTCACATTGCGATCGTAACATGGCCCATCAACCATGGGTTGACACTGGAGTTCTTACACCGTCATCACTCTCTAGTTTCTCCTCGATCCTGTCACGAAAAGGAGTTGGAGACTAGGTGAATCCTCACACAAGGGTGGACATGGTTAAATCTCAACGGTGGTGACCTATTTAAAGAAAATGACTGGAGGTTGAAGACGGATTCCACAAAGGTTTCAACCGCTTGCATAGGCGTGGATGATAGATGGATATGGAGGTCAAGGTTAGGGTGAAGGAGAGGGTAGTTTTATCTATGTTAGGGAATGGTCGGCTGTCAGAGATGGGTGTCGAAGATGTTAGAGAATTTGTGGAAATTGGTTGGTTGGTGGAGATGCAATGCTTGGAGGTAGTGGGGATAAAGGTTGACGATACACCTCAACCGTTTGATCATGCGATCAAACGACCACCATTTGGGTGCTACTCAATGGCTGAGATGTGCTTGATCAGATTGATCAAGCGGTCGAAAAGCAAGCGAGGGGGATTGAAATGTAGTTGTCAACTCAAGGCGATCAGACGGTCTAGATCACGCATAGGATGGAGAGGAGGTCTAGGTACATGGCGACATCTGATTGGGCCATACGACCAACCAGGAAAAAAGGAAAAAAGTGTAAATCAATGATAAATGTAAATAAATCAATTAGGAGTAAAATTAGAAAAAACTGATGAACATGGAAGTTCTAGATCTCGATTAGATCTACAACTTTCACGCAGAACTCAAAGAGAAAATACATCATATGTAAATAGTAATATTTTTGAAAGTATTTTTAATGAATACAAACACTTGCTTTTATTTTCTTTTGCTATTTTTTTGGTATTTTAGTTTATATTTAATGTGAGATTAATTATCTACAATATTAACCTAATTTTCATTTGACTTTATAAATACGAAACACATAAAATATTGGTACCATAATATAGTTGCTTATAGACATTAATTAGTGTTAATTATTTACAAGAGGTTATTTCTCAAATAATGTTTAAATAAAGTTAGTGAATTCCTCGAGCTGGAGAGATAATATTTCTAAATAATGTTAATAAATCTGGGATTTATGACCCCCTTATACTGAAGCTATCATCCTAGAGCTAATAAATGAAGAATGAATTAGTCAGTTAATTGATTCCTTGACTGTGCATGTGTACATATAAGGTTTGACCAATTCTGAAGACTTGGTTTTAGAGATCTCAAAATTCTAAGCTCGATAGGGTCTTAACAAAAAAAATTGAACTTATCTAATTATCAGACTCTCTAAATATATATAGATAAATAAGAGGTATGATAGTTGATTGCATTCACAAGTGTCGAGTCAAGATGTTACCCAAGGTTCCAGTCAAAGAAACTTTCCCTAGGACCTAATTCCAAACACTAGGGAGTAAATTTAGGCTTGCTTCAATTCACCGTCTCAGTATTTTGTAAGTCTTAAAAAATGTATATGCAAGATCAATTGATATAGGATTGTGTCTTTTATTATCTCTTTCTTTCTCTCATTGGAACTATGGCTCTGTCAATTACCTTATTAACTCAACACGTATATTTTTGTTGCTAATAAGTGTCCATCAAATGAGGTTGAGTCATATGTACTTGTTTTCTGGGAATGCTTCGGGGTGTGTCACTTTTTAATATCTAGTATAGTTTCGACATCCAGACTTGTATCGCTTCTACACCTTTATGAGGTACTAGCCTGACTCATAAAAACCTTAAGATTTTGGTCCAAGTGGACACTTAAAGGTTGGGAGTGCTTGATACTGGTGCGAGCCTTTTGATTTGACTTTGCGGTGACAGAGCTTTTCTTTTCATTTTTCTTTATTTTATTTTCTTTCTATCTAGCTCCACTACTTTTACCAAGAGTTGATGCACAATGATCATCAATTTTTTTTATTTCATTACACCCTGGCACTTAGGCAAATGTCAAGAGATTAGTACAAGAACATGTTCTCATACTGGATAAAATTGTTGACACTCAGGTTTCATGAAGCCTTCATTAATTTAATCCAATCCTCTAACATCATAAGATTGGGTCCAAGCTTAAATCTCAAATATCAATTCCTCAAGTAAAACCTCAACTCACCTCATCATAAATGTAGTCGTGCATGTGAAGTGTTTGTCATATTTTTTAAGGATAAGATTAAGCACGCAATATAACTCATATATCTTTCAAATTAGGGAAATATAAATTATTAAGTCCAAGACCCTAATGATTATGATAGGTTAACTATTTAACCGACTTCTGCAAGGGTCTAAATATAATATCCTCGCAAAAAAATGAAGATAAAATATCGTTGAGGTGACCATTCACAAAAGTCGATTAAAACAACAATCAACCCACACAACTTATAGAAAAAGCGGACAAGTATGAAGGGTGTCGAACATAGGGAGAACACAAGAAGAACAGAAAAGTAGAAAAAAATGCAAGCAAGTGTGAATAAAAAAATTATTATAACCCTACAATATATGGTAGGTTATCGAATACAGGGAGAAAGGGGGATAGACAAAAATAATGGACTAAAGAAAGACAGTAAATGTTTTTGGGATTTTAGGGGTTTTCGAATTTTTGTGGGTTTTTAAATATTTATTTTTTTGATTTTTTTTGAATTTTTTAGATTTGTAATTTTAGATTTTAATTTTCCTTTTACAATTTCTTATTTTTAATTTCTTTTATTTTTAATAAGATAATATAAAAGTAATTTCCATAACTAATTTTAATCTATATTAGATATAAGAAAATAAATACATAAATCGAAACAATTATTTGTGGGATTTTTTGAGAATTTTTAATATTTTTTATAAGGATTTTAGAGTTTTTTATTTTTTTGTGGGTTTCTTTTCTATTTTTAGGGATTTTTCATCTGTAGATATAAAATATTATAAGAAACAAAATATATAATATTGGACCAAATGATAATATTCAACAAATTCGAGGGTTTACTTGCAAACAGTCCAAAAAATATAAAGCATAATTAAAATATTACAAGACTAAACAAAAATGAGACAAAAGGGGGTCGTATATGCAATTTACCCCCATGTGCGCGCAATCGTGCACCCGAGGATGAGTCACTAGAGCAATGGATGGCCCAGATGCGCCTATACCCCTTCGTCTGGACGTCTATGATTAGATCTACAAATGAGATCGACGGTTGCTAGTGCTTCAGATCCTACGTCAACAGCTCCTCCTAGAGATCGGCTCTTGATCGAATGGAGGAGATGCCGGGTGGAAGAACAGTTGAAGAGCTGGGTATTGAAAAGCTTCGAATAAATGGATATTGCACCTCCGGTCCTCTCTTGCTGCGAAGTGGCCCAAAATGATCCTGGAATAGATGCGCAACAACTGAATGCTTCAGAATTGTCCAAGGCTCATCGGAGGAGTACTGAATCATGTGAGTCCTGGAGCTACCTTATGAGTTTCAAAATCACCTCAAATGAGGATCTGGGGCTTCAGAACTTGCAAGTTTAGAATTAGGGGAAAAAACAAAGCCTCCGGGAGTGTTAGCGGGTAGGAATGAGTAGAGATGAGGTGAGGCAGAGCTCGCCGACGAAGTGGTGGATAGGGCGAGCTAATCACCAGATCTTATGCGGACTCGGGTGTACGGAGATGCCTGGGGTGTGGAGAAAATGAAGAAGAAGAGGATGGAGGTGTCGTCGAGGTCAGAGAGGATCTGATCAATGAAGGATGAAGGACGGAGCTCCGTGCTCCGACGGACATTCTTCTTTTTGGAAGTTTTAGGAATATAAAATGAAATCAAAAGAAATAAGAACAAATATACACTACTGACTAACCTAGGAATGAAAAGAACAAGAGATAGAGACCCTCACAGGACCTGTAGAGGTTGGGAGTGGAGCTCGCGGTGGAGGGGCGGTAGAGCTCAGATCTACCTTGAATTAACATCAAAATCATGCGCCTGGCCCTGTAGTAGGGATCTGTTGTCACCAAGAGCTTCGATCGATGCTAGGGATAGGGTTTTTGTGGTGGAAGAGGGATCAAACTAGAATGGGAGGCAGAGGCGATAATTTATACCCGTGCGATTTGAATCGAAGAGGGCATTCAATATAAAGGTTCCTCGATCGAGATATCATGAAGATGTGTATGTGCTTCGATTGAGGAACATGTTTGCAGAAAGAATCGATCCAAATGGATGAAAAAAGTGACGAGAAAAAATTAAGGGAGTAGGGGTCAAAAAAGGTTGATGACTGCGCCTAGCAACTTGGGTTAAGTATGCAAATAATCAAGGGTTGTTGTGACCTGAATCACTGAGCGTAATCAACGAGAAAAATTTATAAAACCACTTTAAAAAATCAATCAATGAAAAGTAATGTAAGCGATCTTTGCTATTTAATTTACTGATATAGCGAACAGGGTCGAACACATGGAGCACGATTGAACAACTCAGTAGTCAAATTTCAAAGTAAAATAAAATGAATTTTTAGTGGTTTTCAATTTTTCAAATTTTTTTATTTTCAAATAACGAACAATATGCACAAGGAAAGAAATACACACACCACACTCTTAAAAAGTACAAAGAAAATATTTTTGGGTTTTATAAATTTTAAAATATTTTTGGTAATTTTTCCAAGTTTTTTAGGTGTTTTTGTATTTTTCTAAAAATCGAACAGTGGCAAAAAAGTAAATAGTGCACAATCTGGAGTAATTTGTAACTTAAAAATATTTTAAGTGCCCAAAACTCCTGGGAAATATTTTTATCTAAAGTATAAACAAATATCTACAGATAAGAACTGAAATCACTATTTTTGGAATTTTATAGAATTTTCTACAATTTTTCTAAGTTTTTTGATATTTTGCATTTGGGTTTTATAAAAAGTTAATGCGTGAAATTTGGAAAGAAAATAAAAGACAATAAAATACACCTAATCTAATTAATTTGGAATTTTTAGAGCAATAATCAAATTTTTATGATTTTTCAACTTTCAAGCAGAGAAAATGACACTATTTTTGATTTTTTATATATCAAATAAAAACAAAATGCAATGAAATTTATATACAATGAAGAGGAATAACAACAGGAATACATAAAAATTTTTGTAGAATTTTTTGACCATGAAAAACATTTATTCGACAAGAGAAAGCATGCAAAAGTAAGTCTAGAGTATAGTGACTTAAATGCAATTATTTATTGTTTTTGCATGAAAGGATAACATAAATAAAAGTTCGGGGAACTAATGCAAATTACCTAGTTATAGGTCGTCTGTTGCACGTGATAGAGCTGGAAGGGACTTTTTGTAAATTCTGAAATCTCTAGGGACTTTTCTGTGAATTTACCGATTTTTCTTTTAATTAAAAAGACCCTCACCTAGGCTTCGTTTGTTTGCAGGGTTGGGCATGGTTGGGTTGGGTTGGGGTACTATTCACACGGATACTCCTTCCTCACAGTTTACTATTCACCCATCCCAACCCAACCCAATCCTTCCCAACCCTGCAACCAAACGAACCCCTAGGGTTCGTTTCTTTTCTTCCAAGCAAAAGGTAAATGAGAGGGGGCAAGGGGGCGCCTCCGCCCTCTTTTCTTCTCACCCAAGCCACCCAGACAACAGCAGGCAGTGGAGGCGCCGCGATGGAGCTCCGACGGCAGTGGCGAAGTGGATGGGGGCTGGCGGAGGAAGAAGGTCCTTGCGGCGCGGTCGTAAGGTGCAGACGGGGGTGATGTCGGGCGCACGCGTGCGCTGGCAGCAGGTGGCACTGGCGGTCGAGTTCTTGGAGGCGTCGACAGTGTTGGTGCGTTGGGGGGTGCAGAGGACTAAGACCGCACATGGACAGGCGACGCGGTGGAGGCTGGGTCGTAGGCACGACAGGCGTCGCCTAACGTTATTGGGCTGCGGTGCGTGTGGGCTCATGCAGTGGGTGCTGCTTGGCATGACTTGGCGTTGCCTGGTGCGGTTGGGCTGCGGCGCGCGCGGGCTGGTTCCAGGCGGTGGCGCTGGAGCAGCATCGGCGGACGGCGTTGTTGGGAGACGAGTGGTGCACCCTTCTATTGATTTTCTTGTTTTTTTTCATTTTTATTTATATATATTTTATTGTAAATAGAAATAGAAGAAACAAAAAAAACTTTTTTTATTTTTTATTTTTAAACAAAAAATGCAGATAAACTTATATATTTTTTTATTTTATATTTTTTCTGTAAATTCATGCAAAACAAATGTTAGAAAGAAAACAACTATGTATATTTTTGTTTATTTTTTTATTTATAAACAAATGAGGACACGAGCACGACAACTCGGTCCCGATTATTCGAAATGCAAAAGAAATCAAATGGAGATGTGAGTGGATGCAGATCCTGCGAAAGGGAAGATAGATCCGGAGATCTGATCACCGTGCGTGACCGGAGGTGAGTGTTTGCGTGATGTAGAATGTGAAATGTAGGGAACTCGATGTGAGATGAAAATTCAGAATCATAACGAATCAAATCGGGATGGATAATTTTTTTTTTTGAAATTAGGATCTAAAATTTAATCATGACATTGAAGCAAAAATTAAGTCTAAATGACGAAGGAAAATAAATTGGATCTCACTTTGGGATCAAATATGTCGTGATGGCCTCGACGATGACCAACTCGCTGTCACCGGACGGCTTGGAGGTCGGGACCCTTCTGTGACAAGAAGCTATTGGAGATCAGGCTCCTCTATACCAAAGATTGATCAAGAGGAAAATGAAGGAGGAGGAGCTCAATAAAAAGAAGAATAATCCAAAAAAGGCAGGTAATTAGTGATTATTTAAAAAAATATAATCAATCAATCAATTAATTAATTAAAAAATAACATTCTTCATCAAATAAAATAATAAAATAATTCATTAACAAAAATTATATAGCCACCTTAGTAGTGGTTTTTTAAGGTAGAAAATCAAAACTTATATACATAGAAGGTTTTCAAATCAAATAATTAAATAAATTAATTAAATTTTTGTAAGTATATTAATTTATTTAATTAATGTTAGAAATTAGTTTTTTGGTGATATTTTTTGTATAAGGAAATTAGTTATATATAAGTAGTATACACATATAGTACATTATACACACATACAAATAAGGAAATAATTATATATATATATATATTTATTTTTATTTTAAATAGTTATGGAAATATTTACTATTATTTACATTGTGTAAAAAAAATAAAGATGAATAAATATATACAATAAATAAATGGTAAAATTGCAAAAACCACCCTAGAAAATCGACTTTTCAACCATAACTCCAAAAATTATGAAACCACAACCATTTTAAAGATAATTTAATTTAGAGTACAATGGAAGTGAGTTTGATTCAATTTGGATTTGTATGAAGACTAAATTGGTCTTTCAATTACCACTTTATGGCTTTTTATTCTATACATGTTTTAACTTTGCAATTATTCTTATTATTTACAAAATATTTTTATTTACAATTTATGTTTAGAAAAATATTTTTTGAGGTAAATTTACATAGAAATAAAGTCACGTAAGTTGTGTACAAATATACAAAGAATAAATTCAAAAATAAAAGGAAGAATATTTACAAATTATTTTTGCATTTTTTTGGATTAAAGACCCCATCTCCCCCTACTTTATTCTTGGTCGATCAGGTCAAGTCTTGACCTTCACTCGGGGTTTGGGTCAGTCTGTATTAGTTTCATAAATACATCCTTTATTTTTATTATTTTAATTCCCTATTCTTTTCTTCTTTATTCTTTTATTTGAATATAAACAATGTTAAAAATGCATATTTAACAAATGCACTCTGAATGGTAATTTCATGAAATTAGTTGTTATTTATAGGTATTTAACTAAGGAAATAAAGCTAAATAAAAGAATAAAGGTGATGAGTCATGGATTCATCAAAGGTCTAATGCATGCTAGCGCCTTGGTAAGAGAGTTGACCCATGGTCAGCGAACGAATGCCCCCATTGGTCCAGCTGGATCGTTAGAGGACAGAACCAGCAGGAAAATGATAAATAATTAAAAACAAATAAATAGATTACTTAAATTAAGTTATAAAATAAAATTTGTTTATTATTTTAAATATTATTTTATTATGATTTTTATTTAATTTTTGATTTGATTTAACATGAGTTACTTTTTACTAGTATAAAAATATGTATTTTTACCAATGTTTTGAATATTTTATTTTTATTTTGTATTTTTATTTTATTATTTTATATACTCATTTTATATTTTTATAACTTTTTTTAATACATATAAATATATTTTTATTGCATTTTTCTGATATAATATGTACAATTAATTAAATATGTATAGTTATTTTGTAGGTATAAGTCTATAATTCATCTATGTATTTTGTGTAATTATTTATTTTGATTTTTTTAATGTTTTATTTTAATTATGTACATGGATTATAAATAATATTTATAATAAAATATAAAATATTAATGAAAATAAAGAATAAATAAATTGATTATTTTATTCAGGTATACTATACAATAGGGGTCCAAAACCTAACTTTTGCATCTCAACTCCAAATCAAATGAAACCACCTTCATTAATTTTAATTAAAAAATATATACAATTAAAGTTATTTAGATGAATTTTAAGTTCATGTGGAGAAGATATGGGTATCGGAAGTTGGGATTTTGGATTTTTATTCTTAGTGTAGAATGCACAATATTGATTATTTTTGTATGAAATAAATTTTGTATTTTTTAATGCATTTTTATCTACACTTTTATGTATCGAGTTTATTTATTTGAGGTCCAAAAATCAATTATTTGGTAAAATAAATTGGGATTTTTATTGTATTTTTGGCCCTTATCTCCCCACTTTATTCCTTGTCAACCCAGTCATCATTATGCTTGGGCCTCAAAGTTTAGGGTCATTAAATACCTTTGGTATTTCATTTCCTTTCCTTTTCTTTATTCTTTTATTGTGGCTTTAAATATACTATTTTATACATTATTTACACCAATAAATAGTAGGTGTTATCTCATGCAAAATAATGCTATTTACATGCATTTGGCTAGTGTTTAAAGGCCAAAATGAAAGAATAAAGATGATGAAATGGAGATTCATCATTAACAACAAATTTCTGGACCTCATAAGCTAAGTGTTATGAATCTCAACAAGCCTTTAGTGAATGTGCAAGTGTCAGGAAAAATCTAACTGATTAGTTAGCATTTTTGTGATTTTCAATTCTTTTATTCTTTTTTTCATTTTTTAAAATTAAGTTTAGATGTATTCATAAAACAATTGTTACTCTCAATTACACCCTAAAAATTTGAAAAGGAATTGTGAAAACATTTGCAAACCATGTCACATAAGTACAGGTTTTCTGAACATTTATAAAGATTTTCAAAACAAGTAAAACCCCATTTTTTCAAACCTATGCATAACATTTTTCAAGACAATATCACATAGATATAGGTTATCCAAATATTACAAAGATTTTCCAAAATAAGTAAAACCATGTTTTTTACAAAATCATGAAAAATATTTTTGAAAATCATCTAAAAAAGTTTTCAAATCATTTTAAAATCAATTTTATGAAAATCAGTTCCAAAATAATATGTTACCCATAGCCTAAAAAGTTTGAAATTTTTTACAATATGAGTTATGACTAAAGTATATATGAAATATATACAGTAAACCCCCTATGCTTAGCTTATGTTATGTCCTCATAACACAAAGTGATATGAAGCCATAGCTCTTATTAAATATAAAGAGATGTACATAACTGAAACCAAGAATAAAGGGTGTATGAATTAGTGAAAAGAATAAGTTAGTAGAATACAGGGACTCGGATCCCCCTATACTTAAAGTGAGAAATAGCCTAAGCAAAGAGAAATTATATGCAATAAGGGGCTTGAGTTGAATAATCAGAGGCAACTTGGCCCCCTATACTTAGGCTGGAGAGTGAACTAAACATGGAGCAAAGGGTGAGGGACTGGCACACATTAGGGTTAATTGAATCTAATTAGATGAATGCAACTTGGAGCATGGAGAAATGGAATTCTAGGATTTCTGGGAGAGGTTGTAGAAATCATAATCAAGAACTAGCAAACTCTGATTGATTGACCAACTCGTGCTGTAAGACCAAAACAAATGGTCAAATTATCTTATATCTTTTATTGGTGATAATACAAAATTTGAGTCCATTACGAGCAGGATTAATTAGGATTTGGGCAACATCCTAAGGAGACGTCCTTACCTCTCCATGTGCAAAATGTACCTGCGAATAATGAGGGGTTTGCGCTCCCAATAAAATATTAACTTTAACTCCAATTTAATTAGGTCAACTTTCATTAACAATCCCAGTTTTAGAGCTTAGGTTGTCACTGTTTAAATGTCAGCAAATAAAACATCATCTACCGGCCAATCTCGTTTCCTTTAAATCTTAAGTCATAAAACACATGATAGAGGATTCAGGACAAGCCAATGCAGACGTAAAACTATGATGCATGCCCGTGTTTAGAGATACTTATAGTTATCCTAGCTCTCTCCATGTGGATGCAAGACTGTATTAAAATTAATATTCAAATGAACTCAAGTCAAAAAAAACCGATTCCTAAGCATAAGTTCTAATAGCGAATAGAACTTGATAAGTTTGTCTAGGTCAAACGTAGATTAAGTGCACGTCATAAATATTAAGGGATGCGTGCATCTCTTGAGATTCAGTTAGCATGTTCTTACTTTATGGTTCAAGCACATAAAAAATATAACATAAAGTAGTTCTAAGAGACATGTGCCTAAACCCTAGGTTGGGAACTCAAGTTGAATCCCACCCAAACAAGGGTGAAACAAACTCAACACACAAAATAAGAGTCCAAAGTCCATAGTACATAATATATATACAATACACATACAAAAAAATAAATCAATAATCTTCAATTTCTGAAAGCATCTTATGCGACCCCTCTCAATAGGAACTATGAGCTTCGATCATCCAGACTTAGTTCTTCTTCGAGCATCATCAGATCCGCAGGTCCTCTCACAAAAGAAAAATGATTAAAAATAGATCAAAGAATTATCAAGTGAATGCACATCACATCTATAAAACAAAAACAATGTAGCAATTCAATACAAACTGCTCTGGCTTAAATAACAAATAACCAACTTCACAAACAATATTAAATCAAATTTAATTATATTAATGACATTGTGTCCTTATAAACGATGCCATCTTATGAAACACTAATTGGAAATGCTAGTATTAACTCGTTATAATATGGACAACTTGCTCTCAATCAGAATCGAATCGAATAATCTCTGTGAAGAGGATTAGGCTTTAATTTATCTGGGAAAGTCTAGGGTCGAACAGAAGGACATGAGCTATTAACGTAATTAATTAAGTGTTTAATATCATGGTTAAGTGTTTAATACATTATCTAGGTCAAAAGAGCACAACAATGCAATAAAGAGACATATGAATGAGATGCCTTTTTAACACAATGAGCAGAATGAATTGAGTAACTACATGTACGTTGAAACATAAATTATGCTCTTAAACTAAATGCTAAACTCAAGCAATAATGATAATAAGAATCAAGGTCCAATTATGGAATCATAAAGAAGCCATTGTTCATTTAGTATTAAAAATAACATCTAAGTTATATGTGATAAGTCGATCCTTATTTTATGTTCAGATCAAGAAATAAATCGTATCATACCAATGACAATTAAATAAGGATCACAATGAAACTGAAATCATTTGACATATATTGCTCAAGTTATTCAATCAACGGTCTAGGGGAATAAACTTAATAAAAACATAATATAAATATCACAAAAAATAGCAAACAAGTCACTGAAGGGACTAAAGCATAATAAAGATAACCCGATAGGGCTAATGCGCAAATGTTCCCAGGCACACGTGAGGCATATGCCCTGGAGGGACCTACTTGTAAATTTTAAGACTTCAACATGTGGTGCGACAAAATTCCAGAACCTCATGCATATAACACACACTCAGTCCAGGTTCGGGATGGGGCTCTAATGAATCTCGTATTCATCATGCTAAAATAGGTCAATTAGGCTCTGTTCCCCATAATTCATTTGCATAGAGCATCATTAGCATTCATACATGCGTAAATAATATTTGCATTTCATCATGCATAATTATTGTATAAATTGGCCTAAAAAGATGTTAACTTTCCAGATTTTTTCATCCTAACTCTGATTGACCCCAAACCACTTCCATTGTGTAAATATTATTAACAAGAATAAATAAAAAATATAAAAAATTACTAACACAAATAAGTATCAAATAAACCAAAAACCAAATTTCACGTCTGACTGACTAAAATGTTCATATCTTCCTCAAACAGTGTCTGATTTTAGTCTAATCACTTTTAAAGTACTCCATTTTCAATTACCTTCGAAATAAGACTAATTTCTTAAAATTCGGAGCTCATATGTGAAAGTTGGGTTCTGGGCCTCTTTTGCGCATTTTAACTTTTTGCTATTTTTGACTTGAGTTTTTATGTACATATTAACCCTTTTAATTTTACTTCTTCTTCATTTGTGTTCATTGATAAAAGTTTTATTAAGCGTTATAAAAATCCAAATCTAGATAAAGACAAAAATCAAAGAAACTACTAAGTCCAAGTGTACGTTGTGAGTCTGTGCAAAATTCTCGTATTTCGTACCTCTATTTTATTTTCATATTCTCTTATTTATTAAAATCCAAAAAAATTAAATTAGTGTGTAATTAATTTTCTTCAATTTATCCTATTTTCCTATAATTTTCATTCTCTTTAAAAACCACCAAAAAATTACAAAACTCCAAAAAATCAGTTTTCTATACACTTAGAGAGCACCAAAAATACCACTTTACACAAATGACCTCTTTTTCTCATAGGTCCTTCATGAAAGTTGTATATCTCATCGAGACGAACAACTTTCGTGAAGGAAATTTTTCAATCTAAGGTCTCCTTTTGTTTCTTTTTCATTTTCCTTCTATCATTTTAAATTTGAAATTTTTTTGGGTGACACGTGGCAACCCCTGGGCCTGCCACATGGCACCCCCATTCAGACACTCTCCCTCCAGGTCACGTGTAGAGCACGTGACCCATAACCTTCCACACCAGTCACATGCTCCGCACGTGATCTCCTCCACCACCCTTCCTCCTGTAACGCACACGACCTCCACCGTCATACGCAACGACCACCACCCGCCACCTCCTCACTGGCTGTTACGGCTGCCCGCGTAACACCCCTCCACCTTCACCTGGCAGCCCTTATCTCCGCCTCACTATAAAACATCGCTAGCCCCTCCTTATCTCGCCATCCACCAACTTTGAGCGAGAGAGCCATAGCCTCGGAGGAGCCACCTGTGACAGACGTGTGCTCCGCTGTCGTAGGCGACGACCGGCTTCATCTCAGGCATGATCCAAAGGAGGAGCACCTCCTTTTCTCAGCAGCTCTATGCTGTTCTCAAGCTCGTTGCCTAGCCGACGACTCGAGCGGCGATCGGAGCTCAACCTCGAGATTCTCCCTAGGCTCTTCCCATTAGGTACATCTCATTCTCCTAGCATCTATCCTCTTCTCTCCTTTCTTTTGCCAATCTTCGAGCTGCAACCGTGCTTCATGAGAATCATCCTTAGGCGCCTGTCCATACCCCCAGGTAATTCCTTCTTTTTCTTCTCCTCCTTCTCCTTCTTTCTTCTTCCTCTATCTCCATCACCTTCTTCATACTTTCTGCACCTTGTTCTTCCTCATACTTTCTCTCTCCTCATTTCACCATCTTCCATAAGCCAAATCTCAAAAATGTGTATGTTTCAACAGATAAATCCCATGTTCTGAAGCTAATGAAGATTTTATTGAAGTTTTCAGGTGAATTTCTTGAATGGATTAATTAAAAATTTGAGGTTGTTTAAAAAATACACAAAAATCCCCTGTTGCAATAGGGGATCTTTGTTTGCCATCGCCATCGCCCCCCTCCATATGTTATTTTCGTCTTCTCTATCTGTTCCACCTCTTGTTTAGATCGAAACCAGAGAATCAAGCTCCATTTGCCACGTACGTTGGAGCTTCATCCTCCCATCTAATCCATGGTAAGCAGCGTAGCCGAGCAACCTTGCGCTCGAGCTGGTCTCCATTTACAGGTACAACTGGACATCATCAGCATTGGTTGCACTTTGTAGACCTCTTCACCAACATGCATCAGAAAAGGACATCGGCATGAAGGATCATCTTCCATCATCAGGGAACGATGCCCATAGAGCAGCTGCATTTCAACCCCATTTACTGTCGTCCATAGCTTCTTTGCCAAAGTCCAGGAACTCAACTATGCCTTGATCTTGATCAGTAATAACGAGAAGGCACGAAAGAGGAGTAGATCCCTTCTTCCTTCGAGATTCCGGTAGCCATCTCTGTGGTAATCAAGAACGGATGGGAAATGGAAAGCCCATCAAGTCTTTGAAATCATCCGTGGAAGAAATGGACAACTGCTAAATCTTCCCCCAACGTTCTTCAAATTAATAATGATGCCCTTCTAGTTGAAGCCCACATGAGCCTCAAAGGAATTTGCTAATATTGCATAGAGCCCCCTGCTGGTTCATCAATTTGCAAAAACACCCCCGTCTGGGGTAAATTACACAGATCCGACGGGTTTTCCCTTATTACAGATAAGTCCTCCAAGGGCTATTTTGAAAAGATTATTTTTATTTTTATTACAATTCAGTCCCTAAGCTTAATTTTTTCATATCTTCTTCATTCAAACTCCATTTTTAGCAAACTATATGTCATTTCGAATCTATTTTCATGCTTTACCATTTTGAATAGTTTGTGGGAAAATCTGAAGCTACTTATTGAGAGTTATTATTTAAAAATCCATTCTGATCTATGCAGGCTGAGTATTGACATATTATGTCGTATTTCATTGAGAAATTAATGGTCTCTTTTGTAGGGATTCAGCTGAGGACTTTAAATTAAATAATTCTCATAGGATTATAGATTATACTATTTGAAGAATTTAATCATTGCACGTGGCTCATCCAAGGAAGGAGAATTATTGGGGAGTGAATTGGTATACGAATAACAATTTTTCTAACAATCTTCTTGTTTGCATTTTGGGAATAATTTAAAATATCTCACTCGAAATGATCTCTTTCGATCTGTGATTATCTTTCGAGGATTAATTGATAAATTTAATTAAGGATTGAATCTTATAATTCATAGATCCAATGCTTTATTCTCTTTTTTTATGTCTTGCATCTTCATCATTGCAATGTATTTTATTTTCGACACAGAAATTAACCTAGCAATTATTTAATTATTTAAATTAATTTAAGACCTCACAACTAAAAATCATCGTTCCATGTGTTCGACCTTGGTAGACATGCCAAGTTAAAATACTCCACAACATTCAAAGTTTGTGTTTTTTTTGCTGAACCAAATTTGCCTCCTATACTACATCAATTTAAGATAATTAAAGAGGTGGTTTTTGCGATCATCAAATGGTACCATTGTCAAGGAACAACGTATTTTTATGGTTTTAATTATTTTTTGTAATTCAATTTTGTGAAATTATTTTTTGTGTCATTTTTTTGCACTTTATTTTGCATTTCTCTGTTACTTCTGATACTAACTGTAATTTCTCTCTTTGCAGACTACTGGGAGCAAAGTTTTGGGACATAAATCAAGGATCTATGAAGAAGATTTAAATTTAAATTTTGTGTGTGAGAGAGAGCGTAGTCTAGATTTAATTTCCTGCATTATTCTCAGGGTCCCTCTCTTTAAACCCGTTTAATAATTCGGACTGAACTTTCTTGTGGTGTGTCGGGGCTATTTCAATCCCTTCTAGTGGTTGGGACCTGACTTGAGTGGCGTAGGAATTACGCACATATGCGCTTATTTATCTATTCTTGATTGTGCTCGTAATTTTTAGGCCACATTTCTTCACTAACTATACACACTAGTATATCGTTCAATTTAGTCAAATATTTAAATCAATTATTTCCTGTTAATAGAACTATCTTCTTAGGGTGATTTCATCAGTGCATATAATTTAGTATAAATTTAAATTCCTTGTATTGCATCTTGCATGAAGAGCACTGGGAATCAATGTAAGTCTTCTTCTTAAGCATGCATCATTGGTTCACACTTGCATTGGCTTTTTCGATTTTTCCTCCTCAGCTCTAAACTTAGGAATTAAAGGAATTGGGACTGTTAGTTAGGTGTGTATTTTTGTGCGCAGATAAAACTTCAGTGATAACCCAAATTTAAAATTGGTACTGCTAATCAAGGCGACTATAAATAAATTGACATAAAATTAACCCTTGTGTCTAGTGGATAATAACCCACTTATTGTTTGCAAGGACCAGACCACACACTTAGGATAGAGCCCAAAACCGAAAATTTTCACTCAGACTACTATTTTAAAAAACAATTAGCTACTTCTCAGTAAGGGTTTCGGGTAGCCATTTTACGGTCCGACTTCCCTTAGCAGAGTGGGTGGCGTAGAGGACCTTGCGTAAGGCTCCGTCCTCAAGTAATACGGGTAGCTATTTAAACGATCCGTACTTACACCGATAGTGGCTGAAAGTAGGTGCAACTAGTTGTATGAACATGCGACAGTCTTTGCGAAATATTTCAGCACCTAACAAATCCGCCTAATTTTCAAAGACTGTTTTGTCATTAAATTAAAATTGAAAAGATAAGCGGTCGAATCCTAATGTGCCTTCACCAGTGTTGAGTGGGTAAATTGACGAGTTTTGAATTGTGTTTGTTTTGAGTGAATCTTCTATACATTTGTACGCTCCGTGGAAATTCCTTTGTACTCCAAACTACTCCTTTCATCCACGATGGATTCTTCTGGAGTTCTTCGTTCGGACTCTGCAAACAAATCCCTGAGCTCCTCAAGTAATTTATCTCCTCGATTTCGAGATGACTCTCTTCTCGAATCCTCATGGTATGGAGACAACCCTTTTCTCAAAACCATGGTTCGCCCCCCGCCTATAGTGATTAGTCAACCCCAGGCTAACCCTCTCTCCTACTCCCTTCCTGCCAAAGAAACCTTCATCTTTGGCAGAACTCCTAAACCTTTCAAGTACGAGACTAACTCAGATTTATTTGCATCTGAAGGTGAAGAAGAAGACAAGATGCCTCCAAAAAAAGACAAGAATGACAATGACCTTATTCATGTTCTTCTGGCTAGGGTAACTGCCGCTGAACAACACAATGAAATCCTTAGAGCAAAAATAGAGGTACTGCAACACGGTGAGGCTGCTATGGAAAACACGTACTTCCTTGAATTAGATGAAGACTATAATTGGTTGAGGTCGGTGCCCCCCGAGGATGCGTTCGAACAGAAACTGTATTTCCTTGCATTGTTGCCTAAGTTCGGAGGGAATAATCATGAAGAACCATACATCTTCCTCGATGACTTCGATCTAGTCTGCGCTAACCTATGCCACCCTAGAGTTAGACAGGACTACATAAGGATAAGAGTTGTCCCCTTCGCCTTGAATGATAAGGCGGCTTACTGGTTGAAGAACTTAGAGGACGTGGTTGCGATATGGGCCACCTTCAAGACATTTTTTTTAAAGAAATTATACCCTGTGAGTAGAATTAATCAGATGAGGATCAAACTTACAAGCTTCACCCAACAACCGAGCGAGCCATTCCATGAAACCTGGGAAAGGTTCACAGACCTAATCTAGAAATGCCCAGGACATGGGATAAGCAAAATGATGCGGGTCCAAAGTCTGGTTAGTGGACTGAACCATGAGACCCAAGGATTAGTGAGTGCATCATGCGGAGGAAGCTACATGGGTTGCAATGAGGACACCGTCTACAAGGTGTTCGAGAGACTTGTTGAATCCAGCCGTGCACAGACCACCAGCCCAGCCGGGCTTACATAACCAGCTCTAAAAAGATGGTGAATAGTCTGATAACTGATTAGAGTGTTGATATGAGAATAATAGATGACAAACTGACTATGGTCGATCAGATTTAAAAAAACGTGGATGAACTTCATAAATCATCTGATATGGAGAAATTGGCTAAATTGCCTAAACAAATGGAGGAACTGGCTGACAAGGTATCCAAGATGCAGATACCTGCCCTAACTTCATCCCATACCCCCATACACCAAATTCACTATATTCAAGGGCAAGGGGCAGGGCAGGAGAGCCATTGGGGGGAGATCACGTCTTTTCCCATCAAACTGTAGAAACCTCCATTCAAACCATTTACGAGGAACCTCCACAAATGATGGAGATAAATGGAGTTTGGAATAACATGGAACCTGTCAACCATTCACATCAAAACTCTAATCCTAACCCTCATTCACCACAAGCCCGACTCACCTACCAGCCTCAATAGCAGCAGCTCAGCAGTACCGCACGGGTTATCAGAATCCACAACTACAGCATCAACAGTATCAACGCCAAGGCCAGCAGGGCCAATTCAGACAATATGAGTAGCCTCAGGCCAAGCAAGGCCAGGGTCCTCCTCTTCTTCCATCTCTCTGGAACTCCAACGAGTGCTGGACGAACTTCATGATATGAGAGTCGACATAAATCGACTCTCTTGATGGAGAGATGAGGTAAGTGCACCCCAAACCATACTTCCAGCTCAAGTCTAGGCTAATCCAAATAGCCTTGGACAGAATAAGGTATTAAGCTCTGAATATTCCTTACCTGAATACAAGATCTTTTCGCATGATGATGCTTATCATATTTCTCTTAGGAGCAGAAGGATCGTAACCATGCCTGATCGAGCGAAAGAACACGGTGACATAGCCCAAGTGTCCACAAATTCACACAATCCTGGGGGAATTGAGGAGGAGAAAGAAGAAGACCCACCCACACCACCCGTTATACACTACACCATTGAAGGCCATGGAGAGTCAGAATCTGAGTCTGACAAAGAAGTGCCACCAAGATATCCGCAACAGTTGTCCACCAATTTTCCTGTTTTTTATTCAGTCAGTCCAAGTCCTGTAGATATATTTCATTACTCATTCAATAGAAGTGATGTTTTTATCACAATGAATCCATTCCTTTCCCCCATGCTCTTACGACAAGAAAGAAGAAAAACATAAAAAACCAAAAAATGATGACGAGATGGCCTGCATCTGTAGAGAAAATATTAAGGTCACTCTGTCCCTAGACGAGATGATCGAAAGAGACCCGGCTTTTCGAAAATACCTTAAGGTGAGATGCACACTGACAAGGGCCAGCATAAAGAATCCTAACCAAACAAAGAAGCACATACTCTCTATTTCTACATCTCGCCAGATAAAAAATGAGATACCAAGGAAGAAAAGAGATATGGGTTCTCACTTTGTCACTAGATAGATTAATGAAATCAAGTTTGCCCGAACATTGTTAGACAATGGCTCATACATCAATCTCATGCCCACAACTCTATTTGAGCATCTAAAACTAGGTCCTCTTAACCAGTCTACAGTTGTACTTCAATCCATAGATACATCAACTAAAAGACCTTAGGGGGAGATTCGAAATATTGTCATCAATATAGAGGGACAAAACTTCCCAGTCGATTTCACAATACTAGACATGGATGTCCCTAGAAATTGGAAAGACTCCCAAATGATGCTAGGGCGGCCGTTCTTTAGGACCGCATGAGCTATATTCGATTACACATCCGGGAGAATCCAGGTTGAACTTAAAATGAAGCAAACTAGGTTTCAAAGACCTGACACTGAGTCAAGTACCGAGTCTGAAAAATCAGAACCTGAGATAGAAAATACGGAAGCAACTATTGGGTCATGTAGACAGAACCCAACCATAATGAAAGAATCACTCTCATCTGGAGAGGACATTGTTGATGACTTAGTCTGCCAGCTCATCCATGCATCTACCTATACTCCCGGATACTTAGAGGCCCCGCTTGACCTGTCAGTCCATTCTCCTTATGGACAATCCCAGAGTAAGGTACACAAATCGGACGCGACGCTATCCATACCTAATTTCATCGTTAGAGATCCGATCCCCAAAACAACTAAGGTGGTGTCCGATAGTGATACACAACAAACATCCACAACACAACCTGAATCAGCAATGAGAGAGCCAGATTTTGTGAACAATACAGACCTTCCGAGCTCAAACAATTGCCCCCAACTCTTAAGTATGCCTTCCTTGAAGGAAATAAGGGACAATTTCCGGTCATCATCAGTTCACATCTGACCGAAGAGCAGGAGATCCACCTGCTTAAAGTTTTAGAAAAAAATCGTAAGGCAATAGGCTGGAGATTATCTAATCTTCCAGGGATTAACCCCACCCTCTGTTCACACCATATTTACCTTGAGGATAATTCTAAACCCTTCCGTGAATGCCAACGTAGGTTGAATCCAAACTTAAAGGATGTGGTTAAGACTTAAATTGAAAAATGGTGTAAGGTTGGTTTCATATACCCCATCTTTGACTCCAAGTGGGTGTCACCCTTGCATGTCATCCCGAAAAAGTTGGGACTTCAGATTATCACTAACGAGGAGGGAGAAGAGATCACGACACGAATACCCACGTCGTGGCGTGTTTGTGCGAATTACAGGCATCTGAATGCTGTAGCGAAGAATGACCACTTTCCACTGCCTTTTATTGATCAAATCTTGGAGAGATCGGCAGGGAGAGAATACTTCTGTTTCTTGGACAGGTACTCGGGCTACAATCACATATCCATCGCACATGAGGAACAAGAAAAGACTACTTTTACATGTCCTTTCGGCACTTACGCATTCAAGCGCATGCCTTTTGGGCTTTGCAATGCCCTCGGCACTTTTCAGCAGTGCATGATTGCAGTTTTTGCCGGAATGGTTGGAGATTTCGTGGAAGTCTTCATGGATGACTTCTTGGTTCATGGTGATTAATTCGATGATTGTCTAGTGCACCTGGATCGAGTCCTTCAAAAGTGCAGGGAAGTAAATCTGGTGCTCTATTGGGAGAAAAGCCATTTCATGGTAAAAGAGGGCATTGTATTGGGGGATGTCATCTCCAAGAAGGGAATGGAAGTTGACCCTGCCAAGGTGGATGTGATCAAGAAACTCGAGCCACCGACCAATGTGAAACAAGTGCGACCTTTTTTGGGGCATGTCAGATTTTATAGGAGATTTATTAAGGATTTTTCAAAAATTGCCCGACCACTGACTGACCTCTTTGGGAAAGACACCGAGTTTGTTGTAGATCACAATTGTCTTGAAGCCTTTGAGCTTCTCAAAAAAAGGATCATTGAGACTCCCGTCCTACAAGCCCCCAACTGGTCTCACAGTAGGGGCAATGTTAGGACAAAGAAAAGATGGAATCCTGTATGCTATTCACTATGCAAGCAAAGTTTTAGACCCAGATCGGAAAAATTACACTATGACCGAAAAGGAAATGCTTGTAGCAGTCTTTTCTTTGGAAAAGTTTCGATGTATACTTCAAGAATCTAAGGTGACAGTTTATACAGATCATTTTTTCATTCGATACTTGATGGACTGGAGCGAGCTGTCACTCTCACTAAGGCACTGGAAGTCACTGGGTGGTCGGCGAATGATCCAAAGATGAGGAATGAAGTGGCGGAGCTCGGCTTATGTATGGGTGCAGGTCCGGGGAAGATGGCTCGGGTCCGGCTCCATGGAGCATGGATCCCTAGGATCAATGTCGGGCGAGATTCCCGGATACTTGGGGAGTGATTAGGACCCTGGGTTAGGCTAAATGGTGATCGGGTCTGGAGGGAATAAATGGGAGAAATCGGGTCCGCGAACCAGATCCGTGGGAAGTGGTCCACAGGGGGGAGTTGACCGGGCGGTCAACAACCCCCGTGGACCAATGGGAATCAGCCACGTGTAAAAGATTTAGAAATTAAATTAAAAATAGCAAATGGCCAAATTATTAAAATGTCAAAACATGAAATATTTTTGTTTTAATTTTATCTATTTTTTGGTGATTTTTAATTAATAATTCAAAATAAAAATAAAAATAAGGTATTTACATAATATGGCTATATATAGGTATATGTACAATATGTCTTTTTAATTTTTGATTTTAAATTAGTTATTTTTGTGCATTTTTATTCCTATTTTATATTATATTTATTTATAGTATAAAATTAGGAATAAAAGGGTATTTTTATTTTATTTTTATTATTTATATACATAGGTGAAATAAATAGATATATACACTTATATACATGGTATATTTACAATGTATTTTTGGGTTTTTAATGTTGTTATTTTTATTTTGTTTTTGTTTTAATGGTTTTTATTTTATTTATTCACACATAAAATATAGAATATTTACAAATTTTATGGAAATTAATTTTATTTATTTATAAGGTGAAATAAATATAGGAGTGGCTATGTACATGATGAGTATGTACAAGGTGAAGGTTTTTGTTTTCTTTTTATTTTTCTATTTTTATTTTGATTTTTATATTTATAAATATTTACAAGCCCATTTTAGTCTCTTTTTGGTGGAAAATATTGTTATTATATTTACAAATATATTTACACACATGAGCCCCTATCTCCCTCTACTTTGGCTTTTATGCGGTCATGCCCATGCTGAGCCCTCCCTTGGGTTAGGTTGCTCAATATTTATTCTAAATACTTCCCTCTTTTTCTTTTGAATCTTTATTCTTTTATTTTTGCACAAAAACATGCTAATTATTACTTTTTACATCATGCATGCTTTTGGTAATTATTTGTATTTACAAATATATACATGCATTTGCAAAGGTTTTTGTAGCTAAAATATAAGAATAAAGAGTGATGAATGAGTATTCATCAGTGAACTATCTCATCTCCAAGAAAGTTCCTCAGGGTTCGCCCAAGAATAGAATCGCCAGACTCAAGTCGGAAGCCAGACACTACCATTGGGAGGATCCGTTCCTTTCTTTTAAGGACCTGATTGCATATGGAGAAGATGTATTCCTCAGGAGGAATACCAAAGAGTCCTTATTCTCTTCCATACGTTAGAGGCAGGAGGACATCACTTCAGGCTGAGGACCGCTGAGAAGATACTACAATGTAGATTTTACTGGCCGACCTTGTTTAAGGATGCCTACAATTTTGTCAGGTCGTGCTCGGTCTGTCAGAGAGTGGGAGGAACCATTGGTCCTAAAGATTCCTTGCCTATGCAACCACTAATCATTTGTGATGTATTCGATGCATGGGGCATTGACTTTATGGGCTCGTTCCCTAACAGTCAAGGATTTGAATATATTCTTCTCGCGATAGACTATTTATCTAGGTGGGTGGAGGCTATCCCTACTCGAGTGGCAGACAACAAGACTGTATGCAAGTTTTTGAAGGATCATATTATTTCAAGGTTTGGAGTCCCTAAGATATTAATATCTGATGGGGGTTGCCACTTTGTCAACTAGGAGGTGAATAAGTTGACTAAGGAATATGACATCGAGCATCGTTTAGCTAGTCCTTACCATCCACAATCCAATGGCATGGCCGAGGTGTCAAACATGGAGGTCAAATGAATTTTACAAAAGCTAGTCTGCCTTGACATGAAGAACTGGTCCCAACTCCTGGAGCGAGTTCTATAGGCTTACCGGATGGCTTACAAGACCCCATTGGGCACCTCCCTATTTCGAATGGTATATGGAAAACCGTGTCATTTGCCTGCTGAACTCGTGCATAAATCAAAATGGGCAATCAAAAAGATCATTTGGAATTGTCACCAGGCAAACAAGAACAAAGAGATGGATTTGAATGAACTATCTGAAATCCAAAATCATGCCTACTAAAACAACACCATCTACAAGGACAAAATATATAAATGGCATGACAAGAACATTCGAACAAAGACATTTGTCCCAGGGTAGAAAGTATGATTATTTAATGCAAGACTGAAAATTTTCCAAGGTAAATTGAAATCAAAATGGACGGGACCCCTCATCGTAAGAGAGGTGCACAAAAACGAAAGTGTTGAGATCTCAAGGACCGTAGATAGCACACAAATATCTATAGTCAACGGTCATCTACTTAAACAATTTGTTGAATCCAATGAGTAGTTAGTGCAAGTAGAACAAATCTCCTTCACTCAGGGCGCGACATTTGACGAAAGACTCGAACTGCCCGGATAAACCACCTCTTCAAATCCAACACTCTTCTGTATATCCATCAACCCACTCATCTACTCGTCCCCCAATACTTAGTATAGAGGAACGAGTACCATTGTGTATACATCACTTCTATTCTTTTCTCCGTACCATCGACTGCCTCATTTCTTGTTTTTCTGTTGTACTTAGTCCCTAAAAAGTCTAACATGTCGACTTCTTTTTTTTCGTTCAACTATAGTTGGTACGAGCTATGTCTGTGTTTCACTTTGTGCCATGAGGACATATCACTTGCTAAGTATAGGGGGATATGTTTGTATATATTCTACCTACTTTGTCCATAGCTCATACTTTAATTATTTTCATCTAACATAGGGATTGGGTACAAGTAGTGTACAAGTAGTATATATTATACTAATAATACGTGTTTCTCAAAAAAAGAAGAGAGCTTTTGGCACAAAAAATTCACTCATGGTCTTGCATTTCATTAAGCATCTCATGCATTCCTTGGTTGATATATTCCTGACACATTCACTATCACTCAAGGCTTGAGGATTTGAGGACACTTGATTTCTGTGATCTTGAGAGTCTGAGTTAACATGCCTTAGTCATTAGGGTTTTTAAACTTAACAATCCACACTTCCCTAGTTTGAAATATTTGAGCGCTATATTGCACTCTTCATCTCTACATCTTAAAAAATATGACCAGCACATTACTTTCACAACTGCAAGATTGATGAGTTGAGTTGAGTTATCGCTTGAGGAACTATGATTATAGATTCAAGTCTAGAACCGATCTAATGATATTTGAGGATGAGATAAAGTTAATGAAGACTTTAGGAAACCTGAGTGTCAGCAAAACCCTAGTCAGTATGTGAACAAGTTCATATGCTATCTCTTTGATATTTACCTATGTGCTTGGGTGTGATGAAACTTAATTGTTGATCAGTGTGCGCCAACTTTTGTTAAAAGCAGTGGAGCTATTCAAAAAGAAAAGAAAATAAAAGAAAAGAAGGAAATATTCAAAGAAAAACTCTACCTTTCAAAGTCAAATTATAAATGAGCTTCCACCAATGACGAGCGCTCCCAACCATTTTCAAAGTGTCCACTTGGACCAAGCGCTAATTACGACCAAGGAGTCGGGTTAGCACCAAAAAAGGGCTCTTCATCGTAAGCGATAAAAGTTTGGGTGTCGAAGGTATCTTAGATACTCAAAAGAGACACACCCTGATGTACTCCCAGAAAAACAAATGTAGACGACTCCGAATCCTCTTGACAGACACATTGATCAACAACAAAAATATCTGTGTTAAGTAATAAGGCACTCGAAAGGCCCCTTGTTCTAATGTGAGGGAGAGAAAAATAAACACAATCCCATTTCCTCCATCATCTCGCCATCCATCTACATTTTCAAGTCTGACAAACTAATGAACGGTGGATTCAAAGCAAGAATAGACTTATTCCCTAGTGTTGAGGATTAGGTCTAGAGGAGAGTCTTCTGAACTGGGACTTCGGGTGATGTCTTGACTCGACTCTCATGATGCAGTACACCAAAAGTCATATCCTTATATTATATGTACAAACGGAGAATATCAAAATTAGATAAGTTGGATTCCTTTTAATTAAAGCATTGTTGAGCCCATAATTTTAGGATCACTAAAATTAAGGGTCTTTGATGAATTGAGCCTCAAAAATTCACATGCACAGTCAGGGATGTATTCAACTATGTCATTCATTCATTGATGCTCAGGGACGAGCATGGTTTAAGTATAGGGGTATGATGAATCTCGTATACATCATGTTAAAATTAGTCAATTAGGCTATGTTCCCTATAATTCATTTTCGTAGAGCATCATTAACATTCATACATGTGTAAATAATATTTGCATCTCATCATGCATAATTATTGTATAAATTGGCCTAAAAAGCTACTAACTTTCCAGCTTTTTTCATCATAACTCGGATTGACCCCAAACTACCTCCATTGTGTAAATATTACTAACAAGAATAAATAAAAAATACCAAAAATTACTAACACAAATAAGTGTCAAATAAACCCAAAACCAAATTTCATGTCTGACGGATTAAAACGCTAATATCTTCCTCATACATTGTTCGATTTTGGTGTATTCACTTTTAAAATAATCTATTTTCAATTACCTTCAAAACAAGACCAATTTCGTAAAATTCAGAGCTCATAAGTGAAAGTTGGATTTTGGGCCTCTTTTGCGCATTTTAACTTTTTGCTATTTTTGACTTGAGTTTTTATATACATAGTTAACCCTTTTAATTTTATTTCTTCTTCATTTGTGTTCTTTGATGAAAGATTTATTAAGCGTTATAAAAATCCAAATCTAAATCAAGACTGAAATCATAGAAACTGACTAAGTCCAAGTGTCCGTTGTGAGTCTGTGCAAAATTCTCGTGTTACGTACCTCTATTTTATTTCATTATTTTCTTATTTATTAAAAATCCAAAAAAAAAGATTAGTGTGTGATTAATTTTCGTGTATTTTATTGTATTTTTTCTATAATTTTCATCCTCTTTAAAAACCATCAAAAAATTATAAAACTCTAAAAAATCGGTTTTCTATACACTTAGAGACCACCAAAAATACCACTTCGCACAAATCACCTCTTTTGCTCACGGATCTTTAAGGCAAGTTATAGATCTTGTCAAGACGAACTACTTTTGTGAAGGAAATTTTTGATTCGAGGTCTCTTCATATTTCTTTTTCATTTTCCTTCATCTTTTAAATTTGAATTTTTTTGGGGGTGCCACGTGGTAGCCCCTAGGCATGCCACGTGGCACCCCCATTCAGACACACTCTCTCTCTCCAGGTGAAGTGCAGAGCACGTGACCCATCACCTTCCACCCCAGTCACGTGCTCCGCACATGATCTCCTTCCCCACCCCTTCTGTCTGTAACGCACACGACCTCTGCCCTCATCCGCAACGGCCGCCACCTGCCACCTCCTCAGCGGCCATTACGACCGCCCGCATAACATCCCTCCACCTTCATCTAGCAGCCGTTATCTCCACCTCCCTATAAAACATCTCGAACCCCTCCTTATATCACCATCCGCAAACTTCGAGCGAGAGGGCCATAGCCACGGAGGAGCCACTTGTGACAGACGTGCGCTCCCCTGTCGTAGGCGGCGACCAGCTTCATCTCAATCGTGATCCAAAGGAGGAGCACCTCCTTTGCTACAACAGCTCCCTGTTGTTCTCAAGCTCGTCTCCTAGCCGACGACTTGAGCGACGATCAGAGCTCAACCTTGAGATTTTCCCCAGGCTCTCCCATTAGGCACATCTTATTCTTCTGGCATCTATCCTCTTCTCTCCTTTCTTTTGCCGACCTTCGAGCTGCAACCCTGCTTCATGAGAAGCATTCCCAGGCGCTCGTCCATACCCCCATACAATTCCTTCTTTTTCTTCTCCTCCTCCTCTTTCTTTCTTCTTCATCTATCTCTATCACCTTCTTCATACTTTCTGCACCTTGCTCTTCCTCATACTTTGTCTCTCCTCATTTCACCATCTTACATAAACCAAATCTAAAAAATTTGTATATTTCAACAGATAAATCCCATGTTCTCAAGCTAGTGAAGATTTTTATTGAATTTTTCAGGCGAATTTCTTGAATGGATTAATTAAAAATTTGAGGCTATTTAACAAATACATAAAAATCCCTAATTGCAGCAGGGGATCTTTGTTTGCACTAAACTCATATCGACCTCTACTGATCGCCATCACCCCCTCCATATGTTCTTTTCATCCTCTCCATCTCTTCCACCTCTAGTTTAGATCGAAACCTTAGCATCAATCTCCATTTGCCACGTATGTTGGTGCTTCGTCCTCCCATCTAATCCATGGTAAGCAGCATATCCGAGCAACCTTGCGCTCGAGCTGGTATCCATTTACAGGTACAACTGGACATCGACATTGGTTACACATTCTAGACCTTTTTACCAAAACGCATCAGAAAAAGACATCGGGATGAAGGATCATCTTCCACCATCAGGGAACGATGTCCACAGAGCAGCTGCATTTCAACCCCATTTATTATTGTTCATAGCTTCTTTTCCGAAATCCAGGAACTCAGCGACACCTTGATCTTGATAAGTAATAACGAGAAGGCACGAAAGAGGAGTAGACCCCTTCTTCCTTCAAGATTCCAGCAACCATCTTCGTGGTAATCAAGAACGGATGGGAAATGGAAAGCCCATCAAGTCATTGAAATCATCCATGAAAGAAATGGACAATTGCTAAATCTTCCCCCAACGTTCTTCAAATTAACAATGATGCCCTTCTAGTTTGAGCCCATGTGAGCCACATTGGAATTTGCTAAAATTGCAAGGAACCCCCTCCTAGTTCATCAATTTGCGAAAAGACCCCTGCCTGGGGTAAATTACATAGAGATCCAGTTGGTTTTCTCGTATAATAGATAAGTCCTCTAGGGGTTATTTTGAAAAGATTATATTTATTTTTATTGCAATTCAGTCCCTAGAGCTTAATTTTTTGATATCTTCTCCATTCAAACTCCATTTTTAGCAAACTATATGTCGTTTCGAAGCTATTTTCATGCTTTATCATTTTAAATAGTTTGTGGAAAGATCCGAAGCTACTTATTGAGAGTTATTATTTAAGGATCCATTCTGATCTATGCAGGCCGAGTATTGACATATTGTATCGTATTTCATTGAGAAATTAGTGGTCTCTTCTGTAGGGATTCAACTGAGGATTTTAAATTGAATAATTCTCTCGGAATTATTGATTATATTTTTTGAAGAATTTAATCAGTGTAGGGGGCTCATCCAAGGAAGAATTATTGGGTAGTGAATTGGTGTACGAATAAGAATTGTTCTAATAATCTTCTTGCTTGCATTTTGGGTATAATTAAAAATATCTCACTCAAAATGATCTCTTTCGATCTGTGATTATCTTTTGAGGATTAATTGATAAATTAAATTAAGGATTGAATCTTATAATTCACAGATCTAGTGCTTTATTCTCTCTTTTTATTTCTTGCATCTTCATCATTGCATTGTATTTTATTTTCAGCACAAAAATTAACCTAGCAATTATTTAATTATTTAAATTAATTAAAAACATCGCAACTAAAAATCACAGTTCCTTGTGTTTGACCTTGATAGACTCGCCTAGTTAAAATACTCTGCAACATTCAAAGTTTGTATTTTTTTTATTGAACCGAATTTGCCTCCTATACTACAACAATTTAAGATAACTAAAGAGGCGATTTTCACGATCATCAAGCTCGTGGTTTGGGCCATATGGAGAGCGCTGGTCATTTTGTCTCTTGCTTGGAGACATTAAGGGTTGCAGGCTTGGACATCTGGCTCGGAGATGATCATGGCCGTCAGATCAGATCAAAGAGATCTGATCCAATGACAATTATACACTGAAGAGTTCTTCCCTCTCCTCCTTAGATGGTGGAGTAGGTTGTGCTCTGGTGAGGTTGCCAAAGCTCTGCCTTAACCTCATGTTGTCCACAAATATCAGGGGAGAACCTTGGAGGTTTGGAAAAGATAGTCATTGTAAGGTGAAGGCATGTGAAGCTGTGAAGATGGCTAAAGATGTCTGATCATCGGAGACGAAGCTCCAGATCGGAGATTGCCCTAATTTTCGATCATTGAAGATCAAATGATCTGCAGAGTTAGTGTAACGGAATCAGTATCATGTGTATGCATACTAATAGCGGGTGGATGGAGACATATGAGTGCAAAAATAATGGAGGTCAAATGGATTCTCCTCCACTCTTGGAGGAGAAAAGAAAGCAATGTGAATTAGGGTTCTGGAGAAGGAAATTGATGAGTGAATCCTCCCGCGTAAATGGTGAGTTCATAGTAGAGGTCGAGGTCTTCTAGATTTGAAAGAAGTAACTATGTACACCTGTGGTAATTCAAAGAAAATGAGAAAGAAAACAAAACTTAAATACTTGGAAATTTAAGAGGTCCGCTCAGGTGAAGGGAGTGCATGTTCCAGAGGATCAGGGAGACCTTTGAGTCGAGTCTTTGCTTGATGAGGGAAACCCGCCTGGAAGATCTAACGGTCGCATCGCGGCCATAACATGGATCATCAGCCATGGGTCGAGATTGGAGGTCTTACGCTGTCGTCGCTCTCCAGTTGCTTATCGATCCTATCATGAAGAGGAGTTGGAGGTTAGGAGAAGCCTCACACAAGGGTGGACAAGGTCAAATCTCGTCGGTGATAGCCTATTTTAAGAAAAGGAATGAAGGTTGAAGATAGATTCCATGGAGGTTTCAACCGCCTGCATAGGCGTGGAAGTTAGATGGATATGGAGGTCAAGGTTAGGGCGTAGGAGAGGGTAGCCGGAACTATGTTAGGGAATGGACGATCAACATAGATGGTTATTGGAGAAGTTGGGGAATTTAGGGGAATTTGGTTGGTTGGTATAGATGCAATGCTTGGAGGTATTGGGGATGGAGGTTGACGATACACCTCAACCATCTGATCATGCGATCAGAGGGCCACCATTTCAGCATGGCTCGATGGCTAATATGCACTTTATCATAATGTTAAAGTAGTCTAAAAGTGATCAGCGGAGATTGAAGTACATCCATCGGATAAAGGTGATCAGACGGTCTAGACCACTACGGACTGGAGAGGAGGTGCAGGTACGTGACGGGCTCTAGTTGGGCCACGTGGCTCAACTAGAAAAAAGGGAAAAATATTAAATCAATGATAAATGTAAGTAAAATAATTAGGAGTAAAATTAGAAAAAGTGAAGAACATGAAAGTTATAGATCTCAATGAGATATTCAAATTTTATGCAGAACTCAAAGAGAAAATACATAATATGTACATAGTAATATTTTTGAAAGTATTTCTAAAGAATAAAAACACCTGCTTTTATTTTCTTTCGTTATTTTTTGGATTTTTAATTTATATTTAATGTTAGATTAATTATATACAATATTAACCTAATTTTTATTTGATTTTATTAAATAAGAAACACATAAAATATATGCACCATAATATAGTTATTCATATATAGTAATTAGTGTTCATTATTTACAACATGTTATTGGCTAAATAGTGCTAATTATTAAATAAAGTTAACGAATTCCTTAAGCTAGAGGGATAATACGGGTAATACGGGTTATTGTGAACTCTTTGCTCAAGAGGATTTTCAAAAACTTTCTGAAGAAGGGAATACGAACAGGGGAAAATAATCAATCAGATCTACCAGTGGATCAAAAAGTTTTGGAACCGTGAGGAGTGAAACGGTATTTACAAATAAATATACTTTTTCAAGTTTTAACTTTTACCGATGACTAACATATTGGCAATAATAGTATTGCTGACAAACGTCCCCTGTCATTGGAAAAATTGTGGATTGCTACACATACAAGTGGAGGTGATTGGTCTACACCAGAAGCAAAGGTGGTGATGGTATGCATATTACTACTACTATAAAATTATTGTTTCTTGGTCAAAAACTAAAAAAATATATTGTAGATTCATTACAAGAAGTTGTATACAGAAAGGTTTGGTGTTCCAGAATCTGAAGAGGAATTGAACCTCGTCGCCAGCTCATGGCAAGAAGTCATTAAAAAGCGTGAAGTAGGACCTAATAGAATGTAGACTTTGAGTGGTTTGCCACCCAAATCTCGTCCTCTTCTTATTCTATTGGAGCTTCCACTTATTTTAGGATGACCTTGATGGTATAACACACCAACATCTCAGTCGGGTGTGTCTGAGGCTGAGTATAGACAACTATTACATGTTATGAATTCACTAGTAAATATAGTTGGTAGCATGTCTTCTGGATTACAAAGTGTATCTTCTAGAATTGTCTCCTTTGAAGGAGGATGTACCTTATTTTAGGTATGTCTTATATTCTCAGTTATGTTTTAGTATAGACAATGATTCATCTTTCTAACATTTGCATTGACTTCTTTTGCTTCTTGGTGAGCTAACGATCAACTAGGGTTATGTATCAAAATATATCAATGGTCGTTGTGACCCCAATTAATCAGCTAACTTAACGAGAAAAATATATAAAAAACCACTTAAGAGAAAAATCAATCAATGAAATGTAAGCGGTCTTCGCTATTTAATTTACATGGTATAGATACCATGATCGAACACAAGGAGCATGATAGAAAAACTTAGTAGTCAAATTCTAAATAAAATAAAATGAATTTTTAGTGGTTTTTAATTTTTCATTTTTTTTCAAATAGACACACAATATACACAAGGAAAGAAATACACACACCACACTTTCTGTATTTTTCAGTTATATAAAAAATATTCAAAAAATCAGAGAAAATATTTTTATGTTTTGTAGATTTTAAAAATGTTTTTTGATAATTTTTATGTAATTTTCAGATGTTTTTGTATTTTTCTAAAAATCAAACAGTGGTAAAAATGGCAAACAGTACATAGTCTAGAGTAATTTGCAACTTAAAATTAATTTAAGCGTCCAAAACTCCTGGAATTATTTTTATGCTAAATTAAAACAAATATCTACACACAGAAATTGAAATCACAATTTTTTTATTTTTCTACAATTTTCTACAATTTTTAAAAGATTTTTAGTATTTTGCATTTTTGTGTTTTATAAATAATTAATGCATAAAATTTGGATAGAAAAAAAAGACAATAAAATATACCTAATCTATTTTTTGGAATTTTTAGAATAATATTCAAATTTTTGTGAATTTTTGAATTTCATGAAGAGAAAATGACACTATTTTTTTATTTTTTTAATAATATCAAATGATGATAAAATGCAATAAAAAATTTACACTATAACAAGACAACTGCAGGAGTATACACAAATTTTTGTTGAATTTTCAGAGCAAATACCACGTTTATTTCAATAAAAAGATGAGCCAATAAATAGTCTGGACAGACAGGGACTGAAACGCAAACAGTTAATGTTTTTGCATTAAATAAATAGTAGAGATAAAATGAGCGGAAAGTGCAAATTACCTAGTAATAACGTGCAAATCATGTGCTTGAGGAGCTTCCAGGGGCGTTATTTGCAATTATTATAAAATTTGATGGTCTCCACTCAAATTGCCCAATGCTTAAACTGGCAAGGGCCTTTCTACAAATTTGGAAAATTCTAGGGGGCAGTAGTAATTTTCCCAAAATTAATATTAACCCCTTAGTATTTCTTCTTCCCTTCGTTTCTTCAAAAGCAAAAGGGGCACTGCTCCCTTTCTCTTCCTTTCCCCAGGCGTGCGACGGTGGCATTTGCGGTGGGCTGGCGATGGGGCTTGGCTGGACAAGCGGCGATGGTAGTGTGGACTCCGTGCGGCGCTGGTGGAAATGCTTTGGCGTCGGGCGGATAGACTGTGGGATTGGCAGAGCGGGAATTGTTGGCGCGAGGCAGTTCTAGGAGGTCGGGAGCGCAGCCGCTCGCGGGGCTGCGAGGCGGGTGGCCGCGGTCGGCAGAGGGAGGGTGGTGGGAAGTGCCATAGGTGGCGCTGGCATTCACAGAGGTCGGGAGCGCGGCCGCTCGTGGGGCTACGAGGCAGCTGGTCGTGGTCGACGGCTAGACGGGCAGTACAGCTCGCGTAGGGGGGGGGAGTCGGGGTCGTGATACCAGGGCGGTTGGGAGCGGCTGGATCGGCGGGCCGGAATGAAGGTGGTGGGCTCGCACGGGTCTACGCTGCTGAGGGCCACGGCCTGGCGGCGGTGAGGGCTGGGGACGGTTCCAGGCGGTGGAATGGTCGCACAATTATTTTTATTTTTGTAACATGTAGGTAGATGTTAAAAAATGTATATGTTTTTTTATTATTTATTATTTTCCTGCAAAACAAATGTCAGAGAAAAAGAAACGCATTTTTTGTTTTTTATTTTTTTATTTATTATTATTTCTTTACACACAAATGAGGATGCGAGCATGATGGCTCGATCCAAGAAAGACTAAACACGGAAAAATGTGTGTGGGTGCGGATCTGACAAAGTGAGAGATAGTTCCGGATCTCCGACCACAATCCGTGGTCGGAGTTGATAGATTATGTGAGGTAGAACGTCAATGCGGATGGATGGAGAAAATGAATGTAGAAATCGATGTCGGATCGAATTGCGAAATCAAATCAGGACGGATATTTTTGGAATTGAGATGTAAAATTTAAGCATGAATCGAAGCAGAAATTAGACCTAATAATTATCTAGAAAAATGATGAAAAGTAAACTGGATCTAACGTTGGAATCGGACATGTCGTGATGGCCGCGACAAGGTCAGACTCGTTGTCACCGGATGGCTAAGAGGCTGGGCACACTTTTTTGACAAGATTGCTCTCGGAGATCGAGCTCCTATCCACCAAAGATTGATCAAGAGCAAATGAGGAAGGAGGAGCCCAATAAAAAGAGAAGGAAAAATAACAGGAAAATATGCACAAAGAAGGAATGTTTTTATTTGTTAATTGATTAATTAATTAAAAACAAAATTCGGAATTAAATAAAATAAATAATTTACAAAAATTAATTAGCCACCTTAATGGTGGTTATTTAAGTCATAAAATCAAATCTTTATATATAAGGTAGGTTTTCAAATTAAATAAATGAATAAATTAAGGAAATAAACCCAATTTTCGTAATTATATTAATATAATAAATTAATGTTAGATATTAAATCTTTTTGGTGATTTTTATGTAAGGAAATTAGTTGTATACAAGTATTATATACATATAGTACAATATACACTTGTACAAGTAAGGAAATTTTTATTAAATAATTTTTTAAAATTTTTCTATTTTTATTTTTAATAATGAAGATAATATTTACAATTGTGTATATTGTGTATAAAAAATAAATGTGAACAAATATATTTACAATAAGTGTGTGGTTAAACTACACAAACCACCCCAGAAAACCAATTTTTCAACCCTAAATCCAAAAATTGTGAAACTATAGCCATTTTAAAGATAATTTATTTTAGAGTATAATGGAATTGAGTTTGATTCAATTTGAGTTCATATGGAGCCGGAATTATTTCTTCAATTGTCACTTTACGGATTTTTCTGGGTGGGGATACTTTTAATCTGTACACGATTTTACTTTGCAAATATTTTTATTGTTTACAAAATATTTTATTTACAACTTTTATTTAGAAAAATATTTAATTTGAGGTCAATTTATATACAAATAAAATAGTGTAAGTTTTGTACAAATATACAGGGAAAAATATTTACAAATGATTTTTTTTTATTTTTGGATTAAAGACCTTATCTCCCCCTACTTTACTCCTGGTCGATTAGGTGAAGTCTTGACCTTCTCTCGGGGTTCGGATCAGTCTGCATTTATTTCATAAATACATCCTTTATTTTTCTTTTCTTTTTTTTTCTTCTTTATTCTTTTATTTGAGTATAAAAAGTGTTAAAAATGATTATTTAAGAAAGATAATTTCATAAAATTAATGAGTATTTACAGGTATTTGACTAAAGAATAAAGCTAAAAAACGAATAAAGGCAATGAATCATGGATTCACCACTTCTTAAAAATTATAGAACTAAAATTCCAAAAGTTCATGAAGTATAAGATGGTGACGAGGAGAAGGATGGAGAGATGGAGGACGAGGACGATGTCACCGCATTTAGAGTCTCGCATCACAAAGGGGTTGTAATCTCAGAATGTACTAAAAATAAAAAAGAATCTAAAAAAATGACAAGAAGGGGAAGGACAAGGGGAAGGAAAAGGCAAAAGAAGGTGTTTTCTCAAAATAGAGGAAAAGGAAGTATTGATGCAAACTATAGACTCTGTAATAATATTTTATTACCAAAAAGTTATAATGTTAAGAATTTTAATGTATGGATGTTAGTCATGAACTTGTGGTTTCTGATGAGCGATCCGAACGACTAAGGTAAAGGTACAAAAATGGTCGTTGCGACCTCGGTCGCTCAGATGCGCTAAATCAAGAAAAATGAACCACTCGATACAAATAAAATCAATCAAAACGAAGAAGCGGTCCTGCATTGTGATTAACCTGGTATAGCACCCAGGGTCGAACTCAAGGAGCACGGATTGGCCGAAGGCCTACGAAGTAGTAAAAACAAATAAAATAAAAGACAAAATATTTTTTAGTGGTTTTTAATTATTTTTATACTTTTTTGGATTTTTAAATGATTAAGAAATTAAGAAAAGCAAATACAAGCACACTTCAACAAATTATTTAAAGCAACACAATTCAACCAAAAATTAAAACAAAAATATTTTTATGTATTTTATATTTTTTAGTGTTTTTGGTGAATTTTTGATAATTTTCTGATGAGTATTTTATTTTCTAAAAATCAAACAGTGGCAAAAATAAGGGGTACTGTCCAGCCGAGCCAAAAAGCCCTAAATAAAATATCTAAGGGCCTCAAAATGGCCTGGAGGTAATTTTCCTATAAAGTAGGTAAAACAAGGAAAATTTAGGTACCAAGTTTATTGTTTTTGGATTTTTAATTTATTTATTAGAATTTTTATGGGTTTTTGAATGTTTTTAAGTTTTTAAGGTTTTTAAGCAAGGAAAAATAGCCACAATTGGCTAGAAAATCAAACAAACTAAACTACACATCAGCTAATTTTTATGGAATTTTTAGGGGAGTTTTTATATTTTTTTGTGAATTTTCAATCTAAACAGTAACAAAAATATAGGTTTTTGAATTTTTTAAAAATAGCAAACAAAATCAAAAATATCCTCAAAAATCCTTGAAAATCCTACACCATGGCAGGAGCCATGTGTCAAATTCTCATTGGATTTGGAGGTGATTGATATTTTATTCAAAAATAACAAGAGGGTATTGTGCACAGGGACTGGAATGCAAATACCCAAAGTTCTGGGGGTCCCGGTGCAATTAACCCAGCAAAACACGTGCCAAGCGCGTGCCTGGGGCACTCAGGGACCTATATGTAACAAAACTAAGTCCCGAGGACTTATTGGTAACATGTACCAAAAGTCCGGGGACCTTATCTGCAATTTACCCAAAATAAAACGCACATGCGGAAATAAAGTACTCACAGGGGTATAACTGCAATTATCCAAAAACTTTCATTCATTTCATAACAACCAGAACTACAAGGGCATGTACTGCAAATAACCCAAAATAACACGTGACGAAGCACGTGGCTCACAACAGGCAGGGGTATATATGCAATTACACTAAAGCTCAGGGTCCTCTATGCAAATAAACCTAAAACTAAACAACGTACTTAAATATTTACAGGACTAAAGCTAAATAAAAATAAAAGCGGGGCCTAAAGGTAAATTACCCTTTATTAAGCGGGGGTGCTGGATGCGCGCCACGTGTAGATCGAACGGCTGCGGCTGGTGGGCGCTCCTGATCGCTCCTCCTCTGATCGGACGGTGTTGGTAGCTCCAAGGATGGACGGCCAAGATCTGAACTGGAGCGAGGGGAAGGCAATCGACGGCGACTGGAGGTCCTGGAAGAACAGGCGGCCGGCGAACTTTGCCGGCCTCGTGAAGGCGCCTCCGGCCTCCTCTGTTGCGCCTGAGTATCGGAGAAGCTCTGACATGAAGGTGCGCAGCTGCTGATGGCCTCCGATGCCCCAGCCGAGCTCAGGGGAGCTCCGACGAGGGTGGCGGAGGTTAAGCTCCTAGTCTGAATGTCGAGAGGCCTCCGATGGCCTCCACTGGACCTGCAAAACCACTTAGGAGATTCGTGGGTCGAGGGCAAAGTGCCTCGACCCAGTTAGGCGAAGTGGGGATGGCTGGTGCATCGGGACGGCGGGCTCCGGCGAAGGTGGTGGACGGAGGAGCCCGGTTCCCAGCTCCTGTGCGAGCTGGGTTGAGTGATCGGGTGGAGAACGTGCGGCGGAGAGAGGCGAACGTGAAGGTCGGGTCCGATGATCGGATGGTGGTCGGAACCGGGGTGAATCGAAGGAATACGACGGCGAAGCGATTTGGGGGAAAACTGAAATTAGATGAAATGGCGGAGCTATGGGGTTACCTGGATGATCGGTGAGACTGGGGAAGTGCAGAGGGTGCTCCTGGTCGTCGCCTCGAGGGTCGTCTCGGCCCGAGGCTCGAAGCTCGCTCAGGTGGCGGAGCTACGGCGGCTGCGTCGCCGGATCAGTGGGTTCCTCCTCCTCTCCTCACTTCAACAGGTGGAATCGCTCGCTGTCACTCTCGCGGTCTCTCTGGAGCTCACAGGGAAGGAGGCGAATGACCAAAGATGGCGTGGGAAGGTGGCGGAGCTGCAGCTAAATACGATTAGGGGTCCGAGAAGGAAGGGTCCGGGCAAGCTCAGGAGCGCGCGGATCCCGAGGGAGCGGCTCCGGCGAGGATGTCGGATGCAAGGGGGATGATTCGGACCCGGGGTATAAGGAGATGGGTGTCGGGTTGAGCGGGTAATAATTGGAGAAATCGGGTCCGCTGCTCAGACCCGTGGGAAGTGGTCCTGGGGGGGTAGTTGACCGGGCGGTCAACATCCCCAGGACCCAATGGAGTTCGACCACGTGGCTGGATCTTGAGGTGACAAAAAGGGGTAGCTAGGGGCCGAATATGCAAAAACTCCAAACATGAAATATTTTTATTTTATTTTTTTTCTATTTTTGGTGATTTTTAATTAATTTTTGGAAATAAAAATAGGCTATATACATAATATGTACTAGATATAGGTATATACAATATATATAGAGTTTTGATTTTTGATTTTTATATATTATTTTTATACAATTTTATCCTTATTTTATATTTTATTTATTTATAGACGAAAATAAGGAATAAAAAGGTATTTTTATTTTATTTTTATCATTTATGTACATTGGTAAAATAAATAGATATGTACATCTATATACATGGTATATGTATAATGTATGTTTGTATTTTTTATTTTTCTATTTTTATTTTGTTTTGATTTTAATTATTTTTATTTTATTTATTTACAATATATAATATAGACTATTTACAAAAATTATAAAAATTACTTTTATATATTTACAAAGCTAAATAAATAAATATATAGGTGTGGTTTATTTACATGATGAAAGGTATTTTTGATCTTTTTAATTTTTACTTTTTATTTTGTTTTTATGTTTTTATAAATATATACAAGTATTTACAAGCATATTTTTGGGTGAGGAAAATATAGTTTTATTTATTTACACAAATATTTACACATGAGCCCCTATCTCCCTCTACTTGGCTTTTATGCGGTCAGGCCCATGCTGAGCCCTCCCTTGGGTTAGGTTGCTCAATATTTATTCTAAATATTTCCCTCTTTTTCTTTTTAATCTTTATTCTTTTATTTTTGCACAAAAACATGCTAATTATAGGTTTTTACACAATGCATGCTTTTGGTAATTATTCCTATTTACACATATTTACATGCATTTGCAAAGGTTTTTGTAGCTAAAATATAAGAATAAAGAGTGATGAATGGGTATTCATCACCCCCCTATATTTAACTTTGCTAGTCCCTTAGCAAACACTTATTTGAAAAAGAAGTGAAAAAGAAAGAAAGAAAAAGAAAAAGAGGATGTGCATGGATCAAGGTTGATTATTAAACTTGCCTTCATTAAATTGGGGTATGGAGCTCGATCAGATCTTTGGATTATTAGTGTGTCGGAACCTTATTTAGACTTAAGCTTAAAACTCAACAGCCTCTAAGTTCCACTAATCTATAACCAAGACTCCTCAATGCTCCAGATCAGAACAAGTCATCAATCACAAACCCTGAAGACCATGAATCTTTTCTTGTCCTGTGAATGTGAAGTCTAAGCTCTCCACCTCAGAAATGGCAACTTGACAACCCTCCCCAACAAGGTAACTCTATGACCTCAATCTGGCCACTCTTTCCTCGAGGAGCGGGGTATTCCCTTCTAAGTTCAAGTTCAACCGGCTCAAGAAGAGGGGGGAGAAGAGAATGGGTCAAGGCCAGTGTAGCCAAGTACCCTTGGGAGCTTGACCAGTGTAGCCAAGTCTCCCTGCTGCAAGCTACAACAGGTGGATCATGAAACCAAGCTTTGCTTATTGCACTCTATATACATACTCCGTTGGGATTATCATTTTCTATCAGACCCACCACTTTTTTGGAGTTCTTTTCTTTTTGCACATTTTTTTTTCAAGTGCATCTGTACAACATATACATGTGCAGCATATATACAAGGAGTTTTTCCTCTTGAGCCAGTAGACTATCCCTCTTTTGAAGCTTTATTGCAACCCACAACTCCCGTCGTTAGACCTCATGGCAACCAGACCAAGTTGAGACGCACTTCCTTCACTAAAAGAAGAAGAGAGGTTCCGCCTAGAAGTACTACCCTCATATGCTACCCCAAGTCAAGGAAGACTGCCTCCTCACCACCTCATCCGTAGAGAGCTCGGTGCATAGTGCTGGCGTCCAAGTAAGGCCATAATCTATACGAGTCATGTGTTGTTGTTAAGTGCTCTACTTAGGCTCGTTGAGATGACATGTGATCATAGCCTAGTGGACTCAAAGAATTAAGTCATCGTGGACCTGAAAAGCCTTAAACCTAAGCCCTATAAGGTTCCTCTTAAAATTTAGGTGGATTAAGATCTTAATCAAGCTCCATTTCTCAATTTAATTCCAGGCTAGTTTAAATGTCAACTATCATCCAAGAAAAACTATATACATATGTACAACAAGATGCTTATTTACACAAAGTTCACAATCATGCAAAATTTTTGAAAAATGTTTTGAAATCATGAATGGATGATGCATGTAGTGCAAGTTTTGCAAAAAGATATTTACACGCATTTACACAAGATTTTTGCAAACTTTTGATTTTCAAAACATTTTGGAAAAATTTTGTACTATATACATAATTTTGATACAAAAATATTTACACAAGCTTTACACAAAAGATTTTTGAAATCATTTTTACAAAAATAATTTGTACACTAGCTATGTATGTGCAAATAAAAGAATATTATATACATGAAAATTTTTTTAATTAATTAATTTTTTTTTAATTTTTGTGGTTTTTAGCCATTTTATTTATTAACACACTCACACAAAGTACGAGTTATGGCTAAAGTATATATGAAATATATACACACCCCCCTATACTTAGCTCGAACGATGTCCTCAGAGTCAAGAGCGATGAAGAAGACATAACTCGTGCTAGGTATAGGATAGTGAAAAGAAAGGATGTACCAAAAAGAAAAGTCAAGAGGGACTCAGGTCTTCCCCCTATACTTAGGATCAAATAATCCTAAGTATAGCAGGCTGTATACTAAGGGAAAACCTGAATGGCAAATGTACAGGGTCTACCCCGCCTATACTTAGGGTGAAATATCCTTAAGTATAGGCAGCAAAAACAGGGGTAAACAGAGACAAAAGAAATACTCAAAAGGTCTCACATCCCCCCTATACTTAGGGTAAAGTGCACCCTAAGTATAGCATAATCATAAGATGAAGAAAGGGATGTGGGACTAAAGAATGTAGTGATATGGACATCTGGATCTATACAAGTCGGAAGATCAGTGAAACTCAGGCATGAGATGCATTAGATGTGAGTCAAAGACCACATCTCACGCAAAATGAATAGGGGCAAGATCAGCGACCTGCGGCTCATGATCTAGAAATGGCTTGAGCCGCTGGCCGTTCACTTGAAAGGTACTCTCAGAAGACAACTCGGATATATCTATGCTACCGTTGTCGTGTAACTTTCTAACCAGATAAGGTCCCTTCCATTTGCTCTGTAGCTTCCCTGGAAATAATCGTAGCCTCGCATCAAACAGCCAAACTCTCTGTCCAATCTCAAAATGTTTGTGGCTGATATGAGAATCATGCCACTCCTTCACTTTTTCCTTATACTGTAGGCTTCTTGAGAAAGCTGCATCTCTAAGCTCCTCCAGGGCAGTAAATTCTGCCCTCCTCTGGTCTCCCATACCATCTGGATCCATAAGAATATCTGTAACTGCCCAAAGTGACTTGTGCCTCAGCTCAACAGGTAAATGGCATGGCTTGCCATACACGAGGCGAAAGGGAGATGTGCCCAAAGGTGTCTTGAAAGACGTCCTATATGCCCACAAGACCGAGTCCAAAAGCTTTGACCAATCCTTTCGGTCAGGGCGGACGACTTTCTGCAGAATAGTCTTGATCTCCCTATTCGACACTTCGGCTAGACCATTCGTCTGTGTATGGTAAGGTGTAGCAACACGATGATCTATGCCGAACTCGCTAGCAAGTGCCTTCACCTGGTCGTTGATGAAGTGAGATCCCCCATCAGAAATCAGAACTCGTGGAACCCCGAACCGCGTGATGATGTGCTTCCTCAAAAATCTGCAAACTATCCTCGCATCAGCGGCTCAGGCGGGGATAGCCTCCACCCAACGACTAACATAATCAACGGCCAACAGAATGTACTCAAATCCCTGACTCTTAGGGAATGGACCCATGAAATCGATGCCCCATGCGTCAAAAACCTCACAGAAGTGAATGGGCTGCATCGGCATCATATCACGCTGTCCACAAGTGCCCATCCTCTGACAGTCAGTACACCTCTTCACGAACTCATCAGAGTCCTTGAAGAGGGTAGGCCACCACATGCCGGATTGAAGCACTTTCTGTGCCGTTCTCCTCCCAGAATGATGTCCTCCTGCCTCAAGCTTGTGGCAGTAAGTGAGGACGCTATGGTGTTCCTCTTGAGGAATACACCGACGCCAGACGCTGTCCCCTCCTTCGTGGTAAAGGATGGGATCCTCCCAATGGTAGGACTTGGCCTTCGCGAGGAAGGTCTCAAGCCTCTGCCTGGGCCAATCTTGTGGGACTTTCCCAGCAATGAGAAAGTTCACAATATCGGCGTACCATGGGAGTGAGGCGATAGCAAGGATCGCCTCATCTGGGAAGGTATCTCTAATAGGATCAATCTGCTCAGAATCCTCAGGCTGCTCTAGTCGGGAGAGATGATCCGCCACCACATTCTTGACTCCAGGCTTATCCTTGATCTCGATGTCGAACTCCTGGAGTAGAAGGATCCATCTAGTCAGTCTGGCCTTGGCATCCTTCTTTGCCATGAGGTACCTGATGGCGGTGTGATCTGTAAACAAAGTCACTCTAGATCCGATGATATACGATCTGAACTTATCTAGGGCGAACACTACGGCTAGCATCTCCTTCTCTGTGACCGTGTAATTCCGTTGGGCGGAATCCAATGTGCGGATAGCGTAGTGTATGGCAAATGGAACTCCATCCCTCATCTGTCCCAGCTCTGCCCCTACGGCAAAATCGGAGGCATCCGTCATGATCTCGAATGGGAGAGACCAATCAGGCGGCTGGAGGACAGGAGCCTCTATGACACACTGCTGGAGAGTTGCAAAGGACGAAAGACACTTGTCATTGACAAGGAACTCAGTGTCTTTCGTCAAGAGGTCAGTCAACGGTCGGGCAATCCTGCTGAAATCCTGAATAAATCTCCTATAAAATCCAACGTGCCCCAGGAATGACCGTAGCTGTCTCAGATTGGACGGCGGTGCGAGTTTCCTAATGACATCAACCTTGGCCAGATCAACCTCCATGCCCCTGTTGGAGATGATGTGGCCAAGCACCGTCCCTTGAGTCACCATGAAGTGACTCTTCTCCCAAGATAAAACCAAATGATACTCAATACATCGCTGGAGTACCCGGTCTAGGCAGTCAAGACAGGAGTCGAATCCGTCGCCGTAGACCGAGAAGTCGTCCATGAAGACCTCTAAACACTCCCCTACCATGTCCAAAAAGATCGACAGCATGCACCTCTGAAAAGTCGCAGGGGCATTGCATAGCCCAAATGGCATGCGTCGAAAAGCATATGTGCCGAAGGGACAGGTAAAGGTGGTCTTCTCCTGATCCTCACGAGCGATGGCCACTTGGTTATAGCCCGAGTACCCATACAGGAAGCAATAATGGCTCTTCCCTGCCAGTCTCTCAATGATCTGGTCAATAAAAGGCAGGGGGAAATGGTCCTTCTTGGTGGCCTGGTTGAGTCTCCTGTAGTCAACACAGACCCTCCAAGAGGTGGGTACTCGTGTAGCAATCTCCTCTCCCGACTCACTGATCACAGTCGTGATGCCCGTCTTCTTGGGCACCACATGCAAGGGGCTGACCCACTTGGAGTCGGAAATGGGATAAATGAAATCTGCACTCCACCATTTCGATATTTCCTTCATTACAACCTCTCTCAGGTTGGGGTTCAGACGCCGCTGGAACTCACGCGACGGCTTCGCCCCCTCCTCTAGATAAATATGGTGGGAGCACACTGATGGACTAATCCCATGGAGATCTGCTACGCTCCATCCGATCGCCTTGCGGTTCTTTTCAAGAACCCCCATCAAACGGGATTCCTGCTCTCCAGTCAACTCGGCGGAGATGATGACTGGGTACATCTCTGGATCGCCCGCAAGGAATCGATACTTCAGCGAAGTAGGGAGCGGCTTCAGCTCTGGAATGCTGGGTGCTGGCAAATCTGGTTGCGGAAGAAACTGAGTGAATGCTGCTAAGTCTACCAAATCTGCCTGGGAGAAAGAAAGCGCACTCTCGCAAACTGGATCGGGAGAAGGCTGCTCAACTGAACTGTCTCTGGTCTGCTTTGCATCTTCCTCCTCCTCATCTGTAGGCTCAGGTGGAATCAGGTCTGGCATCTGATCATCACAATCGGCCCAATCAGACTCTGAATCCGAGGGATCTGTATCAATCGCGGTGGCATCAGTACCACCATAAAGCAAGGTGGCCTCAGCACCACCATCACTGAAATCAGTGTAGCGATCAAGGACCGGCTCTGCTGCCTCTGTGGTATCCTGAACCAGGGCTGTGCTCTCCAGACTCTCCTCTGCTATCATCTCGGCATCAGTTGTATCTAAATATGAGAGGATGGTCTGTGCTGCAGGATCTGCCCAAGCTGCCTCATCATCTGTGATCACAAAATCACAGTCCTGGTGGATGTCTGGCTCTGCATCTGTCAGCTGCTCTGAATCTGTACTGGCATCGGAGCGGGATCTCTCTCTAGCTCTGTAGTCCTCGACCGTCTCTATTTGTATACTCTCGCCCTCGACGCGAAAGTACACCTTCCCTCTATCATGATCAGTCACCGCCTTGGCTGTGGCCAAGAACGGACGACCAAGGATGATGGGGGTATCGGCCACTGACTCAGGGATCTCCATGTCCAACACTACGAAGTCCACGGGGAATTTCAGGCCCTGAATCGTGACAATAACGTCTCGTAACAACCCCTTCGGCCTCTTGACAGATCGATCAGCGAACTGAAGGACTGTCCTGCTCTGTCGAAGAGTGCCCAACTCAAAGCGGTCGAGAAGGGCTGCCGGAAGAAGGTTGATCGACGATCCGCTATCTAGTAGAGTACGGTCGAACCTCTACTCACTAATCTGGCATCTGACATACGGGGCCCCTGAATCTGGCCTCTTGGCTGGCAGTCGGTTCTGGATCGCAAAACACGTGGCTTTCGTCAGCACATGGATCTCTGAAGTGTGGTTCCTCCTCCTCCTCCTGACTGTAGTCCTGTCTCTCAAAGATCGCTGGAGAAGGGGGATGTGCTGCAAAGCATCCTGGAGGGTCAGCTGGATGTGGAATCGATCGATCATGCTCTGGCTGAACTCCTCAAGCTCTCTCTTTTTTGGATTTTCTTTTTTCTTCCCCTTCCCCATCTGAAGGGCTCCAGGGAAGGGGATCACCGGGTCCTTTGCAAATGAAGGACTAGGAAAAGGCCTAGACGGTTCGACGACCGGATCCACACATACATCATGCACCACAGTGGGACCAGAAAAAACTAAACCTTTTCCTTTATTCAAACCAATGTTCTGAGATACATCAAGGCAAGGAAAGACAACATCTCTCTCAACACAAACACTGGTGGTCTCAGTACCACCACGGGCTGGCTCTGCTGCTGCTGCTGTTGGTAGACGTCTCGCGGCATCAGTACCGCGGGCTGGCTCGGCTAAGCGGGTGGCATCAGTAACACCTCCTCGAACTGGTGAAGTGGCGGCCTCAGTACCGCCAGTGGGATCAGCATCCTTGGTGGCATCAGTGCCACCATCATCATCTGGAGCGGCCTCAGTACCGCTCTCCTCCTCCTCATGTGGCGCCTCTGAAGTATCCTCGTGGTGAAGCTCAGATGAGGCACCGCCGCCTGCTGGGGTCCTACCGCTCCTAAGTGTGACAAAATCAACATCAAATAGATCCGAAGATGTATCAACAAATGGGTCACTAGGAGTGGCAAACTCAGTGTGTACTACTTGCTCAGATTTCCTCTTGAGGTTATTCGGATTCGGCTCGATTTGAGCTGGAATGGCGGCTTTCCCTCTCACCAAGTCCCGCATCTCCTGGCGGAAGTCGTCCATCTCCCGTCTGAATGTGGCCTGCTGATCCGTGAGAAGGCGGGCGATGTCATCCAAAGCGGGGCTCTCGTGGGAGCCCGACGGGTAGCCTCTCTGGGGGTGAGGCTGCTGGAACTGCTGCTGGTGGTAAGAGGGGTATGAGGAAGGGTGCTGCTGCTGAACTGGGTGAGCCTGCTGCTCACGTCTCCATGACTGTCCCTGCTGCTGATAGGGACGAGGACTGAAGGATGATGGCTGGTGCTGCTGGTATGCTGGGGGCTGCTGCTGTGACTGCTGGTGATCTCTCTACTGGGAGTACTGCCCTCCCTGACCTGACGGCTGCTGCTGGGGCTGGGCACCACCACTCCCCCACCTGAATCCGGGATGGTCTCGTCGGATCCCAGGTTGGGGGCGGTCATACCAAATCCCGTTGACATCCATCAACGGCTCGGCATCGTAGGGGGCTGGCGGGAGTACTGCCAGAGGCTGGTCCGGCTGGTATACCACCATCTGCATGTCTGGAGATGGTGGGGACTGGTAGGTGGGCTGCGGCTGCTGGTACGGCTCCGCCTGTACAAGATGAACCTGTCTAGGCTGCACAGGGGTGCTGGAGCGCTGGGACGAGCTGCTGCTGCTGCCGGAGTCGCCTCGCGACTGAAGACGGGGCTGAGGAGCCGTTTGTGCCTCCTGGAGACACATGAGATGGGTCTTCATGTCGCTCAGAACCTGTGCCATCTGTTCCATCTGAGTGATGCTCTGGCACTGCTTCTTCTCAATCAGCTCCATGCGGTCCAACTTCTCGCTGATAATGCCCATGTCCGCAGGTGTCGAATCTGCCTGTGCTGCTGCGACTGCGGACGAACTGGATGGACCTGCATCTACCCGTGCTATCCGCTGGTACTGCACGGGTCCTGGCTGCTGTGGCTGGGGTCTCTGAGTATACAACCTGGTTTGGGACATCACCATGTAGTTTTCGGCCATCTCCTCATAGATGGCCCAGACCTGGTCGTGGTTCTTGGCAAAGTAGGACCCGCCGCAAGAAGCGTTCACCAGACCCTGAAGCTCTGGCGTCAACCCACTGAAGAAGCTCTGAACTAGGTTCAGCTTGGAAATGTCGTGGTGCGGGCATCGGTCTAGGAGCTCTCGAAACCTCTCCCATGCCTCGTAAAACTGCTCGTTGGGGAACATGGAGAAGTTGCTGATCAGGGCCCTCGCTGCATTCGTCCGCCCGAGTGGATAGTACTTATTCAAGTACTCGGTGCGGAGCTGCTCCCAGGTGTAGACAAACCTCCCTAGATGCTTCAGCCAGGTGGCTGCTCTATCTGCCAGTGAAAACGGGAAGGCTATCATCCGGATCGTGTCCTGGTCCACGTGGCGATCGTGGACAGTGCTGCAGATCATAAGAAACTCCTGGAGGTGGAGGTGGGGCTCCTCAGTGGCAAGTCCGTGGAAACGGGGCAGTAACTGCAAGGTGTTCGGGGGGAACTTGAAGTCCCCCACGATCACTGGCACTACTACCCAATGATGCATGAGTGTCGATCCGGGGTTGTGCAACTCCCGCATCGGTCGTGGTGGTCCTCCTGCCGCGGCGCCTCCCGCTGCGGCGGCGGCGGCTGCTGCTGCTGCGGCGGCTGCTGCGGCTCGTGCCTCTGCATCAAGTATCTCCTCAGGCTCGCTCTGCTGATCTCGCTCTGCTCTGAGCCTCTCCAACTCTCGCCTCATCTCTATCATGAATGCCCCCTGATCGCGTAACTACTGCTGGACTGTCTCAAGTGATGCAATCAGGGTGGAGTTGATCGCTCCCTGGTCAAGTACAAAATGCTCGGGCTGACGGGAGTGATCATCTGAACTGCCGGCTCCGTCCATGACGTCTGCAAAACCAAACGAGCCCAACTCAGGTGCTGTCAAATCAATCAATCTCTCCTCGGGCTCGTATCTATCAGGTCGGACAGAAAGGGGGTCGAGGGGGAACAGGGCGGAATCGTACTCGGGCTCGGAGAGCTGGTCTCGGCTCTCGCGGGCCAACCTAGATGATGAGGTAGACGTGCCCGAAAGCAGTGCAGCCAGAGGCTGCCTAAGAGACTGTCTACCCATCATCTCGATCTGGCGAGTAGTGCGGATGAGATCTGGAGAAACTATGATCACAAACAACCACCGGTTCACCAATGCAACGCGAGCTAAAGACCGTGAAAGTTCGGTCAAATTATCTTGTCAATTTTATTTGGTGAACACACAAAATATCAGAGCGCTTACGTGACCTGTTAGGATATCCGATGCGAACCCAACCGACTGGCCCGCACGGAAAAGTCGGTAATCAGGACTAGCACCGGGGGGCTCTACCTAGGGTGCGGGTCACTCTCTCGCGCATCCAAACCATACAATGAGGGGGTTGCTCTCCCCAAGACAAAATTTTTAGGGTGAGCGTATTTTAAGATCAATAGTCTTAACCAGTCCCAATTTTATGGTTTCTCTTTTTAGTCTTTTTCAAATAAAAACAAACGTCCTACCGAATTTTTCGGTTCTCCTGGTTATTAAGTCCAAAAGAGGGGGGAGAAGACGAAAAAAGCCGATGCGCGATGAAATTAATGATGCATGCTGAGTAAGAAATGCGTACCTGTCTCCAGCACTCTACATGCAATATGATCCGCGCATAAATGTAAAGACAGAAAGGAAACTACCTATATGATGCAACGGGAAAGCCGAGTCCTAGATGAGCAAGTCTAGCGAAGAACCGTCTAACCGGTCACCGACCTCCAAGCCAAAGAGTCCGATCTTGGCCCGTCCCTCCTCTGTCCGACAAATCGGGGGTAGGAGAAAGCGCTTTACAGGACGGGCTGCGGCACGTAGGCTACGAAGGCAAATGAGTCGGTTATTTTTATTAATTATTTTTAGTAGGTCCAATTAACGGTCTATAGGAACAGATAAGCAGTTAGGTGTGTGGATCCTACTAATTACGACAGAATCACCAGAAATTCCTAAGTCTAGGGGCTCGAGCAAAAACCGCGTAAACACTGGAAAAGGCAGAAAGAAAAGAAAATAAAACCGCGAAAAACCGCGAAGGTCCTAAGGATCCCCCGAACACACCGGTGCTCGGCGAAACAGACCCGCTACGACAGAAGAGTCCAAGTGTCCTGAGAATGTCCTGTATTATTACAATAATAATGAATAAAAATAAAAGTCTATCCTAATCCTCACCCACTCAACTCTCTCTCTCACTCTCTCCTGCGACTCCGCGAAGAAGAGAGCCGCCTCCGAATCCCGCGGTTGCGTCGGCTTCTCGAAATCAGCCGCCTCGGTCCTCGGGCCCTCGCAAGAGAAAACAAAGTGGTCAGAACCAATAATCAAATAATGATAACGAAAAAAGAAATAAAAAAAAAATAAAAGGGTATATATGCAAAAATGTAAAATAAAATAAACACACAAAATAAAAATAAAATCAAAAAGAAAAGAAAAAGAAAACAAATCAAAATAAAACAAAAAGAAAATATGGACAAAAATCGTGAAAAGCCGCGAGCTCTGGAAGAGCTGCGAATAGCCGCGAAAATAAAAACGAAAAGAAAATCAACTACTAAGCCGTGCTCCCCGACAACGGCGCCATTCTGATGAGCGATCCGAACGACTAAGGTAAAGGTACAAAAATGGTCGTTGCGACCTCGGTCGCTCAGATGCGCTAAATCAAGAAAAATGAACCACTCGATACAAATAAAATCAATCAAAACGAAGAAGCGGTCCTGCTATGTGATTAACCTGGTATAGCACCCAGGGTCAAACTCAAGGAGCACGGATTGGCCGAAGGCCTACGAAGTAGTAAAAATAAATAAAATAAAAGACAAAATATTTTTTAGTGGTTTTTAATTATTTTTATACTTTTTTGGATTTTTAAATGATTAAGAAATTAAGAAAAGCAAATACAAGCACACTTCAACAAATTATTTAAAGCAACAAAATTCAACCAAAAATTAAAACAAAAATATTTTATGTATTTTATATTTTTTAGTGTTTTTGGTGAATTTTTGATAGTTTTCTGATGAGTATTTTATTTTCTAAAAATCAAACAGTGGCAAAAATAAGGGTTTCTGTCCAACCGAGCCAAAAAGCCCTAGATAAAATATCTAAGGGCCTCAAAATGGCCTGGAGGTAATTTTCCTGTAAAGTAGGTATAACAAGGAAAATTTAGGTACCAAGTTTATTGTTTTTGGATTTTTAATTTATTTATTAGAATTTTTATGGGTTTTTGAGTGTTTTTAAGTTTTTAAGGTTTTTAAGCAAGGAAAAATAGCCACAATTGGCTAGAAAATCAAACAAACTAAACTACATAGTAGCTAATTTTTATGGAATTTTTAGGGGAGTTTTTATATTTTTTTGTGAATTTTCAATCTAAACAGTAACAAAAATATAGGTTTTTGAATTTTTTAAAAATAGCAAACAAAATCAAAAATGTCCTCAAAAATCCTTGAAAATCCTACACCATGGCAGGATCCATGTATCAAATTCTCATTGGATTTGGAGGTGATTTGATATTTTATTCAAAAATAACAAGAGGGTACTGTGCACAAGGACTGGAATGCAAATACCCAAAGTTCTGGGGGTCCCGGTGCAATTAACCCAGCAAAACACGTGCCAAGAACGTGCCTGGGGCACTCAGGGACCTATATGTAACAAAACTAAGTCCCGAGGACTTATTGGTAACACGTACCAAAAGTCCGGGGACCTTATCTGCAATTTACCCAAAATAAAACGCACATGCGGAAATAAAGCACTCACAAGGGTATAACTGCAATTATCCAAAAACTTTCATTCATTTCATAACAACCAGAACTACAAGGGCATGTACTGCAAATAACCCAAAATAACACGTGACGAAGCACGTGGCTCACAACAGGCAGGGGTATATATGCAATTACACTAAAGCTCAGGGTCCTCTATGCAAATAAACCTAAAACTAAACAACGTACTTAAATATTTACAGGACTAAAGCTAAATAAAAATAAAAGCGGGGCCTAAGGGTAAATTACCCTTTATTAAGCGGGGGTGCTGGATGCGCGCCACGTGTAGATCGAACGGCTGCGGCTGGTGGGCGCTCCTGATCGCTCCTCCTCTGATCGGACGGTGCTGGTAGCTCCAAGGATGGACGGCCAAGATCTGAACTGGAGCGAGGGGAAGGCAATCGACGGCTACTGGAGGTACTGGAAGAACAGGCGGCCGGCGAACTTCGCCGGCCTCGTGAAGGCGCCTGGCTTCCTCTGCTGCGCCTGAGTATCGGAGAAGCTCCGGCGTGAAGGTGCGCAGCTGCTGATGGCCTCCGATGCCCCAGCCGAGCTCGGGGGAGCTCCGACGAGGGTGGCGGAGGTGAAGCTCCTGGTCTGAATGTCGAGAGCCTCCGATGGCCTCCACTGGACCTGCAAAACCACTCAGGAGATTCGCGGGTCGAGGGCAAAGTGCCTCGACCCAGTTAGGCGAAGTGGGGATGGCTGGTGCGTCGGGACGGCGGGCTCCGACGAAGGTGGTGGACGGAGGAGCCCGGTTCCCAGCTCCTGTGCGAGTTGGGTTGAGTGATCGGGTGCGGCGGAGAGAGGCGAACGTGAAGGTCGGGTCCGATGATCGGATGGTGATCGGAACTGGGGTGAATCGAAGGAATACGACGGCGAAGCGATTTGGGGGAAAACTGAAATTAGATGAAATGGCGGAGCTACGGGGTTACCTGGATGATCGGTGAGACTGGGGAAGAGCAGAGGGAGCTCCTGGTCGTCGCCTTGAGGGTCGTCTCGGCCCCAGGCTCGAAGCTCGCTCAGGTGGCGGAGCAACGGCGGCTGCGTCGCCGGATCAGTGTGTTCCTCCTCCTCTCCTCGCTGCAACAGGTGGAATCGCTCGCTGTCACTCTCGCGGTCTCTCTGGAACTCACAGGGAAGGAGGCGAATGACCAAAGATGGCGTGGGAAGGTGGCGGAGCTGCAGCTAAATACGATTAGGGGTCCGAGAAGGAAGGGTCCGGGCAAGCTCAGGAGCGCGCGGATCCCGAGGGAGCGGCTCCGGCGAGGATGTCGGATGCAAGGGGGATGATTCGGACCCGGGGTATAAGGAGATGGGTGTCGGGTTGAGCGGGTAATAATTGGAGAAATCGGGTCCGCTGCTCAGACCCGTGGGAAGTGGTCCTGGGGGGGCTAGTTGACCGGGCGGTCAACATCCCCAGGACCCAATGGGGTTCGGCCACGTGGCTGGATCTTGAGGTGACAAAAAGGGGTAGCTAGGGGCCGAATCTGCAAAAACTCGAAACATGAAATATTTTTATTTTATTTTTTTTCTATTTTTTGGTGATTTTTAATTAATTTTTGGAAATAAAAATAGGCTATATACATAATATGTACTAGATATAGGTATATGCAGTATATATAGGGTTTTGATTTTTGATTTTTATATATTATTTTTATACAATTTTATCCTTATTTTATATTTTATTTATTTATAGAATAAAATAAGGAATAAAAAGGTATTTTTATTTTATTTTTATCATTTATGTACATAGGTAAAATAAATAGATATGTACATCTATATACATGGTATATGTACAATGTATGTTTGTATTTTTGATTTTTCTATTTTTATTTTGTTTTGATTTTAATTATTTTTATTTTATTTATTTACAATATATAATATAGACTATTTACAAAAATTATAAAAATTACTTTTATATATTTACAAAGCTAAATAAATAAATATATAGGTGTGGTTTATGTACATGATGAAAGGAGGTATTTTTGATCTTTTTTATTTTTACTTTTTATTTTGTTTTTATGTTTCTATAAATATATACAAGTATTTATAAGCATATTTTTGGGTGAGGAAAATATAGTTTTATTTATTTACACAAATATTTACACATGAGCCCCTATCTCCCTCTACTTGGCTTTTATGCGGTCAGGCCCATGCTGAGCCCTCCCTTGGGTTAGGTTGCTCAATATTTATTCTAAATATTTCCCTCTTTTTCTTTTTAATCTTTATTCTTTTATTTTTGCACAAAAACATGCTAATTATAGGTTTTTACACAATGCATGCTTTTGGTAATTATTCCTATTTACACATATTTACATGCATTTGCAAAGGTTTTTGTAGCTAAAATATAAGAATAAAGAGTGATGAATGGGTATTCTTCAGTTTCCTTAAACTTAAACATGTGCTGTCTATTGTCTTGAACTTGTAGCTTTTTAAATACATTCACACTTTTATTGTCTTTCTTATATATATATATTATAAAGTACATGTTGAACTTTGACTTATATAAGTAAGATTGGTTTTTTCTTAAAGATTATTGTATTAGGCTGTAACTGCAGGTGAGTAGGATGATTCTATGATAATGTTGATTAGAAGATCTCAAGAGAATTGGATGATTTTATTATCTTGTATTATACTACAGAAGAATCATACACTACAAGTGTTCACTAGTTATTTTTTATTAGCAAAGTAGAGTTTGCGACTACGTTGCTACTATTTGCTACAATTTAGTAGCAAAATAATAGTCATGTGATCGCAACATTGACGGAAACAACTACCTTACTATTACAGTGGTAGCAAAGTACTAGTAAGGTGGTCGTTATTAAGAAATGTTAAAGTGGTATTTACGTGGTCGCAGAATTGTTTTCTTACGGTGCTAACATAGCCGCAAAGTAGTATGCCTCTAGTCACAGTAGAGGCTATAGCATATGACTAAACTGTGACTATATCTCGACTCTCAACGACTACATTAATGACTATAATAACGACTACGGGATGGTTGAAATAGTTCTGCGATCATATAGGCCCGACCACACATTTTGTGAGTGAATCCCATTGGTTAGAAACCATTGCCCTGAGCAAAGAGAATCTTACTCACATAGATAGGTCAGTCCTCAAGTCCCTAGGGATATGACTTAAACAACCCCCCTCCTCCCCCCCCCCCCAACCCTCCCCGGAATTATGTAGATCTTTGGTCCTTACATTAATGAAATGATCGAAACTCACGGGTTATTCCCCATAGTAGCAATCCATAGTACAATATAGTAATGACAAACTATTTAGAAACGTTGTTGACTCAAAGATAAATGTAGAATGCAGTTGACTCTGATCCCAAAGGGCCTAAGTGCCTCAGGGCTGCAGGCGAAGGAAATTTTAAGATCCCTGAATAAGTTCTAGCCCTATAAAGAGAGAATGTGAGAAGTTGCATCCATGGTAAATGACACCAATATGATTCTAGTGCAGGTTGCAGAAATGGGATATGACTTTTAAAATACTTATGAAACAATCTAGGTTGGATGCTTGATAACTAATAGCACTACAACCAGGTGATTATCACCAAGAATAATACTTTTATGTTACAGTCCCCAAATACCACATAAGTTTTGTAGTTCTAGACATAGCATATTTTTTTATATCGAGGTGAAACTAGCTAAGATGGGTGTAGGTCAATACTGCAAGACATATACTTTTACTAAAAGTACAGTACTCAGTCGAAAAATGTCTACATTTTCATGTAGTGTTTATTCTATGATGAACTCGTGGAGGTTGTCGAAGTAAGAGTCATGGAGTGCTCACTGGGGTACTCATATCTGGGAATTAATGATTGAAAAAAAAATCAATTGAAGTTTTCGTACAACTTTGGACATCTTGGTGTACACATACATATATATTGCTCTTCTTAACTCCGATGTAGCAAGAGATCAGAGGGTGCATGGACGACAAAACGTATTCTTACTCTGGACCAGGTATAATCCGTTGTCTTTGATTTAAGAACAAAAGAAATTTGGAAATCAATGACGAGCATAGTCAAGACGACATCAAAAAAAAGAGAGTTCATTCTCCGATTATTGAAAAGCTCGCATAAGAACTACACTTGTTACAATCCAAAGAGAGACACTTATACATATAATTGAACAGATTAATACTCCTGCGGTAATCCTCCCTTCTCTGGATCCTTCCATCAACCTTGGAGCTCAAATGCCGAGACGGGGAAGCTGTCCGCAAGTCCAGTGCCGGTCAGAAATGTGACCTTTGCCGACGAAGGGTCAGCGATGTAGACCTCGTTGATGGCGAGCCATATGAAGAGCTCCTTCACCTTCACGCCCGTCAGCTTCTTCATCTTGTGCGTCTCCGCGAAACCGGTCACCTCGGTGGCGTAGGACACCTTCTCGTTAATGTTCTTGAACGTGTGCTCCACCTTCTTCTTCTGGATGACCCACATGAATCCGGACTCACGGTCGTATCCAAACTCCTCTACGTCACTGACGGGGAGGAGGCCGAGCGGGAGGGAGAGCTCCTTGAGGAGCTCGACGATTTTGGTCTTGCAGGCTGCATCTCCACGGGTGATCTCCGCGGTAGGCCTGTAAGTGGCGATGGCTTGGGAAGCCATGTTGTTGGAAATGAAGATAAGTAATGAGAGGTGAGTTGTGTGGGGGAACTCAGGACCTCTATTTATATGCAAAATTTGGATAATGGTGCTTTCTATGCGAACTGGAACGGGATCCGGAAGCTGAAGTTGGTTTCAATTTGTCAATAAAGGCGTGTACCGTCAAGCTTTTTCTGATTTTTCTGTTTAAACTTTGGAACAACATCTTGGTCACTGACTTGTTTAAAATACGCAGATATCATATATCGACCCGCAAACATTGACCTCATGCTCCGTATAAAAGCCTCCGATGCACACAAATTGACTCTACTTAATTGTCATCCATTCCAACTCCGAGGACGCGAATGAAAAACCAGGCCAAGGTCACATCGACAAATACGATCTTTGATTCTTGACTGACCTTGCCGTAGGCTCATTAGTTTATTATTGATTGATGTTACTTGGTAGTCCCGGTTCGGTATTAATAGGGGCTCCCTCCTCACATCTCTACGCCAACAACAGCCTCATATCTTTTCTAATACTAGATTACCAGAAGATCTTTGTTCCCTTTCTTCCATATCAATAACCACAAAGGTAAAGATATGGCATCATAGGCCATCCAAAACTACACGGTATTGGTATCTTTAGATTTATTTCAAATACATTATATATTCTCATAATTTATTTCTTTAGTGCATGAAATTTTTGCATGGTCTTTATTTCCCATGCAAATGAAAGTATGCACGTTACTTGAGATGTGCAAACGTCCAGAATGGACCATTTCATGATGTTTTGCATGTAATATTAAAGTACAATAATAGCTCGATTTATTTATAACAGATTTATTCTCTTCTCTCACAATTATTACAATATAATATTATGCAAATAGCATATGCGTTACTCTTTCCATTGTCATTGTGCTTTGAGTTACTATATTAATATTTTATGTGTTATACACGTTTCATTTGGCAAGAATTTTTTTTGACATTAGCGTTACCCATGGAGCTCATTTATTTCCATTGTTAATAATACTATATTATTATCTTAATTTTTCCAACCGTTAGTGATTATTGTCATGACTCAAAATGTTATGCGCACGTACCTTATAAATATGGGGTTTTCCTAGCTGAATAGGCACGAGCAATCATCTATTATATCATAATTCTTATTCTCCTCACATTGGAAGAGTATATCCTGAAGGAATAATCTATTGTTGCTCAATAGATCTTGATGTAGGTACGTGCATATCCATTGAGATCTCGCCGTTGTATCCTGGAGATAGTCGTACCAATACCGGTTGCACCGTCGGAATTTCCGTGGGGGTACGAATCTATTCTTAAGGTCAGTGCATTTTGCACGCCTCGGCAAGTTGGTTCGTCTCATCAAATTCGGTATTATCTAACCCTCCTTATATTTTTTATAAGTTCATATTTATATCTTATTATTTCACCTAAAATCTTAAGAATAGATCCGTAGGGTTCTTTAATTCTATTATCGGAATACCATCATTTAAATGTATCCTTAGTTGAGCAACTTTCCGATTCTACGTAATGTTGAAAAAAAAATGTTGACAGATTTTTTTTTTTGAGAATTGAATGATGTGGCTATATTCTGAAAATATCGAGCTTGAAATATCCGAAAGTGTGGGGGATTGTTGATATATTTCAAATGCCTTCCTTTTTTCTCTTATTTTATTACTCCAATTTCTCTTAAAGCCTATCCGTTTCCAATGATATTATGAGCAATATTATAATTGCTATTACCATCCTCCTACACGTTACCTCATAATTATTGTGTAACTTTTATATAATTGCTTACATTTCAAACCTTTCAATTATAGTATGGCCGTTCATGCGCCATAATTTACCTTTTGATTATAGTATGGCCATTCATGCGCCATAATCCTTAACGTATGGTCATAGCTGGTATTATTCATATATTAATTTTTGGAGGTTTCAATTTCTTTGATTCAAACGGTTGTACTCTTTATATTTTAACGAAGGGTATTTTCTTTTGTAACGGATATAGTCCTACAATCTATATAAAGGGGTCGGGAGCGTTGCTGAAACACACAACAATTTTCTATCTCTCTTTCTCTTTGTATAAAAAAAAACACCGACCATCCAGCTCTCGTAACCCTTAAAAGAGACACCATCCTTTTCATTCACGGACAGTGAGTGCACCTGTCTACTTGACCATACTCCACTCTAATGGTTAACATCCAGTTTGTAGTGAATTCAACCATTCTTGTGATGTAATGTTGATCTGCAAAACAATGTAGAGTCAAACACAAGGCAAGCAGACGAGGTGGCATTGAGTAATCATGGAATCATGGAGGATTTTGTGCTGACTGTTTGGGTACTTGTATTTATCCAACCTTTTGATTTCCCTTGTATTATATTTGGTAGCCAGAAAATGCGCGTGTTCCCTTTTGGGAAACACTGTGATTGTGTATTGTAGCAGTTTTGTTCGACCAACGGAGTCCTTCACACAATTGCAATATTTAGAAACTTCCTTTAAGTATTCACAAGATCTACACCTCTGCACTTTTCTGTCCTTCTACTGTTTTTTTATATATAAAAGGAAGAAGAGTAAAAGTGGTAGTATACTTCAAAATAAATATGCACAAATTATTATCTGTCTTATGCATTAGACAAGATGTTGTATATTTTGTTGAAAGTTATGCAGGTACACTCTAAATTCAGAAGAAAGTATTTGATGCTCTCGCTAGAATACTTTCATATCTTAAAGAAGCAATGTGCTATCAATTCTTTGTGGAGATCCTCCAATTCTTGAAGGATATTATGATGCAAATTCTATCCATTATTCAGATGAATCGAAAATTACTATTAGATATGTTCTTCCTTCTATAAGAGGAGCTATGTTTTTTGGAAAACAACCGTGCGAACATACATTGCTTGATCTACAATGAATCCAAGTTTATTGCGCTAGAGAAGGCATATGCTGAGGATGTGATTGATAAACGTCTCAGCGGATCTTCCCATTTTAAGGAAGTCAATGCTACCACTATTCATCCATTATGCTAGCCATGTTAATATAGCAAGAGCTAAAAATATTTTATAATGGGAGAAGCAGGCATATTCTCCAGGCATATTCTCCTGAGAGACAATATTGTGAGACATCTCATGGCATCATATCCATGGATTATGTGAAGTCAGAGTGGAATTTGGCTGATCCTCTAACTAAACCACTATGCAAAAAGTTTGTGGAGAGTACATCGAGGGGAATGGGATTGTGCCCAAATCAATAGTCGAAGTGATGGAAACCCAACCTTCATGAACGGAGATCCCGGGAAGGAGGTTCATATGGGATAAACAATTCACTGGATGACTAAGAGGATACTATAAGTTATTCCCTATTCCTATGGTGTACAATATGATAGTATCATAAGTGGTGAGGTTGAACATACTTGTTCTTAATGGACGTCATAGCCCAAATTGGGTGGTGTGTAAATGTAGTATACACTTGATGATGATCCACCTATATGGGTGTGGAGGTGAGGCCGCTTCCTATGAGATTTTTGGGCAAAATCTCTAGAGCACTCATGAAAATCCAGGTGGACGCATGGCCGAAACGTGTCAACCCGCATAAGCAACATAGATAAAAAAATGTAATGTGATATATGAGTCAATGGTTTCACAAATAAAGGACTGGTTCATAGAAATTTTAATTCCACCAACCTTTAGAAACTACATTCATATTCTCTAAGTCTTGGTTCATAGTCGATAAGACACCAAGTCTAATGCGTTACATTTTTTGAGTTCCTTCAAGTGTCGTCTTTAAGTTTTTATCCCTCTTTTATGGTTATCTTTATTTTTTTGAAATTGTGGGGGATGGAAAGAGATAGTTCAAAAAAATGTATTTGAAATAGTGGGGGATTATTGGTATCTTTAGATTTATTTCAAATACATTATATATTCTCATAATTTATTTCTTTAGTGCATGAAATTTTTGCATGGTCTTTATTTCCCATGCAAATGAAAGTATGCACGTTACTTGAGATGTGCAAACGTCCAGAATGGACCATTTCATGATGTTTTGCATGTAATATTAAAGTACAATAATAGCTCGATTTATTTATAACAGATTTATTCTCTTCTCTCACAATTATTACAATATAATATTATGCAAATAGCATATGCGTTACTCTTTCCATTGTCATTGTGCTTTGAGTTACTATATTAATATTTTATGTGTTATACACGTTTCATTTGGCAAGAATTTTTTTTGACATTAGCGTTACCCATGGAGCTCATTTATTTCCATTGTTAATAATACTATATTATTATCTTAATTTTTCCAACCGTTAGTGATTACTGTCATGACTCAAAATGTTATGCGCACGTACCTTATAAATATGGGGTTTTTCCTAGCTGAATAGGCACGAGCAATCATCTATTATATCATAATTCTTATTCTCCTCACATTGGAAGAGTATATCCTGAAGGAATAATCTATTGTTGCTCAATAGATCTTGATGTAGGTACGTGCATATCCATTGAGATCTCGCCGTTGTATCCTGGAGAATAGTCGTACCAATACCGGTTGCACCGTCGGAATTTCCGTGGGGGTACGAATCTATTCTTAAGGTCAGTGCATTTTGCACGCCTCGGCAAGTTGGTTCGTCTCATCAAATTCGGTATTATCTAACCCTCCTTATATTTTTTATAAATTCATATTTATATCTTATTATTTCACCTACACAGGGCCACTGCCGAGATCACCTGCGGAGATGCAGCCTGCAAGAAGAAGATCGCAGAGCTCTTGAAGGAGCTCTCCCTCCCGCTTGGTCTCCTCCCCGTCAATGACGTCGAGGAGTTCGGTTACCATCGGGAATCGGGATTCATGTGGGTGATACAGAAGAAGAAGGTGGAGCACATGTTCAAGAAGATTAACGAGAAGGTGTCCTATGCCACAGAGGTGACCGGCTTCGCCGAGAAGTACAAGATGAAGAAGCTGACCGGCGTGAAGGTGAAGGAGCTCTTTATATGGCTCACCATCAATGAGGTCTACATCTCGGATCCTTCGTCGGCCAAGATCACGTTTCTGACCGGCACAGGACTTGCGGACAGCTTCCCCGTCTCCGCATTCGAGCTCGAAGGTTGATTGAAGGATCTAAAGAGAGGGAGGATTATAGTGCATGGGAGCATTAACTAATCTAATTTATATGGGTAAGGAATACGTATTTATCTTTTGCTTGCTGCAAATATTGTTCTTATGTGCACTTTTCAGCAATCATATCCCTATTTCTTTTCTGCATTCATCCACTTCTCAATAATCGTAGTTATGGATAAGGGATGGAAAGTGGCGAAGCTTAAAGCACGTAGAACACGACATCCCCATCACTGGCCCAAACATGGCCTTTCATCAATTCTTTGATTCCTCCATTATGGCCATAGAACCGGGTCACATTATTATTAGTTCTTTCCTCTCCAATGGACACAGGACAATCCAGACTGGGAGATCAAGAATAGTCTCCAAATCAGCATGGGTAAACAAAGCCGCTTTGGTTGCATCATACCAGAGATGAGAACTTGAGAATGGCAAATTGTCTCCATTGAAGGAAAATTTGGAAAAGGTACTGATTTATGGAGATTTTAAGAATCTTCTTGTCAATGGAGATTCGTATGTTGTAGCCATGATTTAGACTAAACGCTAACTATCCGGGTTAACACGAATCTCTATAAATGCATTACATTTTAACAGAATTATAATCATATATTTCGCATTTTTTTCCAATTACATAGATAAAACAAGAACCGATTTAATGTGCAATACAATGTATTAGAGCAAGATTGAAACATAGCTAAGAAATAAACCATATGTGGTAAACAAAATGGCAAACAAATCAATTTAGAGATCATCTGAGCGTTCATGTAATGGATTGTCCTTAGATAATATATCTTACTCACGCACTACAAAAAATACAGTATCAGCGAGTATGCTTTTCCACGCTAAGTGCTCACCATGTATGCGTAAAGTACTCGCTAGAACAATGGGCGAGCACATGTGATCGCCTGTTTTATGCACGCAACGAGGCCAGATGCAATATCAAATGTGCCAGCGCGTGTGCAATCTCAGTCGTCGCAAGCCGTAATGGGCGAGTACAGCATGCTCGGCCTTGTGCTCGCCCACAACAGAACTGCAAAAAAAATTACAGGTTCGTCGGGATTTTGAAATCTCATCAAACATGTACTACCTGCTCTAAACCACTGCAGGTGTTTGAATAAATAATCGAAAATCATACCAAAGATAGTGACTAAATATCCAATATATGAATAGTCTTTTTATATATTACATCATCCACATAGAAGTTAATAAATAAGAAATGAATAGTCAATAATAATATATTAAACTAAACTGATAAAAATTCAATGGAAAATATAGTATTATTGTACGTAGCAAAATACATTAAACATTGTTTAAATGTTCATATAAATAGAAAGTCATTCTCTATTTTATTGTTAAGAAAAGCCAATTCACTTCTTTTCCCTCAAACGATCTTAGAATTCAAACTATACTTTGATTTCTTTTTTCTTTTTTTCCATTTCTTTAAACCTTGCATACATTCGGACTTCTTCTTCAGGATCAATCTCTTCCTCCTCTGCCCCCCTCTCTTCTTCATTCTCCTCTTGAGGTACTAGTGATTTTTGTGACCTATTAGAATTTAATAAATGTAAGCAAGTAAAGAAGAAAATTGAATATTTAGAATATACTTATATTATACATATATTAATACTTACATGTATGTAGTGAAATTTTCTCGCAGCTTGGTCACTTGGTCAACCATTATTGTCATCTGAGACTCCATAGATGGTGGTGATTGTTGTGATAGCTGAGGCTGGGAATATAATCGTCGGCCATAAGTAGAGTAAGAGTGTCGATGTTCCTCCACATAATATGGAGGAAGATAACCTAGTGTCTGCTTCCTGCTGGTAAAACCAGCATCCCTCTCCTCCAAAATCTATAGTCAAATTTAAAAATCATACAATCTATAGAGTATACACATGTAACCACTTAAATATTATGTTAATATACAAGTTTCCATATGGTTTTTCAAATGGGGTTGCTGGTCTTTAGGCATACTTGCCCACTTCTCAGCATTAAGGGTCATATATCGTTCTTGAAATTGAAATTAATTTATACGAAATTAAATATCTAGTACAATTTGAATTTCGTTATTCCCTTACAACAAATCAAAAAAACATACCATCACTTCTCCTGCCTGAGGTGTAGATCGATCGGAATAACTATCTTTTCCTTGCTTACTTGCCATGGATCACCATTCATTAACAGATGATGCCTTTCCAACTTAGTAAAAAGTCAGATTTTGTGAGGGTTTAAAAATATCCACAAAAGGCAAAAATACAGTGTCGCTGAGGCGACTGCTCATGAAACCAGAACTAATTCAACAATTAACCAAGAAATATAAATAATAAAGCAAATGGAGTTAAATGTCATTATAAGTCTACAAAATATGTGTATAAGGAAAGTAGTGCAAAGGTCAAACACACGGACACGGAGAATAAAAAACAAAGATTGGTAAAAAAGTCAACAATAGGTTTTTGATGTTTTTAAAGATTTTTTATTTTTAGTGGGATTTTAATTATTTTGATTTCTTGGAATTTCAATTTTTAAAATTTTTTATTTGTTTTATATTTTTTAAATTTATATTTCTTTTTACTTTTTTTATTTTTAATTTTCTTGTTCTCCTTATATATTAGATAAGTATATAATATATAGATATATTATTTATAAGATAAATAATAAATACAAAATAAAGACAAAATCAAAAAATACCATAAGGTACAATCCTTTTTAATTTTTTAAGTCTTAAAATATTTGTTGGTATTTTTAATAATAAAAATGATATTAATAATAAATAAGTAATTATAACTATATATAAAATAGTTGGCTTTTATGATTATAGATATAGCTATAAATACTCAAAGATCTAAAGGAAAAATATTTTTATCTTTTTTATATTTTCCTCTATTTTTGGATTTTTCTCAAAATATTTGCTAACTTTTTGCATTTTTAATAAAAAAACAGTGACTGAAATTAATGGGTCAATATGTTTTGGATTTCAAAAATAGCAAGGAAGCTCAAAATTGTCCAAAATAATTTTTTATATATAGGAAATATAATAGAGAAAATATAAAAATGGAAAACTAAATTTTTAAAATTTTTAATGATTTTTTAATTTTTAGGGTTAGAGAGGGTTTGTAATTATTTAGTTTTTCTTTTGAATTTGTAACGATTTTTGATCTGTAGGTGTAAAACAGAATAATAAATAACCCATATTTTTTTGAAATTTTCAAAATATTTTTCTAATTTTATGGATTTTTTAATGCAAACAAGGAATAAATGCAATATTTTTTAATTTTCAAAGATAGAAAGATATTTTAACTTGCCATGCAAAAAATATATGTGATTTAATAATATAGCAATCACTTAACATAAAATTCCTACGATTTTTAGATGCACAATAGTATTTAAGAAATAAATGAAATAAACACACAATACTGGCACAGACTAAGAAGCAAATAAAAATAAATTAAAATGAAGTTCAGAACCTATATCCAAAAAATTGGGGCCTCTGCATAATTAACCCATAAAAATTTATTGTAGTCCACCCTGATAAGTGTGTTAATGCAATTTGCAAGACAAGGCAGGGCATATTTGCGAAATTCCCAAAAATGTTTAAACTGAATCTCAAAGTTATTGGACTGAATAATAACATACAAACACATAGGGGTTCTTACAAAAATCCCACCACCTCACGTGTATGGGCACATGAGTTGACGTGGTAGAGGACCTAAGGGAAAATACAAGAAGTAGATGGGGTTGATTGCAAAATAACCAAAAGTTGCTACAAACGAAAGTTTATGGACTAACAAAAATACAAAAGATTGGGGGGTAGAGGGCTATCGTGTACGGAGCGATCCAATGATGGGTAGCTCTTTCACTTAACATGTGGTGACTTCTGGATGGTTGATACTCCTTCAGCGATCGACAGATCATATCATAACTTGGTGCCTTCTGGATGGTTGATACCCTAAGCTTCGATCACCTAGTTATCCTCCTCTGAGTTCCTATCTCGAATTTTTGATGCTGAACACACTCAGGAAGATGGTCCATAGCTACTGGCTTCCTCAAAATGTTCTGACCCCCATCGATGGGGCCCAAGAGCGAGCTTTTATTTAAAGCCTTTTATTGCAGCCAACACCCCTCAAATGGAGTCTTAGATCCTACAAATAGGAACGAAGGCAACATGAGATGATGGCGAATGATCTAGATGTTATTTGAGGTGAATCGAAGTGGAATGGAGTTGGGCGATGACGTCTGGCGAAGGAGGTGGTGGAGGACTTCGAGTTTTAGATCCAGAGGGAGTCGAACGTGAGTAGGTGATCATAAATGCGTGGAAGTCGAAGGGGAATGATATGGGGGTGTTGATGAGCAGCCCGATAGACTAAGGTAAAGATATCACTAAGGTCGTTGCGACCTCAGACACTCGGGGCTCAGAGCTCAATCAAGAAACAAAATCAGACCACCAATCGAACAGATGAAAATCAATAAAAACCAAAATAGTGGTCATGCTATGTGATTTAACTGGTATAGCACCCAGGGTCAATCTCAAGGAGCACGAGTTGGCCCCGCGGCCTACGAAGTAGTCAGAAATCAAAATAAAATAAAAACAAATATTTTTGGTGGTTTTTAAATTTTTTTATCTTTTTTTTGGAATTTTAATAATGAAGGAAAATATTAAAAAGACAAAATCAAGCACAAACAATGAATTATTTAAAAACTCTAAAAAACTTCAAAAATTCAAACAAAATTTTTTTTAAGTTTTATGGGTATTTTACCGTTTTTGGTGAATTTTTGAGATTTTTATAATTTTTATGGAATTTTTTAAAAATCAAAGAAGGCAGAAACAATGGGGTACTGTCCAGCCAAGCTTCAAAGGGCCATGAAAAATATCAGATGGTCCTATAACAGCCTGGAGGTAATTTTTATGAAAAATACAAATAACAAAGAAAATTCAGCAAAAGAATTTATGATTTTTTGGTTTTCTGTAATTTTCTAGAATTTTTATGAGTTTTTAAGTTTTTTTATGGTTTTTCAAAAACCAAAAATCGCCAAAAATGCATAGAAAATCAAATACACAAAAACAAATAAAACTTGATTTTTCTGGAATTTTTAAAAGAGTTTTTATATTTTTTGTGATTTTATAATCTGGACAGACATAAAAATGGCAGTTTTTGAATTTTTAAAAATAGAAAAGTGCCTAAAAAATGTACCAAATTTTTGGTGAAAATTTTACACATTGGCAGGAGCCACATGTCCAATTTCATGCGATTTGGACTTAATTTGATATTTTATTTAAATATAAAAGAGGCTCACAGTCACAAGGACCTATATGTAAGAAAAACAAGTTGCAAGGGGCACACAGTAACACGACAAGAAAATATGAGGGCCCTCGTGCAAAATGTCCCACAAAACACGCGCAGCGCACGTGGACAAGGCACGGGAGGACCTAAATGCAATTCTTATTTTAAAACATTCAAATCATAACACGCAAGAACCATAGGATAGATTATGCAAAAATGCCAGGTCCTCACGTGTCGAAGCACGTGGTCCACATTCACAGGGACTAATAAGCAAATACTATAAACATCCGGGTCCACAATGCAATTTTTACAAAATTAAAACAACTATATCTAATATTTACATGACTAAATAAGAAATGCAAAAACTAGATGGGCCTAAGTATAAAATACCCCTTATTATCGGAAGGCTGAGGGGGTGCCACGTGGATGATCAACGACTGCTACTTGAGGGCACCCCTTCTCTAGATCAACGGTCACGATCGAGCCCAAGGACGATCTAACGATGGCTGGCTCCTCGCGGATGGACGCTCGAGATCAAAACTGGGCGAGTGGGCACGATCAGACGGTGAGGACGGATGCTCCAAGAACTCGACGCCGGCAAGGTTCACCGGCCTAGTGTGCGTGTTGGGTTCCTCCCCTGCTGCTGCTGAAATGCGGAAGAGCTCCGCCAAGGCGTCTCGCAGTGATGATCCCCTCCGAGGAGCTCCGGTGACGAAGGCGGAGCTGAGACTCTGTGCTTGGATGCTCAGACCCTCAGATGGGTCTCCTGCGACCTGCAAAATCGCACGAGAGGACTCCTGGGTTAAGGGCAAACTACCTCGACCTGGTTAGGGGTGGTGTGGGTGGCTGGATGGGTCGCGGCGAGGACCTCCGGTGAAGCGACGGCGAGGGAGGTCGAGCCTTGGCTCTGGGGCGAGCCAAGGTGAACGAGCGGGTGAAGAATGTGAGGAGAGGTCTCGCGGAGATGATGGCATCGTCCGATGATCGAAGCGATGAGTGGGGTGACGTGAATTGATCGGAGACGGTGGAAGACCGATTTGGGCGTAATGGGAAATTAGATGAAATGAAGGGGATTCGAGGTTACCTGATGAGTGAAATCGACTATGGGCGAGCTAAGGAAGCTCTTGGTCGTTGCCTCGAGGGTCGTCGGGGTCCCGAGGCTCGAGCGCAGCTCACGGCGGTGCACAGCGACAAGGGGGTCGCCGGATCAGTGGCGGAGGGCTCCTCTCCTCTCTTCGACACTACGCTCACTCAGCTGTCACTCTGGGGAGCACAATGGAGGTCCTGGGATGAAGGGGAAGCACCAAAGATGGCGTGAAAAGTGCAGTGGAGCTTCAGCTATATACATCTAGGGGTCCGATAAGAAGAGGTCGGAGATGGTTATCGGAGCTCGGATCCGTAGGCAAAAACACCGGGCGTGGATTAGGAACAGATCTAGAATGATTAGGACCCGGGGTTTGGGTATTTGGGGCTCGGATCACTCGAGGAAAATTCGGAGAAAAGCGAATCGGGCGAGTGGATCCGGGTTGACTGGTCCAGGGGGGAGAGTTGACCGGGGGTCAACAATCCCTCGTGGACCAATCAGAGGCTGCCATTGGATAATTCTTTGAAAATTCAATTTAAAATAGTAAATGGCTTATTCAAAAAAAAGTTAAAACATGAAAAATGTTTCTTTGTTTTTAAATTACTTTTTAGTGATTTTTATTTATTTTTTTGAAATATAAATAATGTATTTATAAAATATTATTATTATATACATGTATGTATTTTTTATTTTTGATTTTTTATTATTTATTTTTGTACAATTTATTCCAATTTTATATTTTATTTTTTTATAGAATAAAATTTGGAATAGTAAGGTATTTTTATTTTATTTTTACTAATTATTTACAAGGGTGAAATAAATACTTTTATTTATATACATACATGGTATATGTACAAGGTTGGAAATTGATTTTTATTTTATTTCTTTTTATTTTATTTTCATTTTTCTAATTTTTATTTTATTTATTTACACCATGAAATATGGAATTTGAAAATATTTCTATGGAATTTTAATTATTTATTTACAAGGTGAAATAAATAGATAAGTTATTTATATACACATGGTCTATGTACAAGGATGAAGGAATTTTATTTTTATTTTTGTTTTTCCATTTTTATTTTGATTTTATATTTAAAAATATATAAAAATAAATACACACCCCTTTTTATTTTTATTAAGAGGAAAATAATTTTTATTTATTTGCAGGTATATGTACAAACACATGAGCTTCCCTATCCCTCTCTACTTGGGTTCTTTTGTGGCCAGGCCCATGCTTTGCCCTCCCTTGGGATTAGGTCGCTCAATATTTATTCTAAATATCTCCCTCTTTTTCTTTTATTTCTTTATTCTTTTATTTATGCACAAAAACATGCTAATTATGCATATTTACACAATGCATGCTAACTGGTAATTATTGCTATTTACACTTATCTACATGTGTTTTGCATAGGTTTTATAGCTAAAAAAAGAATAAAGAGTGATGAATGGGTATTCATCAGGTGTCAAGTAGGTCGAAGAACAATTAGAACTATGGGTTGCTGGATTCAACTCTGATGAACTTTGATTTTGATTTTTAACGAAATAATGTGCAGAATAGATCAAAAATAAACTCTAGCCTACTCTATTATTGATCCTAGGAATAGAAAAATGCAAGAGATAGAAGCTTACCTGACCTGGGAGGTAGGGAGCAGAAGCTCACAACAGAGATGGATGGCGGCGCTGGATCTGGCTTGACGTCCTTCCTCTCTTGCTGTAATACAGGAGAGCCTCCTATTGTTACCAGGAAGTTCAATCAGATTTAGGTTTAGGGTTTGGATGGAGGAAAATCTCATTCTGCTCAAGTTGTTGCCTCAAGTCTTTAAGGAATGGATCATCCTCTTGTCCTTTCTTTATTCTATCCCAGATCTCTGGTTTGTATTGATGAGAAATAGTTATATTATCGGTACTACTATCAAATGGTTTCCATTCACTTAACGTCGATAGTACACCCTAGAAGTGGATAGCACTCACCAACCCATTTGAATAAGTTCTTCTACTGCGGGAATCTGCTACGATGTTCCCCTTACCGAGGTGGTAGGATATGGTGCAATCATAGTCCTTCAACAGCTCTAGTCATCGTCTATGTCTCATATTGAGCTCCTTCTAATGAAACATATATTTCAAACGTTTATAATTAGTGAAGATTTCAAAAGTAATACCATAGAGATAGTGTCTCCATATCTTTAAATAGAAAACTACGGTAGCTAATTCAAGGTCATGTGTCGGGTAGTTCTTGTCGTGTGTCTGGAGCTATTGTGATGCATACGCGGCTACCTTATCATGTTGCATAGGAACTGCCCCAAGCCCTTCTTTAGATGCATCAATGTACACTGTAAATCCTTCAGTTTCATGGGGTAGAGTAAGGATAGGTGCAGATGTTAGGCATTCTTTTAGTGTCTGAAAACTAGTTTCACATGCATCAAACCATATGAATGGGACTTATTTCTAAGTCAGCCTAGTCATTGGCAATGCTATTCGTGAAAAGTCCTTCACAAATCTTCTATAATACCCAGCTAGACCCAGAAAAGATCGTATTTCTCTGACAATCTTCGGACGTTCCGAACTTATCACTGCACTAACCTTTGCAGGATCAATTGATATTCCAGCCTCTGAAATAACATGACCTAAGAAGGATACTTCAGTCAACCAGAAGTCACATTTTCTATATTTAGCATACAGTTTGTTCTTCCTCGGTGTTTTGAGTGCCTACCTGAGTTGGTGTTCATGTTGGTACTTATCCTTGGAGTAAATAAGCACATCATCAATGAAGACTACTAAAAAGTGGTCTAGGAACTCCCTGAATACTCAATTCATGAGATCCATGAAGGTCGTTGGGGTATTTGTCAGTCCAAAAGGCATAACTGAAAATTCATAATGCATATATCTAGTTCAAAAAGTTGTCTTGGGATTATCTGTATCTTTAATTTTCAAGTGATGGTATCTTGATCTTAAATTAATCTTGGAATACACATTCGAACCCTGTAACCGGTTAAAGCGATCATCTATTCTTGATAGAGGATACTTATTCTTTATTGTCCTCTTGTTTAGTTGCATGTAGTCAATGCACAACCACATCGACCCATCCTTCTTGCTTACAAACAAAACAGGTGCACTCCATGGTGAAGTACTAGGACGAATGAAGCCTTTGACTAATAGTTCTTGTAACTGTACTTTTAACTCCCGTAACTCCGTCGGTGTCATCCTATAGGGAGGAATAGAGATAGGATGAGTATCAGGTGTGAGAGAGATTTCAAATTCAATCTCTCGCTCAGGTGGTAATCCAGGTAATTCTTCTAGAAATACATTAGGAAACTCGTACACTATAGGCACATCTTCTATCATCTATCTGACCCTGATGTAGTGGATGCATAAGCTAAATAGCCTTGACACCCTAGTTCTAATCATTGTTGAGCCTTTAGAGTAGAGATGTATTTGACATCATCACTGGATGTCTTTCCAATAAAATGGAACTCTATCAAGCTAGGAATGTGAAAAGTTATTATCTTCTAGAAACAATCAAGGCATGCATGATGCCTTTCTAGCCAATCCATCCCCAGGATAAGATCGAAGTCATCCATTTCAATAAGTAATAGGGAAATAGGTAACTGATATCCTACTATCAGTACTACACAATCATCCAAGATTTATTGTATTATAAATACTTGTCCTCCTGGTCCCTTGATCAGATAGGATTGTTGTACTTCTACTGGCACCTTACCCAAAGTAGGTACTATACGTCGAGCAATAAATGAATGTGAAGCACCCAAATCAAACAAGGCATGTACTGAAAAGCCATGAATAGTAACAGTACCTCGTACGATTGTGCCTAAATTGTAGCCTTGTTCTTCAGTGATTGCATTGAGCTGGCCATTAGGAATATGCAAATTAGAACCCGCAACACTTTGTGGTGGCTGTTATGTAGGAGATGTTCCTTGTAAGCCACGACCTCTACCCTGTCTTCCTCTGCGTATTGCTCCATTGCTCGAGGTGGATGTTATACTATCAATTAGAGTTGGTTTAAACCTCAAACCTCTCAACTGCGGGCAGTCTTCCCTAATGTGATTTTCTTGATGATAGTGATAACATGCACGTATTCCTGTCTGAGCTGAAGACCCAACACAGAGGTACTAGTTCCCAGTGCTGAGTTACGATAATATAGTGGAGGTCTAGAGAAACCCCCTCTTCCTGATAATTACTGACCCAAGGTTTGTGGTGAGCTTATACCGAAACCGACTGGAAGATAGCGACGATCTCTACGTTATAATTTGCCTTGCATTTGGATGGTCCACCATTAAAGTGGAAACTTCTTCTTTGGTAGTTTTCATCCCTCTCCATCTCAATACGAGAGGCTATGTCCATTGCTTCATCTATGGTTATAGCTCTAAAACATGCAAGCTTTTCTCTCATATCTCCATGAAGACCACTAACAAATTTGGTAAGTCACTCTTGTGGCAAAGCTTCTAGAGATGGGGAGTAACGTAGAAGCTCGGTAAAGTGGATATGGTAATCTTGTACAGTCTTAGAACCGTGGTTCAGAGAAGCCAACTCTCTCCTCTTTAATTCTTCTCAATGGGGGGGGGGGGCAGAAGTGAGCTTGGAACCTCTCTTCAAAGATATCCCATGGAACATCATCTGCTAATTTCTTTAAAATTTCTCTCCACCATCGTCGTGCATAATCTGCTAGGGAGTAATCAGCAAAGGGCACCCAAGTGTCAACTGGTGCATGTATTATCCTCAACATCGTACTAACGTCATCGAGCCATAATTCAGCCTTGGTAGGTGTCTCTACACCTTTGAATTGAGGAATCTTTCCCCTTCGATAATTGTCAAGTAATTTTTGATGTCTAAGAGGGCCTTCTCCATTGCTCCTTCATCTGGGGTCAGAGCCTCAGTGGGATGATGGTACTCGATTCTACCTCAGAAAATTGGACAGAACCCTCAACTCTAGCATCCATGGATTTGGATGCCTCGGGTCTCTCGGCTTGTGCATTGAGCCTCTCCTCAAATGCTTGCTGCCTTTTCCACATGTCTTCGAGCATTGTCATCATAGCCGCTAATTGTCTAGACATGTCTTGGTCTACCATGATCTTGTGATGAATCAAGGCCAAAAGTCAGATCTTATATGTCTTAGCATGATGTACATAAGGGACAACGACTTGTGAATGGTACTGCAGTCAATTATTAAGATCAAAGGATCTTAATACAACTTTAGTTTCTGAATACCGCTCATAGTTGTCAATTACTGAATAAATTACTGGGGTAACCGGGCTCTGATACCAAACTGTCCTGACCCCAATTCCGGGCCTTCAGATCCTTCATATCTGGATCTGGTTATTCAGCAATAATTTATTTAGTAATCACAACTAACATACAGAAATAGATTGTAATTAAAAATACTCAGAAGGAAGTATTTCAACACTTTTCCATTCACAAAATAAAGTTCACATGATACATTATCCCACTATAATCATTTACATGTACATCAGCTGGAAAGAAACACACAAAAAGATGACTAACTACCTTACAGAATAACGATACTGTGGCTGGTTGGATGACTATGTTAGTTGGCTGGATTAGTAAAGTCCTTGCGATGGCTCATTGACACCTGTTGAGTTTTCCATAAATCAGAGGATAACAATTAGTGAATTCTAAGTAACGAAGAAGAGAAAAGCAAACAAATTGTGTAATTTTTCAAAACGTGTTATCATAAAAAGTTTCAATCCTTTTCACTAATTTAAGTCATATTCCTTTCTATTCCACGTCAAGGATTAGTCCAGAGAATTACCACACCACTTTATGGACTGCGAAGCTGTGGGCACTTCGGGATTGGAGATTGCGTGAATCTGGTAAGCTTATGTTGCCGCACGCCTCAACCATCCTTCAATAAGACCCTGACAATTTCCCTTTCTTTTACTAATCAAGGTCTCAAGCCTTCAGCCTGGCAAACAAAGGATAACACCATCCTCGAGGACTCGGTTGCTTAAAACCTCATGGTAACATTTAATCATATAACCTAGCGGCTTTAAATATATGTTATCGTGACCCAACCGCTGTCCAACCACCCGTGCCTCCACATGGCACGATTACATCTTATGTCGTTCAACCCGAAGATATTGGCACCCGGTACCATGCGTTGCAAATTATTTATTTCGTGCGCACTTATCATGACAGGGAAACCATGTACCACCGATGAAAGGCCATGCCAATAAGGGTTCCTACCGACAAACCTACAGGTTGCATGCCTGACTTGTAGTTCTACTCCCTGTCATCCTTAACGTGACACACGATCCTTTTCAAGATCCAATTTAATACACAACAATTTCCATGATGTAGTTCTTCTGTTAGGCCTTCAATTTGTATATTCCTCAATATTGAGTGTAGATCCACATATATGTTAATTCATATCTGTATATACTCATATTACTGCTTACATTAACTCTCAAACTCTATCTTTCCAAGCCACAGCATCAATTCGATGCTTAAACCTTATTTTAGTGGGTATCACAAAGCAACTTTTCATATTCTCAAAAAATAGATAAACTTAGGGTTCTTCATAGCGAAGAACATAAAATCAAGAATTTCAATGATCTCGTATGAAAACCCAACAGCAAAACGAAGGATTTCATTACCTAATCAAGCTCTCTCTCACGTATGCAGTGCTTTATAGTGTTTCGTTTTCAGGAAGGATGATTTAAGGCTTCTGAAACGATCGAATTTCATTTTCGTATCAAAATATAAAAACATGCCAAGAACACGAAGAACGCATGAAGAACATGAAGAACGTGAAGAACACATAAAGAATGTGAAGAACATGCTTTCTCTCAAAATTTCTGCAGAGCTTCCCCTTATATGGGGTAATATTTCTAGGAAAATTTCGACAGAGTTTCCCCTTATATTGTGACATATTTCTATAAAAATTTAGATAGAGTTTTCCCCTATATCAGGACATATTTCTAGGAAACTTTCGGTAGAGTTTCCCCTTATATCGAGATATATTTCAAAAAAAAATGAAAAGAGCTTCCTCGAGAGGAAAACAACAGTGAAACTGAAAGAATATAATCAAACTGCAAGCGATGGAGAATCGGTATAAACCATGCGTCTTAGGTAAGTGAAGGTATGATGAATCACAAGGTTCACTGACGTGCATAGCTGCCAATACCTAAGTAGGGTATTACACATATTTCTCCATCAAAACAACTATAAAAGCAGAATCGAAAGAATAGAAACATAAGAGATGGAGAATTGGTAGACACCACACATCTTAGGTGAGTGAAAGTGTGATGAATCACAAGGTTCACTGACGTGCATAGCCGCTCGCACCTAATTAGGGTGTTAAACAGATTTCTCCTCGAACCACAACAGAAAACAAATCGAAAAGGAAGATGAATCAAAAACCCAACTAGAAAAAGAACATGAATTGAAGCGAAGCCAACTAGAAGAGGATAGTACCTTCCTCCTCCTCGTTCTCCCGACAACGCTTCGCTAGCGCTCCTTCCCCCCCTTCCTCTCCTCCTCCTGACCTCTTGACCCTAGCTCTCGGGCTAGTGGTGGTAGTGGAAATCGTAGAGAATGAATGGGTAGGGGGCCATTTATAGGCTCCAGGAAAACTGCTAACCATGGTTAGTAAACAATGGCTTAGCCCTTAACTGCTATTAGCGGCCCTTGGTTTTGGCCCATGGTTTTGGCCAAAGCTTATCCGAAATTTAGGGCTTAAGTTAGAACTTTCCAGAATGTTCTGGATTCGTTAATGATGTTTAATTAACGCTAATCACTATTAACTTTCGCTAATCATGATTTAACTCCCGTTAATCGTAATTTAACTTTCATGATTTACGTTTAATTTCTGTTGATCTATGATTAGTGTTTGCTAATGTTGATTAGCAGTCCTTGATCCATCATTAGTTTACTTAATCATGATTAATCGATCTTAATGACAATCATTAAGGTTTAATGACATCTTAAACCTCATTCTCTTTCTTCCGAAAATCATAATAATTCGAAACAAAGTCTGATTTACACGAAATAAACTCCGTTAATTTCCTTTTGATGAACCATATCTTATGATACTAAATCCGAGAGATGCTACGTTCAAGGCTTTACATTAGATCTCTTTTTAGAGCGAAGCCCTAGTGACAGGAGGTGCTTCCCAGTCAATCTAAGGTGTGGAGAAGGAGGAGGAGGCGTGGTTCACCATCGCTAGTGATAGCCTGGTGGTTCTTCTGCTCCCAATCATAACAGGCGGGAGAGCAGCTTTTTCTTTGTTATTTTTGATTTGTAGCGTAATAAGTAGCTTAGTATTGCTTTTTATTTTGTTTAATTTCGTCATGTTTTACTTACAATCCAAAATATTAAACGTCAAAACCTCCTATTCCGACTCTGCCGACCATCCCTCATCTTCACCTTATGTTGCTACACCACCTAGACCATCATTCACCCTAATTTAGCTCAGATCAGGTACGCACGATCTTCGCTTATGTCACTCGCTGGTGATCAATCCATCTCACCCATACAACCTATATTTTTGCTAATAATTTGGTCAAGGAGCTTTGCCCTCGAGCCCTGAAGCTCCTGGTTGTGGTCTGCACGTGAAAGGACCCCATCCGGGGGTCGAATCATATAGAGTCCGCAGCTCTAGGTGCTTAAGCTTTTCCGACCATTAGGCCTCCATCACTGAGGTTTGGAGCTTTTTGACCACTCCAGCTGTTGTGGATCCATCTCAGTGTCATTTTGAGACATCAACCACCTCTTAGATGGTTGAAGTAGGGAGATAGATCGGATCGAAGGAGACCTCCACCGCAATCCGTCCCTATTCTACGAGGACCCTCCCTAGTCGTCAGATCAAGAATGGAGCTCCAGATTTCTAATAGCTGATGGATCAAGCACCTTGCATCCACTAGGATTTAATCTCCACCCTCCATCCGTGAAGCATCATCGACCCATCTGGAGCATCCACATGGTTAAATGAGTGCACCATCACCATCCATTAGCATGCAAGAAGGGATATATTTTGTCGACACCCCTCTACCTTTTTGTATTTGTTTTCAGTATTTAAACATTCTTATATAGTTGTAATATTTTTATTGTATTTACGTTAAGGACCCTGAACTTCTTTTATTTGCACATAAGTATAATGCAAGGTCACCTCATGTGCCCATACACATGAGGCACCAGATCATTTTGTGTGGATCCCTTCGGGATATCTGTTATTATTTGTCCATCAAACATTAAATAGTAGTATAAAACTTTTTGGATAAATTATGTCCCTAAACTTTATGAGGGTGTTATTAAATGCTCTAAAATTTCTTAGAAATGGCAAATAGATCCATGTATTGTTGATTTTATTGTGTGCTGGTATTTTTAATTTTAAAAATAACATTTTACATCGAACAATTATAGGAAAATTATCTTAAGTGCTCGAAACACTATTGTATCACATATATTTTTCGCACGATAATTAACATTAATTTCATATTTATAAAAATTCAAAAACATTGTATTTTCTCCTATTTAGCATTTTAAAATCCATGAAAATTATATAATATGTTGAAAATTTTCAAAAAAATACTATTGGCTTATTTTATTATATTTCATCTTCTTTACAAGTATTTTGTGAAAAAAATTAAGAAAAAATCCTAAAAATTATAAAACATAGAAAATATCATAAAAACTCTATAAAACTTAAAAAATCACGAAAATATGTTTAAAATTATCGAATTTTCTTTCTATTATCTAATATCTAGGAAAATTGATTTTGGTATCAATCTAAGTTGATAGATATTTATCAAGCTCATTTAAAGTTCCTGAATTCGATTTTTGTTTTATTTTATGTTTTTCCTTATTTTAAAATACATAAAAAATATCAAAAATTACCCAAAAATAGCAAAAATTCATAAAACTCGAAGATAATATCATATTTTAAAAAAAACTAAAAAACCTTCCTTTTTTATGTACTACTTACATGCTTATATATATATATATATCAATTCATTAAATATATTATTATATCTTATTTTAAAAAAAGTCAAAAAGTAAAAAAATTGCAAAAGCTAAAAATATAAAAAGTACGTAAAAATTAAAACCACAAAATTATTTAGAAATTCAAAATACATAAAAATCTCCTATGTAGCCTATTCCACTTTTTCTCTACTCTACATGCTCTCAGGGGTTCGACCTCTACTTCTTGTCATTATACACATTTTGTAGAGTTTAATAATAAATTTTAGCTCACTCATTTACATTGCTTCATTATCATTGTGAGTTAATTGTTGACGATTCGCTCGGGTTGGGTTCCACGTACCGAGAGAGCGGCCAATACAATGGTTGTCAGATCTGACTTGTCGGACACTGCAGGCCCTCCAAGACCGGACTTTGGTTCCTAATTTAGGTGAGTTATCATGTACACCTTCTCCTTTGAGTTTTAGTACCTAGGACTAGTGGTTGAGTTTCCCATTATAGTTCAGATTTCATGCCACATGTCTGACTTTTGGTGGCACGGAGGTAACTTAGAGTAGTGGTGCTAAGGGAGGATAATGCACCCTTGGGACCTTGGGTAGAAGCTTAGTTGATTTCAATCTCGATACGTCATTAGTCAGGGGGCATGATATACTTGGCACACTGATGTGACTTTTTGCCTAGTGTACAGTCTAAGATTTCATAAGCATGTTGGTTGTTTGTGTCTCGCTTCATTTTCTTTGGGTAGCACTCGTGTATTGGCTGGTGTAGGCTACATTTCTTGGTATTTCGGATGGAAGCACTATGCGGGGATTTCTATGAGTTGTGGTTCACATGAAAGAGAAGGTTCAGGATGGACTTTCCAATGGTCGTTTACAAACCTATAGTGTGTCTTGGTACACATTGAAGTATGGTATTTGAATTGGCACATAGTAATGTGTGGGTTGGACATCGTTACACGGTAAAGTGTGGGGTTTCATGATTTTGCATCAAGCTTGGTATCGTAGGGATAAGGATCGAGTATCTAGATTTTCGGATCAGTTGTAGTGTATGATGAATCTCCATTTCATCATCTTCATTCTATAATTTTGACCTTAAAAACCCTAGTAAATGCGCGTAAATAAGCTTAATTTAGGCATTTTATCATTCACGCATATTTGTGTAAATATTGTATAAAATACTGTTTTAATGCCAAAATTATAGAATAAAGAAAAGAAAAGAAAAAGAATAAAATATTGCAAATATTTTATGACCCGAAACTCCGAGACCTAGGCATCTCGATGACTAGGTCGACAAGGAATAAAGTAGGGGGAGATAAGGGCCAAAAATCCAATAAATACCTTTTATTTTATTCATTTTCCTTCATCTTTTGGGACCTATTTTTGGTTCCACTTTTTATACTTCAAATGAAGAAACTTTTCATGAAAGTTGTAGATAATTAAGTATAGAAAAATACAAAATTGAATTCGTACAAAATTAATGTACAGATAAAAAGTTATTATCTGAATAAGTTTCCAAAATCCCAACTTCTCAGACCTGTATCTCTCAAATAAAAATGCAAAATGTATCAAAATCAACTTTAATTGTATATAACTTTTAATAAGCTATTTAATAAAGGTGGTTACATATTTTTCTTAGTTACGGTGTGAAAGGTAGGTTTTGGACCCCTATTGTATACTTGTACTGATTAAAATATTCCTTTTATTTATTATTCATTATTTTTACAATTTTATATTTTTATAATTTTGTAAATATTATTTATAATATATATATATATGTATATTAAAAAAGGAACAAAAACATAAAGAAAACACAAAAATAAAATACTTGTAGAAAATATATAGTTATAATACCAATAAGTAAACCTATACAATTAATACTTCTATTTATTTAATTATATATAATGCATCCGAAAAATAAAATAAAAATATATTTAAGTTTATAAATATAAATTATAAATAAAATAATAAACAAGATTAATAAAATTAAAAATACAAAATAAAAACAAAATATTAAAATATATAGATAAATATACCTATATAGCCCATAAAAGGTAACTTATAATTTTAAACCTCGAAAAAATAAATAAAAATCATAATAAAATAATTCAGAAAATAAGAATTATTTTTATTTAATAACCTGAATTAATAAAATCGTTTATTATTTTTAATATAATTTCCAATTCTTTTCTCCAGGCTTTTTCATGGTTAGTCCTGACCTGCGCCTACCGTTTCGTCAGAGCCTCGTTTTTGCTCAACTTCGTAGATTTTTCGTGGCCTGCACTTGCATCTTTTGATGCCAAGTCCTTCTGAATTTTTTGGCCTCATATATTGGTTATTCACGCCCAGGTCTTTTCTTGGGCTTCGAATCACTGATCGAGTCGTTCCACCTCATTCTTGGAGTTGCTTCCTTTACCTATTCAAAAACCCAAACCAACTCCCTTCATCCTTTGAACCATCCTTGCACCGTTTTTGCCCTCTTTGTGGTGAGCTCAGGACTCGAGCTCGTGATAGGAGCTCCTCCAGCTCCCTGGAGCCTGGTTAAGCGAGTATCAGGCCGGTCTCCACCCACCTCTGGCAAGCCATCGTCGTCGAGGTCATCTCTGCCTCCCAGCCATTGAGGTATCTGTTTTCCCTGTGTTTTTCTTGCATTTTAGATTGATCTTAGTCGTAGGATTAGATCTACCCCGTACTTTTCGATTGAAACCCCCCATCCATCTTCACCAACCACCTCGCCGGAGCGTGCTCCGACGAGCTTTGTTTTCTACTTCGCATCCCATTCCACCTCTTTTTGCCCACTGGAGGGTCGCGATAGTTTGCCTGCGACCCTCATAACACTTCCAGTAGGTAATGGAAAAAGAAGACCGCCTGGAGGCGATTTTGCAACCGCCGGAAGCTTCTTGAGTTCCTTCTCGACTTCACCGCCGTAGGAGCGCTCCAGAGGTCGTCGGCCAATTTTGACACCTCAAGACGTTGGAGGACCACCGCATGACCATCAGGCGCCAGTTTTGAGAACGAAGGACCGCCGGAGAAGGGAGACCTCGACGGAGGAACTTCGTTGCGGCGGAGTTGTTTCCCTATTCGTTCATCATCCTTCTCCGCCGTCGGATATTCAGAGCGCCCCAGATCGAGCAGCTATCGTCCGATCTAGCCTTCCTCAGCCGTTAATCACGTCCAGAATCGTCTAATCTCAGTCGCTCGTGCCGAACCGGTATCGGCGCTTCCCGAGCTAACACATGTATAAGTAAGGAGTGTCTGTCGTCCGATCCACTGGGCGGGGGTAATTTACACTCGAGCCCTCGCTATTTTTTTGTAATTAAAATTGGTTTCTAATCTTTCATCTGTTGTTTAAATATTTTTGTAAAATTTATGTTAAAGCCCTTGAACTTTGGATTAGCGTGCATTGGTCCCTGGCCACGTCACCTCACGTAACGGGTGCACATGAGGTTGGCCATTTTGCAAAGGGGACCATCTGAGTATCTTTTATTTCCACTAAGTCCTAAAACTTTTTAATTAAGTTATAAACTTTTTGGTTATTTTGCAATCTAGTCCTTGAGGTTTTTGATTATTACAGTTATGTCCCCGCTAGGTGCGTACGTGGTACCCACGTGATCCTTGGCGTTTTTGCAGATATATCCTTATGACTTTTATTATTTAGTTTTAGTCCTAGAACTGCATATTTCAGTTATAATATTTCTAGTAAGTTTGCATTTAGACCCTCAATTTTTTGGTGATTATTAGCGATTTTGAAGGAATACCCTTGAGTTTTTGGTTATTTCTGATTGGTCCAGAATTATTTTTTTCAGTTATATTATTTCTGGGAAATTTCACTTTGGCCCTAATATTTCTAGATATTTACAAATATACCCTTACTAGTTGTGTAATTTCTCTTTGTTGTTTGCATTTGTTTCATGCATCTATAAAATTTGAAAAATCCCCAAAAATAGGCATAAGTTCATGTTTCATTGCTCTATCACGCTATATTTTTGATTTTATTATTAGACAATTTTATTATTTATAAAAAATCAAAAACATTCTTTTTCATCTCTATTTGCATCAGAAAATACATACAAATTATAAAAACTTTTGAAAAATTCTCTAAAAAATATATTTTGTGTATTTTTATATATTTAATCTTCACACCAAAAATCACTAAAAAATATATAAGAAAACTCAAAAAAATTACAAAACCATTAAAATCTTTATAAAAATATTAAAAATTCTTTAAAATCCTAAAAATTTAATTTCTATTATTAAATTTTCTTTATTTTATAAAATTTATTTTAAAATTAATTTGGAGAATCGTTGTTACTATTTACTTTTTTTCATCTCCATTTTACTTTCAGCTATTTATTTTATTCACTGTTTGAGTATTTTGGACTTTAAAAATACCAAAAATTAGCAAAAATATAGGAAAAATCACAAAAACATTAGAAAATTATAAAAATAAAAAAAATATTTTATTTCCTGTTTTTTACTTTTTTTACCTATTTATATATATATATATTATATCTCTCTTTCCTTTATTATATATATATATATATATCTTATTTTATAATTTAAAAGAAAAAGGAAATATAAAATATAAAAAAATTTGAGGAATACATACATCACACTAAAATTCTTTATAAAAATTGACCACTTACCCTTGTAAATTCTTAAAATCTACTTCCTGTAAATATAAGAAACATTCCCGTGTAAATATTTTTACTTAGCTTTTAATCAAAATCTTTTCTTTTCAAAATCCCAAACATATTTGCAAAATTAAAATACAAAAAATTGCATATGCATCATCCTTTTCAAAAATCCATAAAAAGTTCAAAATCTTTGAAAATTGCATCACTAAAATATTTTCTGCATTCTGCATAGCATTTGCATAGCATGAGCATTTTTCGGATTGAGTTTTATAGTTGAACAAGTCTAAGTAAAATCCAGAGATTGGAGCTTGATTGGACTTTAAAATCTACACAATAACAGGAACCTTGTAGGAGCTGGAATTGAGGTACTTCAAGTCTAGTTGACTTAATTCTTTGAGTATCACAAGACTTGGTTCAATGGATTCTTGACTACCTAAAAAAAGTATTCCGGAGCACACGCACGACTGTTGTTGATAATGACCTAACTTGGACACCTGCACCTTTCACATGGCTCAACTAAATTGGAGTGGTGAGGGTGTTGGATTAGCCGGTATGAGACGCACACAAGTGGAAACATTTGTCCTCCTCTAGGGAGGGAAGTGCACCCCAACCCATCCAGTGATGAGGAATTGTAAAGATAGGAGAGTGTGCGTTGATTTAAAGATTCAAAAGAGGGATAGTCTACTGGCTCAAGAGAAAAAACTCCTTATGTATATGCTGTTGTATATAGAATTTCAAAAAAAAAGAAAAAACTCCAAAAAAGTGGACAGGCCTGTATAAAAATAAAATGTCTGCCGGAGTGTACATATGTTGAATAGAAAATAAGCAAGCTTGAGCTTCAAAGTCAAATCATGTGAGCCTGCAGCTGGATGACTTGACTACACTGGTCTTGCATCCTAGGATAGGTAGCCACCTGGCTACCGTCCATTCTTCTCTTCACCCCCTCCTCTTGAGCTGGTTGTCACTTGAACTTAGAAGGGAATACCCCGCTCCTCGAGGAAGGAGTTATTGGTTTGGAGAATCATTGGGTTGTCGTGCTGGAAAAGTCAGTCTCTTTGTCATTTCAGTTGGGGAGAGCCACCATCACATACACTGTACGAGTCAGATTCATTGTCTAAGGGTTTGTATATGGGTTGAAGTATTCTGACCTGGCTATTGAGGAGACTTGAGCAGAGTTTTGGGATTCTCGAAGGTTGTTGGATTTCAAATTCGATTCCCATTAAGGTTCCGCCCGCACTAAAATTCCAAAGGTCCGACTTAAGCTCCAAACTTTGATTTTGTAAAGACAAGTTTGATAATTAAATTTAATCCTTTTTTTCTTTTCTTTATTTTTCTTTTCTGCACTTATTGCATAAGTGTTTTCTAGGGACTAGCAAAGGCAAGTATAGGGGGATGATGAATCTCCGTTTCATCATCTTTATTCTATAATTTTGGCCTTAAAAACCGTAGTAAATGCGTGTAAATAGGCTTAATTTAGGCATTTTATCATTCATGCATATTTGTGTAAATATTGCATAAAATATTATTTTTAATGCCAATATTATATAATAAAGAAAAGAAAAGAAAAATAATAAAATATTGCAAATATTTTATGACCCGAAACCACGAGACCTAGGCATCTCGATGTTTATGTCGACAAGAAATAAAGTAGGGGAGATAAGGGCCAAAAATCCAATAAATACCTTTTATTTTAATCATTTTCCTTCATTTTTGGGGACCTATTTTTGGACTTTTTATACTTCAAATGAAGGAACTTTGTACTTGAAAGTTGTAGATAATTAAATATAGAAAAATACAAAATTGAATTCTTACAAAATTAATGTACAGATAAAAAGTTATGATCTGAATAAGTTTCCAACATCCCAACTTCCCGAACCTTTATCTCTCAAATAAAAACTCAAAACATATCAAAATTACCTTTAATTGTATATAACTTTTAATAAGTTATTTAATGAAGGTGGTTTCATATTTTTCTGAGTTACGGTGTGAAAGTTAGGTTTTGGACCCCTATTGTATACTTGTACCGATTAAAATATTTCTTTTATTTATTATTCATTATTTTTATAATTTTATATTTTAAAAATTTTGTAAATAATATTTATAATATATGTGCATATTGAAACAGGAACAAAAACATAAAGAAAACACCAAAATAAAATACTTGTAGAAAATACATAGGTATAATACCAATAAGTATACCTATACAATTAATACTTCTATTTATTTAATTGTATTAATACATCAGAAAAATAAAATAAAATTATATTTAAGTTTATAAAAATAAGTTATAAATATATAAAATAATAAACAAAATTAATAAAATTAAAAATAAAAAATAAAAACAAAATATTAAAATATATAGATAAATATACCTATATAGCCCACAAAATGAAACTTATAATTTTAAACCTCGAAAAAATAAATAAAAATCATAATAAAATAATTCAGAAAATAAGAAATTTTTTTTATTTAATAACCTAAATTAATAAAATCATTTATTATTTTTAATATAATTTCCTATTCTTTTCTCCGGGCCTTTTCCCGGTTGGTCCACGTGGACCAACCAGAGGGTCAGAGAGTTGACCCGCGGTCAACTCTCTGACCTGCGCCTGTCGTTTTGTCAGAGCCTCATTTTTTCTCATCTTCGTAGATTTTTCGAGGCCTGCACTTGCATCTTTTGATGCCAAGTCCTTCTGAATTTTTTCGCCTCGTATATTGGTGATTTACGCCCAAGTCTTTTCTTGGGCTTCGAATCACTGATCAACTCGTTCCACCTCATTTTGGAGTCGCTTCCTTCACCTATTCAAAAACCCAAACCGAATCCCTTCATCTTTTGAACCTTCCATGGATGCTTTTGCCCTCTTTGTGGCGAGCTCAGGACTGGAGCTCGTGACAGGAGCTCCTCCAGTTCCCTAGAGTTGGGTTAAGCGAGTATCAGGTTGGTCTCCACCCACCTCCGGCAAGCCATCGCCATCGAGGTCATCTCTGGCTCCCGACCATCGAGGTATATGTTTTCCCTTTGTTTTTCTTGCATTTTTAGATTGACCTTAGTCGTAGGATTAGATCTACCCCCTCCTTTTCGATTGAAACCCGTCCATCCACCTTCACCGACCACCTTGCTGGAGCGTGCTCTGGCGAGCTACGTTTTCGCCTCCGCAATCGATTCCACCCCTTTTGCCTACTAGAGGGTCGTTGTAGTTTTCCTGCGACCCTCGTAACACTTCCTGCAGGTACGGGAAGAAGAAGACCACCTGGAGGCGATTTTGCAACCGCTGGAAGCTTCTTGAGTTCCTTCTCGACTTCGCCGCCGTAGGAGCGCTCCAAAGGTCGCCATCCAATTTTGACGCCTCCAGACGCCGGAGGACCACCGCAGAACCATCAGGCGCCAGTTTGAGCACGGAGGACCGCTAGAGAAGGAGACCTTATCGGAGGAACTTCCTGCGGCGTAGTTCTTTCCCAGTTCGTTCATTAGCATTCTCCGTCGTCGGATCTTCATGTCGCCCCAGATCGAGCAGCTGTCGTCTGATCAAGCCTTCCTCAGTCGTTGATCGTGTCCAGAGTCCTCTAATCTCAGCCGCCCGTGCCGAACCCGTATCAGCGCTTCCCGAGCTGACTCGTGTATAAGTGAGGAGCGTCGGCCTTCCGATCCGCTAGGCGACGGTAATTTGCACTCGAGCCCTTACTATTTTTTTGTAATTAAAAATTGATTCCTAATCTTTCATCTGTTGTTTAAATGTTTTTTGTAAAATTTATGTTAAATCCCTTGAACTTATTATTACTGTGCATTGGTCCTTGGACACGTCACCTCACGTGACGGGTGCACGTGAGGTTGGCCATTTTGCAAAGGGGCCCATCTGAGTTTCTTTTATTTCCATTAAGTCCCAAATATTTTTAATTAAGTTATAAACTTTTTGGTTATTTTATAATCCAGTCCCCAAGTTTTTTTTTTTACAGTTGTGTCCCCGCCAGGTGCGCACGCGGTACCAACGTGATCCTTGGCATTTTTGCAGATATACCCTTGCAACTTTTATTATTTAGTTTTAGTCCTTGAACTATATATTTAAGTTATAATATTTCAGGTAAATTTGCATTTAGACCCTCAGGTTTTCGGTAATTATAAAGAGGTCCCTACCAAGTCACGTGTTCTAGCACGTGGTATTTGGCGATTTTGCAGAAATACCCCTAAGGTTTTGGTTATTTCTGATTGGTCCAAAATTATTTTTATTCATTTATATCATTTTTGGGAAATTTGCACTTTGGCCCTGATATTTCTGGCTATTTACAAATATACACTTGTTAGTAGTGTCATTTCTCTTTGTTGTTTGCATTTGTTTCATGCATCTATAATTTCAAAACATTCCCAAGAAATAGATATAAGTTCATGTTTCATTGCTCTATCACGCCATATTTTTATTTTTCATTTTTGGTCTATTTTATTATTTATAAAATTAAAAACATGCATTTTCATCTTTGTTTGCATTAAAAAATACATAAAAGTATAAAAACTTTTTGAAAAATTCCCCAAAAAATATATTTTGTGTGTTTTTATAAATATTATCTTCAGACCAAAAATCACTAAAAAATAAAAGAAAACACGTAAGAATTTCAAAAACCTAAAATCTTTATAAAAAGATTAAAATTCTTCAAAAAATCTAAAAATACTATTTCTATCTCTAGATTTTCTTTATTTTATTATATTTATTTTAAAATTAATTTGGAGAATTTTTGTTACTGTTTACTATTTTTCATCTCCATTATAGTTTCAGCTATTTATTTTATTCACTGATTTGAGTATTTCAGATTTTAAAAATATCAAAAAATTAGAAAAAATATAGAAAAATTACAAAAACATTAGAAAATTATAAAAAAAGCACAAAAATATTTTGTTTCTTGTATTTTGCTTATTTTTACCTATTTATATATACACATTATATCTCTCCTTCCTTTATTTTATATATATCTTATTTTATAATTTAAAAGAAAAAGAAAATATTAACCATATAAAATATAAAAAAGTACAAAATCAGAAAACTAAAAATTAAAAATAAAATTAAAAATATAAAATTAAAAACCCACAAAAAATAGCACATATAGACAAATACATCACATTCATTTTTGTGCATACTTTGCCCCGACCTACCTGTTAATTTCCTGTGTTCGACACTCTACACATACGTGCACCTATACACATCTTTGTTGTAGAGTTATAATAAAATTTTACTCCACATCTTGCTTTTTATTGATTGATTCTGGCTTGTGGGTTAATTGTTGATTGACCCGGGTTTCGTGAGCGGTCGCCTCAGCAACACTGTAGTCCCGCCTTGTGTGGACTACTTTAGACCCTCACAAAATCTATGTGGTCATGGTTTTGCACAATTACCTACTTTTTTACACTTTCTAGCTTCTAGTGGTTCTTCTTAGTTAGTTGTTTCTCATTATATTAGGCAACTTTTCTCGTGACGTATATATTTTCATGAAACTAGTAGGTTCTCATGAACACTAGCAATAGTGAGCGGCTTGGCTTGTTCAGTTCTGCTATTGTGGTTGTTGTTACTTTTGGAATGTACACTTTTATAGTTTTTGTTATCTTTACTTTTACTTTTTGAGAGACGTTGTTTGCATGTATGTATGAACATTCATGTGTACATGTATGTGGTATTTTTTGTGAACATGGTTACTTCTGAATGTATACGTAAATGGTAATGGAAAAAGTTACTGCATTTTCAACCATCTCTTTCTGTTACGATTCTAGCTTTCTTTTTGTACATCAAATGTGGAACTGCATTACATGGATTGGATTATTGAGTATCTAGATCCGAGACGTAACAACTTTCCAAATGAAGTTCAAGTCAAGGTGGATACTGTTGAAATATGTCTTGAAGATCCAACCATTTATGATAAAAGTTTACGGCATTTTCAACCATCTCTTTCTGTTATGATTCTAGCTTTCTTTTTGTACTTCAAATATGGAACTGCATTACATGGATTGGATTATCGAGTATCTATATCCAAGGAGGACAGGACGTAACAACTTTCCAAATGGAGTTCAAGTCAAGGAAGAGATTTGTTGAAATATGACCACTTTCCAAATGGAGTTCAAGTCAAGGTGGATATCTGTTGAAATATGTCTTGAAGATCCAGCCATTATGATCTTAAAATATTCAGCAAATAAATCATGGTCGAACTAATTATTGATCCCATTAGGATCGGTTTGACCCCATATCCTTACATATATTTAATTTAGAGTACAGTGTGGGTAATCTGAGAGCCTCATTCTGAGAGAGTATCTCCCTCTGTGATTTTGTATCTTGTACTGCAATTCGTTATAATTATCCTGATTGAGACATTCCATTAATACCTTATTCTTTGATAACAACAAGGGATTGAGACATGTGTATGTGTAAATTATGTAAGGCATGAAAGCATTCAGATACCACCAATCATTGATTCTAAATAATATCACATGCTAGACTAGAGCGATCTACGAATACCCTTCATGATTACGACTGAAATAATCTTTGAATCTCATGTAGAAGAACAACCAACATGAGAATCGTGATATTTTCATATATTTTGGTAGGGGATTTTTACAAGGTAAGAGAAGAAGATATATGGAGATGATTTTCATCCAATCGGAGCTTCACTCTGTCAGATATATATATATACATATATATACATAAATACATATATATATATATATATATGAAAGGGATCCTACTCCATGGAGTAGGTAACTTACCTACTCCACTTTCTTTTTTTCAATTTTTTTTTGAAAAATGCTTCCGTGGATTTTCATAACTATATCCCTCTAATATGACATTCAAATTTCGTTAGAAACAGAGACTCCTACGGCCTCCATCCAGAACATGAAAAATATAGCAAATCTGTGACCGTTAAAAAATGATCGTCCGGATGGATGCCATAGGAGTCTCTATTTCTGACAAAATTTGAATGGCATTTTAGAGGGATATAGTTATGAAAATCCATGGAAGCACTTTTCAAAAAAAATAAAAAAAAATTTGAAAAAAAAAGAAAATGGAGTAGGTAAGTTACCTACTCCATGGAGTATGATCCCTTTCTCATATATATATATATATATATATATATATATGAAGATTAAAAGATTGATGAACTTTTAGATATGAGATCTTCAATAAGCATTACATGGCATCATAGGAAGTAGGGCTGCTAATTGTACTGAATCATTGGAATTCGATTAAGATTCGTTCGATAAAAAATCAGAAAGAGTTCGATTCGAAATTAAATGAATTGAATTTGAATTTAAGTTGTGGATTCGATTCTCAAATGAACTGAATCTGAATTAACCTGAATTTGTTCAATAATAATTCGATTCGATTTGATATTTATACACACACACTCACTCACTCACTCACACACACACACACACTCACTCACTCACACACACACATATGTATATGTATATGTATATGTATATGTATATGTATATGTATATGTATATGTATATGTATATGTATATGTATATGTATATGTATATGTATATGTATATGTAGATGTATATGTATATTTATACTCAAATACATAGTACATGCATATTTACATAAATACGTGTAGTAACCCCACTTTGGGATTGATTAGGATTTTTCTTAATAATCTTATTCGAGGAATTGTAGCATAATTACATAAAAAGGTTGACATGCATTTATTGAATTCTTTTGTAAGTAAATAGACGTACAATACAATAAATGAATATGTATTAAAAAGTTACGACGTTAATTTACATTGAAAGACTTAGCATTTACTTTATTTCACTAAGCATAACATGTGCAAGCATCTAAAGATACTCTCAAACCAACTTACTACAGTGATTAAGTGTTTACTTTTAAACTTATAATCATATATAGGCTTCATTGATATGATTTATTATGTCCATACCTCACCGCTATGATTTCCATACTCCCATGCTACACCGAACATATGCAAAATTACCCCCCCCCCCCATCTGTTTCCTTTCCCCTTTATAACTAAGTTCATGTGTCTTGACTCAGAAATTTGTTATGAGTCAGAGATATGGGGTCCTTTGTGCATCGGTCATACAAAATATCCAAGTTCTCATCTTTATTTCTTATGTCGGGACAGTATCTTAAGTATGGATTACTTTGTATAAGCACAATAATCAATCTCAACGTACTATTTAGAAATTTTGAGGCATCAAGTGGATCACAAAGCACTCTAAGCCATACCTAATTAAATATTTATGTATGTATGTATACATGTATAATCCTATTAGTTAAAGAAAACTAAATATTTAATATACAAAATAGTAGAAAATATTAGTCATAAAATCTAGAAGGAAAGATCAAATGTTTAAGGTTTGTTATTCTAATATTTCACCCATACATATATTTATATGTCCCCACATTCCTTACACTATCTTTCCCATTCTTCTTTTCATTATCTACCAAAGATTCCAAAAGCTCACGATAGATTATGGTGGCATTTTTCCTAGCATGTGAAAAATGATGGTTTTGTTAAGGGCTGGCTATCGAGCCTAACGAGCTGAGCCAGGGCTGGGCTTGGGCTCGGGCTCGATAAGCCCAACTGGGCTCGAGCTCGGGCTAGAGCTCGATCGAGCCTAGCCGAGCTGGCTCGGGCTCGAGCTCGGTGGGCTCGAGCCCTTTTCGGGCCAGCTCCGGCTCGATAAGTCTTGAGCAGAGCCCTTTATCGAGCCCGAGCCTCTTATCGAGCCTAGTCTGGGCTCGAGCCTATTTAGGCTCGTTAAGGAAATAGGTGTTTTTTTGATGAAAAAGTGTTTTGCCTGGACTTGAACCAGATACCTCCTTTTTAAAGATCATCCACCTTACCAGAAAGCCACCATCCGAGTTTTATATTAAAGTTAAATTATAATATATATTGTACAATTCTGCTTGTTAATAAAAAAGGAAAAAATACTAAATATCTAACTATAACCTAGATTAACATTGATAAAAGGTAGAAAATCCAAGTCTACAACATAATCCACCCAACATTGTCGTTACATAAACAATATAAATACATAATCCACCATCAACAATATTGCAACACTAATACAAATAATAATAAAAATCATTGTAGTTTCACAAATAGAATATATATATTCCTTATTGTGTCCGGTATTGAGTTATCAAGTTGAGTAGGGCTTGGCTTGGGCTCGGCTCGATAAGATATCGAGCCCAAAAATCTGGCTCGAGCTCGGCTCGATAGCTTAATGAGCCAAGCTCACGAGCCCTTATCGAGCCGAGCCCGAACCTGGCTCATCGAGCCGTGACTCAATAGCCAGCCCTAGTTTTGTTACTTCGAGTTCCTCCTTAACAGTTGTCGTGGTTCAAATTTTATCTAGATATGTCTCCTCTATTTTTTTTGTTATAATCTACCTTACACAACAATCCATGATGATAATCATTATCAAAATGGCGTTTATCATTACATGAGTAATATATAAGTTCTTCTTACCATAATGTAAGTTGTTCATTTGCACATCAAAAATTATTTATATTTCATTTTCATGAAGTAGTTTTTTAATATCGGATATCTTCATGCTTAACGAAGAGATTTTATCTTGATATGTTATTTTTTACTATTTTCATTATTTCAAATAATATTAATTTGTATCAACTTTCTATATGAATTTGATCTTGTCTTGCTTTAACATGAAATGGTAATTATAATGTGTTTAACTTTTTCGTCATTGATATTCTATCTCTTTGATAGGCTCATAAAACTATATTGTATTTATATATTTCTTTATTACAGAAAAAAGTAGATTTATATTGTAAAAGACATATTATTGTAAAAATTAGTTACGTTTATCCATTGTTTGTATTAATTTGATATTTTATTTGATTATATAGTTTTTTCAACTTATCTTATTAATATATATTCAAAATTAGAATTATACAATAAATTTTTGTATTATATTATTCTTCATACAATACTATTTATATACGCTCTAAAACATCAATTAACATTTCAAATTCGAAATAAAAAATTAATCGAGTTTGAATCTTCGAAACTCAAAATGAATCGAATCTGAATTCAAGTTAGCAAATTCGTTTGAAATTCGATTCGAGTTCGGATTCGAAACTTTTATAATGAATTGAATTAGAATCAATGCGAATTCGAATGTATTCGATTCAATTAGCACCCCTAATAGAAAGCATAGGATCGCGATCACCAGAGTGCATTCAATGCCGGACACCTTCTTGTATTCGTATCGATACTCACCATCGAATGGTTATTTGCAAATAGGCTCGTGTGGATTTACCTTATTAAGGACGAGTTCTCACAACTTTGTGCTTCGAACCCCGACTTCATGAATTTAAAACTAATTTTGAAGCTTAACTTGTGCTCTTTGAATCGAGCTATCACATATTGAATTTGGACTTAAATTAAGTCGTCTATGAATTATTAAATGGAGACTATGCTCTTGGATTGTTAAATCAATAGAAAATCATTGCTATCTTCTCCTGCTTAGATTTATATAGTAAGAACAGCATACAAAACAAACAATAAAGTAGCTTACAGTATGATATAGTAATCGACCGACATAGATCAAATTCTAGCCCCTAGCAGCTTAATCAACCGTCGAGGTCGAATGCGGAGATGGGGAAGCTATCCGCAAGTCATGTGCCGGTCAGAAACGTGATCTTGGCCGACGAAGGGTCGGCGATGTAGACCTCGTTGATGATAAGCCATATGAAGAGCTCCTTCAACTTCACGCCCGTCAACTTCTTCATCTTGTGCTTCTCCGCGAAGCCGGTCACCTCGGCAGCGTAGGACACCTTCTCGTTGATCTTCTTGAACGTGTGCTCCACCTTCTTCTTCTGTAGGATCCACATGAATCCCTACGCACGATCGAACCCAAACTCGTCGACGTCGTTGACCGGGAGGAGGCCGAGGGGGAGAGAGAGCTCCTTCAAGAGCTCGACGATCTTCTTCTTGCAGGCCGCGTCTCCGGAGGTGATCTCCGCGGTGTTGCGGTAAGAGGCAATTACTTGAGCGGCCATCTTCCAAGAGAAGGGAGGGAGATTAACTCAGTAACAAAGCTGGAGAGATGTGATGCTCTGCTTGTTGTGAGATGGATACATGGACTACATAAATAGATCATAGTCGGGTGCCAAAGCAAACATCACGATGCCATGCAACGTACGTCGTCTCACGTAGAAAATGGTTTTGGTCAAGAAAAGAGTGGATTATTTTAATGCTCAAGTTTATGTAAGCAATATAAACCTCAAGGAGTGTGGTCCTTTTGGGTCTTCGTGGTCGTATCTTTCAACTCAGGTGTGCTCGGTTCCGTGTTTCTAGTCAAGGACACTCGGCCCATGATTATTTAGGCTAAGGCCCAATCAACTAAAGCGGCTTTCAGCCTCTTGTTTGCCCCCAAAGCAAATATAAACCGGTCAAGCTTTCGCTCGTGTCAAATAAGGTATAGATTCCACGGATTCCGGATCCCTCGCTACACGTGCTTCTAGACCAAAAAGTGCTGTCGAAATCCTAGCCGCTCATCAATCATCTGATTATCAGCGTCTCCCCATTTATCTTGAAATATTGGATATTTTTGCTATATCAAATATTGGGAAGTTATCGGATCCCTTCTATTTGCTATATCAAATTTACTATGCGAACTTTACTGTATTGTATAAAGTATTACTCTACGTACAGATCTACGCCATTTCATGCATAAAACTCTCCCTTTTTACTTTATTTCTTTATTTTTTACATTAATATGCAATATAACAAACTACAAAAGAAATACAATTCCAAAGAAATCATAAAATATCTAAAAATGGACTAAAAAGATTTACTATGTTCATCTATATATAATATGCTTTTATATTATTTTTTCTTCCTTATCAAAAAAATAGCAATGTTTTCATACTAATGGTGATATTTTAAAGTATACTATTTAGAAAAAATGAAATAAAATATTGAAAATTGAAAAAAAAAATTATACCGATAAAATATGTTAAATATCTACATGTAAATTACACTTTGATTTTGAGCCTTTCGAGAAAATTGTAGATCTCATCAAGATATAAAGCTTTTATATTGGGTACTTTTGAATTTGACTTCATTTACCATTTTATTTTGATTTTCTTTTGGATTTTCTTTTTTCATCCTTTCATCATGCACCAAGTCAATTCTCAGTCAATCTGCCATGTGGCCCATAAGCATTGGTGTCCTCTCCCTTTTTTGGCCCCATCAATGGTCTATCTTTGACCTAAGTCAAAGGTGGTTGTTGTTCAATCTCCCTCATGACTCGGTTGGCCCACCCTGCCCCCTTAGTAGCCACAAAACCAAGAAAGAGTTGACCAAGGTCAACTCTGTCCCCACCATTCTTTTCACGTAGACCCAACGCTCACAACCTTCCTCCTAATGTTGTGCCACCATCTTTGCCCTTAGAAGTTGCCCCATACCTCCTGCATGTCATCCTGACTCCTGAGATCGCATGAGCGAGCACTTTAGCATGTCCGCAAGCTCTTGAAACCCTAGCAACCTAAATACATCATATAAAAACCCTTCGGGTTGATGAATAGCCATTCGGTCATCTTTATTCTCCAATTTTGGATTTATATCCCTATCTAAATACATGTAAATTTCACTAACTCTCATGAGTTAACATCTAACATCATCCTGTATTTATCATGTAATTATCCGTACTTAAACCCAAAATAAAATAATAAAGAAAGTACATGAAAATAAATGAAGTACAAAGATATCGAATGATCCTAAACTCAGAGGCTAAGTCAAATGTTGACTAGGTCGACAAGGAATAAAACAGAGGAAGATAACGACAAAAGAATATAGACAATCATGCACATAACCCTAGAAACCCTAGGTGTTCAATTCATTTTATATAGTGTATTTTGCACTATTTTATACTTATACATACTTCAAACTAATTTGAACAAGAAATATGTACATAATAATGTATAGAAAATAAAAAAATAATAACCAATAAAAATCATGCATAGTGCAACTTGTACACATAAATGAAAAAATGCAAGCATAACTTCAATGACCAATATATCCTCCATATGGACTCAAAATTCATCAAATTCACATCCATTGTATTTTGAATTAGACTGTCTATCTAATGAAGGTACAAAGTGGAGTCAAGATATAAAAATCTATTTTCTGGGTATCATTGTACTGAGGCGTCTGTATATAATATTATATTATTTAATTTCTACATTTTTAATCCCTTTATATTTTAAATAATTGTATATATTATATAAACATATTAAAGATATAAAATAAATTAAAACAATTAAAATAAATCTAAAATAAATAATATAGTATAATACATAGTTAAACTATATTGATACTCTATACATATGTAATTATTTATATACATAAACAAAACAATAAAAATAAAATAAAAGAAAATATGTAAATACATAATATATAATATTGTAAATATATAAAATATATAAAAATAATAACGTATACATAAAACAAAAAAAAATACAAAACATGTGTATATATATGTTTATACTTGTAAAAATTAACACACAATAAACAAGTCGATAAAATAAATAAAAACTCCATAAAATAACACATAAAATACTAAACAGCTTTCATGTTTTGAGATTTATTTAATAAAATTATTGTCTATTTTATTTTCCTTTTATTTTTATTGTTAACATTTTTTGTCCTGACTTGGTCCACTTGTACCAATAAGGATCCGGGTAGGGTTGACCTTGGTCAGCTTCCCAATCCCCCTTTAGACATGTCCATAATGTGAACTTTCATCTTCTTTGCCAATTTTCTAGCTTGATCTTGACCTCCATTTTGCTCGATTCCTTAATGCAATCTCTTCGTCCTCGAGTTAGCTTTCTCGTGCATCGAAGGGTTGCATTAGTCAACCATCGATTGTCTTGTAAACATTAGGTGAAGGAGAGCATCCAATCAAAGTGATATGTAATATAACCTCCACCAATTTTGAAATTCAATCCCCATTTCCCAACTGTAACCCTAGGATTGGAACTGGAGCGAGTGCCCTAGTGACAGGAGGAGCACCGTTCTTGATCTGAGGCAAGGACAAGGTGGAAGAGGGTGGATTCACCATGATTTTGCTCTCCGACCCTACAGGTCAGGTGAGCCTTTATATCTACCTCTTTAATTCCTAGTGTAGTCAATAGTCTAATTTTCCCTTCTTTTTCATTTAATCTCATCTAAATTAGACTAAATTCCTAAAAATTATCTCATCGGAGCTCTAGGCTCTGACCACTATTCCATTGTGAAACAATGTGTTCATAGCCTCCATGATCACCCGCACACAGTCCCCATCATATTCTCTACCTTCTCTTTTCATAATTTCACCTTGATCTTGCAAAGATTGGGAGATTAGGTCTCCTTCCTCCGCCAAATGTCAGAGCACCTCCGCCCCATCCATTTTCCTTTCTTTTGCCTAATCCTCATGTTAAGGACCTTCGTCTTTGAGCCATGAGTCTTTTGGCATAGGTTTCAAGTCCACACGACTCCATTTGGAGTGATTTCAAAAGAAGAGACCAAGTCTCAGGTCCCCGAGCCATATTCGACCTCCATGCCTCAATCAACAAGGCTCAGACCTTTTTAAGGAGTTAAACAATAGTAGAAGACATCCAGCTACCTTTTGAGCACCTCCCTGAGCTCGACAGGTGGACGGGGCATAGAGATATCTTCAATTGAAGGAGCTACATGTGAGCATTCTTCCCAGTTCATCCAGATGACTTCCCAACCATCCGATGGCCCATATGCTCCAATTCTAATCACAACCGTCCGATGAGGAATCATTTCAACCATCAGATATGATTCAGATTGCACCTCAGCCATTCATTGTTGATGAGTCATGATCTAATCCAAGTCGTTCAGGTCTTAGTGGAGCCTCAACCATTCAGATTGCACCTCAGCCATTCATTCTGTCTACACGTGCATTATGGGTGTATTTGAAAAAATACAAATTGTGTCTTAGGACTTATTTGTGTGTTCTAAAATTGATTAAAAGTTTTGTTAATTACATTTTCGTCCATATGTTGCAGATTGATTTTATTTTATTTCTTTATTAGTATTTGTTGTTAGTTTATCAAAAAATTGTTGGAAAATTAACTTAAGTGCATGGAATCTATATTTATCAAATACATTTTTCGCAGGCAATTTAAAATTATTTTCCTATTTATAAAAAATACATAAAACATTGCATTTTCTCTTGTTTAATTATGTAAAATCCATTAAAATTACAAAATACTATCAAAAATAAAAAAATACAATAGGTGTATTTTGTTTTCTTTTATCATCTGACCAAAAATCATTAAAAATTCAAAACCAAAACGTTTAAAATCATAAAACACAGAAAAACTTACAAAATTTTGTAAAAATTCTAGAAAAATCCAAAAATTATGTTTTCTATCTCTGATTTTCCTCTAATATATAGTTTATAATAAAGGGATTATTTTCCGGCAGACCCTATAAACTTTGTCAATTACCTCTACGACCTTTCAAACAACATAATTCCTCCCTCGACCCCGTAAACTTGCTAACTCTTACCCCATGAACCCTCCGGGTGATCTGTTTGAAGCCCGTGGGGGTTCTTTGGGTAATTTTTAGGGTCGATAGGGTAATTACATTGTGCAAAAGGTCGTAGAGATAACTAAAAAAAGTTTATAGGGTCTGCAGGGTAAAAATCCCAATAATAAAATTAGATTAGTGTTTATTTTGCTCTGATATCTATTTTTAAAACCCTAAGTGATTCTCCGAGTTTTATTTATTCATTGATTTGCATATTTTAAACTTTAAAATCCCTAAAAAGTATCCAAAAATCACCAAAAAAGAGGAAAATGTTTAAAACCCTAAAACATTTTATTTTCTTTATTTTGACTTTATTTTTACTTATTTAAAATTCAAAAACACCTCTTCTCTTTACTTTACTTCTATAGTCTATATATATTATCTATATATTATTATATATCTTATTTCAAAAAAATAAAAAGAAATTAAAATTTTGGAAAATAAAAAATATATAAAAAATAAAACATTAAAAATACATAGATATGGGCATATATTGAAAACTGTAAAAATTAGCAAAAACAAAAAGGCATAAAAATACAAATAAAAAATAAAAAATAGTATTAAGTAATTAATAATAAATTTGCACTCTATTACGTGTTGTCCTAGTGTTCGATAGTCAGACTACTTATACATGTAGACACACACACACACACGCACACACACGCACACACACACACACACAGATATATATATATATATATATATTCTGAGTTATAATAAATTTTGACTCATACATTTTGATCACTAAATTTCATTATAGGTTGATTGTTGTTGAATTAGAGATTGATCAACATTGCAACTATTGATCTAGCATGCTAGATCAATAGACCACATCTCTGTTCAACATGTGCCCAGTTTTACATTCATTGACCATTGTTTGGGGCACTTTCTCAAGCTCCGAGCATACAAAGTAAGACAAAGTCACAGCCTCATCAGGAGAGGATGAGGTCTGTCTCAACCCGTGGTGTGATGCAAAGAAGTCTTATCGTCTCGTTGCGATAGACATTATGCTCTACATAACCTTCTCGCAAACTGACGATTCCATGCAAGAATCTTCATCTTCTTACAAAAATTATTCCCCAAGTGATTCCTCATTCAACTATTATTTCCTTTGTCTACTTTCTTCTATTCTTTTTTATCCATTGTTCCTTACTCTATCGGTTTTCATCTTCTTCTTACATGTTTCATCTTCCTCTTTTATATTCTTCTCCTCTTCTACTTCTCCCTCTCTTATTTCCAATCTTCTATCCATACCTGAGTAGACCACAAACCAACTCACATCCTCATCTCCTGTTTATGCTTTCTTCACCAACCACCTGAAATAACACCCATTTAGCTTCAAGTTATTTAAAACATTAGTGTTCCACCATGTTATCCAAACTCGACCTAAGCATCTTCGTACATGTACCTTTCCGAAAAAGTTGACATTCACCAAAAGTATCTTACGATATAACCTATGCTCCATGCACTTGTCCTAACAAGAAGAAGGACCACACACTGAGTAGCTCAAGCCTCACTCCTTCGCATGTGTTTTGAATGACAAAGAGGAGGATTGAGATTACTTGCGAAGTCTCTTCCCACACACCTCATCAAAGTAGAGATTCTCGCACACCTGAAGTAAAGGTATATAACACCACCACATTGTTAATCCTTTATCTAATGATGGCAAGGTGCACATCTCATTCCCCGGAATCTAGGTCATCTAACAAATAGCAATAAACAAACCACAATACCAACAACATATAATAATTATCATAAAAATGATAAGCAATTAGTGTCAATGTCCACATACTATTCTTATTACCAAAAGGGGGCCACAAATACAAGCCAAGCATAGGAAAATACTAAGATGGAAAAGGAATACAATCAGTTTATGAGTTCATCTAGAATATAAAAGTAGAACTAACATAGCATGTAAAGACCCACCCTCACTGGTGGTCTATTGGGGAAAACTGCAAAAAAAGCGCTTCTGTCGCATGCTTAATGTCACCTGAAGAGAAAGCTAACAAGGATAAGAGAAAGCCGAAAAATAATATATAACATGTAATTAAGAGCAATCACTCTAGTAGAGGGTAAAACTGAGAACAAAACCACCACCAATGTGACACTTGTACATGTAAGAATTGTACCCATAACCCCCAAGTTATGTAGAGAGTATGTAATCGATACACTTCAAAATTTCAAACATGGGTAATCAATTACTTATCATTTCATCACGAGCCTGAGATCGACTTCATTTCCACATCAAGATATTGTTCATTTGTAAATTAGTTATTTAGTTTATTACCCGAGACTCTAGTAGATCAAAGATAAGTATCCACGGGAAATAGGTTTGGCCAAGACTTCCCACCCAAGGAATCCATAACACAAGTCTTAGTAGGAACATATATCAAGTTTGGAAAGTATCACCCTCCACTTGGGAACAAAAACCCAACTCCTTCGAGTTCAACAAAACCTGGGAGCCGCAACTCCATATAACTAAAAGCATGGATTTGATTTTTCCAGACAAGTAGGGTGCCTACATCCACCGTTGTCCTATAATGCCCCTCGGACGAGGCTGACTCTACTATGGTTCCTCTTAGACCACAAGGTTGTGCACTACCTTGTAGTACTTTGTCCATATGTACATTTATCTAAAATTATCATATTAATCTCTCATTTGTAAGACATCGGATTTACTCGTTACCTAACCCTTATTCTACTAGCCGCGAAAGTAATATATTTATTTTGATGGATGATCAACATATGTGAATATGAATTAAAATCCTCCAAAACCTTATAACAATCCAATCAATACTAAAGTTATCCAATCAAACCGTTTTACTTTCCAGATATTATCTATAAAAAAATCATAGAGTAAGTGACGTCTTTCAGGCATCAAAAGCTTATAAATAAACCAGAGAGCTTGAACTCTAAAACTAACACATTCTTTCAAAAAAAAGTTAGATAAAAAGAGCTCATGTACTGTATATCTTCCAACATAAATCAAGGAATCTTGTAATGGGGATGCAAGAATAACGTTGCTCTTAGTAGATTTGTCTTGTTGGATCTATACTTGTAAGTTTGGCTACACACGATTTATCATATAATCAACGATTGGTCGTAATTGGTTTCCTACCTGAATGTAAAGAAGGGTTATGTAATTATTATTCTCGCATATACCATATTTCATTACAAATCAGAAAACCACCAAAGAGCCAACGATGATAATGATCATGATGATCCCATTGGAATCATTAATAAAAGATAGCAGACTCATCATGATATTTATGAGAAATCGATCCATGCGTAGATATTCAGTTAGAACAATAATCGTAAGCATCACACCCACAAAAAATGATCAAACATGGACATAAATATTCCATTGTCTAATAATCCACCTTAGTTTGTGAAGGAAAAAAATAAAGTCACATAAGTACCAATGAAGTAAACAACTAGAACATGAAACCATTTACGGATCCATAAATTGATGTTAAGATGGAAGGCTCTTCATCAAGATGGAGTTGGGGGAAACTCCAAGATTTATCAAAATAATTTCCAAGTGTTTTCAAGAGAAAGAATATATGAAAAATCCAATGTACATGAAAGGAATCATTACCTTATTCAAGATAAAATCACGTACGAGACTAGAGTGATGCACGAATACCATTCATGATTACAACCGAAATAACCTTCGAATCTTGCGAAGAAGAACAACCAACATGAGAATCCGCATCATGGTCACGGATTCCAGAATTAAAAAGGCAAAATTGCGAGATTTCATATCTTAAAATGGAGAAATATGGACGTATTTTTCACTTTCTGTGTCATCCCCTTCCCATAGATCTTCCTCAGCGACCTCTGTGCCACTGACGGTCTCAACAATGAGCTCTCCTTCTCTCACGGTGGTTGTGATAGGAAACTATGAGATAGGGTTTAAATAGTCGTTATTAGAGTAGAAGAAGGGTTCAAACAGGTGTTAAACCTTCAATCATGTAATGAACAATAGCTCAATATTTATGAAAATGTCATAGCACTAATATACAAATATCATGAGATACGAGTTTCATAATTTCACATTATTTAGTGTGTTGGAAGCATCTGGGAAGGATGCATTTTTTGGGTATACATTAGTAGGGTTTTGAGAGAAAGCAAAACAAGAAACTTTTTGGATTTAACATCATAATACCTTAAAATAAGTCTCGTCTCCGAGACTTAAGACAAAGAGGATTTATAAAGTCGGATAACAACTTAAAAAGGTTGACACCATCAGTTGACATGATGAAAAAGCAAAAATTATAAATTATGACTTATCTTCAAATAAATGTGGATGTTTCTCCTGCATCTCTATGTCTTACTCCCATGTGGCTTCTTCGGAGGTTTGTCGATGCCACAATAACCTTCACTACTGGTACATCCTTCTGTCTCAACTTCTTGATCGATAAATCAAGAATACAGATCAAATTATCATGGCAAGAGACATTTAAATATACTTGTAGAATGTCATAGCTTCAGATGTTTCGTGGATCATGCACATATTTTCGAAGGGTTTGAAACATGAAATATATTATGTACACATGCTTAGTGCGGAGGGAGGGCCAACCAATAAGCAGCTTGTCCTAACTGTTCCAGAATCTCAAAAGGCTCAATAAATCGTGGATCGAGTTTCCCACGAGCCACGAATCGTAGAACTTCCTTCATCGTTGACATCTTCATAAATATGAAATAACCTTCCTCAAAATTTAAATATCTACGATGTCTGTCTCTATAGATCTTCTGTGTCATTTGTGTTGTGAGTAGTTTATCTCGTGCAATCTTAATTGCTTATATCATCCTTGCAATTTCATCCAACTTGTGTATCTAGTTGACCCTAGCCTCCTGCCAACTCAAAGGGTTGGGCATCATCAGCCATACAATGCCTCGAATGGATCCATCACAATATTTGCATGATAACTATGTTATATGTGAATTATGCCACTAGAAGATGATCCTTCTAGGATCCTTTCCATTCTAATGTACAAGCTCGCAACATGTCCTCGAGGGTCTGAATAGTGCACCCGAATTGGCCATTAGTCTAAGGATGGTACGTCTTATTTAAGCATGGTTGTGTAGTTAACAACTTCAGGAATTCATTTCAGTAGTAGGAAGTAAGCTGTGAATCCCTATCTCGGAACCCATGTAACCTGACCACCTTCTCAATAAAAATATTCACCAAATGTGCTGGTGTGTAAGACATGCAAATGGGTGTGAAGTGAACAGACTTAGTAAATCTATCGATGACCACCCAAATTGATTCATATCCTCCCAATGTACATGGAAAACCATTAACAAAATCCATTGATATACCCTCCCATTTCCACTCGGTAATGGTTGGGGACTCCAACAATCCTGGAGGCCTTTAGTGCTCTTCCTTGACATCTTGGAAAGGTAGACATCTATTGACAAAATGAGAAATATCTCTCTTCATTCACCTCCACAAGAAGTTCCTATGCATGTCTTGATGTGTTTTAATACTCCCAGGATGGATGGAAAGTCATGAACTATAAGCCTCATGCATAATCTGTTCTCGCAAGTCCCGATCTACAGGCACACACAATCAGTCTTTATTTTTTAGCACTCCATCTTCATTAGAAAAACCAACCAAAGTCTTTTCTATAACAAGTTTCTCTAGCCTTTATATCTCTACATCTGATTGTTACCCTAAGATTAATTTATCAATGAGCTCTGACCATAGAGGTACAATCACTGTGTCGACACTACTACAAAAATGGTGCCATTCACCGAGACTCGTCAGCAAGTTCCATGCCTTAAGTTGTAGTTGTTTCTCATCAGAACCTAGTTTGCATCTTAATGCATCTGCCACCATGTTCACCTTTCCTGGATGATATGAGATAGTTCACTCATAATCCTTAAGAAGCTCGAGCTAATGCCTTTGCCTCATATTCAACTCCTTTTAACCAAAAATGTTCAAGTCTTTTATTATAAGTGAAAATCTCAAACGCCACACCATACAAATAGTGTCTCCATGTTTTCAATGCAAAGACCACTGTTGTAAACCCCATGTCATGGGTAGGATAATTTCTCTCATGCAGTTCTAACTAACTAGAAGCATAGGCAACCACTTTATCATTTTTTATTAAAACTACTACAAAGCCTTCTTCAGAGGCATTTGTGTATAATGTAAAACCATATGGACCTGATGGAGTCACCAAGATTGGAATAGTCATCAACTTTTCTTTAAGAGTCATGAATCTCTTCTCACACTTGTCTGACCAGACAAAAGTTATCTCCTTCTTAGTAAGATGGGCTAGGGGTTTTTCATGAAGAGAGAACCCCTTCCTAAACCTACGATAATAGCCTGCAAGACCCAAGAAGCAACGAACCTTCGTCACATTATTAGGCCGCTCCAACTAAGCAATGCCTCTACCTTTGTTGGATCCACATATATCCCTTCTCCTAAAATGGAAAAGCCTAAGAAGGACACTTCCCATAACCAGAACTCACACTCACTATATTTTGCATATAGCTTGTGTTTTCATAATATCCCAAGCATTAATCACAATTGTACTATGTGTTGCTTCTCAATCTTTGAGTAGACCAACATATCATCAATGAAGACTATCAAAAAAGTATCCATGAGCGGTATGAACACCCTATTAATCAAATACATTAATGTAGAGGGAGCATTCGTCAAACCAAAATGCATCATCATGAACTCATAATGCCATATCTCGTCCGGAAAGCAGTCTTCGGAATATCTACATCATTGATTTGCAATTGGTGGTAGTGAGATCTGAGATCTATCTTTGAGAAGATGGAAGCCACTTGTAATTGATCAAAGAGGTCATCAATACAAGGGGGTTGACGATTATTTATTGTCATCTTATTGAGTTGTATATAGTCTATGCACATTCGCAAAGATCCACTATTTTTCTTCACACATAACATTGGTGCTCCCCAAGGGAGGTGCTAGGGAATGTAAAGCCCTTCTCCAATAATTTTTGCAACTAAATTTTGAGTTACATCAACTCGGTTGGTGCCATTCTATAAGGCATGATCGAGGTTGGTTGTGTCCTTGTTACAAGGGGAAAGTCTTGGTAAGTCACCAAGAAAGACATCTGAAAATTCACGAACAACATCTACATCTCGTATTGCCTCTCTTAGATTATGATCGAATACCACATGTGTTATGTAACTCTTACATCCTTGGAAAGAATATGATGTTCTTGGAGTGTAGAAATGCAATGTATGCCCATTTTTGAAGTATACTCATCATACACAATCTCCTCAAGATCGAGAATACGAAAGATCACTTGCTTCTGAAAGCAGTCCAAGCATACATGATGTTCCTCAAGTTTGTCTATACGAAGAATGATATCAAAATCATCCATCTACATCTAGAGGAGATATGCTTCTAGCATATATCCTGAATAGTTGACCCCTTGGCCCCTTAATGAAATAAGGATGCTCCATTGTGATTGGATCTTGGACCAATGATGAAGCAAACTCAAATAAAATCAAAGAGGCGAAGGCCTAAATCAAAGAGTGTATGAGCATAAAAATCGCCTACCGAGACCATACCTTGTATTACACTGCCAAATGCAAGAGCCATCCATCTGTAACGACAATCATATGCCTAGTCTTTCTTGTTGCATTCAAACCCACTCTGTTCCTTTGTTGACGTACTCCTCTACCTTGAAATGTAGACCCACAACAATGTGATCCTCCACAATGTATTGTAGCCTTAAACTGAGAAAATCTCCAAAGATAATTTGCATTCACATGTCCCTCCTGATGATAATAAAAGCAAGTTTGAGTATCATTATGTGCATCTAACCTCCTTGTAGTTGTTCTCACCATAGCTTGGGTTGGTCCCTACTGATTTGTGAGGCATATCCCAAAGTTGGAGCTCTCTTGGAAGTATTGGGTGCAGATGATGACTGATGATAAGGATGAAAATGTTGTCCCTTATGCATGCCTTTTCTATCCGAGGAGAAGGACCTATTGGCACCTTGACCTCCATATCCCAATCTGCTCTCACAAAGGGCCTCCTTGACTTTTCATGCATCATCTAGTACATCTTTCAAAGTGTCCAGACGAAGTGGAACCAGATACTCTCAAATCTCCTTGCGTAAAACCCTTCTAAACTTGTAAACGTTGTCATATTTCGTCAGAACCGAACATGCATCAAATGTCAAAAACTATGTCTACTTCACCGAGTACTTGTTCACAATTATGCTATCATGGATAATATTGGCAAACTCATTTTTCCTTTGCTCTCTCCAATATTCCAGGTAAAAGTGCTCCTAGAAAGAATTATTAAAGCATCCTCAAGTCAATGACTTATCCAAATGTGTCGAAATAGAAAGCCACCACTCCTCTTCATATCTTGACAATGAATAGTTAGCAAAAACCACCTTTGACTCTTTGCAACATTCAGAGTGGAAACACCTTTTCCACTTTTTACAACCAAAGATCAACAATAGTTGGAGTAGTATTCCCCAAAAATTCTGGAACCTTTTCCTTACAATATTGTGTAAACTTGCCATCCTGTTGTTATGCCTTTTCCGTGATAATTGTGGAAGGAGGAGGAGATGCATCCTCGACAATCCTGTCTTGCGTCACAGAAATAAGGAGATCCTCCATGTCTTGCTGCCTCTGTTGTATATTTTGCAGCATTTCATTATCTAGCACATTTGCCCAACGATAGAGGGGTTCTACAAGGAGGCATGTTCAGCACAACATTGACACAAGAAAGAAGAGAGAGCTTTTTATAAGAACATAGAGATGAGATAAAAAAAGTAATAGAGTAGTCATTCGAAGTGGACTAATATCATCACAGACTTTGAGTCGAAGGACTTCACAACCTATCCTTATGATATCTTTCTGAAGTATTGTGCGGATGTTTAACACTATAAGGCATGACTGGGCTCTAATACCATCTGTAATGCTCCCACACTATTAAACCTTTATCTAATGATGATGGGGTGCACATCTCATTCTCTGAAATCCAGGTCATCCAGCCAATAAAATAAATAAACCGCAATCCCATCATCATATATTTATTCCATATAAAATGATAAGCAATTAATTCTTATGGCTCGAAGTGATGATCCATCGAGGATGCTGCTCGAGGTGATGATACATCGATCGAGGTAATGCTCGAGTGTGAAAGTGCAAGGATCGAAGGTCAAAAGGTTAGAAGGAATCATACCAAATTGGTGTAAGGATCGGGCGCCAAAAATGTTAGAACGAGGTCAAAACCTCTAACAGATGCCAGATCTACGAGCTCTGAGGAGTGACTTGGGTCAAGCAAGACTGGGACCCCCGGTCCACATAGGGTCACTAAATGACAAAACATTAAATAAAAGGATTATTTATAAAAATAAAATAATAAATAATTTTGTTAATTTTTTGTTAAAACATGAAAGATGTTTATTATTTTATGTAGTATTTTATTATGATTTTTATTTATTTTTATGACTTAACTTATTCTAAGGTACTTTTTAAGGGTTCATTTATAGGTATATTTACCTATGTATTTTAATTTATTTTGTATTTTATATTTTATTATTTGACATACATAGTTTATATATTTATAACTTATTTAAATACACATAAATATATTTTTATTGTATGTTTCTGAGTTTTTTTGTACACTTAAATAAATAGAGCTATAAACTATATAGGTATACATAAAGCATATCTATCTATGTATTCTTTTGTACATCATATTATTTTAGTGTATTTTTATGGTTTTTTATTCTAGATATGTACATAGACTATAAAGAATATTTTAAATTTATAAAAAATTAAAATAATAAAAAATATAATGAATAAATAAAATGAATATATTATTATGGTATATTGTATAATTGGGGTCCAAAATCTAACTTCTACTTCTTAACTCCAAGCTAAATGAAACCATCTTCATTAGATAGATAATAACAAGTTATATACAACTAAAGTGACCTTGGTGCATTTTGAATTCATATGGAGAAGATATGGGTCTGGAAAGTTTGAGTTTTGACTTTTTATTTTGAGTGTAGAATGTACAATTTATATTATTTTCATGTGAAATAAATATTGTATTTTTCTTATATTTTTATCTACAACTTTCATGTACAAATTTCTTTATTTGAGGTATAAATCATGATGAATAAAATAGGTCCTAAAAATACATTATTGGGCATTTATGAAGTAGGGTTTCTTTTATTTATTGATCCTTATCTCTCCCTAGCTTGTTCCTTATCGACCCAGTCATCATGATGTCTAGTGTCACAAGGTTTACGGTCATAAACTACCTTGGGCATTTTATTTTTTTTCTTTTTTCTTTATAATTTTATTTTGGATTTTAACAATGTAATTTATAAAATATTTATACAATAAATGATGAGTGTTAATTTGTGCAAAATAATGATTTATCCATGCATTTAGCTATGGTTTAAAGGCTAGAATGAAAAATTAAAATGATGAAATGGAGATTCATCAGTACACTTTCTAGCTTCTACTGGTTCTTCTTGGTTAGATGTTTGTCACCATACTGATCAGCTTTGCTCATGACGTACATACTTTTGTGAATCTAGTAGTTTCATAGGAGCACTAGCAATAGTGAGCGGCTTGGTTTGTTCAGTTCTGCTATTGTAGTTGTTGTTACTTTTGGGTACGTAAACTTTGTAGTTTTTGTTGTCTTTTCTTGTACTTTTTGAGAGATACTGTTTGCATATATGTATGGACATTCATGTGTACATGTATGTGGTATTTTTTGGGAACATTGTTACTTGCGAATGAATCTGTAAATGGTAATGGAAAAAAAGTTTACTGCATTTTCCATTGCATCTATGTGTTTTGATTCTAGCTTTATTTCTATGCTTCAAATATAGAACTGCATTACGTGGACTGGATTGTTGAGTATCTACATCCGAGGGGGGACAAAGGCGTAACAACTTTCCAAATGGAGTCCAAGACAAGATGGAGATTTGTTGAAATATGTCTTGAAGATCCAACCATTTATGATCTCAAAATATTCCGCAAATGAATCTTGTTCGACCCGATAATTGATCCCCTTAGGATCAGTTTGACCCCATACCTTTATATGTATTTTAGAGTAAGGTGTGGGTCATCTGAGAGAGCATCGCCTCCTATGAATTTTGTAACTCATACTCCAATTTTTCATCATAGTGCAACCTTTTGTTCTCCTTGGTATTTTCCTCACTATACCAATGAAGTTCTTCCATGTAAATTGAATGTTCTTGGATTGTTTGTGTTCGATTGTGTGCTTAGATCAATTTTTACACATGTATTAAAAAGTAAAATGGTTAAACATGAAAAGGAAAAAATGTACTCCATACAAAATTAAAAGCAGTCTAATTTGTAAGGGTTATCTAATTATTATTCTCATGTATACCTAAATTCATCACAAACAAAAAAAACCACTAAAGATCCAACAATGATAACGACATTTAATCAAGTAATTTTATATACTTTAACTTGCAACAATTTTGTTAGACGTATGTCTAACTAGTAATAGTTTACAAATATAGACCTATTCAACGTATATCTTTAAGTTTATCACGTGTATATTATCCAATAATTTGTAATAATGTTATGTACGGAAGAAGATAAAAATAAATAACTAAAATACAAACGTGATCATTTGCTGTAATTATCCTGAATTGAGACATTCCATTAATACCTTGTTCTTTGTAATGAAACGTGAGAGTTATACAACATGGGATGGAGACATGTGTATGTGTAAATTACGTAAGGCATGAAAGTGTTCTGATACCACCAATCATTGATTCTAAATAAAATCACACACTAGATGATTAGCCGGTAATCTCACTTGGGTTTTAATTGATTAATGGAGAATGTCGTTGCACCCAAATAAAAACCAACCGAATCAAACAATTATTAAATCCAATCAAAGCAATGAAAGAAAACGATGGATTTTTGCTATTTAGTTATTAACCTGGTATAGCTCCCAGGGTCGAACTCAAGGAGGCAACAATTATTAAGCAAGGGTTATTCAATCAAAGACAATCAATGAATTAAAAGAGGTAACCTAAACAAGCTGTTCTTGGGGTTTGTGAATTTTGTTTTTGAATGTAGAAATTTTTATTTCAATCAAAATAGACTAGACAATAAATGTTGCAGTAGAAGGACTAAAATTTAATTATTAGAAAGTTTCTAAACTAAAAGATAACACATCAGACTCCAGGAAAGATTGTGCAAAAACACCAACGAATCACATGGAAATCACATATTCTGCAATTTCGGAAACCAAAGTGAGATTAAAATAGATTCCCAATCCAAATGATAACAAATACAAGCTTAATGATTAATATGCAAAAGTGCTCAAAGCCTTGTGTATGTTCACGTGAGAATACCTTTACCTAGACTTGATCTCAATAATCATAAATGTTGGGGGTTTCTGTAAAAGTGCCAAAATATACGAATGGTGCACATGATCGAGCCTGAATTGGTGCGGAGGCAATTGATCTCAACCGTTAATCCAAAGATGATCAAACGGGTGCTGCTTATTCTTGTGTTTACTCAGTTCTTCCCCAATCGATCGGCATCGGCGGTTCCAGGTTAACCTCCAGGGTTGGTTCAAGGATGCTTCACGATTTCAAGTTGCTCGATCGATCTGAATCTCGGAGTGCAGTGGTGATTCTCAACTCAATCTGATGGAGATAATTCGGCGCAGTGATGATCTTCTTCTTTCCGGCTCCAGGACTGTAAGTACCTGCAGATTAAAACAAATGCTCCTCGATTCGAAGGAATCGGGTGCAGGTAGATGGAATCACAGATGTAAATTGTAGTCAGGGCAATAATCTTTGATTAAAAATTGCATGCATATTACGCATAAGGTTTCAACCACGATGAGATTTACTTCACAGATCAAATTTGGAGTGACATTCTCAGCCTTCACTTGAGAACAACAGATTCCAAAATCACATTGTGGATTTATGCACAAAAATTCCTGAGTAAGATTCATCCTTCCAATTCAAAATGTATAGAAATCTAATTCCAATTACGAATCCAAAGTTTGCAAGAAACAAGTGAGTGAATGGGGATCCCGAGCGGAGGCGATGGGTTTGGGATCTAACTCGGACCCATGTCGGATCTGAGGTGCACATATAGTGAGGGGAAAAATGTAGAAGCGATGTGCGTGTTGTGCGTGATTGAGATGGATGTGTGATCGGATAGAATAAAAACGAAGGAGAAAGACAAGGACCTTTGATCCGGAAGATCGGAGGTCGGATCTACACTACAACGAATCAATCCAAATTGGAAGAAAATGGAAATGCAATGTTACCAAGGATGAAGGAGATTCTGATGATGGTGGACGAAGTGCATGGGCTGGAGGTGAAACCTTCGGGTCGTTGCCTCGACGGCTCGACGGTGCCGGAGGCTCGAGCTCACCGGCGGGGCGGAGCACGGTGATGGATCGCCGGATCAGAGGCTGGATCTCACCTCTCCTCACTTCAACGACGCTCACTCACTGCTGTCACACTGGAGGAACGACGGAGCTCACCGGAATGGAGAAAATGGCCAAAGATGGGAGGATGAAGAAGATGGAGGCTTATTTATAAGATGAGAAACGTTAAATTTCGAATGAAAATTCTGCGTGCAAAATGAGGCTGGAAATTTGAAAATTCATATGGGCGAAAATGAGGGTTGTGAAATCATTATTTTGGTGAAGAAATCAACTCGATCTGATCAACGACCCGCTCTAGAAAATTTGGAGAAAACGTCTTGGTTGAACAGATTATTTGGCTGAAGGAGGAAAAAGACAAAACAGGGAAAAGGACGAAACAACAGATTAAATAAAAGATAAATACAATAAATAGATAAATAAATGGTTTTAAATTACAAAATAATGAAAATAAATAATGTTAATAATTTATTAAATAATTTTATGGTGATTTTTAATAAATAAAATTAATTAATTAAATAAGGTAAAAGAAATAAGAACCTTTATTAAATAGGTATAAAATACCTATGTGATACATACTTTATTTTATTTTTGATTATTTTCAGATTTTATAATTTTTATTTTTATTTTATATAAATAAAATAAATATATACAAAACATTTAAAACTATAATATGTGCACAAATAAATAAATAAATAAAAATATATACAATATATACATATATACAAGTATACCCATAAGGTCCCAAAACCTAATTTTTGCATATTAACTCTGATTTCAGTAAAACCACTTTTATAGGATAGATAATTTTACAAAATGAACTTTAAAAGTGAGTACACTCAAATCAGAGTTCATATGGCCGAGTTATGATGTTCGGAAGTTAGGCTTTACGGCTTTTAGATTTTGAGATTTATTGGTATTTATTCATATTTATTTTTAAGTTTTATTTTTGTATTTTTCTAGTGATTTTTATGAATATTTCAGAAAAATAATTAAGTTATTTGGAATTATGAATAAATAGATAGAAAATAAAGAAGTTTTATACACATAATGTACATATATACAAAGGGGTCCAAACACCAAAACTCACACCTTTTATTCCAAGATTTTTTGGTATTTTTTATAAATAGTATTAATTAATAAAACAAAGTTTAAAAGTGAGTTTGGTCAATTTGAAGTTTTTTATAAATAGTTATGAACCTGGAAAATTGGACTTTTAGGCTTTTTTAGGTTCATTGTATTTATTTATTTATTGGTTAAATAATTTTTTTGATATTTTTATAAATTAGTATACATTATTACACACAACTTTCTAGAAGGAAATATTTTTATTTGAGGTTATTTTATTAATAAATAAAATAGGTGAAAATATGTGCAGGGTGGAAAATGGTGAATATGTACAAGTGAGATTTGGTTTTCTTGATTTTTATAAGTTATGGACCCTATCTCCCCTACTTTCTTCCTGGTCGATCAGGTCAATTCTTGACCTTCTCTCGGGGTTCGGGTCAGTCTGCATTTATTCCATAAACACATCCTTCTTTATTTCTTTTCGTTTTCTTTTCTTCTTTATTCTTTTATTTTGGTTAAAAAGAATGATAAATATATATTATTAACAAATACATGATGAATGATAAATAATGATAGTTAATGAATATATACATATGTTTTACCAAGGATTCTAGCTAAAATAAAAGAATAAAGATGATGAATCATAGATTCATCACTAGACTAGAGCGATCTATGAATACCCTTCACGATTACGACTGAAATAATCTTTGAATCTCATGTAGAAGAACAACCAACATGAGAATCGTGATATTTTCATATATTTTGGTAGGGATTTTTACAAGGTAGGAGAAGAAGATATATGAAGGTGAGATGGTGAGGAGGTAGGAGAAGAAGATATATGGAGATGATTTTCATCCAATCAGAGCTTCTCTCTCATCAGATATATATATATATATATTGAGAGAGAGAGAGAAGGGATCCTACTCCATGGAGTAGTAACTTACCTACTCCATTTTCAAATTTTTCAAAATTTTTTTATTTTTTGAAAAATGCTTCTATGGATTTTCATAACTGTAATATCTAATATATCATTCAAATTTCGTCAAAAACAGAGACTCCTACGGCCTCCATCCAGGCGGTCATTTTTTAGCGGTCACAGATTTGCTGTATTTTTCATGTTCTGGATGGAGGCCGTAGGAGTCTCTATTTCTGACGAAATTTGAATGACATAGTAGAGGGATATAGTTATGAAAATCCATGGAAGCATTTTTCAAAAAAAATAAAAAAATTTTGAAAAAGAAAGTGGGAGTAGGTAAGTTACCTACTCCATGGAGTAGGATCCCTTTCCTCATATATATATATATATATAGAGAGAGAGAGGTAGAGAGAGGGACCTTTCAAATGAGGTGGAGACTTTTCTGAAATTGTAAAGACCACTGTGAATTTAGTAGAAACTCTGTAACAGTTTTGTAAAAGTATAAACTGCACATTGTAAAAATTTTTTTTTTGTAAAATATAAAATTTAAACTAATATTTCATCCAATATAATAATATTTCAAATTTTTATTTCACTATACACGTTCTGTTAATATTTATTGTTATATGTATGAAACAAGAAATTGTAAAATATATCGGAAAGATGCCTAAATTGAAGGTGGTTCACCATATATATGGTGAGACCCCGTCTCATTTGAAGTTTCTCATATATATATATATATAATATATATATGGGTAAAATGGGGCTGCCCCCTGGGAGTAGCCAACTTGGCTACTCCCACTCCTAATTTTCCCCTCATTTTTTTATTTCTTTGGAAAATAAAAATTTGTATATTCACCACTATATCCCTCTAACATTTTATTAAAATTTCGTCAGAAATAGAGACTCCTAGGCCTCCATCCAGGCGTCATTTTTTTAACGGTCGCAGGATTTTTAAGTCGACCCTGTTTGGATGGAGGTCGTAGGAGTCTCTGTTTCTGACGAAATTTTAATAGAATGTTAGAGGGATATAATGATGAATTTACAAATTTTTATTTTCCAAAGAAATAAAAAATGAGAGGGAAATAAGGGTGGGAGTAGCCCCATTTAACCCTATATATACAAACACACACACATGAAGATTAAAGGATGATGAACTGTTAGATATGAGATCTTCAATAAGCATTACATGGCATCATAGGAAGCATAGGATCGCGGTCACCAGAGTGCATATGCGCATCAGTTCAAGAGATCTGCGGTCACGTGCAGAGTGCATTCAATGCAGAGCACCTTCTTGTATTCGCATCAATACTCGCCATCGAAGGGTTATTTGCAAATAGGCTCGTGTGGCATTTACCTTATTAAGGAAGAGTTCATTCAATGCAGTTGAAGTTTATTGTTATTAAGAGCTTTACCGTTTGTTCTTGTTTTCTTAGCTCACAACTTTGTGCTTCCGAACCCCGACTTCATGAATTTAAAACTATATTTGAAGCTTAACTTGTGCTCTTTGAATCGAGCTATCGCAGATTGAATTTGGACTTAAATTAAGTCGTCTATGAATTATTAAATGGGAGACTATGTTCTTGGATTGTTAAATCAATAGAAAATCATTGCTATCTTCTCCCGCTTAGATTTTATATAGTAAGATCATCATACAAAGCAAACAATAAAATAGCTTACAGTATGATATAGTAATCGACTGACATAGATCAAATTCTAGCCCCTAGCAGCTTAATCAACCATCAAGGTCGAATGTGGAGATGGGGAAGCTATCCGCAAGTCCTGTGCCGGTCAGAAACATGATCTTGGCCGACGAAGGGTCGGCGATGTAGACCTCGTTGATGGTGAGCCATATGAAGAGCTCCTTCACCTTCACGCCCGTCAGCTTCTTCATCTTGTGCTTCTCCGCGAAGCCGGTCACCTCGGCGGCGTAGGACACCTTCTCGTTGATCTTCTTGAATGTGGCTCCACCTTCTTCTTCTGTAGGATCCACATGAATCCCGACGCACGATCGAACCCAAACTCATCGACGTCGTTGACAGGGAGGAGGCGAGGGGGAGAGAGAGCTCCTTCAAGAGCTCGACGATCTTCTTCTTGCAGGCCGCGTCTCCGGAGGTGATCTCTGCGGTGTTGCGGTAAGAGGCAATTGCTTGAGCGGCCATCTTCCAAGAGAAGGGAGGGAGATTAACTGAGTAACAAAGCTGGAGAGACGTGATGCTCTGCTTGTTGTGAGATGGATACATGGACTACATAAATAGATCATACTCGGGTGCCAAAGCAAACATCACGATGCCATGCAACATACGTCGTCTCACGTAGAAAATGGTTTTGGTCAAGAAAAGAGTGGATTATTTTAATGCTCAAGTTTATGTTAGCAATATAACCCTCAAGGAGTGTGGTCCTTTTGGGTCTTCGTGGTCGTATCTTTCAACTCAGGTGTGCTCGGTTCCGTGTTTCTAGTCAAGGACACTCGGCCCACGATTATTTAGGCTAAGGCCCAATCAACTAAAGCGGCTTTCAGCCTCTTGTTTGCCCCTAAAGCAAATATAAACCGCTCATGCTTTCGCTCGTGTCAAATAAGGTATAGATTCCACGGACTCCGGATCCCTCGCTACACGTGCTTCTAGACCAAAAAGTGCAGTCGAAATCATAGCCACTCATCAATCATCTGATGATCAGCGTCTCCTCATTTATCTTGAAATATTGGAGATATTTGCTATATCAAATATTGGGAAGTTATCGTATCCCTTCTATTTGCTATACCAAATTTACTATGCGAACTTTACTCTATTGTACGAAGTATTACTCTACGTACAAAGCTACGCCATTTCATGCATAAAACTCTCCCTTTTTACTTTCTTTCTTTCTTGTTTACATTAATATGCAATATAACAAACTACAAAAGAAATACAATTCCAAAGAAATTATAACATCTCTAAAAATGGACTAAAAGATTTACTATGTTCATCTATATATTATATGCTTTTATATTATTTTTTCTTCCTTACTAAAAATACAAAAAATATAACAATGCGTTCACACTACTGGTGATATTTTAAAGTATACTATTAAGAAAAAAAATCAAAGAAAATATTGAAAATTGAAAAAAAAATTATACCTATAAAATATGTTAAGTATATACATGTAAATTACACTTTGATTTTGAATCCTTCGAGAAAATTGTAGATCTCATCAAGATATAAATTTTTTATATTGGGTACATCTGAATTTGACTTCATTTACTATTTTATTTTGCTTTTCTTTTGGATTTTCCTTTTTCATCCTTTCATTATGCGCCAAGCCAATTCTCAGTCAATCTGCCATGTGGCTTGTAACCATTTGTGTCCTCTCCCTTTTTGGCCCCATCAATGGTCCATCTTTCACCTTAGTCAAAGGTGGTTGTTGTTCGATCTCCCCCATGAGCCAGTTGTCCCACCTTGCCCCATAGTAGCCACATAACTAAAGTAGAGTTGACCAAGGTCAACTCTATCCCCACCATTCTTTTCACGTAGACCTGACAACTCGTATTCTTCCTCCCGATGTTGTGCCACCATCTTTGCCCTTAGATGCAGTCCCATAACTCCTCCATGTCGTCCATGTCTCCTGAGATCGCATGAGCGACCACTTGAGGATGTCCCTATTGGCTCGTGATTTCGCAAGTGTTGCTATTCCAACAGGGCTGGAACACAACTTGCTGAGGCGACCACTCACAAGACTAACAAAGTAAGACAACAGTCAACCCGCATAATTTGAGTAAAGCAATCCGAGTGAAGTGAGTCAAAATTTATTTTTATTTTAACTCCACAAAATATATGTATAGGACAAGTATGTAGAGTCTCGAACCACAGAGAGCAGAGGGGAGTAGAGATAAATGATCAACCTACTTAGGTATTTTTGTGTATGTGTGTTTTTTTTTGTTTTAATTTTTGTAGGTTTTTAATGTTTTATATTTTATATTTTTAATTTTTTATACTTTGCAATTTTTTAGTTTCCTTTTGTCTTAGAGAAAATAATATGTATATATATCTATATAAAAAATGTATATTATAAATAGTATATAGGATATATATGTATTAATTATATAAAAATTCAGGAAAGATATACAAGTACAACCCTTTTTTATTTTTAAGGGTTTTAAGCATATATTAGGTATTTATAAGTAATAATATAAGTATATGTAGTATATCTAACCTAGATACCTAGATAGGGTCTTATATTTTTTCAAATATAGCTATATATACTCAAAAATGATAAAATTAAACAAAATATTTATGTATTTTTTTAACTTTTCCTCTGTTTTTGTGATTTTCTTATAATGCTAGCTACTTTTTAGGTGGTTTTAGTTGATTTAAATATGCAAACAGGAATAAGATAAATATGCTAGATTGTTTTGGGTTTTAAAAATAGATAATAATTCAAAAATTCTAAAAATACTTTAATACATACTATATAATACAAATAAAAATATACAATAGAAAACTATTTTTTAAAGACTTTTATGGAATTTCTACTGATTTTTATGAGATTTTTAGGGTTTTTTCTTTTACAATTTTTTGTGATTTTTGGTATAGAGTTATATTATATAGTAATAAGTATACTTTATTTTTTTGGAATTTTAAGATAGGTTTCATCAATTTTTGTATTTTCTAAGTAAATAGGGGATAAATAGATCCTAAATGATTTTTAATAATTAGAAATGCAATAAAATGATAAATATAAATATGGGCATGCATTTGCATCGTTTAAATCATATCTCATAATTTTTCCGAAATTGATAGAGCACACGAGCTATTTAAAGAAAATAGAAATGCAAATAAATCATTATAATACTAGATTGGGAATATTTGCAAAAAATATAGTCCAAGGTATTTTGTACAAATAACTCCAAAATATTACATTAATATTGCAATTTTGTGTACTAAAATGAAATAGAAAAAGCTGAGAGGGCTAGCGTGCAAAATGTCTGCCTCACGTGGGTCGCCATGTGAGGTGACCTAGCACAGACCTCGATGCAAATAGACAATAAGATAGGGGGACCTATGCAATATTTACAAAAATATTTGAACTAAATAAATAAGACTTAAGGGAAATATAAAAAATACAGAGGGTTGTTAATAAATTTACCGAAAGGACCGCTCTATCAGACAATACTCGGCACGACACATGTGTGATCGTGCTGCCCTCACACCGTACCGCTTCAGTTGGCTTCAAGGGACCAAATTATTTATGGACATGATCCTCGATCCGACGGTTCTCGAAGTTGGTGGAATAATATAGAAGAAGGCAAGCTTCAGCGAGCTTCGATTGACAAGATCTCCATCCTCCAGCCTCCTCCTCCCTCGTTGATGGGTCCAAAAGTCTCATGGAGCTCCTCCACATCTCCATGGTACCTTAGATTAGTCTGGGCCCCATCAAAGGGGTCCTAGATCTAAATGCACCTGAAGCTTCTGGCTTAAGCTTATGTCTTAAGCTCCAAGGGCTACTTCGCTCTTATTCCTATGCAAAAAGAGAGAGGGAGATGAGGGGGTAATATCAGACCCTCTCCTGAACCTACTACGCAAGAGGAATAAGCGGGCAATAGAGCTCCAGCGATGATGGCAGAGGTGGAGCTTGGGAACTTAGATTCGTATAGAATCCAAGGTGGAAACAAGGGGGAATAATAGAGAATATGAAGGGAATGAAGGCAAAGTGGAATCCTGGTGGATAACATGCAGAGGAAAATGGATTTTGATCTTGAGCTGAAAGCTCTAGCAATTCTAATTCCTAAATTTTAGTTACACTACTAAATGATTGGTTAAACTAATGACTAAACTACGTTACTAGAAAGAAATACAATGAAAATACGAAAGAAAGCAACTCTTACCTTATTATTTCAGGGAGCAGAAGAAGCGTCACCAGTGGCTACTCCTATGAGCTGGACCACCCGCTCCGACTGCTCTTTCTCCACATTAAAGCTCCCGCGAGCTTGATGCTATCGCCTGAAGCTCAAACGAATTGAAGAGAGGGGTTACAGGGGGTAGAGAGGGATCAGAAATTGATTTTAAGGCTTGGTGTTTTATTTATAGACAGAGTGGAGAGGGCATCTTGTGAGGAGGACATTGGCCAGCTCGATGAAGATTGATCCAATCAGAAGTTCAGGCGCGATTTAGGTAGATCAAATCTCCAATTTTTGTTTAGATCAGAGAGCTAGATAATGAGTGGATCAATTGGGAAAAATGGAGGAAATGGGAGGCTCGAGGATCTCTGACAAGTCAAAGGCACCAAAGGGGCATTTGACTGGAAGCCAACAAAATAATGGCTCTGGTTGGTCCATGTGGACCATCCAGAAAATTACTAGTAAGAATTCCCTTTCTAATTATAGATTAAAACATAAAAAATGTTTCTTATTTTATGTTTTATTTTATGATGATTTTTATTTATATTTACAAGATTGTTTATTAGATGTATTTAATTAAATGTATATACATAGGTTTATATACCTGTATTTAGTATACTTTTTTGTACTGTACAATTTATTATTGTATTTACATATTTTACATGTTTATAACTTTTAAATTGCATATTTTCATTTTTAGTTTATTTTTTTTGTTGATTTATATACTTAAATAAAATAGATGTATGTATAATATAGGTCTAGTTGACCTGTATATTTAATACTTTATTTATTTTAATGAATTTTTAATACATTTATTCTATGTTTATTATTTAAATATATTTGTATAAAAAAACAATGAAGTGAAAACTATAAGAAATGAATATATTGAATATTATATACAAGTATACAATACAATAGGGGCCCAAAAGCCAACTTTTGCATCTTACTTTAACTTTTAATGAAACCAGCTTCATTCGATAGATAATTAAATTTTATGAAAAAGAAAGATGAGTATAGTCAATTTTGAATATCTATGGAGGAGATACTGGTCTGAGATGTTTTCTTTATGGCTTTTTGTTTTGTGTGTCCCGGGTACACTTTGTATTATTTTTGAGTAAAATAACTTTGTATGTTTATTTGGATTTTTATGTAAAAGTTTCATGATCAAAGTTTATTACTTTAAGGTATAAAGAATAAAATAGGTCTCAAAGTCTATTATTGATGAAAAGAATTAGGGTTTTATGTGTTGCAGTCTGTACGATTTGTCTGCCCTATCTCCCCCTACTTTATTCCTTATCGACCAAATCATCATGATGACTGGATATAAGTGTCAAGGGTCACTTAGTGTCATTGACACTTTATTCTTTTCTTCTTTTCTTTCCTTTATTTTTTTATTTTGGAAATACAATATTTTACACAGTATTTATTGGTCACATATAAGTGTTATGTTATACAAATTAATGCTATATACATGCATTTAGCTAGGGAGTTAAGGCCAAAATGAAATAATAAAGGTGATGAAATGAAGATTCATCACCCCATGTACTTGACTTTGCTAGTCTCTAGCAAATACTTATGCTAACACTACCAGAACAACTACTATTTACGTCGGTTATATTTCGTCGCAACTAATGTAAAAGCCACCGCAAGTCACCGCCGCGAATAAACCCGACGAAAACACTTTTTGCGGCGTTCATAAGATAACCGCCGCAAATGGAAGCCGTCGCAAATAATAGATCAATATTTTCGGCGGTTGCTTAACCGCCGCACAAACAGACTCAAATATTTTAAAAATTCTTTTGAGGCGGTCTTTAGGAACCGCCGCAAATGACAGTACATTAAAAAAATTATTCTACTAGCTAATCTACTGTTGGACAGATCACAGAACTTCATTGTCTAATAAATTACAAAATTATACATTATCGTATATGAATGTAACATTGGAGAAAGGACTAAAAACCTTTGAGGCATCCAAACAAATAAACACAAATCAAATGAACTAAACAAGGAAGAAGATACTTTATAGGGACAGTAGAAGAGATGGCCATCAATAAAGTACCAAATATACAATTCCATGGAGCTTCAACAATATATAGACTGTAGCGTGTGCATCTTAGCTACTATCTCGATAAGTGGCTCAACATCCTCGATCTCCTTCTCTTCCATCTACAATAGACAAGTAAAAAATTATTACGCTAAATAGATACGACAAATATACTACTTTCTATAATGTAAACTTAAACCATGAACCACCAGTTTAATCATATATGCTTTTAAAAATCAATGGTGCAAACTGTATTCTCAATTTTGTACATGTTACCGACCTTTTGCATTTTGTTGCTTCTTTCGCAACAATTCTTCACCCTCATCACCCCACCTCCACCCTGAAAAGAATGAAATAAGTATCGACAAACATTAGAAAGATTAATACAAGGAAATACAATATGTACCTTTTTTCTTCTTCCCTCTCAACATATTTTATATGTGCACATACATAGAAAGAATGAGCTATTGACCTGAGAAAGTAATATATATAGCTGCAAGTAACGAGAGCCATTTAAAATATTACATCATAATGTAGACGTGATTAGACACATGCTATCAAATAATTACACATTTCAATAAGTTTGGATGTCCATAACAGTGCAAGCCTAGCAAAAAAAAGGAAATGAAGAAGCAAGTCACATACAAATGCAACACTCCTACAAGGTTTTCTACAAAGAAATTGTTCCCCAATACTTAGACATTTCCAGGATTCTAGATATATATAAGATACTAAAGCTAGCTAAATATCAGGTGCATCGCGGTGGCCAAGGGGAGGGTTGTCGTCATGGTCACGACGCAGAATAACAGGGTTCCTTCCAGTCAGCACTTCAATGAGCCTATGCCTTTGTTGCATCGCTTGGGCATTCTGTTGCACTGAAGCTCGCATCCGATCTTCCCTCTCATGTGCCCTATCTAGATCTTGTCTCAAGTCCACTACTGTCTCCTTAAGTTTGTCGAACTCCTATTGCGATGGACCACCACCCATTCGTCCATACCAACTTGTCTTGGTGGAAGATGCACCACCAAGTAGAACACGTCCTGAATGTTGCGTAGCAGGAGGAAAGACGTTTCGAAATGCCTCCTCACCCAATTGGTATGGAGTCACGTGGTCTGATGGAGGTTGGCTTTGTATGAACTGGACCATGCGACCCTACATATTGAATGTCATTAGTCTAAGATGAGATACTCTTCTATTTAAGTTAGAATAAAATCAATGTTTGACTTACATGAGCCTCTGCATAACTCTCATGGATAAAAAACTTATTTCCTTCTTTGTCTGTCGACTGGCGTGTTATCTCAAAAAGTCTCACTCGATCTCTGATCTCCCCTGACACAGCCTATAATTATATAAAACATAAGCAAATATTGCAATTACAACCCATCAAACCTAAGGATCTTACATGGGTGTGTTTTAGCTGATCTAAACTTGTCCTTCCCAAGGTATGGGTGGGACCAGGAGCTTTGCTTCTATTGGCTCTGTTTCTTATAGATATATTCTGTATTTAAAAAAATAAGAAAAGTTCAAAGAAAGATTCAAAATACTGAATCTATTTACAAATATGATCATTATACCTGGAACTCCTCACTGACCCAAAAATCAATGGCAGTCTGCCACTCTGCATGTTGCCAACCTAAAGGTAGATTGGCCCTCGCTTCAGCCTCGGATGAGAATTGCTCGAAAGTCTTCATTTTTTGTGTAGTTAGCATGCAATCAAGAGATAACGGAAACATATGAATGGTTATTACCCACCTTCCTTCCCCTAGTATGTACGTCCCGATGTATTTTTGCTGCTCGTTGTAGAATCCCCTCCTCAATGGCAGGATCATCACCCCAATCAAATACATTCTGAATACCAAAAAAAGATACAAGTCATGTAAAAACTAAGACTATTTTAATTAAATTTTACTTCATATACCTTCATGTCTCAGATTATATTAGCTCTCACTGATGATGAGACTTTTCTAAAATCTGTGGTACTCATTGGGATATGCATCCTCGCAGTGACACCCAACCGACTAGAAAAAGGACCGTTGTGATCTCCAATAGCTTGTCCGCCCTTGGTCACTTGAACCTTTATTCTTTCACCTGCCTTCAGTTTATTTAATTGATTGCATTTGGCACGACCCCTTCCTTTACGTTGACGACCTGGTTATTAAAACAAATTTAAATTCACTGCCAATTTAAGGAAGAAAGACATATCAGCATGTTTATACGTGACGATGATGGGCCTACAGTATCAGGAGGAGCTTGAGTGCCCTCATTCCCATTTGTGTCATCCCCTTGATCCATAGAAACCTGGATGTCTTCATTCCCCTCCGAAACACTCTCTTCAAGCTCCTCTAGCTCATTTCATTTAGAAAAACGTGTTCGTACCATCTACATTTAGAAATGAGGTATATCATTAAACTTCATTGAAAGGAAGTTAAGTTCAAGTAGGAATTATTATACAAATAAAATAAAAAAATAAGATTGATGTACTTTATATCTCCACGTGTTCTTGATAAGCCTCTTCCTCTTCTTCATAATTCTCATTTTCAATAGGCACTTGATATCCTCGTGGGGTTACCTTTATTGGAACAATCCAACCAGGATTTGCATTGTCTGGAACATAGAAAACTTGGTCTGCTTGGCATGCCATCACAAATGGGTCTACTTTATTGAGAATGGTTCTACTTTTATTAAGGCTTATATACCCATAAATTGGTTCTAACTTAAACGCAGTATTATTGAATACATCATACCAATCACACTTGAATAATACTACTCTTCGATCATGTTGGAAGCTCATCTCAATTATGTCATTAATCTGCCCGTAGTAACCATCACAACCTGATGATATATTACTTTTTACAAACACCCCCGAGAGAATATTTGCCTTCCTATTATTGGAGTCTGAGTAGCTCTTAAATCTATAACCATTTATTATATATCCGTTGTGCCTATGAGCATAGCTGAAAGGTCTCTTTGCTAGCATATCAAAATCTGCTATCCAACGAGGATCATCTTCTCCTTTCATTTGCTCGACTCGTTTTGCAAACCATTCAAGAAAAGTAGTTTAGCTCCCTTTTATTCCATTATGCGAGTGTTTCCACTCATTGTAGAATGGATCAATTTCAGGTACTTGTTTCAACACATACAACTGGGCCAACCATCGATCTGTATCAGACATGGGTTGGAGGATTGTCTTGTTAAATGCTCGTCCTTGAATCTCAAAGATAGAAAGTTGGTCATCATCAAACTCATTGTAAGGAGCATCATTTCTTTCAAGACATTTGAAACGATGATCCTCACTTTCGCTATACATTAGACAAAATGTTATGCATTCTTCGACAAGGTATCCCTCTACAATTGATCCTTCCGGCTTAGATCTATTTAGAACATAATCCTTCAATTTCTTAAGAAATCTCTCAATAGGATACATCCGTCGGAATTGTACAGGTCCACCTAGTCTTGCTTCATCTGCCAAATGAACAACCAAGTGCACCATCACATCAAAAAATGCTAGTGGAAAGAGTCATTCCAACTTACAAAGCTTCTCAACAACTTCTGCATCCCACTTCTCCAAAAGTTTTGTATCAAGTATCTTAGCACAAATTACCTTAAAATACATGCCTAACTCGATAATAGGTTCAACAACAGATTGCGGTAACAAACCACGAATTGCGAGAGGAAAGAAGAGCTGCATGTACACATGGCTATCATGACTTTTGAGCCCACTAATTTTCTTTTGCACATTGTTTATACATCTTGATATATTTGAGGAGAAGCCATCTGGAACCACAATGTCCTTTAGAAAAGAGAGTAGACGTCCACGCTTGTTCGAGTCAAGATGGTAAAGTGATTCAGGCATACCAAATCCAACCATTTTCCATAGGTTTCACATGCAAGTGTTCACGAATTCCAAGTTGTTGTAGATCTTTTCGTGTTTTAATAGTATCCATTGGAGAGTCAGTGAGGTTAAACATATCCAAGATGTTATCCATGACATTCTTCTCAATGTACATTACATCAAGATTATGATGAATGTTCAATTCTTTCCAATAAGGTAATTCCATGTAAAATATGCTCTTTTTTCTGAATCCTACACTTTGTAAATCTTTTAAATCCTTTTTAAAGGTCTTCCCAAGTCTGATATCTTTTAATTGTAACAGCTTTTCCATCACTACATGCCCTGATTGTCGTACAGAATCTGTTCTTAGAACTCTATCTGGAAATCTATCTGATGCGCGACAAGACTTTCCATCAAAGTCGGCCTTATGCACACTATTCCTCCATCGATGTGATACAGGAAGAAATCTATAGTGGCCCAAGTAACATATTTTCTTACTCTCATTTAAACGAAGATGGTGCGTGTGTTCCATACAAACAGGACAAACAAACTTCCCTTTTGTACTCCAACAAGAGAGATTGGCATACGCTGGAAAATCATTAATCGTCCATAATAATGCCCCACGTAAATAAAATGATTGCTTCGATCGTGCATCAAATGTTTCCACTCCATGATCCCACAATAACTTCAACTCATCAATGAGCGGCTGTAAATAAACATCTATTACATTTCCTGGCGCTTTTGGCCCTGGAATCAATAATGTCAACATCATGAAATTTGACTTCATACACATCCATGGAGGCAAGTTGTACGTAACAACAACCACTGGCCATATAGAATATGATGGAAACATTGTCTTGAAAGGATTAAAACCATCACTTGCAAGCCCTAACCGGACATTCCGTTCATCCTCAGCAAAATCTGGAAAGCGATCATTAAATGATTTCCACTCAATTGAATCTACTGGATGACGCATAAGTCCATCCTTTGAATGATTCTTTTGATGCCAAGTCATCCATATAGCTGTTCTATTTGACATGAATAATCTCTGTAATCTTGGGATCAATTGAAAGTAACACAATACCTTACTTGGTATTGGCTTTGAGCGGGAGTCACTAACTTTATCACATTTATATCTGGATACACCACCGTGTGGACAATTATCCAAATTCTTATAAGCATCTCGAAAAAGAATGCAGTCATTCGGACATGCATCAATCTTCTCGGATTGAAGTCCTAACTTTCGAAATTCCATTTTTGCATCTCGCCATCTATTAGGGAATCCATCCTTCACCTCCAATATTGTCTTACCAAATCAATAATATCATTCATACAAATTGAGGTCACTCAGTGTCTGGCCTTGATTCGGAATAATTCTAGTAAGAACTTCAGTTTAGACATCTTATTCCCCAGGACTATCGGTTCTTCTACATCTTTCAAAAATGTGAAGAATTGACCACTATCCTCAATCAACTCAACAAGATCCTGATCACGATCAAGAACATCTCCCATGAATTCATATTCATTTGGTTGTCTACTACTTTCAAGCTGAAAACCTCCATTTATTGATGAGGATGTCTCGACAAATTCCTCACCATGAACCGTCCAGTTGATATAAAAGTCCCACCAGCAATTGATAATGACATGTTCTAATACAGTATTCCTTTCTTGTAAGTATCCATTCAAACATTTCTTGCAAGGACATGGAATCATCTCATAGTTTGCTCCTTTTCGAAACCTCTTTCGATCAATGTGAAATGTCCACTCTAGCCAAGTCAAAACACCAGCTTTGTATGAAGGATAATCCGTCCTTCGCTTCGTTAACCATGATTTATCCATGCCTAAAATCTTACAAGAAGTAATATATGTTAGAGACTGAGGTAAGAATACTTTGATATTCATTGTGCATTGCTTAAATAACATGTGTGCAAAACTCAAATGCAGGCTATTACTATCTTTGCTTAACACGCCTATCCATTTCCAAGTACAAAAATCATAGTACATCTACATCTGCATTATGGTTTCTAAATATCAACCACCCATTTGAAATCATAGTCTAAGATTAGAACTTCCCCCCAAAACACAAGACAATTCAAAATCACACACTCGATCATCGCATTACTTCCAAAACATATACACAAGCCAAATTAGAAAGAATGATAGATTCACATCTTAGTTGTTGTTGCATGCATAAGAAAGGAAAATCTAATTCAACTAAATACGGATAAGTATCTTCACAAGCCAAATTGGTAACAATGACACTATGATTTATAAATTCATCTACCGTAATATAGGATCAAATCAACATTCACGAATACACTTTAATACTGCAATTCTAATCTTTTTAACAAATATTGAATGGTTTTGCTTTTACGTCGCAGTGCCAAACTATACATAGATCTTTGATATGGGAAATATGCTTAATGCCAAACTATACACAGATCTCATGGTGTTGGAGTGTAAATCAAGATTAGCTTCCTCTCCATGTTCATTGTCTCTTGATAATCCAACGCAAAGCAGATAGCAGGTAGAGGTAATGCCACCTAGGTTGCTCATTGTACAAGGTGAGTTGACAGTTGTGCAGCATCTTCTTGTTCAGCCATTAGAATTTACAAGGAGATGAATTACTCAAACAGTCACGTGTTCATGTCTTCCTTGGCGATTAATCATTTCTCATCAGAATTGTAGGCTTTGGTTCTTGGCTTTCTTTCTTCAGCACTGGTGGTACAATATTATTATAGCTTTTCGGACAGTTTTTGTTTAACCAGTCCCCTACCCCGGGGAGGCAGGCCCTGTCATTATCAGGTGCTTATTTGATCTCAGTAGGACTGGATAGGACGGAATTGAATTTTTGTGAAGGTGGCTAACAAAACGATATCCACATTTTTAGGCTCGACTAATATAACTGGGATATTACATATAAAAGTTATTTTAAAGTGGCAACTCTCAATACAATAAGTCGATCAACACCCAAATGACAAAATAACTCCATGGATAATGTAACAAAACATGCATATATTGATAAAACCGTGCACATGCATAATGGGACCAACACGGCTATGGGGTGGGAAATATCCAATAATAGCACAAAGGAGAAAAAATACCTCATCCAGAATGGGATCAACACGGCTATGGGGTGGGAAAGATTGAGCCGTGAGTCAAACCCTACATCGAACAACCACGATAGATAGAGAGACAGGACGAGGTGATCATACCTTAGAGAAAGAGATCCTCGGGGAGGTGCTGTTGGACACAGATTAGGGTTCGGAGCCAATAGCGTTATCCTCAGGCGGCATAGATGGTGAGGATCGAAGGGTATGTCTCAGGAGCGGGAGGCGGAAACTGGGAAGAGGAAGGTGTTTGCGGGGAATGAGTAGCTAGGGCGCGTTGCCAATTTACTGTTTCCGCCTTTAACTTTACCAAAATCTTTTCTATTACGACGGTTATGTTGACCGACGTAAGAATTAAAGATATTTGCGACGCAAATAAGCCGCCGCAAATGTATTTTGGCTTTATGAAAAACATGGTCATTTACGGCGTTCGTTGTCGTCGATATATGGTCACTTTTAAGGCGGTTTTGAGCACCCGCCGTAAATAGACCGACGTTAATATTTAACTTTCCAGTAGTGTAATAAGTGCAGAAACAGAAACAAATGAAAGAAAAAGAAGGAATTTGGAACAATTTGGATTTTTAAGCTTATCTTAATAAAATGAAAGTATGGAGCTCAGTTACGATCTTTAAATTCTTGGTTTGTTTGGAACTTATCAAGGTTAGAAATGTGACACAATAATCATTAGGTTCCATAATCCTATTATTCATCTTAATTCACAGTCTGGTCAGAACCATCCTTTCAATCACATACTCTTGCTACCTTGGAATGACAAGTACCACATTGATGAATATGCATTTCATCACCTTTATTCTTTCATTTTGGACTTAAATCCATAGCGAAATACATACGTACATATATATATATATCATTAATTTGTTAAAATAAACACTTGATAAAGTATACAAAATACTGTATAAAATATTGTACTTTTATTGTATATAATTCCAAATAAATAAAGGAAGAAAAGAAAAAGAAATGAAACACCATATATGTCGAGTGACCCTAGACCACGAGACCCAGTCATCAGGATGACTTGATCGACAAGGAATAAAGTAGGTGGAGATATGTCAGAAGGACTGTACAAAAATACACATAAAACCTTAATTTTAATCCATCTATAATTGATTTTTGGTCCTATTTTATTTTTTTATTTTATACCTTAAATGACAAACCCTCTATATGAATAATATAGATAAAAATACAAAGAAAAATACAAAATTGATTGCACAAAAAACGTACAATATGCTTGGGACAAACATAATAAAAGTCATAAATAAAATTTCACATACCTATATCTTCTCTATAATGTATCAAAATGGATCAAAATCACCTTTAATTATATACTAATTTAAATAAGCTATTCAATAAAGGTGGTTTCATTTAACTTGGAGCTATGATGCAAAACTTAGGTTTTGGGCCCATATTGTGCAATATACATGTATATTTTATTCAGTATATTTTTCAAATTCTTTATTTTATACAATTGTAAATATTATTTAAAACATATGTCCATAATTAAAATATCAAAAAACAATAATATACTTCAATACATAGCAGAAATATACCTATATGTACCTATATAGAATCTATACATAATTATTTAAGTATACAAATGAGCTCATAAAAAATACAACAAAAATAATTAATATGTAATTAAATAAATCAAAAGTATATAAAGGACATGCATAAAATAGTAAAATATATAGCACAAAATAAAAATTAAATAATCAAAATACTTGTATATTTACCTATTAATATACATGTAAATATTAACTTGTAATGAATAGCCTTGTAAAAATAAATAAAAATGGGAATTAAATACTACATAAAATTAAAAATACTTTTTATAACCTAAAATTAATTAATTGATCTATTAATTTTAACTAATTTTACAAATAATTTCACCTTCCCTTTTTTCCGGTTGGTCCACGTGGACCAACAGAACCCTCCAATCATTGACCCTAGGTCAAGTGTACAGCCTTCACGGGTCGCCCTGTTAGAACTCATGTGCATCCTCTTTTCTTCGATTTTTCACACTTCATCGGACACCTTCTTCGCCTCGAGCCCTCCACATTTCTAACCCATGCACGTTCGTCTTCCACGGTGACCTCTCCACCTTCACCTACCCCCGTTCAAGCTCACGCAATCGATCCTCAAAGTCAGCCCATTCACCATCTATAAATAACCCCCTAGATCTTCTTTTTGCATTTTGATACTTCCTTGACCTATATAAACCTCTCAGTTGTGGTGTACCTTCCATCCTTGGTGACAACAAGTGACGAGGTGGAGCTGCAGTGAGGAGGAGCGACGGAGCGAAGCATCCAGCCGTCTCTGGCCAAGCTCGCCGAAGGTTCTGCCTCTCTGGTTCTCAAACAAGATAGAGGCCATTTCCTAGCATAACCATGTTAGTTTTCTTTGTAGATTTTGATTTTTCATTTTAGTTTCAGTAATTAGTGGTTCTATTAGGATAGGAACCAACTTTTGTGTTGACATGTAGCTCATGCTCCAGGTTTGATTCATTGTGAACCCATTCGTATCTTGACGCATTCCATCACCATTCTCTATCATAAGCATGTTCTCCATCTGAGCCATGGATTTCACACGAATCCAAGCACACGAAGCTCTTCCATCATCTCTGCCTTTAGCTTCTTCTCCACGCTCATCTTCGTTGCTGCATTGCTTCAAATATGGTCGAGGAACATCGCCTCGAGCCATTGAACTTTTGTATGTAGGTACGATCCTTCAGAAGATACTTGGAGTGTTCATTAGAAGAATAACACCAGCCTCATGGCTCCAAAACTTATTGAACATCCAGATCCCCATCGATGGGACCTGGTCTCCATTGAGGGTACATGCATGTGCGCGAGACCCCTAGGAAGATGTCGAGCTGATCAGATCTGAAGAAGACACATTATAGGAGGAGTATTTGACAAACGAAGATCTGAGGGAGGTACCTTCTTCCCTATTTTTGGCAATATTCTAGGAATCGTAGGATCAAGATCAACTGCCATGTCATATCGGTGCAGTTTGATTAAAGCGAAAGAAAGCCTCATCCTAGCCGCCTAATTCACTTAAGTGAAGCATTCTGGAGCATTCATTTACTTGCACATGGGGGAAAATTACACTAAAACCCCTTCCGTTCTTTTTGTATTTCTAGAGTAGTTCTGTATATATTTAATATCGTTCGAAACTTCTTGGAATATTTCCAGGTCAATGCTTGAATCTTTTTGTAATTGTAAGTTAGTTCCCTACCAGCTCAGCTCACGTGCCACCCCCTACATGAGCTGGGTAATTTACACTTTAACCATGCATGTTTGTAAATTGCTAAATGGTATATAAAAATGAAGTTCTTGTTCAAAGTTTCTATGTAATTTACATGTAGACCCTCACATTTATTTTTAGTTGCAAAAATTCTCATGCCAGCTTTGTTAATTTTTGTAATTTATTTTGTTTTTTTAAAAATATCATCTATGCTCCAAAAATCATGGGAAAATAGGACAATGTGCCTGATACAAATATCTTCCACATCATAAATTGTATTTTACATTTCACGAAAATTTTCTATTTATTAAAAATCAAACAATACACGTTTATTCCTTATTTACCTTGAGAAATCCAAAAAATAAAACCATAACTAAAAATTCACAAAAATTACCTTCTGCTTATTTTAGTATTTTATAATTCCAGATAAAAAATTACTAAAAATAGAAAAAGGAAATTACTAAAAAATAGAAAGCTTTAAAATCCTTATAAACATTAGAAATCTTCAAAAACCCTAAAAATAATAGTTTCTATTCTTATTAATATATTTACTTATTAGTACATATTAAAATTGATTTTGAGAAACTTTGAATTCATTTACTATTTTTAGATCTCATATTAATTCGGTCTATTTTACAAGTCCTGATTTTGTACATATTGTAGACAAAAATTTCTGAAAAATTAAAAAAACATAAGAAGAAAAATAAAAAACATAAAAAATACTTATGTATTTTTTATGTAGCTATATTTATAATTATAATATCATATATTGTATAATATACATATATATAGCTATATATAAAATTGTTATTATTAATTATTGTAAATACCATATAAATAATTTAAATCCATTAAAAATAAAAAGGAATATTAATTAGGTATTTTTCTAACTTTTATATAATTATTATATATTTTATATTATATATATCACTTATACATATTACATATATATAGTTATATATATTATATTAAAAAGAAGAAAAAGAAATCAAAAAAATAAAAAGAAAATAACAATTATAAAATAAAAATTTTAAAAAATAAATATAAATTAAAACATATAAAAACTTATTTAAAATACAAAAACCCACAAAAACATTAAATGACTAATTAAATTGATATTGTACAAACACATCTATATTAATTATTCATTATTTATTTATAATTAATATACCTTCTATATGGACTTGTCTCCCTAGTTCGACCCCTACTCTACTTGTTACTATACACACATATATAGAAGGATTATAATAAATTTTAATTCACACATCCATATATAGAAGGATTTCTTTATTGTGTGGGTTAATGGTTGAGATGCTAATTAGGCTTCGAGTTCAGTCACACAATGATAAATAGTTGTGTGAGATTAGCGAGACTGATCTCGAGCTACTTTTTCGGTTATTTCAAATGGCTTCGTTTCTAGGGAGCGATAGAGTGTAGCTAGTTGTACATTACTGATGAATCTTAGATTCATCACTCTAAAAGTCATGAATTGAGCTCAAATCCCTAAAAATCATTGGCATTTCTTCATTTATTCTGCGTACTTAACATTCATGCATGTTTTGATAAGAATTACTTTTTATCACTTATTTTTGCACAAAATAAGAATCCAAAAATCTCAGCCAAAATGACCTTTAAATAGCCTAACTTCTCAGATTTTTAGCTAATTCATGCTAAATCCAAATGACCCGAAACCACCTCCACTATGTACATATCACTAATAAGAATAAAAGAACAATACAAAAAAATCATTAACCCAAATAAGTGGACCAAAAACCCAAACCCTACTTCTAGGATTTCCGGACTAAAACCTTGATATCTTCCTCATACAGTGCCCAATTTGATCCTACTTACTTTTGAACTAACGTACATTTAATTACCTTCAAAACAAGACCAAGTTCAAGTGAATCAGAGCTCATATGTGAAAGTTGGGTTTTTGGGCCTCTTTTGTACATTTTGTATTTTAGCGGTTTTTGACCTAATATTTTATGTACATAATTAATCCATTTTATTTTATTTATTTTTCATTGGTCTTCTTTGATAAAAGTTTTATTAAAATGCACAAAAATCCAAATCCAAACTAAGTTTAAATCAAAGAAACTAACTAAGTCCGAGTCTTCACTATCTGTCTGTACAAAAATTGTCATTTTCGTGTTTTATTTTATTTCTTATTTTTTTAATCAACAAAAATACAAAAAAATAGATTGATGTGTAAATATTTGACTTTGATTTTATCATATTTTTTTCAGATTTTTTATCTAGTTTAAAAATGACAAAAAAATTATAAAACCCAAAAATCAAGGTATTCTATGTACATGGGATACCCCAAAATATCACTTTACACAAATGACCGATTTTGGTTTTTATGTCTGCATGAAAGTTATAGATCTCATCAAGAAGAGCAATTTCGTGAAGAAAAATTTTCAATCCGAGGTCATTTACTATTTTTTTATGTATTTATCAATGTATTTTTTTTCAATTTTTGTGGGGCCGACACGTGGCAGCTCCTGGAGCCGCCACGTGTCACCCATTTTCTGCCTTATTTATTCTCATTTTTTACAAAAAAACTAAAAGCCCCGCATATGCAGCGTACGTGCCACCTGCGCACGCGCACTGCACGTACGCCCATCTTCTTCCCCGCCTTTCCCAGTAGGGCGACGACGCCCCCAAATCCTGCTGCCACCGCCATCTCCTCCTCCGCTCCAATCGCTGCCACCTCCTTCCATCTATGATCGACCATCACTCCCGTGAATCTCACGCCCATCACCCTCGCGTATCTCATCCCCGATCGACCGGCGTCGCCTCCTCGATTAGTCACCTCCATCTCAAATCGTTTTTCCCCTTTCCTAATCCACCATGTGTCCCCGATCTCTCGTGATTCCTACCATCTCCGACACCACTGACGAATCCGTAAATGTCGCTTTTAAGAATGTGTTTTTATCGTATTGTGCGTTGTAGGCGGCAATCGGAAACGGTCAAGAAAATACCACAAATAATTTGTTCAATTTTGATCTCGTGGTTTTATGTTTATTTTACTTGGGCAAGTCCCAAGGTCGATCACAAGGAGGCAAAGGAACAACCTAGAATTAAGTCTATCAAAGTTCGAGTTCGGTTTTCGAGGCGGTCTTTTTTTTGGAATTTTCAATGCAATAGAGGATGCAAAATGCAAATTTGGCCTTATTTCAGGGACTAAAATGTAAATGTCAACCAAACAATGTCCGAAAATTATGAAACTTGACCGAGATGTAAAATACGATGAAATAAGTGCACTATAATTTTTTTAGAATTTTTGGATGCAATATGAATTTTTTATGGATTTTTAAATGCAAACAAAAATGATTTTTAATATTTAATTTTAATAAATATCAAACCTACTTATTTTCGAGAATCAAAATTATCTGAGATCTATCACTAGGTGACAGATCTCAGAAAAATCCTAAACCTCGAAAATGTGGGGTTTAATACCTATTAAAAATTAAATACTAAAATGTGCTAAATGATTTTTACAGGATAAAATATGCATGCAAATGCAAATCTTTTTGGGCACAATGTTAAGAATAATTAACTCTACAACGTGTGATTTTTCGAGAATTTTTAGAGCCACGGTTAATGAACTATCAATTTCAGAGCAAGAATTGGGTAAAATATACAATTTTTCACAAAATAATTATTTATTAATTAACCATCAATCATAAAAATACCCACAATATGTCAAAATGAAGAGAATTATTCAACGAACATCATGCAATTTTTAGATTAATAAAATAATGTATAGAAAAGGTCCAAAATAACAGGGAAACACAGGGGTACAGATGCAAATATAAATAAATAAATAAAAATGCAGTTGGGGGGTGTCTATGTAATTACCGATAGTATGGAGGGTCTCTACTGCAAAATATCCAAGTGGCACGTGCCAGGCACGTGCCCTTAGAAACGGGGGCTCAGGCGTGAATATGAGAAACTTCGGGGGTGCTCCTGTAATTTGCCCAACAGGTCACGTGCCGCGCACGTGACCCCTGGGTTGACTTGCGGCTGGAGTTCCCCCACGCACGTGCGCCTCACGTGTGGGGGCCTCGGGGTTCGAGCCCGGCTTACGGCGGTCTGGCGAGGCGGAGTGGCGGGCCGGCCGAAGCGGAGTGGCCGGCGGTGCTGATGAAGCGAAGGGCGGTGACGTCGACGCCGAGGCGGCGAAGGAGTCGATGGCGTGCGGTGGCGCTGGGTTGCGTGGCTGGAGAAGGCGACCGGCGGTGAAGTCGGTGGATTGCTCCAGCCAAAGCTCGGCCGAAGGCGGGGTGCCGGTGAGTCGAGGCGAGGCGGAGCTGGTGGGGGCCGTGGGCTGACGAAGGCGGTGGCGCTGGAGGGGCCCCCAAGCTCCTGGACGGTGGCGGTGAAGGCGGACGGTCGACGTGGATTGGCGAAGGTGAAGCGGTTGTTGACGAGGCGTGTCCGGCGAAGAGGAGTCGGTGGCGACGACGTCGAGGCGGAGCTGGGTTGCGGTGGCGGCGTAGGTTGTCGAGGGGTGGAGATATCGTCGGCTCAACGGCGTGAAGGCCAGAGCGAGCAGCTGTGCGAGTGTGCGACGCTGCAACGAAGCTCGAAAGCTTCGGATCTCTCCGCAGTCTGGGGAGCGCTGCCGGAGCTGTCACCTCCGGCGGAGATGCTCTCGTTTCTGTTGTGAATCGGCGGATGCTTGGCAAGGGAGCGGTGGCGGTGTTTAAATAGGAGAAGGGAGTCGGCCGGTAGATGGAAGGGGATCGGGCTTCGATTTGGCGAGAAGATTGGATTGAGGGAGATCGGGGGATTGATTTGATGGAGATGCGGCGGTCGGAGCGGGATATGGTGGCGCGAGATTCGCGGCGGAGGCGGAGGAAATCGCGGGCGGCGATTTTTGGGAAAGGTGGGCGGAGGAGGACGACGCGCAGTGGCCGTCCGATCGGCCGAGATCGGACGTCCACGATTGCAACACGTGGCGGAGCAATAAGGGGCGGGGCGAGCGCACGTGCAGTGCGCGTGCGGATGCCGCACGTGCGCTGCATGTGAGTTGTTTAATTTTTAATTATTTTATTTTTTTTTTAATTTTTTTTTTAATAAAACGAATAATAAATAATGCCAAAAACGGCTGACACGTGGCGGCACCAGGTGCTGCCACGTGTCAGCACCGGAAAATTCAAAAAATAATTAACTTGTAAAATCAAAAATAAATAGTAAATGACCTCGGATCGAAAAACTTTCTTCACGAAAATTGCTCGTCTCGATGAGATCTACAACTTTCATGAAGACACCAAAACCAAAATCGATCATTTGCACAAAGTGAATTTTTGGGGTATCCCATGTACATAGAATACCTTGATTTTTTGGGTTTTATAATTTTTATGTCATTTTTAAACAAGATAAAAATCCAGAAAAATATGGAAGAGTCAAAGATAAATAAAAGACACTTAATTCTAATTTTTTTGGATTTTTATTGATTTAAGAAAATATATACATAAAATACAAGGTCAAAAACCGCGAAAATATACAATGTACAAAAAAGGCCCAAAACCCAACTTTCACATATGAGCTCCGATTCACTTGAACTTGGTCTTGTTTTGAAGGTAATTGAATGTACATTAGTTCAAAAGTGAGTAGGATTCAATCGGACACTGGATGTGGGAGATATGTGGCTTTTAGTCTGAAAATCCTGAAATTAGGGTTTGGGTTTTTGGTCCACTTATTTGAGTTAGTTATTTTTTTGTATTTTTCCTTTATTCTTGTTAGTAATATGTACACAGTGGAAGTGGTTTTGAGTTATTCGGAGTTAGCATGAATGAGTTAAAAATCTGGGAAGTCAGGCTTATTTATAGGTCAATTTGGCTTGGATTTTTGGCTTCTTATTTTGTGCAGATTTTTGTGCTAAAATGCAATTCTTATGGAAACATGCATGAATGCTAATTATGCAAAATAGATGCAAGAATGCTGTTGATTTTTAGGGATTTGAGCTTAATAAATGAGATTTAGAGTGATGAATACGAGATTCATCATCCCCCTATACTTAAACCATGCTCGTCCCTGAGCATAAAAAGAAATGCCATGAGGTGAAATGAGATTGGGTTCCAAACCAAGACCAAGAGCTGAAGGTGAAAGTAAGCCTAAACTCAACCTTTGGATTATTTGTGTGTCGGAACTTCTGTGAGACTTAGAATTTTAAAATCAACAGCCCTCAAGTTCTACACATCATTGCTACAGTTTCGGCTCAGAAGTCATCTTAGATCAATCATCTTCCCAAAGTATACTCTTTGAACATTGAATAACCGACTCTTGTGTGTGAAGTATTTTAGCTCTTCCCACCCAGAATGCTGGACTACCGCACAAGCCTCCTCTCCAATAACTCGTCCTCGGGGAGTCAGGTATTTCCTTCTAAGGTCTGTCGCGCTGTGTTCACAATCGAATTGGGGGAGAAGATAGAAGAATGAGAAAAGAATTGGAGGGTGGCCAGTGTAGTCACCTCTCCTTGTGAAGATGGCCAGTGTAGACGAGTCTCCACCAAGATCTGCAGGTTTCTGGAAGCTTGGACCTTTTTGGTCAGATTTTATTTGGTAGTTGCTTCTTTGTATTTGGAATTTTTGGTGGTTCTGCTTGGATCTTGTTGTGCCCCTACGGATATAGAATCTTTTGTTTCCGTACATTTTTTGGGGTCTTAGAAAAATTGTGCCCAGCCGTCCATCCCTTTTCCGAAGCTTTATTTCAACCCGTACTCCGGTCTTTAGATTTCCACGCTACCAGAAAAGAAACTCACACAGTCTTCCAACATATGTTTGAGTTGAGCTAAGTGCATAGTGCGAGAGTACGAATTAATTCCCTATTCCAGAGTTGTACCCAGAATGAAGAGACCAGGTTAGACACTAAGAGTCAAACACTGTACATTGTCATGTGGAACTCAAAGAATTAAGTCAAAGACCTGAAGACTCTAAAATCCTATTTCTTGGTGAAGTTCCTCTGAAAATTAGGTGGATTAAGGTTAAGTCCAGACCACTCTCGGTTTCGGCTCATAACTCGGTTCAGAACCCAAAGACTTTTCACATATGTAAATGCGATGCTTGATGAAATGCGAGTGTGTGAAATGCAGACACTTTTTTTGTTTTTGATTTTGATTTTTTTTTGTTGTTGTTGTTGTTGTTGTTTTTTTTTTTAATGCAAAAATGAATAAGAAGCCATTTTTCAAAAATTTTGGGCAAGGTCGGTGTTAGTGAAAAAAAAAACTTTTTTTTTTAAGAAAATCCCACCCCGTAAATACATATAGACTTACGCGAAAGTACGAGGTATGGCTAAAATATATACATAGTATATACAGACCCCCCTATACTTAGCGAGTGCTGTGTCCTCAGAGCACAAGAAGCGTAAAGAAGACATAGCTCGGGCTAAGCGTAAGAGAGTGAAAAAGAAAAAGATTTACAAAATCGCCCCCCTATACTTAGACTGTGAATAGTCTAAGTATAGAAGAAGGGCGGAAAAGAAAAGAAAAAGAAAAAGAAGTGGTCAGGGTATGTGAATGAGGAGAGTATATACAGGTGGGTGTCGGTTCCCCCTATACTTAGGCTTTGGTCAGCCTAAGTATAGAAGAAGGATGGATATGGAGTGATCTAGAGATCGGAATGAGAAATGGTATATACATATGGCATCGGTCCCCCCTATACTTAGGCCTTGGCCTAAGTAGAGGAAGAAGCTGTACAAGGAGACCGATGTGGTCGGGAGGGAGGGTGGTTAGCCGATGATTAAGGCGGTTTATGGCTGATCTTCTTGTGAGCCTGCGGTGGGAGATCGTAATGATGAGTCGGAGATGAGGCATATGATTCCCAACTATTATCAGTGTCATCCTCAGAAATATCATGATGGATAGTAGATGAAATATTTGAGTCAGATGAAAAGTAACCATCATCAGAGTTATCCTCAGAGGAGTAGTATTTGAAAGTGGACACACTCCAGATGTTCATGTCTTTTTGTTTCTTCAATTGTTTCCTCAAAATTCGTTCCTTTTTAAGATCAATCAGTTTGTCCTCCGATGAATATTCAGATGCTCCAGTCTCAGTCAGTTCATAAGAAATAATTCCAGTGTACTTGTGGAAGGTAGGAGCATCAGCTTTGGATGAGTAATAATTAGGAACGGGAGTTGTCCAACGAGAATCAAATTTTGGATCCTTGCGAAGATATGGCTTTAGAGATGCCGAACAGACTTCACTCATGTAGACTACCTTTTCCGGACCTGATGAGGGATCATCAACCGATTCCTCTTCCAAAAGATCAAAGGTGACTTTCTTTTTCTTGTTTCGTGAAGATGTCGGTTCACTTGAGTACCCAGATGAATAGCCATTAAAATTCTTCTCCTTGGTCGGTGTTCGGGCTACGTGTTCGTTCTTTGTTTCCTGAATGTTGGTGCACTCTTGATTTGGGAGGATTTGGTCAAGATAATCAGAGTAGGTTGCTCCAGGGTGTGACCATGCAAATGTCTCAGGATCGTAGTAGAAAGCTGCGGGAATTGAGATATCGGGGAGAGTCTCTAAACCAATAGTCTCATTAACAAACTCAATCTCAGGTGTAGCAGTGGGGTAGGGCTCTTCTACCATTTCATGGTTGCGGTTGTTGGGGACTTCTTGGGTTACCTCAGAAAATCGTGGTTCCTCAAAGATTGTATCAGATCGTAATGATTCCAATGCCGTAAAATTTATCTCCCGAGTCTCACAATCGATACTCGCCTTGGCCAATGCCAAGAATGGTTTTCCGAGAATGATTGGAGACTGGGTGAATTCTCCTTGATGCTCAATGTCAATGATCGTGAATTCTACCTTGAGCGGAGCACCTTGGAATTTCATGATGACAGAAATGGTTCCTCTCGGCCTTTTTATCGATCGGTCTGCCAATTGAACAATCTCTCGTATCTTCCGAATTGGCCCGAGTTTGAGGTCCTGAAATACAGAGGTCGGGAGGATATTGATCGGTGAATCGTCATCAATACGAGCATGTGTGAAAATTGTGTCTTTGATTTCACAGTCAAATCTGGGCAACCGCTTCACTATGCGGCTCTTGGTTTTTCTCCTCAACACCAAGGAGGAGGCCATTGACAAGATACGTCTTTCAGTTTTTGTTCTAATCCTTCCTGACTTTTTGATGATTAATCTGTCCATTAGAAATTTCTTGAGGTCAGGGAAGTGTTCAATGGCCTTTATAATGGGAAGTTCAAAAATCAAGTATTTTTCCAGTGCTTCCCGTAAAGCAGGATCCAAATTCCTCAGATCTTCTTCAGATTCAATTTTTATGAGATTTTCTGATTTTCAATTTTTTTGTATTTTCTGTGTGGTGTGGCGATGTGGTGTCTTCCTTAGATGAGAAGGGTCCTTGATATTCAGAGTTTGGGTCAGAGGCATAGTCATTCCTAGGGGGATAATGAGCAGAAGTTTTGATGTTAGAATTATCCCTAGGTCTTTGGATATCCTCCAAATTTTCATCATGGAATCCAATCATTTCCTCATTTAGTTTAACACCCGATCCACCATAGAATGAGATTCCTCGGTCGGCAAATTTTTGAAATCTATCCTCTATCAATTCAAATCTCGTTTTTATCCTCGAAACATTATCCTCACAATTTTGTTCATGATCAACCACAGGAGCACTCGGATTTTGTTCAATAATTTCGTCTTCCATTTTTCTGTATATGCGGAGAGGAGAATTTCTTGGAATATCCATTATATAATCATTTCTTGAAAATTTTTCCTCAAAATTTATGGAAGGAGGCTGCTTATTTGGTACAGGCATGTGTGTTTGGTCTGAGTATAGTTCAGTCCTTTGATCATGATTGGTCAGATCTTGATATTGTGGAGTCAGCATACGGGGTTTATATGTGTCTAGGAGTTCAGTCCAGTCCTCTGTATGAGTATCATGTCTGACAAGGGGTCTGTCATGGTCAATCCAACGATGATGATCATTAAGCGCATGTCTTTCCATCTGGGTTTGGGTTCTCTGCCAGTCATGGGAGTTAAAGAGATTTTGATCTCGAAACGTTTCATTGGCGAGAGAGTGAGAATAAGGCGGTTCAGTCCAAGATGGTATGGTTGGATGATTTGAGAAAGGATTTAATGAGGTCGAAGTCATCTGCGGTTGAAAGCTTCCAGCAAATGTTGTAGGTTTAAACGAAGAGGAAGTAGTGGATTTGGGCCAAACCGACATAGATTTGTTTTCATAGTGGTGTTCGGTCATTTTTGAAGGAGTTGAGAGAAATGATGGGTTGGATCTGAAATTTGGAAAAATTTCCATGATGAGATTAAAATCAAAAGATGGGAGAGATGATTGTATGGGACAGAAAATTTATCAAAAGTGCGGCTATTGATCTTCGATATCGGTTCACGCACACCAATACAAACACAAGACAAACCCCGGGTTCACCAACTCACACGATGAAGCCGTAAGATTTCGGCTGATTATCTTTTCAATTTTAGTTGGTGATAATTCAATCTTGGCAAAAATTTTAGCGGGCTGAGATTTTGGATTTGGGCTCTATCCTTAAGTGTCGTCTCTCGCTCACTCAGAAAAATAAAATCATCCAAGGTCGGGGTTGCTCTCCCGCAGAAATTCTTGATTTTATGGGTTATTTGAGATCAGGTATATTTAGCAGTCCCGATTTTAATGAGGTGATCACTGAGAAATTAGATGAGCACAAATACACGTCTACCGTCCAGTCCCAATTTCCTTTAAAGTTATGTTATAAAACAAGAGGGAGGAATTCGAGAAAAACCAATGCACGTAGAAAACTATGATGAATGCTCAGATAGAAGACTTACAGTGCCTCCTCGCAATCTCCATGTGGGATGCTAGACAGAATTTGAAAATTATTCTATATGATGTGCAAGCCGATGGAAAAACCGCACCTAAGCAGAAAGTTCTATTAGCGGGAAGAATTGATTTAAATTTGGCTAAGTTTGAACGATCTATGTGCGTCTCAATTTAAAGTGCAGTGTGGCTTAAGATCCTACGAGCACAAGCAAAAAAAATGTAAATGCTCTGAGAGCCGTAAGTGCAAGTCTATCCTAATCGCCACTCAAGTCGGGCCCCACCCTCGCCGGAGAGTGAAACAGGCCACGACACACCACAGAATAAAGTTTAGAGGTCTTTTACACATGCGAGAGTCCAAAACGGACACCGCTGTAAAATTGCAGAAATTTAAAGTGCAGAAATTAAAATCCTAGACTCTACTCTCTCTCACGACTCGACTCAATCTTAAATTAATTGCGGTTTTTGGTGAAGTTGCGTCGGTTATTGAAAACCGCTCCACGTACAAGGTACCTCGCAGAAAAAATAAGAGAGAAAATGTAAGAGAGTGACTCAAAAAATAATATAAAAAAATAAATGCTGAAAATAAATTGCAGAAAAATGAAAATGAAATTTACAATGAAAAATTCGGGGGTCAGACTACCCGAATGCGGAAAACCGAACAAAAATTCTTAGACAAAAATCTGAGCCGTTTGCCTCCCCGGCAACGGCGCCATCTGACGAATCCGTAAATGTCGCTTTTAAGAATGTGTTTTTATCGTATTGTGCGTTGTAGGCGGCAATCGGAAACGGTCAAGAAAATACCACAAATAATTTGTTCAATTTTGATCTCGTGGTTTTATGTTTATTTTACTTGGGCAAGTCCCAAGGTCGATCACAAGGAGGCAAAGGAACAACCTAGAATTAAGTCTATCAAAGTTCGAGTTCGGTTTTTGAGGCGGTCTTTTTTTTGGAATTTTCAATGCAATAGAGGATGCAAAATGCAAATTTGGCCTTATTTCAGGGACTAAAATGTAAATGTCAACCAAACAATGTCCGAAAATTATGAAACTTGACCGAGATGTAAAATACGATGAAATAAGTGCACTATAATTTTTTTGGAATTTTTGGATGCAATATGATTTTTTTATGGATTTTTAAATGCAAACAAAAATGATTTTTAATATTTAATTTTAATAAATATCAAACCTACTTATTTTCGAGAATTAAAATTATCTGAGATCTATCACTAGGTGACGGATCTCAGAAAATCCTAAACTTCGAAAATGTGGGGTTTAATACCTATTAAAAATTAAATACTAAAATGTGCTAAATGATTTTTACAGGATAAAATATGCATGCAAATGCAAATCTTTTTGGGCACAATGTTAAGAATAATTAACTCTACAACGTGTGATTTTTCGAGAATTTTTAGAGCCACGGTTAATGAACTATCAATTTCAGAGCAAGAATTGGGTAAAATATACAATTTTTCACAAAATAATTATTTATTAATTAACCATCAATCATAAAAATACCCACAATATGTCAAAATGAAGAGAATTATTCAACGAACATCATGCATTTTTTAGATTAATAAAATAATGTATAGAAAAGGTCCAAAATAACAGGGAAACACAGGGGTACAGATGCAAATATAAATAAATAAATAAAACTGCAGTTGGGGGGTGTCTATGTAATTACCGATAGTATGGAGGGTCTCTACTGCAAAATATCCAAGTGGCACGTGCCAGGCACGTGCCCTTAGAAACGGGGGCTCAGGCGTGAATATGAGAAACTTCGGGGGTGCTCCTGTAATTTGCCCAACGGGTCACGTGCCGCGCACGTGACCCCTGGGTTGACTTGCGGCTGGAGTTCCCCCACGCACGTGCGCCTCACGTGTGGGGGCCTCGGGGTTCGAGCCCGGCTTACGGCGGTCTGGCGAGGCAGAGTGGCGGGCCGGCCGAAGCGGAGTGACCGGCGGTGCTGATGAAGCGAAGGGCGGTGACGTCGACGCCGAGGCGGCGAAGGAGTCGATGGCGTGCGGTGGCGCTGGGTTGCGTGGCTGGAGAAGGCGACCGGCGGTGAAGTCGGTGGATTGCTCCAGCCAAAGCTCGGCCGAAGGCGGGGGTGCCGGTGAGTCGAGGCGAGGCGGAGCTGGTGGGGGCCGCGGGCTGACGAAGGCGGTGGCGCTGGAGGGGCCCCCAAGCTCCTGGACGGTGGCGGTGAAGGCGGACGGTCGACGTGGATCGGCGAAGGTGAAGCGGTTGTTGACGAGGCGTGTCCGGCGAAGAGGAGTCGGTGGCGACGGCGTCGAGGCGGAGCTGGGTTGCGGTGGCGGCGTAGGTTGTCGAGGGGTGGAGATATCGTCGGCTCAACGGCGTGAAGGCCAGAGCGAGCAGCTGTGCGAGTGTGCGACGCTGCAACGAAGCTCGAAAGCTTCGGATCTCGCCGCAGTCTGGGGAGCGCTGCCGGAGCTGTCACCTCCGGCGGAGATGCTCTCGTTTCTGTTGTGAATCGGCGGATGCTTGGCAAGGGAGCGGTGGTGGTGTTTAAATAGGAGAAGGGAGTCAGCCGGTAGATGGAAGGGGATCGGGCTTCGATTTGGCGAGAAGATTGGATTGAGGGAGATCGGGGGATTGATTTGATGGAGATGCGGCGGTCGGAGCGGGATATGGTGGCGCGAGATTCGCGGCGGAGGCGGAGGAAATCGCGGGCGGCGATTTTTGGGAAAGGTGGGCGGAGGAGGACGACGCGCAGTGGCCGTCCGATCGGCCGAGATCGGACGGCCACGATTGCAACACGTGGCGGAGCAATAAGGGGCGGGGCGAGCGCACGTGCAGTGCGCGTGCGGATGCCGCACGTGCGCTGCACGTGAGTTGTTTAATTTTTAATTATTTTATTTTTTTTTTAATTTTTTTTTAATAAAACGAATAATAAATAATGCCAAAAATGGCTGACACGTGGCGGCACCAGGTGCTGCCACGTGTCAGCACCAGAAAATTCAAAAAATAATTAACTTGTAAAATCAAAAATAAATAGTAAATGACCTCGGATCGAAAAACTTTCTTCACGAAAATTGCTCGTCTCGATGAGATCTACAACTTTCATGAAGACACCAAAACCAAAATCGATCATTTGCACAAAGTGAATTTTTGGGGTATCCCATGTACATAGAATACCTTGATTTTTTGGGTTTTATAATTTTTATGTCATTTTTAAACAAGATAAAAATCCGAAAAAATATGGAAGAGTCAAAGATAAATAAAAGACACTTAATTCTAATTTTTTTGGATTTTTATTGATTTAAGAAAATATATACATAAAATACAAGGTCAAAAACCGCGAAAATATACAATGTACAAAAAAGGCCCAAAACCCAACTTTCACATATGAGCTCCGATTCACTTGAACTTGGTCTTGTTTTGAAGGTAATTAATGTACATTAGTTCAAAAGTGAGTAGGATTCAATCGGACACTGGATGTGGGAGATATGTGGCTTTTAGTCTGAAAATCCTGAAATTAGGGTTTGGGTTTTTGGTCCACTTATTTGAGTTAGTTATTTTTTTGTATTTTTCCTTTATTCTTGTTAGTAATATGTACATAGTGGAAGTGGTTTTGAGTTATTCGGAGTTAGCATGAATGAGTTAAAAATATGGGAAGTCAGGCTTATTTATAGGTCAATTTGGCTTGGATTTTTGGCTTCTTATTTTGTGCAGATTTTTGTGCTAAAATGCAATTCTTATGGAAACATGCATGAATGCTAATTATGCAAAATAGATGCAAGAATGTTGTTGATTTTTAGGGATTTGAGCTTAATAAATGAGATTTAGAGTGATGAATACGAGATTCATCAACCACCCCCCTCTTCTATTTAAGCTTTGCCTCCCCCTCATCTCCCCTGATCAGTCGGTAAGCTACCAAGTTTGAGGAGTGGTACTGACAGCGCTGCTCCCTCTTCATCTCCGTCCGGCGAGGTCCGAGGTTCCCCCCTCGTTGCAGTAAGCCTCCCCAGGCCCTGCTCTACTCTAGACTTCATCCCGTCGAGCCAATGCTAATCCACCTCCGTGCCATATTCATCGATTCGCTTAGCCACCGCCTGCAACTACGCCCAACCATATTTTCACCGGCTCTCCTCGGCCCCGCCGTTCCACCACGACCAATGACAACGATGCACTGGTCGCCTCCTCCGACGCCTTCCATCTCCACCAGCCAAAGAGCACGTCATTGGGCTTCACCCCTCTAGGTGCTTCATCGACAACTTATCGACTACTCCAGCGTCATCACCTTGGAGGATCCATCCTGAGGAGCTCCACCTCTAGCAGTGGGGAACCAACATCCATAAAGAACATCCTCGTACCAGCCATCTTCCTAGGTTGCTTTATCGACATCAAAGAAGCTGCCACTGAAACACATCCCCCACCCACGAGCCACGATGCCTGCCGGAGCACCTCCCGCTAGCAGCTCCACCACACGTCTCCATCGCTCCGCCTTTGACGGCCGGGTAGAGAACCCGAGACCCTCCCACGTGCTGAGCACGTGGGCGAGAGGGGACGTTTTGCAGCAATACCCTCGATGTTAGATTGATTTAAACTAATGCCCAACCTAGAGGTCATGTACGTCGCACGTGACCTTGTGGGCAATTTGCAGAATCCACCTAGAAAGATCGCTAAATTACAATCCGCCCCCGTCGCTCAAGGGTCACATGCTTGGCACGTGACCGCTTGAGATTTTTGTAGGAATACCCCTAGGGGTATATGTATTTACACATCCATATCTCGATGCATATTTTTATTTAGTATAATTACAGTGATACCCCAATATTCCCCCTCCACTTTGAAATGCTTTATCGCATTATTTTATTTTTTATAAAAAAACACTTTGTTCTTCAACTAATTATCTACATCTTGCCATATGTTTGACATTTTTGTGACCTATGGTTAATTATTAATTAATTATTTTGTGGGAAATTGCATATTTACCCATTTTGTGCTTTGAAATTCATAAGTGATTAACCATATCTCTGAAAATTTCCAAAAAAATCTTGGATTGAAGATTTAGTATGTTACATTGTGCCAAAAAAGAATTGCAGTTGCATGCATCATTTTCCTGCAAAAAATCATTTTACATATTTTAATCTTTAATTTTTAATAGGTATTAAATCTCATATTTTCCGATGTTTAGGATTTTTCTGAGATCGATCACCTAGTGATAGATCTTAAATAACGTTATCTTTTGAAAAAAAATAGCTTTAATATTTCTATAAATAAATATTGAAATTCACATCGTTTGCATTCATAAATTCATAAAATATTTATCTTGCATCCAAAATTTCCAAAAAAAATATAGTACATTCATTTCATCATAATTGTCATCTTGGCCATGTTTCATATTTTTCGGACATCGTTTGATTGATATTCATTTTTTAGTCCTTAAAATCGGTAAAAGTTGCATTTTGCATCCCAAATTTTCATTAAAATTACAAAAAAGACCGCTTCGAAAACCATGTATGAACTTTGATAGACAAAATTCTAGGTTGTTCCTTTGCCTCCTTGAGTTTGAACTAGGGACTTGTCCAAGTAAAATAAACATAAAATCGCATTGATTAAAATTGACAAAATTTCTTGTGATTATTTCTTGATCGATTCTGATTGCTCGCCTACAACGAAACAACATTAATTCAAACGTATGATAATTCACGACAATTAAGCAGGGAAATTTCCGGACTCGTCAATTACAATGCTTACTTTTCTTTTTATTTTTCTGTCATTTATTTTTGATGATTATTTTGACAGTTCTAATCCATATTTCTATGTTGATCTTTCTGACGAGGAACCAGGTGGCGACGGCTATCTCTTAGGAGGTGAACACACCCGAGTCGTACGGAGGTTGCCTATTCCTCTTATGAGACGACTAAGAGAGGAGCAGAGAAAGAAGGAGAAGAGCAACCTTGCCTTAGCTTTTTATTTTCATTTTTGTGAGGAGAGAGTTTTACTTTATTTTTAAATTAGTTTGTAATAATTTGGACACTGCCACATTTAATGAAGTCCAAAGCCCTAATAGAAGCATTTCTCTATGGTTTACTTCGCTTGGACTTAGTTAAATAATTAATTGCTGGTCACTTGAAGTTGGAAATCGCACACCATGAGAGACTCCATACAACACTTGCAGGACGTATTCTGGCGGGCACCGAGGAGTCTCCAAGAGCGGACATTTGGAGCCATTTTTGAGTTAATAGCATTGGTTCTTCCCGATAATAACAATTATTGTTCAAGGTGATTTATCTCTTTGCATATCATGCATGTAGTATAGGTTTATATATTCTATGTTGCATCACGCATGGAGAGAGCTGGGAAGCACTATAAGTCTCCTTACTTTGCATACATCATTTGATATGAGAGTGAGATTTCCACTCTCATATCCACATGCATTGATTTTATGCCTTCTCCCCTTTGTTCATATAATGCATGATCAAAAGAAAATAGAGAAAGATCGTTAGGCGGTTTGTTATGAAAAATACTCAAAAAATGGAAAATCGAAAAATAAAAACAAAGGGGTTGCTAATAAAACTTCAACCTTATAAAAATTATAATGAAAATCATTGGGTTCATAAAGCCCTCATTGTTTTCAAGCAACATCTAGACCGATTGAGGCACGACCCCTAAGGATTAGGGCCCAAAACCCGATCCATGGCAGCCTTGATTATCACCTGGGTTGGCAAAGTGTTAGCGCTTCTATCGTACATGACCGAGTAGGGCCCTGTCGACGATGGTCATGGTTGTCCGATCGGGTCAAAGAGATAAGATCCTATGATAACTGTATGCTTAAGAGTTCTTCCCTCTCATCCTTGGTTGGGGAGTAGGCTATGCTCCAGTGAGGTTGCAAAAGCTTTCGCCTTGACCTCATGTTGTCTCCAGATGTCATGGGAGATCCTTGGAGGTCCGACAAAGATAATCGTCACAGGAGAAGGCATGGAAAGCTATGAAGATGGCTAACAACGTCTGATCATCGGAGGTGAAGATTCAGTTCGGAGCTTGCCCCAATTGCCGATCATCAAAGAGCAAGTGTCCTACAGGTTTAGTGATAATGATAATCGAAGTAATATCATGTGCATGCGTTTAAATAATGGGGTGGATGAAGATCTATGAGTGTGAAAATACTAGAGGTCTAATGTTTGTGAATTAGGGTTCTAGAGAAGGGAATTGATGAGCAGATCCTCCCGCTTAAACGGTGAGTTCATGGTGGAGGTCGAGGTCTGCTAGATTTGAAATAAGGAACTATGCACATCTATGGATAATTCAAAGAAAACAAAACTTAAATACCTGAAAATTATATATATGGACTGAGGTGAAGGACGAGCATGTGCTAGAGGATCAAGGGAACCTATAGTCTTCGCTTGACGAGGGCAACTCACCTCAAAGCTTTAACAGTCACATTGCGATCGTAACATGGCCCATCAACCATGGGTTGGCACCGGAGTTCTTACACCGTCATCACTCTCTAGTTGCTCCTCGATCCTGTCACGAAAAGGAGTTGGAGACTAGGTGAAGCCTCACACAAGGGTGGACATGGTTAAATCTCAACGGTGATGACCTATTTAAAGAAAATGACTGGAGGTTGAAGACGGATTCCACAAAGGTTTCAACCGCTTGCATAGGCATGGATGATAGATGGATATGGAGGTCAAGGTTAGGGTGAAGGAGAGGGTAGTTTTATCTGTGTTAGGGAATGGTCGGCTGTCAGAGATGGTTGTCAAAGATGTTATAGAATTTGGGGAAATTGGTTGGTTGGTGGAGATGCAATGCTTGGAGGTAGTGGGGATAAAGGTTGGCGATACACCTCAACCGTTTGATCATGCGATCAAACGACCACCATTTGGGTGCTACTCAATGGCTGAGATGTGCTTGATCAGATTGATCAAGCGGTCGAAAAGCAAGCGAGGGGGATTGAAATGTAGTTGTCAACTCAAGGCGATCAGACAATCTAGATCATGCATAGGATGGAGAGGAGGTCTAGGTACATGGAGACATCTGGTTGGGCCATACGACCAACCAGGAAAAAAGGAAAAAAAGTTTAAATCAATGATAAATGTAAATAAAATAATTAGGAGTAAAATTAGAAAAAAATGATGAACATGGAAGTTCTAGATCTCGATTAGATCTACAACTTTCATGCAGAACTCAAAGAGAAAATACATCATATGTAAATAGTAATATTTTTGAAAGTATTTTTAACGAATACAAACACTTGCTTTTATTTTCTTTTGCTATTTTTTGGTATTTTAGTTTATATTTAATGTTAGATTAATTATCTACAATATTAACCTAATTTTCATTTGACTTTATAAATAAGAAACACATAAAATATTTGTACCATAATATAGTTGCTTATAGACATTAATTAGTGTTAATTATTTACAAGAGGTTATTTCTCAAATAATGTTTAAATAAAGTTAGTGAATTCCTTGAGCTAGAGAGATAATATTTCTAAATAATGTTCATAAATCTGGGATTTATCACCCCCTTATACAGAAGCTAAGCTCATCCTCGAGCTAATAAATGAAGAATGAATTAGTCAGTTAATTGATTCCTTGACTGTGCATGTGTACATATAAGGTTTGACCAATCCTGAGCACTTGGTTTTAGAGATCTTAAAATTCTAAGCTCGTTAGGGTCTTAACAAAAAAAATTGAACTTATCTAATTATCAGACTCTCTAAATATATATAGATAAATAAGAGGTATGATAGTTTATAGTTGATCGCATTCACAAGTGTCGAGTCAAGATGTTACCCAAGGTTCCAGTCAAAGAAACTTTCCCCAGGACCTAATTCCAAACACTAGGGAGTAAATTTAGGCTTGCTTCAATTCACCATCTCAGTATTTTGTCAGTCTTAAAAAATGTATATGCAAGATCAATTGATATAGGATTGTGTCTTTTATTATCTCTTTCTTTCTCTCATTGGAACTATGGCTCTCTCAAGTACCTTATTAACTCAACACGTATATTTTTGTTGCTAATAAGTGTCCATCAAATGAGGTTGAGTCATATGTACTTGTTTTCTGGGAATGCTCCGGGGTGTGTCACTTTTTAATATCTAGTATAGTTTCGACATCCAGACTTGTATCGCTTCTACACCTTTATGAGGTACTAGCCTGACTCATAAAAACCTTAAGATTTTGGTCCAAGTGGACACTTAAAGGTTGGGAGTGCTTGATACTGGTGGGAGCCTTTTGATTTTACTTTGCGGTGACAGAGCTTTTCTTTTCATTTTTCTTTATTTTATTTTCTTTCTATCTAGCTCCACTACTTTTACCAAGAGTTGATGCACAATGATCATCATTTTTTTTTATTTCATTACACCCTGGCACTAAGGCAAATGTCAAGAGATTAGTACAAGAACATGTTCTCATACTGGATAAAATTGCTGACACTCAGGTTTCATGAAGCCTTCATTAATTTAATCCAATCCTCTAACATCATAAGATTGGGTCCAAGCTTAAATCTCAAATATCAATTCCTCAAGTAAAACCTCAACTCACCTCATCATAAATGTAGTCGTGCATGTGAAGTGTTTGTCATATTTTTTAAGGATAAGATTAAGCACGCAATATAACTCATATATCTTTCAAATTAGGCAAATATAAATTATTAAGTCCAAGACCCTAATGATTATGATAGGTTAACTATTTAACCGACTTCTGCAAGGGTCTAAATATAATACCCTCACTAAAAATGAAGATAAAATATCGTTGAGGTGACCATTCACAAAAGTCGATTAAAACAATAATCAACCCACACAACTTATAGAAAAAGCGGACAAGTATGAAGGGTGTCGAATATAGGGAGAACACAAGGAGAACAAAAAAGTAGAAAAAAAATTCAAGCAAGTGTGAATAAAAAAATTATTATAACCCTACAATATATGGTAGGTTGTCAAATACAGGGAGAAAGGGGGATAGACAAAAATAATGGACTAAAGAAAGACAGTAAATGTTTTTGGGATTTTAAGGTTTTAGAATTTTTGTGGGTTTTTAAATATTTATTTTTTTGAATTTTTTTGAATTTTTTAGATTTGTAATTTTAGATTTTAATTTTCCTTTTACAATTTCTTAATTTTAATTTCTTTTATTTTTAATAAGATAATATAAAAGTAATTTCCATAACTAATTTTAATCTATATTAGATATAATAAAATAAATACATAAATCGAAACAATTATTTGTGGGATTTTTTGAGAATTTTTAATATTTTATAAGGATTTTAGAGTTTTTTAATTTTTTGTAGGTTTCTTTTCTATTTTTAGGGATTTTTCATCTGTAGATATAAAATATTATAAGAAACAAAATATATAATATTGGAACAAATGATAATATTCAACAAATTCAAGGGTTTACTTGCAAACAGTCCAAAAAATATAAAGCATAATTAAAATATTACAAGACTAAACAAAAATGAGACAAAAGGGGGTCGTATATGCAATTTACCCCCATGTGCGCACAATCATGCAGCCGAGGATGAGTCACTAGAGCAATGGATGGCCCAGATGCGCCTATACCCCTTCGTCTGGACGTCTATGATTAGATCTACAAATGAGATCGACGGTTGCTAGTGCTTCAGATCCTACGTCAACGACTCCTCCTAGAGATCGGCTCTTGATCGAATGGAGGAGATGTCGGGTGGAAGAATAGTTGAAGAGCTGGGCATTGAAAAGCTTCGAATAAATGGATATTGCACCTCCGGTCCTCTCTTGCTGCGAAGTGGCCCAAAATGATCCTGGAATGGATGCACAACAGCTGAATGCTTCCGAATTGTCCAAGGCTCGTCATAGGAGTACTGAATCATGTGAGTCCTAGAGCTACCTTATGAGTTTCAAAATCACCTCAAACGAGGATCTGGGGCTTCAGAACTTGCAAGTTTAGAAGTAGGGGAAAAAACGAAGCCTCCGGGAGTGTTAGCGGGTAGGAATGAGTGGAGATGAGGTGAGGCAGAGCTCGCCGACGAAGTGGTGGAGAGGGCGAGCTAATCACCAGATCTTATGCGGACTCGAGTGTACGGAAATGCCTGGAGTGTGGAGAAAATGAAGAGGAAGAGGATGGAGGTGTCGTCGAGGTCAGAGAGGATCTGATCGATGAAGGATGAAGGCCGGAGCTCCGAGCTCCGACGGACATTCTCCTTTTTGGGAGTTTTAGGAATATTAAATGAAATCAAAAGAAATAAGAACAAATATACACTACTGACTAACCTAGGAATGAAAAGAACAAGAGATAGAGACCCTCACAGGACCTATAGAGGTTGGAAGTGGAGCTCGCGGTGGAGTGGCGGCACAGCTCAGATCTACCTTGAATTAACATCGAAATCATGCGCCTGGCCCTATAGTAGGGGTCGGTTGTCACCAGGAGCTTCGATCGATGCTAGGGATAGGGTTTTTGTGGTGGAAGAGGGATCAAACTAGAATGGGAGGTAGAGGCGATAATTTATACCCGTGCGATTTGAATCGAGGAGGGCATTCAATATAAAGGTTCCTCGATCGAGAAATCATGAAGATGTGTATGTGCTTCGATTGAGGAACATGTTTGCAGAAGGAATCGATCCAAATGGATGAAAAAAGCGACGAGAAAAAATTGAGGAAGTAGGGGTCAAAAAAGGTTGATGACTGCGCCTAGCAACTTGGGTTAAGTATGCAAATAATCAAGGGTTGTTGTGACCTGAATCACCGAGCGTAATCAACGAGAAAAATTTATAAAACCACTTTAAAAAATCAATCAATGAAAAGTAATGTAAGCGATCATTGCTATTTAATTTACTGATATAGCGATCAGGGTCGAACACATGGAGCACGAATGAAAAACTCAGTAGTCAAATTTCAAAGTAAAATAAAATAAATTTTTAGTGGTTTTCAATTTTTCAAATTTTTTTATTTTCAAATAACGAACAATATGCACAAGGAAAGAAATACACACACCACACTCTTAAAAACTACAAAGAAAATATTTTTGGGTTTTATAAATTTTAAAATATTTTTGGTAATTTTTCAAAGTTTTTTAGGTGTTTTTGTATTTTTCTAAAAATCGAACAGTGGCAAAAAAGTAAATAGTGCACAGTCTGGAGTAATTTGTATCTTAAAAATATTTTACGTGCCCAAAACTCTTGGGAAATATTTATATCTAAAGTATAAACAAATATCTACACATAAGAACTGAAATCACTATTTTTGGAATTTTATAGAATTTTCTACAATTTTCTAAGTTTTTTGATATTTTGCATTTTTTTGGGTTTTATAAATAGTTAATGCGTGAAATTTGGAAAGAAAATAAAAGACAATAAAATACACCTAATCTAATTAATTTGGAATTTTTAGAGCAATAATCAAATTTTTATGATTTTTCAACTTTCAAGCAGAGAAAATGACACTATTTTTGATTTTTTATATATCAAATAAAAACAAAAGGCAATGAAATTTATATACAAGTGAAGAGGAATAACAACAGGAATATATAAAAATTTTTGTAGAATTTTTTGACCATGAAAAGCATTTATTCAACAAGATAAAGCATGCAAAAGTAAGTCTAGAGTACAAGGACTTAAATGCAATTATTTATTGTTTTTGCATGAAAGGATAACAGAAATAAAAGTTCGGGAAACTAATGCAAATTACCTAGTTATAGGTCGTCTGTTGCACGTGATAGAGCTGGAAGGGACTTTTTGTAAATTCTGAAATCTCTAGAGACTTTTCTGTGAATTTACCGATTTTTCTTTTATTTTAAAAGACCCTCACCTAGGTTCGTTTCTTTTCTTCCAAGCAAAAGGAAAATGAGAGGGGGCAAGGGGGGCGCCTCCGCCCTCTTTTCTTCTCACCCAAGCCACCCAGACAACAGCAGGCGGCGGAGGCGCCGCGATGGAGCTCCAACGATAGTGGCGAAGTGGATGGGGGCTGGCGAAGGAAGAAGGTCCATGCGGCATGGTCGTGAGGTGCAGGCGGGGGTGATGTCGGGCGCACGCGCGCTTGCAGCAGGTGGCACTGGCGGTCGAGTTCTTGGAGGCGTCGACAGTGTTGGTGCGTTGGGGGGTGCAGAGGACGAAGACTGCACATGGACAGGCGACGCGTTGGAGGCTGGGTCGTAGGCACGACAGGCGTTGCCTAACGTTACTGGGCTGCGGTGCGTGTGGGCTCATGCAGTGGGTGCTGCTTGGCATGACTTGGCGTCGCCTGGTGCGGCTGGGCTACGGCGCGCGCGGGCTGGTTCCAGGCGGTGGCGCTGGAGCAGTGATGAGCGAAAATCCGACCACTCGGATAAAGGTACTAATCGGTCGTTGCGACCCGAGCAGTCAAATGCACTCGATCAAGAAAAATGAACCACTAATAGAGATAAAATCAATCAAAAATGCGAAAGCGGTCCTGCTATTGGATTAACCTGGTATAGCGACCAGGGTCGAACTCAAGGAGCACGGGTTGGCCTCTCGGCCTACGAAGTAGTAAAAAGGAATAAAATGAAAGAACAAAATATTTTTAGTGGTTTTTAATTTGTTTTATATTTTTTGGATTTTTAATGTATAAAGAAAATAAGAAAAACAAGTAAACACACACTTCAACAAATTATTAAATGAACTAAAAAAATCACTCAAAAATTCAAACAAAATATTTTTATGTGTTCTATAATTTTTAAGTGTTTTTGGTGAATTTTTGAGAATTTTCTGATGTTTATTTAATTTTCTAAAAATCTAAAAGTGGCTGAAATCAAAGGTATTGTCCAGCCGAGCTCAAGAGGCCTCGATAAAATATCCAAAGCCCCAAATGAGCTGGGAGGTAATTATCCTGTAAAGAGAATTAAACAAGGAAAATTTACGTACCAATTTATTATTTTTGGATTTTTGGTTTAATTACTAGAATTTTTATAAGTTTTTAAGTGTTTTTCAATTTTAGTAGTTTTTCGGTAATGAAAAAAAGCCAAAATTGGCTAGAAAATCAAGCTAAGCAAAATAGACAATAGGCAATTTTTTTGTAATTTTTAGACACTATTTAATATTTCTTTGTGATTTTTAAAGTTAGACAGTAGCAAAATTAAAGGTTTTTGATTTTTTAAAAATAACAAATGAAAACAAAAATGTCCTCAAAAATCCACGAAAATTTTACACCATGGCAGGAGCCATGTGTCCAATTTTCGTTGGATTTGGAGGTGATTTGCTATTTTATTCAAAAATAAAGAGAGGGCATTGTGCATAGGGACCAAAGTGCAAATACCCAGGAGTCTGGGGGGTCTGGTGCAATTTACCCAGCAAAACACGCGCCACGCGCGTGCCTGGGGCACTCAGGAACCCAAATGCAATAAAAATAAGTCCCGAGGACTTATTGGTAACAGGTACCAAAAGTCCAAGGGCTCATCTGCAAAATACCCACAAATATCACGCACATGTTGAAATAAACGACGCACAGGGGTATAAATGCAAATAAGTAAAAACTTTCGTTCAACTGTTAACATCCAGAACGATAGGGCATAAGATGCAAATATCCCAACAAACCACGTGACGAAGCACGTGTCAGACCATGTACAGGGGTATATCAGCAAATAAAAACAAGCGCACGGGTCTCTATGCAAAAATACCAAAACTTAAACAACTACGCTAAATATTTACAAGACTAAAAACAAAATAAAATAACTAAGAGGGCCTAAGGGTAAATTACCCTTTATTATGCGGGTCGGCTGGATGGAGGGCACGTGGCGCATCCGACGGTGGTGAACATCGGCCGCTCCACAGCTGGTGTCCTTAGGTGAATCCGACGGCGAGGGTTCGTCCACATGGGCGATCGAACGGTGTGGGGCGCAGATGGCTAACCCTGGCGCATCGGATGGCTGGAATCGGTCCTCCTGATGATCGGGCGGTGACTGCTGCTCCCCAGATGGACGGTGTCGATGAAGTCTGGAGCTGGAGGACTAATCGAACGGTGGAGGAGGATCCTCGAAGAACAGATGACCGGCGAAGTTCGTCGGTCCGGTGGCTTCGCTCCAGGGCTCCTCTGCTGCGCCTGAAGGTCGGAGAAGCTCCGCAAGGGTGTTCCGCAGCTGGTAGTGGGCTCCGATGATCCAGCCGAGCTCTGAGGAGCTCGAGCAAGGTCGGCGGAGCTGGGCTCCTGGCTGAATGACGAAGGACCTCAGATGGCCTTCGTTCGACCTGCAAAGCAATCCAGAAGACTCGCGGGTCGAGGGCAAACTGCCTCGACCCGTTAGGCGAGGTGACGATGGAAGGTGGGTCGCGGCGGATGAGCTCCGGCAAAGTGGGGACGGTAGAGCTCCAATCCCAGCTCCTGTGCGAGCTGGGTTGGATGGGGATATGGAGAAGGTGCGCTGGATGATGACGAGGGCTATGGCGATGCCCGATGATCGAATGGTGGTCGGAAGCGATGGGAATCGACGATGGACGGTGACGGAGCAATTTGGGGGTAAATGAAAATCAGCGAAAAAGAAAGGCAATCGGAGCTACCTGGGTGGACGAGGAGACTGGGGAGGAGCTGGGGAAGCTCCTGGTCGTTGCCTCGAGGAGCGTCTCCCTCCGAGGCTCGGTGCTCACGCTGGTGGCGGAGCAGCGGCGGCGTAGCTCGCCGGAGCGATGGATTCTCTTCTCCCCTCGCTTCGACAGGCTCGACCGCGAGCTGTCACTCTCGCGCACTCTCTGGAGCTCACAGGTGAAGGATTCGAATGGCCAAAGATGGGGAAATGAGGTGGCGGAGCTCGCTTATGTATGGGTGCAGGTCTGGGAAGAATGGCTCGGGTCCGGCTCCATGGAGCACGGATCCCTAGGATCTATGTCGGGCGAGATTCTCGGGTACCTGGGGAGTGATTAGGACCCTGGGTTAGGCTAAATGGTGCTCGGGTCTGGCAGGGATAAATGGGGGAAATCGGGTTCTCGAACCAGACCCGTGGGAGGTGGTCCTGGGGGGGGTAGTTGACTGGGCGGTCAACACTCCTCAGGACCAATAGGAACAGGCCACGTGGCTTAATCTTGGAGGTGAAAATTAAGGTAGCAAATGGCCGAATTTGCAAAAAGTTAAAACATGAAATATTTTTATTTTATTTTTTTCTATTTTTTAGTGATTTTTAATAATTTTTTCGAAATAAAAATAAGGTATGTACACTATATGTACTATATAGGTATATGTACACTATTAGGATTTTTAATTTTTGATTTTTAATTATTATTTTTATGCAATTTTATTCCTATTTTATATTTTTATTTATTTTCATTATAAAATAAGGAATAAAAAGATATTTTTATTTTATTTTATTATTTATATATAGGTAAAATAAATACATATATACACTTATATACATGGTATATTTACAATATATTTTGTATTTTTAATTTTGTTATTTTTATTTGGTTTTTGTTTTGATTGTTTTTATTTTATTTATTTACATTATATAATAAAGAATACTTACAAAAACTATAAAGATTAATTTTATTTATTTATAGGGCTAAATAAATATGTAGGTGAGTCTATGTACAATGTGAAAGTGATATTTTTGTTCTTTTTTTTTATTTTCATATTTTTATCTTGTTTTTATATTTATAAATATAGACACATATTTACAAGCCTATTTTTGGTGAGGAAAATACCTTTATTTTATTTACATAAATATTTACACACATGAGCCCCTATCTCCCTCTACTTTGGCTTTTATGCGGTCAGGCCCATGCTGAGCCCTCCCTTGGGTTAGGTTGCTCAATATTTATTCTAAATATTTCCCTCTTTTTCTTTTTAATCTTTATTCTTTTATTTATGCACAAAAACATGCTAATTATAGGTTTTTACACAATGCATGCTTTTGGTAATTATTCCTATTTACATATATCTACATGCATTTGCAAAGGTTTTTGTAGCTAAAATATAAGAATAAAGAGTGATGAATGAGTATTCATCACCCCCCTATACTTAACTTTGCTAGTCCCTTAGCAAACACTTATTTGAAAAAGAAGTGAAAAAGAAAGAAAGACAAATAAAAAGAGGATGTACATGGATCAAGGTTGATTATTAAACTTGCCTTCATTAAATTGGGGTATGGAGCTCGATCAGATCTTTGGATTATTGGTGTGTCGGAACCTTATTTGGACTTAAGTCTAAAACTCAACAGCCTCTAAGTTCCACTAATCTATAATCAAGACTCCTCAATGCTCCAGATCAGAACAAGTCATCAATCACAAACCCTGAAGACCATGAATCTTTTCTTGTCCTGTGCATGTGAGGTCTAAGCTCGCCACCTCAGAAATGGCAACTTGACAACCCTCCCCAACAAGGTAACTCTATGACCTCAATCTGGCCACTCTTTCCTCGAGGAGCGGGGTATTCCCTTCTAAGTTCAAGTTCAACCGGCTCAAGAAGAGGAGGAAGAAGAGAATGGGTCAAGGCCAGTGTAGCCAAGTACCCTTGGGAGCTTGACCAGTGTAGCCAAGTCTCCCTGCTGCAAGCTACATCAGGTGGATCATGAAACTCAAGCTTTGCTTATTGCACTCTATATACATACTCCGGTGGGATTATCATTTTCTATCAGACCCACCACTTTTTTGGAGTTATTTTCTTTTTGCACATTTTTTTTTCAAGTGCATCTGTACAACATATACATGTGCAGCATATATACAAGGAGTTTTTCCTCTTGAGCCAGTAGACTATCCCTCTTTTGAAACTTTATTGCAACCCACAACTCCCGTCTTTAGACCTCATGGCAACCAGACCAAGTTGAGACGCACTTCCTTCACTAAAAGAAGAAGAGAGGTTCTGCCTAGAAGTACTACCCCTCATATGCTACCCCAAGTCAAGGAAGAGTGCCTCCTCACCACCTCATCCGTGGAGAGCTCGGTGCATAGTGCTGGTGTCCAAGTAAAGCCATAATCTATATGAGTCATGTGTTGTTGTGAAGTGCTCTACTTAGGTTCATTGAGATGACATGTGATCATAGCCTAGTAGACTCAAAGAATTAAGTCACCATGGACATGAAAAGCCTTAAACCTAAGCCTTATAAGGTTCCTCTTAGAAGTTAGGTGGATTAAGATCTTAATCAAGCTCCATTTCTCAATTTGATTCCAGGCTAGTTTAAATGTCAACTATCATCCAGAGAAACTATATACATATGTACAAAAGATGCTATTTACACAAATTTTACAAACATGCAAAATTTTTGAAAAATGTTTTGAAATCTTGAATGGATGATGCATGAAGTGCAAGTTTTGTAAAAAGATATTTACACATATTTACAAGAGATTTTTGCAAACTTTTGATTTTCAAAACATTTTGGAAAAATTTTGTACTATATACATAATTTTGATACCAAAAATATTTACACAAACTTTACACAAAAGATTTTTGAAATCATTTTTAAAAAAATAATTTGTACACTAGCTATTTATGTGCAAATAAAAGAATGTTTATGTACATGAAAATTTTTTTAATTTTTGTGATTTTTAGCCATTTTATTTATTAACACACTCACACAAAGTACGGGTTATGGCTAAAGTATATATGAAATATATACACACCCCCCTATACTTAGCTCGAACGATGTCCTCAGAGTCAAGAGCGATGAAGAAGACATAACTCGTGCTAGGTATAGGGAAGTGAAAAGAAGGGCTATATACAAAGGAAAATGAATGAAATAGAAAAGTCAAGAGGGTCTCGGGTCTTCCCCTATACTTAGGATTAAATAATCCTAAGTATAGCAGGCTGTACACTAAGGGAAAACCGAGTGGAGAATGTACAGGGTCTACCCCCCTATATAATCCTAAGTATAGCAGGCTGTACACTAAGGGAAAACCGAGTGGAGAATGTACAGGGTCTACCCCCCCTATACTTAGGGTAAAATATCCCTATGTATAGGCAGCAAAACAGGGGTAGGCGGAAACAAAAGAAATACCCAAAAGGTCTCACATCCCCCCTATACTTAGGGTAAAGTGCACCCTAAGTATAGCATAATCACAAGATGAAGAAAGGGATGTGGGACTAAAGAATGTAGTGATATGGACATCTGAATCTATACAAGGCGGAAGATCAGTGAAACTCAGGCGTGAGATGCATTAGATGTGAGTCAAAGACCACATCTCACGCAAAATGAATAGGGGTAAGATCAGCGACCCGCAGCTCATGATCTAGAAATGGCTTGAGCCGCTGGTCGTTCACTCGAAAGGTACTCTCAGAAGACAACTCAGATATGTCGATGCTACCGTTGTCGTGTACCTTTCTGACCAAGTAGGGTCCCTTACATTTGCTCTGTAGCTTCCCTGGAAATAGACGTAGCCTCACATCAAACAGCCATACTCTCTGTCCAATCTCAAAATGCTTGTGGCTGATGTGAGAATCATGCCACTCCTTCACTCTCTCCTTATAATGTAGGCTGTTTGAGAAAGCTGTATCTCTAAGCTCCTCCAGGGCAGCTAACTATGCCCTCCTCTGGTCTCCCATACCATCTGGATCCATAAGAATATCTGTAACTGCCCAAAGTGACTTGTGCCTCAGCTCAACAGGTAAATGGCACGGCTTGCCATATACAAGGCGAAAGGGAGATGTGCCCAATGGTGTCTTGAAAGACATCCTATATGCCCACAAGACCGAGTCCAAAAGCTGTGACCAATCCTTTCGGTCAGGGCGGACGACTTTCTGCAATATCGTCTTGATCTCCCTATTCGACACCTCGGCTAGACCATTCGTCTGTGGATGGTAAGGTGTAGCAACACGATGGTCTATACCGAACTCGCTAGCAAGGGCCTTCACCTGGTCATTGATGAAATGAGACCCCCCATCAGAAATCAGAACTCATGGAATCCCGAACCGCGTGATGATGTGCTTCCTCAAAAATCTGCAAACTGTCCTCGCATCAGCGGCTCGGGCGGGGATAGCCTCAACCCAACGACTAACATAATCTACGTCTAACAGAATGTACTCAAATCCCTGACTCTTAGGGAATGGACCCATGAAATCGATGCCCCATGCATCAAAAACCTCACAGAAGTGAATGGGCTGCATTGGCATCATATCACGCTGTCCACAAGTGCCCATCCTCTGACAGTCAGTACACCTCTTCAAGAACTCATCAGAGTCCTTGAAGAGGGTAGGCCACCACAAGCCGGATTAGAGCACCTTCTGTGCCGTTCTCCTCTCATAATGATGTCCTCCTGCCTCGAGCTTGTGGCAGTAAGTGAGGACGCTATGGTGTTCCTCCTGAGGAATACACCGACGCCAGACGCTATCCCCTCCTTCGTGGTAAAGGATGGATCCTCCCAATTGTAGGACTTGGCCTTCGCAAGGAAGATCTCAAGCCTCTGCCTGGGACAATCTTGTGGGACCTTCCCAGCAACGAGAAAGTTCACAATATCGGCATACCACGGGAGTGAGGCGATAGCAAGGATCGCCTCATCTGGGAAGGTATCTTGAATGGGGTCAATCTTCTCAGACTCCTCAGGCTGCTCTAAACGGGAGAGATGATCCGCCACCACATTCTTGACTCCAGGCTTATCCTTGATCTCAATGTCGAACTCCTGGAGTAGAAGGATCCATCTAGTAAGTCTATCCTTGGCATCCTTCTTTGCCATGAGGTACCTGATGGCGGTGTGATCTGTATACAAAGTCACTCTAGATCCAATGATATAAGATCGAAACTTATCTAGGGCAAACACTACGGATAGCATCTCTTTCTCTGTAACCGTGTAATTCCGCTGGGCGGAATCCAATGTGCGGCTAGCGTAGTGAATGGCAAATAGAACTCCATCCCTCCTCTGTCCCAGTACTGCCCCTACGGCAAAATCGGAGGCATTCGTCATGATCTCAAATGGGAGAGACCAATCAGGCTGCTGGAGGACAGGAGCCTCAATCACACACTGCCGAAGAGTCGCAAAAGAAGAAAGACACTTGTCATCGACAAGGAACTCGGTGTCTTTCGTCAAGAGGTCAGTCAACGGCCGGGCAATCCTGCTGAAATCCCGAATAAATCTCCTATAAAATCCAACGTGCCCCAGGAATGACCGTAGCTGCCTCAAATTGGACGGCGGTGCGAGTTTTCTAATGACATCAACCTTGGCCGGATCCACCTCCATGCCCCTGTTGGAGATGATGTGGCCAAGCACCGTCCCTTGAGTCACCATGAAGTGACTCTTCTCCCAAGATAGAACCAAATGGTACTCAATACATCGCTGGAGTACTCGGTCTCGGCAGTCAAGACATGAGTCGAATCCGTCGCCGTAGACCGAGAAATTGTCCATGAAGACCTCCAAACACTCCCCTACCATGTCCGAAAAGATCGACAACATGCACCTCTGAAAAGTCGCAGGGGCATTGCATAGCCCAAATGGCATGCGTCGAAAGGCATATGTACCGAAGGGACAGGTAAAGGTGGTCTTCTCCTGATCCTCAGGAGCGATGGCCACCTGGTTGTAGCCCGAGTACCCATCCAGGAAGCAGTAGTGGCTCTTCCATGCCAGTCTCTCAATGATCTGGTCAATAAAAGGCAGGGGAAATGGTCCTTCTTTGTGGCCTGGTTGAGTCTCCTGTAGTCAACACAGACCCTCCAAGAGGTGGGTACTCGTGTAGCAATCTCCTCTCCCGACTCACTGATCACAGTCGTGATGCCCGTCTTCTTGGGCACCACATGCAAGGGGCTAACCCACTTGGAGTCGGAAATGGGATAAATAAAATCTGCACTCCACCATTTTGATATTTCCTTCATCATGACCTCTCTCAGGTTGGGGTTTAGTCGCCGCTAGAACTCTCGCGACGACTTCGCCCCATCCTCGAGATAGATATGGTGGGAGCACACTGATGGACTAATCCCATGGAGATCTGCTACGCTCCATCCGATTACCTTGCGGTTCTTTTCAAGAACCTCCATCAAACGGGATTCTTGCTCTCCAGTCAGATCGGCGGAGATGATGACTGGGTACATCTCAGGTTCGCCCGCAAGGAATCGATACTTCAGTGAAGTAGGGAGCGGCTTCAGCTCTGGACAGCTGGGCGCTGGCAAATCTGGCTATGAATGAAATGTGTCAATGCTGCTATGTCTGCCAAATCTGCCTGGGAGAAAGAAAGCGAACTCTCGCAAACTGGATCTGGAGAAGGCTGCTCGATTGTGCTGTCTCTGATCTGCTCTGCATCTACCTCCTCCTCATCTGTAGGCTCAGGTGGACTCAAGTCTGGCATCTGATCATCACAATCTGCCCAATCAGACTCTGAATCCAAGGGATCTGCATCAAATATGGTGGCATCAGTACCACAATCACCAAAAGCCGTGTCGCGGTCAAGAACCGGCTCTGCTGCCTCTGTGGTATCCTGGACCAGGGCTGTGCTCTCCAATCTCTCCTCCTGTTGTCATCTCGGCATCAGCTGTGTCTGAAAATGAGAGGATGGCATGTGCTACAGGATCTGCCCATGCCACCTCGTCGTCTGTGATCACAAAATCACAATCCTGGTGGATGTCTGGCTCGGCGTCTGTCAGCCGCTCTGAATCTGTGCTGGCCTCTGAGCGTGCTCTCTCTCTGGCTCTGTAGTCCTCGAACGTCTCGATTTGTATACTCTCACCCTCGACGCGAAAGTATACCTTCCTGCTATCATGATCAGTCACCGCCTTGGTTGTGGCCAAGAACGGACGACCAAGGATGATGGGGGTATCGGCCACTGAATCAGGGATCTCCATGTCCAACACTACGAAGTCCACGGGGAATTTCAGGCCCTGAATCGTGACGATAACGTCTCGCAGCAACCCCTTCGGCCTCTTGACAGATCGATCAGCAAACTGAAGGACTGTCCTGCTCTGTCGAAGAGTGCCCAACTCGAAGCGGTCAAGAAGGGATGCCGGAAGGAGGTTGATCGACGATCCGCTATCCAATAGAGTCCGGTCGAACCTCTACTCACTAATCTGGCATCTGACATACGGGGCCCCTGAATCTGGCCTCTTGGCCGGCAGACGGTTCTGGATCGCGAAACACGTGGCTTTCGTCAGCACATGAATCTCTGAAGTGTGGTTCCTCCTCCTCCTCCTAACTGTGGTCCTGTCTCTCAAAGATCGCTGAAGAAGGGGGATGTGCTGCAAAGCCTCCTGGAGGGTCAGCTGGATGTGAAATCTGTCGATCATGCTCTGGCTGAATTCCTCCTGCTCTCTCTTTTTTGGGTTTTTTTCTTTTTTCTTTCCCTTCCCCATCTGAAGGGCTCTAGGGAATGGGATCACAGGGTCCTTCGCAGATGAAGGACTAGGAAAAGGCCTAGACGGCTCGACGGCCGGATCCGCACATACATCAAGCACCACAGTGGGACCAGAAGAAACTAAACCTTTTCCTTTATTCACAACAGTGTTCTGAGATACATGAGAATGAGGAAAAACATCTGATCTCTCTACACAAACACCGGTGGCCTCAGTACCACCACGGGCTGGATCTGCTACTAGACATCTCGCGGCCTCAGTACCGCGGGCTGGCTCGGCTACTCTGGTGGCATAAGTACCACCTCCTCGAACTGGTGAAGCGGTGGCCTCAGTACCACCAGTGGAATCAGCATCCTTGGTGGCATCAATACCACCGTCATCATCGTGTGCGGCCTCAGTACCTCTCTCCTCCTCCTCCTCATCTGGCGCCCTGGGTGGATCCTCGAGTCGTCGCTCAGATGAGGCGCCGCCTGCTGGTGCTCTACCGCTCCTAAGTGTAACAAAATCAGCATCAAATAGATCCGAAGACATATCATCAAAGGGATCACTAGGAGTGGCGTGCTCAGTGGAAACTACCTGCTCAGATTTCCTCTTCATGTTGTTCGTATTCGGCTCTATCTGTGCAGGAATGGCGGCCTTCCCTCTCACAAGGTCCCGCATCTCCTGGCGGAACTCGTCCATCTCCCGTCTGAAGGTAGCCTGCTGGTCCGTGAGGAGGCGGGCTTTGTCATCCAAGGCGGGGCTCTTATGGGATCCCGACGGGTAGCCTCTCTGGTGCTGAGGCTGCTGGAGCTGGTGCTGCTGGTAAGAGGGGTAGGAGGAAGGATGCTGCTGCTGGTGTGACGGGTGAGCCTGCTGCTCACGTCTCCAAGACTGTCCCTGCTACTGATAGGGACGAGGAACGAAGGACGACTGCTGGTGTGACTGATAGGCTGGGGGCTGCTGCTGCGGCTGGTGATCTCTCTGCTGGCCATACTGCCCTCCCTGACCGGATGGCTGCTGCTGGGGCTTGGTACCTCCACTCCCCCACATGAATCTGGGATGGTCTCGTCGGATCCCAGGCTGGGGGCGGTCATACCAAATCCCATTGACATCCATCAACGGCTCTGCATCGTAGGGGGCTGGCGGGAGTACTGCCAGAGGCTGATCCGGCTGATATACCACCATCTGCATGTCTGGAGATGGTGGGGACTGGTAAGAGGGTTGCTGCTGCTGGTACGGCTCCGCCTGTACAAGGTGAACCTGTCTAGGCTGTTAAAAGGTGCTGGAGCGCTGGGACGAGCTGTTGCTGCCGCCGGTGTCGCCTCGCGACTGAAGACGGGGCTGTGATGCCGTCTGTGCCTCCTAGAGACACATGAGCTGGGTCTTCATGTCGCTTAGAGTCTGTGTCATCTGTTCCATCTGCATGATGCTCTGGCACTGCTTCTTCTCGATCAGCTCCATCCGGTCCAACTTCTCGCTGATGATGCCCATATCTGCAGCGGACGACTCTGCCTGTGCTGCTGCAACTGCGGATGAACTGGATGGACCGGCGTCGACCCGTGCTATCCGCTGGTACTGCACGGGTCCTGGCTGCTGCTGGGGTCTCCCCTGTGTGTACAACCGGGTCTGGGACATCACCATGTAATTCTCGGCCATCTCCTCGTAGATGGCCCAGACCTGGTCGTGGTCCTTGGCGAAGTAGGACCCGCCGCAAGAAGCATTCACCAGGCCCTGGAGCTCTGGTGTCAACCCGCTGAAGAAGCTCTGAACAAGGTTCGGCTTCGAGATGTCGTGGTGCGGGCATCGGTCTGTGAGCTCACGGAACCTCTCCCATGCCTCGTGGAATTGCTCATTGGGGAGCATGGAGAAGTTGCTGGTCAGGGCCCTCGCTGCATCCGTCCGCCCGAGTGGATAGTACTTGTTCAAGTACTCAGTGCGGAGCTGCTCCTAGGTGTAGACAAACTTCCCCAAATGCTTCAACCAGGTGGCTGCTCTGTCAGCTAAGGAGAAGGGGAAGGCGATCATCCTGATCGTGTCCTGGTCCACCTGACGGTCGTGGACAGTGCTGCATATCATCAAGAACTCCTGGAGGTGGAGATGGGGCTCTTCTGTCGCGAGTCCGTGGAAGCGGGGGAGTAGCTGCAAAGTGTTCGGGGGGAACTTGAAGTCCCCCACGATCGCTGGAAGTACTACCCAGTGGTGTGTCAGCGTCGATCCGGGGTTGTGTAACTCCCGCATCGGTCTCGGTGGTCCTCCGGCCGCTCCTGCGGTGGCTGCCGCTGCTGCGGCGGCTGCTGCCGCCGCTGCTGCATCCGCATTATCTGGGATCCTCGGTCCCTCTCTCCTCTGCTCTCGCTCTGCTCTCATTTGCTCCATCTCTCTCCTCATGTCGATCATGAAAGCTCCCTGATCCCTCAGCTGCTGCTGAACGGTCTCTAACGAGGCGATCAGGGTGGAGTTGATCGCTCCCTGGTCCAATACGAAGTGCTCAGGCTGACGGGAACGATCCTCAGAACTGCCGGCCATGACGTCTGCAAAATCAAATGAGCCCAACTCAGGTGCTGTCAAATCTGCTAATCTCTCCTCGGGCTCATGTCGCTCAGGTCCGAAAGAAAGGTGGTCGAGGGGGAACATGGCGGAGTCGTACTCGGGCTCGGAGAGCTGGTCTTGGCTCTCGCGGGCCAACCTAGATGATCGGGTAGACGTGCCCGAAAGCGGTGCAGCCATAGGCTGCCTAAGAGAGCGTCTACCCATCATCTTGATCTGGCGAGTAGTGCGGATGAGATCTGGAGAAACTATGATCAGAATGCAAACCCCCGGTTCACCAACGCAACGCGAGCTGAAGACCGTGAAAGTTCGGTCAAATTATCTTGTCAATTTTTATTAGGTGAACACACAAGATATCAGAGCGCTTACGTGACCTGTTAGGATACGCGATGCTACCCCAACCGACTGGCCCACACGGAGAAGTCGGTAATCAGTCGGGAATAACACCGAAGGGCTCTACCTAGGGTGCGGGTCACTCTCTCGCGCAATCAAACCATACAATTAGGGGGTTGCTCTCCCCAAGACAAATTTTTAGGGTGAGTGTCTTTTAGGGTCAATAGTTTTATCCAGTCCCAATTTTATGATTTTTCTTTTTAATATTTTTCAAATAGAAAACAAATGCGTAATGAATTTTTCGGTTCTCCTGGTTATTTAGTCCAAAACAGGGGGGAGAAGTCGAAAAAGCCGATGCGCGATGAAATCAATAATGCATGCTGAGTCAGAAATGCGTACCTTGCCTCCAGCACTCTACATGCATGTGATCCGCGCAAAATTTAAAGACAAAAAAGTAAACTACCCTAAATGATGCAACGGGAAAAACCGAATCCTAGATGAGCAATTTCTACTCGCAGAACCGTCTAATCGGTCACCGACCTCCAATCCAAAGGGTCCGGTCTTGGCCCACCCCTCCTCTGCCCGACAAATCGGGGGTAGGAAAAAGTGCTTTACAGGTTGAGCTGCAGCACGTAGGCTACGAAGGAGATGAGTCGATTATTTTTATTAATTGATTATTAGTAGGTCCAATTAGCGCACTATAGGAACAGGCAAATAGTTAAGTGTGGGGACCCTCTAATTACGGCACAAGCAAGAGAAAATCCTAAGTCTAGGGGCTCGATGAAAACCGCATAAACATCGGAAAAGGCAGAAAAAAATGAAAAGAAAACAAAACCGCGTAAAAAGCCGCGAAAAGCTCTAAGGGTCCCCCGAGCACACCGGTGCTCGGCGAAACAGACCCGCTACGAGTTCAAGTCCACAAGTGTCCAGTCTGAGTCCCTGTATTATTACAATAATAATAATAAAAAAATAAAACCTAATCTAACCTCACCCACTCCACTCTTTCTCTCTCTCTCGCTCTCTCCTGCGGCTTCGTAGAGAAGGAAGCCGCCTCCAAGTTCCTCGGTTGCACCGGCTCCTCGAAAGTCGCCTTCGTGGTCCTCGCGCCCTCGCAAGAAACAAAGACAAGTGGTCAGACCGAAATAATCAAATAATAATAAAGAAAATAAATGAAACTGAAAATGAGGGTATATATGCAAAAATATAAAATAAAATAAACACTCAAAATAAAACAAAATCAAAAATAAAAGAGAAAGAAAATAAAACAAAATAAAACAAAAATAAAATGGAAACAAAAGCCGTGAAAAAGCTGCGAGCTCTGAAAGAGCTGCGAAAAGCCACGAAAACAAAAACGAAAATAAAATAAAAACTACTAAGCCGTGCTCCCCGGCAACGGCGCCATTCTGATGAGCAAAAATCCGACCACTCGGATAAAGGTACTAATCGGTCGTTGCGACCCGAGCAGTCAAATGCACTCAATCAAGAAAAATGAACCACTAATAGAGATAAAATCAATCAATAATGCGAAAGCGGTCCTGCTATTGGATTAACCGGTATAGCGACCAGGGTCGAACTCAAGGAGCACGGGTTGGCCTCTTAGAAAATAAGAAAAACAAGTAAACACACACTTCAACAAATTATTAAATGAACTAAAAAAATCACTCAAAAATTCAAACAAAAATATTTTTATGTGTTTTATAATTTTTAGTGTTTTTGGTGAATTTTTGAGAATTTTCTGATGTTTATTTAATTTTCTAAAAATCTAAAAGTGGCTGAAATCAAAGGTACTGTCCAGCCGAGCTCAAGAGGCCTAGATAAAATATCCAAAGCCCCAAAATGAGCTGGGAGGTAATTTTCTGTAAAGAGAATTAAACAAGGAAAATTTAGGAACCAATTTTATTATTTTTGGATTTTTGGTTTAATTACTAGAATTTTTATAAGTTTTTAAGTGTTTTTCAATTTTTAGTGGTTTTCAGTAATGAAAAATAGCCAAAATTGGCTAGAAAATCAAGCTAAGCAAAATAGACAGTATGCAATTTTTTTGTAATTTTTAGACACTATTTAATATTTTTTTGTGATTTTTAAAGTTAGACAGTAGCAAAATTAAAGGTTTTTGATTTTTTAAAAATAACAAATGAAAACAAAAATGTCCTCAAAAATCCACGAAAATTTTACACCATGGCAGGAGCCATGTATCCAATTTTCTTTGGATTTGGAGGTGATTTGCTATTTTATTCAAAAATAAAGAGAGGGCACTGTGCACAAGGACCAAAGTGCAAATACCCAGGAGTCTGGGGGGTCTGGTGCAATTTACCCAGCAAAACACGCGCCACGCGCGTACCTGGGGCACTCAGGGACCCAAATGCAATAAAAATAAGTCCTGAGGACTTATTGGTAACAGGTACCAAAAGTCCAAGGGCTCATCTGCAAAATACCCACAAATATCACGCACATGTTGAAATAAACCACGCACAGAGGTATAAATGCAAATAAGTAAAAACTTTCATTCAACTATTAACATCCAGAACGACAGGGCATAAGACGCAAATATCCCAACAAACCACGTGACGAAGCACGTGTCAGACCATGTACAGGGGTATATCAGCAAATAAAAACAAGCGCACGGGTCTCTATGCAAAAATACCAAAACTTAAACAACTACGCTAAATATTTACAAGACTAAAAACAAAATAAAATAACTAAGAGGGCCTAAGGGTAAATTACCATTTATTATGCAGGTCGGCTGGATGGAGGGCACGTGGCGCATCCGACGGTGGTGAACATCGGCCGCTCCACAGCTGGTGTCCTTGGGTGAATCCGACGGCAAGGGTTCGTCCACGTGGGCGATCGAACGGTGTGGGGCGCAGATGGCTAACCCAGGCGCATCGGATGGCTGGAATCGGTCCTCCTGATGATCGGGCGGTGACTGCTGCTCCCCAGATGGACGGTGTCGGAGCTGGAGGACTAATCGAACGGTGGAGGAGGATCCTCGAAGAACAGATGACCGGCGAAGTTCGCCGGCCCGGTGGCTTCGCTCCGGGGCTCCTCTTCTGCGCCTGAAGGTCGGAGAAGCTCCGCAAGGGTGTTCCGCAGCTGGTGGTGGGCTCCGATGATCCAGGCGAGCTCTGAGGAGCTCGGGCAAGGTCGGCGGAGCTGGGCCTCCTGGCTGAATGACGAAGGACCTCAGATGACCTTCGTTCGACCTGTAAAGCAATCCAGAAGACTTGCGGGTCGAGGGCAAACTGCCTCGACCCGGTTAGGCGAGGTGACGATGGAAGGTGGGTCGCGGCGGATGAGCTCCAGCGAAGTGGGGACGGTAGAGCTCGAATCCCAGCTCCTGTGCGAGCTGGGTTAGATGGGGATACGGAGAAGGTGTGCGGGAAGATGGCAAGGGCTATGGCGATACCCGATGATCGAATGGTGGTCGGAAGCGATGGGAATCGACGATGGACGGCGGTGGAGCGATTTGGGGGTAAATGAAAATCAGCGAAAAAGAAAGGCTATCGGAGCTACCTGGGTGGACGAGGAGACTGGGGAGGTGCTGGGGAAGCTCCTGGTCGTTGCCTCGAGGAGCGTCTCCCTCCGAGGCTCGGTGCTCACGCTGGTGGCGGAGCAGCGGCGGCGTAGCTCGCCGGATCGATGGATTCTCTTCCTCCCCTCGCTTCGACAGGCTCGGCCGCGAGGTGTCACTCTCGCGCACTCTCAGGAGCTCACAGGTGAAGGATTCGAATGGCCAAAGATGGGGAAATGAGGTGGCGGAGCTCGCTTATGTATGGGTGCAGGTCCGGGAAGAATGGCTCGGTCCGGCTCCATGGAGCACGGATCCCTAGGATCTATGTCGGGTGATGAATACCCATTCATCACTCTTTATTCTTATATTTTAGCTACAAAAACCTTTGCAAATGCATGTAGATATGTGTAAATAGGAATAATTACCAAAAGCATGCATTGTGTAAAAAAACATATAATTAGCATGTTTTTGTGCAAAAATAAAAGAATAAAGATTAAAAAGAAAAAGAGGGAAATATTTAGAATAAATATTGAGCAACCTAACCCAAGGGAGGGCTCAGCATGGGCCTGACCGCATAAAAGCCAAGTAGAGGGAGATAGGGGCTCTTGTGTATATATTTATGTAAATAAATAAAACTATATTTTCCTCACCCAAAAATATGCTTGTAAATACTTGTACATATTTATAAAAAAATAAAAACAAAATAAAAATTTAAAAATAAAAAAAGATCAAAAATACCCCCTTTCATCATGTACATAAACCACACCTATATATTTATTTAGCCTAGTAAATATATAAAAGTAATTTTTATAATTTTTGTAAATAGTCTATATTATATATTGTGAATAAATAAAATAAAAACAATAAAAATCAAACCAAAATAAAAATAGAAAAATTAAAAATACAAAAATACATTGTATATATACCATGTATATAGATGTATATATATATTTATTTTACCTATGTACATAAATAATAAAAATAAAATAAAAATACCTTTTTATTCCTTATTTTATTCTATAAATAAATAAAATATAAAATAAGGATAAAATTGCATAAAAATAATATATAAAAATCAAAAATCAAAACCCTATATATATTGTATATACCTATATTTAGTACATATTATGTATATAGCCTATTTTTATTTCCAAAAATTAATTAAAAATCACCAAAAAATAGAAAAAAATAAAATAAAAATAATTCATGTTTTAAGTTTTTGCAAAATCGGCCATTTGCTACCTTATTTTTGAGCTTCAAAGTTTAGCCACGTGGCCTGATTCCATTGGGTCCTGGGGATGTTGACCGCCCGGTCAACTAGCCCCCCCAGGACCACTTCCCACGGGTCTGGGCTCCAGACTCGATTTCTCGACATTTCGCCCGCTCGACCCGACACCCATTTCCCTAAATCCCGGCTCCATTTCGAACCTCCCATATCCGACACCTTCGCCGGGCATCCACCTTGGGATCCGCGTGCCACCACGACCCTACCCGAGCCATCCTTCTCGGACCCCTCCAGCATACTTAAGCGAGCTCCGCCACTCAATTTTGCCCATCTTTGGTCATTCGCCTCCTTCCCTGTGAGCTCCAGAGAGACCGCGAGAGTGACAGCGAGCGATTCCACCTGTTGCAGCGAGGAGAGGAGGAGGAATCCACTGATCCGGCGACGTAGCCACCGTAGCTCCTCCACCTGAGCGAGCTTCGAGCCTCGGGCCGAGACGTCCCTTGAGGCCAAGACCGGGAGCTTCCCCAGCTCCGCCACAGTCTCTTCGACTACCCAGGTAGCTACTTAGCCCCGCTATTTCGTTCGATTTCCGTTTACGCCCAAATCGCAGCTCTGCCATCGTTCCTTGATTCCGACCACCCTATCACCTATCTCGATCATCGGAATCGACCACCATCACCGTCTCCCTCCGACGCACCATATGCACCCACGCACTCAACCCAGCTCACACAGGAGCTGGGAACCGGGCTCCTCCGTCCACCACCTTCGCCGGAGCCCGCCACCCCGACGCACCAGCCACCTTCGCTCCGCCTAACTGGGTCGAGGCAGTTTGCCCTCGACCCGCGAGTCTTCTGAGCCACTTTGCAGGTCCCACCGAGCCCATCTGAGGGCTTGGTCATTCAGGCCAGGAGACCCAGCTCCGCCGACCGCCCCTGAGCTCCTCCGAGCTCGGGTCGATCATCGGAGCATCGCACCAGACGCAGGAGCGCACCAGCTTTCTTCTCCGACCATCAGAGCGCTCCGAGGAGGAGGCCAGCGCCCGCACGAGCCCGGCGAAGCTCGCCGGGGACCAGTTTTTCAAGCATCCTTCCGCGTCGTTGGATCAGTCTCCAGCTCCAGACGCCATCTCCACCGTTGGTTCCTTGAGCGCCCTTTGACGTCAGATCTGAGGAGTTCAATCCGGACCGTCAGATCCATACGTGTCCTGGCCTCGACCGTTGAATCAGCCAGAGGAGTCTCAGCGTTGGAGAGCCGCCCCCATCTGGACCGTCAGATCTACACGTGGCAGTCATCCAGCCGCTCCGGTTAATAAAGGGTAATTTACCCTTAGGCCCTTATCTTTGCTTTATTTCGTATTAGTCCTGTAAATAGTTAAGTCAGTTGTTTAGTTTTAGGTTTATTTGCATAGAGGACCCTGAGCTTCATGTTATTTGCATTTATACCCCTGACTGTTGTGGACACGTGCTTCAACACGTGATTTCTTTGGGTTAATTGCAGTAGATGCCCTTGTAGTTCTGGAAGTTATTGCGTGAATGAAAAGTTTATTTTAATTGCAGTTATACCCCTGTGAATGCTTTATTTCCGCATGTGCGTTTTATTTTGGGTAATTTGCAAGTGAGGCCCCTAGACTTTTGGTACGTGTTACCAATAAGCCCTCGGGACTTATTTTTCTTACATTTAGGTCCCTGAGTGCCCCAGGCACGCGCGTGGCGCGTGTTTTGCTGGGTTAATTGCACCGGGACCCCCAGAACTTTGGGTATTTGCATTTCAGTCCCTGTGCACAGTACCCTCTTTTTATTTTTGAATAAAATATCAAATCACCTCCAAATCCAATGAGAATTTGACACATGGCTCCTGCCATGGTGTAGGATTTTCACGGATTTTTGAGGACATTTCTGATTTTGTTTGCTATTTTTAAAAATTCAAAAACCCATATTTTCGTCACTGTCTAGTTTGAAAAATCACAAAAAAATATAAAAACTCCTTCACAAATTCCCTAAAAATTAGCTACTGTTTAGTTTAGTTTGTTTGATTTTCCAGCCAATTTTGGCTATTTTTCACCACTGGAAAACACTAAAAACTTAAAAACACCAAAAAGCTCATAAAAATCCTAGTAAATAAATTAAAAATCCAAAAATAATAAAATTGGTATCTGAGTTTTCCTTGTTTTCTCTACTTTATAGGAAAATTACCCCCAGGCTGTTTGGAGGCCCTTAGATATTTTATCTAGGGACTTTTGGCTTGGCTGGACAGTACCACTATTTTCAGCTACTTTTTGATTTTTAGAAAATAAACTAAACATCAGAAAATTATCAAAAATTCACCAAAAACATAAAAAAATATAAAACACATAAAAATATTTTTGTTTTGATTTTTGGTTGTTTTTTGTGCTTGAAAAAATTTGTTAAAGTGTGCTTCTCCTTTGTTTTCTTATTTTCTTAATATATTAAAAATCCAAAAAAAATATAAAAATAATTAAAAACCACTAAAAATATTTTCCTCTTTTATTTTATTTGTTTTCACTACTTCGTAGGCCTTCGGCCAATCTGTGCTCCTTGAGTTCGACCCTGGGTGCTATACCAGGTTAATCACATAGCAGAACCGCTATTCGTGCTTGATTGATTTTTGATTTATTTAGTGGTTCATCATTTTTCTTGATCGACCTAGTCTGGGCGATTGAGGTCACAACGACCGACTGACACTTTTACCTTAGTCATTTAGACGGTCATCAGAATGGCGCCGTTGCCGGGGAGCACGGCTTAGTAGTTGATTTTCTTTTCGTTTTTATTTTCGCGGCTTTTCGCGACTCTTTTAGAGCTCGCGGCTTTTCGCGGTTTTTTTTCCATATTTTCTTTTTGTTTTATTTTGTTTTGTTTTGTTTTCTTTTATTTTTGTTTTTGTTTATTTTGTGTGTTTATTTTATTTTACATTTTTGCATATATACCCTTTTATTTTCATTTTCATTTCTTTTTCCTTTATTATTATTTGATTATTGGTTCTAACCACTCTGTTTTCTCTTGCGAGGGCCCGAGGACCGAGGCGGCTGCTCTCGAGAAGCCGACGCAACTGCGGGATTCGGAGGCGGCTCCTTTCTTCGTGGAGCCGCAGGAGAGAGTGAGAGAGAGTTGAGTGGGCGAGGCTTTTTATTTTCATTTCATTATTATTGTAATAATACAGGACATTCTCAGACACTTGGACATTTGTGGACTGCCGTAGCGGGTTTGTTTCGCCGAGCACCGGTGTGCTCGGGGGACCCTTAGGACCTTAGCGGTTTTTCGCGGTTTTATTTTCTTTTCTTTCTGCCTTTTCCGGTGTTTACGCGATTTTTGCTCGAGCCCCTAGACTTAGGAATTTCTGGTGATTGTGCCGTAATTAGTAGGATCCCCACACCTAACTGCTTATCTGTTCCTATAGAACGTTAATTGGACCTATTAAAAATAATTAATAAAAATAACCGACTCATTTGCCTTCGTAGCCTACGTGCCGCAGCCCGTCCTGTAAAGCGCTTTCTCCTACCCCCGATTTGTCGGACAGAGGAGGAACGGGCCAAGACCGGACTCTTTGGCTTGGAGGTCGGTGACCGGTTAGACGGTTCTTCGCTAGACTTGCTCATCTAGTACTCGGCTTTCCCGTTACATCATATAGGTAGTTTCCTTTCTGTCTTTACATTTATGCGCGGATCATATTGCATGTAGAGTGCTGGAGACAGGTACGCATTTCTTACTCAGCATGCATCATTGATTTATCGCGCATCGGCTTTTTCGTCTTCTCCCCCCTGTTTTGGACTTAATAATCAGGAGAACCGAAAAATTCGTTAGGACGTTTGTTTTTATTTGAAAAAGACTAAAAAGAGAAACCATAAAATTGGGACTGGTTAATTCTATTGATCTTAAAATACGCTCACCCTAAAAATTTTGTCTTGGGGAGAGCAACCCCCTCATTGTATGGTTTGGATGCACGAGAGAGTGACCCGCACCCTAGGTAGAGCCCTCCGGTGCTAGTCCCGACTGATTACCGACTCTTCCGTGCGGGGCAGTCGGTTGGGATAGCATCAGGTATCCTAACAGGTCACGTAGGCGCTCTGATATTTTGTGTGTTCACCAAATAAAATTGACAAGATAATTTGACCGAACTTTCACGGTCTTCAGCTCGCGTTGCGTTGGTGAACCGGGGGTTTGTTTGCGATCATAGTTTCTCCAGATCTCATCCGCACTACTCGTCAGATCGAGATGATGGGTAGACGGTCTCTTAGGCAGCCTCTGGCTGCACCGCTTTTGGGCACGTCTACCTCATCATCTAGGTTGGCCCGCGAGTGCCAAGACCAACTCTCCGAGCCCGAGTATGACTCCGCCCTGTTCCCCCTCGACCCCCTTTTTGTTCGACCTGAGAGACACGAGCCTGAGGAGAGATGGATTGATTTGACAGCACCTGAGTTAGGCTCGTTTGGTTTTGCAGACGTCATGGCCGGAGCCGGCAGTTCAGATGATCACTCCCGACAGCCCGAGCATTTTGTACTAGACCAGGGAGCGATCAACTCCACCCTGATCGCATCACTTGAGACAGTCCAGCAGCAGTTACGCGATCAGGGGGCATTCATGATAGAGATGAGGCGAGAGTTGGAGAGGCTCAGAGCAGAGCGAGACCAGCAGAGCGAGCCTGAGGAGATACCTGATGCAGAGGCACGAGCCGCAGCAGCAGCAGCAGCCGCCGCCGCCGCAGCAGGAGGCGCCGCGGCAGGAGGACCACCACGACCGATGCGGGATTTACACAATCCCGGATCTACTCTGATGCATCATTGGGTAGTAGTGCCAGCGATCGTGGGGGACTTCAAGTTCCCCCCGAACACCCTGCAGTTACTGCCCCGTTTCCACGGACTTGCCACTGAGGAGCCCCACCTCCACCTCCAGGAGTTTCTTATGATCTGCAGCACTGTCTACGATCGCCATGTGGACCAGGACACGATCCGGATGATAGCCTTCCCTTTTTCACTAGCAGATAGAGCAGCCACCTGGCTGAAGCATCTCGGGAGGTTTGTCTACACCTGGGAGCAGCTCCGCACCGAGTACTTGAACAAGTACTATCCACTCGGGCGGACGAATGCAGCGAGGGCCCTGATCAGCAACTTCTCCATGTTCCCCAACGAGCAGTTTCACGAGGCATGGGAGAGGTTTCGAGAGCTCCTAAACCGATGCCCGCACCACGACATCTCCAAGACGAACCTAGTTCAGAGCTTTTTCAGCGGGTTGACGTCAAAGCTTCAGGGTCTGGAGAACGCTTCTTGCGGCGGGTCCTACTTCGCCAAGGACCACGATCAGGTCTGGGCCATCTATGAGGAGATGGCTGAGAATTACATGGTGATGTCCCAGACCCGGTTGTATTCTCAGAGACCCCAGCCACAGCAGCCAGGACCCGTGCAGTACCAGCGGTAGCACGGGTCGATGCAGGTCCATCCAGTTCGTCCGCAGCCGCAACAGCACAGGCAGAGTCGACAGCTGCGGACATGGGCATTATCAGCGAGAAGTTGGACCGCATGGAGCTGATTGAGAAGAAGCAGTGCCAGAGCATCACTCAGATGGAACAGATGGCACAGGTTCTGAGCGACATGAAGACCCAGCTCATGTGTCTTCAGGAGGCACAGACGGCTCCTCAGCCCCGTCTTCAGTCGCGAGGCGACTCCGGCAGTAGCAACAGCTCGTCCCAGCGCTCCAGCACCCTTGTGCAGCCTAGACAGGTTCATCTTGTATAGGCGGAGCCGTACCAGCAGCCACAGCCCACCTACCAGTCCCCACCATCTCCAGACATGCAGATGGTGGTTTACCAGCCGGACCAGCCTCTGGTAGTACTCCCGCCAGCCCCCTACGATGCCGAGCCGTTGATGGATGTCAACGGGATTTGGTATGACCGCCCCTAGCCTGGGATCCGACGAGACCATCCCGGATTCAGGTGGGGGAGTGGTGGTACCCAGCCCCAGCAGCAGCCGTCAGGACAGGGAGGGCAGTACTCCCAGCAGAGAGATCACCAGCAGTCGCAGCAGCAGCCCCCAGCATACCAGCAGCACCAGCCATCATCCTTCGGTCCTCGTCCCTATCAGCAGCAGGGACAGTCGTGGAGACGTGAGCAGCAGGCTCACCCAGTTCAGCAGCAGCACCCTTCCTCATACCCCTCTTACCACCAGCAGCAGTTCCAGCAGCCTCACCTCCAGAGAGGCTACCCGTCGGGCTCCCACGAGAGCCCCGCTTTGGATGACATCGCCCGCCTCCTCACGGACCAGCAGGCCACATTCAGACGGGAGATGGACGAGTTCCGCCAGGAGATGCGGGACTTGGTGAGAGGGAAGGCCGCCATTCCAGCCCAGATCGAGCCGAATCCGAATAACCTCAAGAGGAAATCTGAGCAGGTAGTACACACTGAGTTTGCCACTCCTATTGACCCATTTGTTGATACATCTTTGGATCTATTTGATGCTGATTTTGTCACACTTAGGAGCGGTAGGACCCCAGCAGGCGGCGGCGCCTCATCTGAGCTTCACCACGAGGATACTTCAGAGGCGCCACATGAGGAGGAGGAGAGCGGTACTGAGGCCACTCCAGATGATGATGGTGGCACTGATGCCACCAAGGATGCTTATCCCACCGGCGTTACTGAGGCCGCCGCTTCACCAGTTTGAGGAGGTGGTACTAATGCCACCCGTTCAGCCGAGCCAGCCCGCGGTACTGATGCCACGAGACGTCTACCAGCAGCAGCAGAGCCAGTCAGAGGTGGTACTGAGGCCACCGGTGTTTGTGTTGAGAGAGATGTAGTCTTTCCTCGCCTTGATGTATCTCAGAACTTTGGTTTGAATAAAGGAAAAGTTTTAGTTTCTTCTGGTCCCACTGTGGTGCATGATGTATGTGTGGATCCAGTCGTCGAGCCGTCTAGGCCTTTTCCTAGTCCTTCATCTGCGAAGGATCCTTTGATCCCCTTCCCTAGAGCCCTTCAGATGGGGAAGGGGAAGAAAAGAGAAAATGATCCAAAAAAGAGAGTGCAGGAGGAATTCAGCCAGAGCATGATAGATCGATTCCACATCCAGCTGACCCTCCAGGAGGCTTTGCAGCACATCCCCCTGCTCCAGCGTTCTTTGAGAGACAGGACCACAGTCAGGAGGAGGAGGAGGAACCACACTTCAGAGATACATGTGCTGACGAAAGCCACGTGTTTTGCGATCCAGAACCGACTGCCAGCCAAGAGGCCAGATTCAGGGGCCCCGTATGTCAGATGTCAGATCAGTGACCAGAGGTTCGACCGTACTCTACTAGATAGCGGATCGTCGATCAACCTTCTTCCGGCAGACCTTCTCGACCGCTTCGAGTTGGGCACTCTTCGACAGAGCAGGACAGTCCTTCAGTTCGCTGATCGATCTGTCAAGAGGCCGAAGGGGTTGTTACGAGACGTTATCGTCACGATTCAGGGCCTGAAATTCCCCGTGGACTTCGTAGTGTTGGTCATGGAGATCCCTGAGTCAGTGGCCGATACCCCCATCATCCTTGGTCGTCCGTTCTTGGCCACAGCCAAGGCGGTGACTGATCATGATAGCGGGAAGGTGTACTTTCGCATCGAGGGCGAGAGTATACAAATAGAGATGGTCGAGGACTATAGAGCTAGAGAGAGATCACGCTCAGAGGCCAGTACCGATTCAGAGCAGCTGACAGACGCAGAGCCAGACATCTACCAGGACTGTGATTTTGTGATCACAGACGACGAGGCAGCTTGGGAAGATCCTGCAGCACAGACCATCCTCTCATTTTCAGATACAACTGATGCCGAGATGATAGCAGAGGAGAGTCTGGAGAGCACAACCCTGGTTCAGGATACCACAGAGGCAGCAGAGCCGGTCCTTGATCGCGACACGATGATCAGTGATGGTGGTGCTGAGGCCACCTTGCTTTACGGTGGTACTGATGCCACCGCAGTTGATACAGACCCTCGGATTCAGAGTCTGATTGGGCAGATTGTGATGATCAGATGCCAGACCTGATTCCACCTGAGCCTACAGATGAGGAGGAGGCAGATACAGAGTAGAGCAGAGACAGTGCAGTTGAGCAGCCTTCTCCCGATCCAGTTTGTGAGAGTTCGTTTCACTTCTCCCAGGAAGATTTGGCAGACTTAGCAGCATTCACTCAGTTTCTTCCGCAGCCAGATTTGCCAGCACCCAGCATTCCAGAGCTGAAGCCGCTCCCTACTTCGCTGAAGTATCGATTCCTTGCGGGCGATCCAGAGATGTACCCAGTCATTATCTCCGCCGATTTGACTGGAGAGCAGCAATCCCGTTTGATGGGGGTTCTTGAAAAGAACCGCAAGGCGATCGGATGGAGCGTAGCAGATCTCCATGGGATTAGTTCATCAGTGTGCTCCCACCATATCTATCTCAAGGAGGGGGTGAAGCCGTCGCGTGAGTTCCAGCGGCGACTGAACCCCAATCTGAGAGAGGTAGTGATGAAGGAAATATCGAAATGGTGGAGTGCAGATTTTATTTATCCCATTTCCGACTCCAAGCGGGTCAGCCCCTTGCATGTGGTGCCTAAGAAGACGGGCATCACGACTGTGATCAGTGAGTCAGGAGAGGAGATTGCTACACGAGTACCCACCTCTTGGAGGGTCTGTGTTGACTACAGGAGACTCAACCAGGCCACCAAGAACGACCATTTCCCCTGCCTTTTATTGACCAGATCATTGAGAGACTGGCAGGGAAGAGCCATTATTGCTTCCTGGATGGGTACTCGGGCTACAACCAAGTGGTCATCGCTCCTGAGGATCAGGAGAAGACCACCTTTACCTGTCCCTTCGGCACATATGCTTTTCGACGCATGCCATTTGGGCTATGCAATGCCCCTGCGACTTTTCAGAGGTGCATGCTGTCGATCTTTTCGGACATGGTAGGGGAATGCTTAGAGTCTTCATGGACGATTTCTCGGTTTACGGCGATAGATTCTATTCCTATCTTGACTGCCTAGACCGGGTACTCCAGCGATGTATTGAGTATCATTTGGTTTTATCTTGGGAGAAGAGTCACTTCATGGTGACTCAAGGGACGGTGCTTGGCCACATCATCTCCAACAGGGGCATGGAGGTTGATTCGGCCAAGGTTGATGTCATTAGGAAACTCGCACCGCCGTCCAATCTGAGGCAGCTATGGTCATTCCTGGGGCACGTTGGATTTTATAGGAGATTTATTCGGGATTTCAGCAGGATTGCCCGACCGTTGACTGACCTCTTGACAAAAGACACCGAGTTCCTTGTCGATGACAAGTGTCTTTCGTCGTTCGCGACTCTCCAGCAGTGTGTTATTGAGGCTCCTGTCCTCCAGCCGCCCGATTGGTCTCTCCCATTCGAGTTCATGACGGATGCCTCCGATTTTGCCGTAGGGGCAGTGCTGGGACAGAGGAGGGATGGAGTTCCATTTGCCATACACTACGCTAGCCGCATATTGGATTCCACCCAGCGGAATTACACGGTCACAGAGAAGGAGATGCTAGCCGTAGTGTTTGCCCTGGATAAGTTCAGATCGTATATCATCGGATCTAGAGTGACTTTGTTTACAGATCACACCGCCATCAGGTACCTCATGGCAAAGAAGGATGCCAAGGCCAGACTGACTAGATGGATCCTTCTACTCCAGGAGTTCGACATCGAGATCAAGGATAAGCCTGGAGTCAAGAATGTGGTGGCGGATCATCTCTCCCGACTAGAGCAGCCTGAGGATTCTGAGCAGATTGATCCTATTAGAGATACCTTCCCAGATGAGGCGATCCTTGCTATCGCCTCACTCCCATGGTACGCCGATATTGTGAACTTTCTCGTTGCTGGGTAAGTCCCACAAGATTGGCCCAGGTAGAGGCTTGAGACCTTCCTTGCGAAGGCCAAGTCCTACCATTGGGAGGATCCCATCCTTTACCACGAAGGAGGGGACAGCGTCTGGCGTCGGTGTATTCCTCAGGAGGAACACCATAGCGTACTCACTTACTGCCACAAGCTTGAGGCGGGAGGACATCATTCTGTGAGGAGAACGGCACAGAAAGTGCTCCAATCCGGCTTGTGGTGGCATACCCTCTTCAAGGACTCAGATGAGTTCGTGAAGAGGTGTACTGACTGTCAGAGGATGGGCACTTGTGGACAGCGTGATATGATGCCGATGCAGCCCATTCACTTCTGTGAGGTTTTTGACGCATGGGGAATCGATTTCATGGGTCCATTCCCTAAGAGTCAGGGATTTGAGTACATTCTGTTGGCTGTTGATTATGTTAGCCGTTGGGTGGAGGCTATCCCCGCCCGAGCCGCGGATGCAAGGACAGTTTGCAGATTTTTGAGGAAGCACATCATCACGCGGTTTGGGGTTCCACGAGTTCTGATTTCTGATGGGGGATCTCACTTCATCAACGACCAGGTAAAGGCACTTGCTAGCGAGTTCGGCATAGATCATCGTGTTGCTACACCTTACCATCCACAGACGAATGGTCTAGCCGAAGTGTCGAATAGGGAGATCAAGACTATTCTGCAGAAAGTCATCCGACCTGACCGAAAGGATTGGTCACAGCTTTTGGACTCGGTCTTGTGGGCATATAGGACGTCTTTCAGGACACCTTTGGGCACATCTCCCATTCGCCTCGTGTATGGCAAGCCATGCCATTTACCTGTTGAGCTGAGGCACAAGTCACTTTGGGCAGTTACAGATATTTTGATGGATCCAGATGGTATGGGAGACCAGAGGAGGGCAGAGTTAGCTGCCCTGGAGGAGCTTAGAGATGCAGCTTTCTCAAGCAGCCTACATTATAAGGAGAAAGTCAAGGAGTGGCATGATTCTCATATCAGCCACAAGCATTTTGAGATTGGACAGAGAGTATGGCTGTTTGATGCGAGGCTACGATTATTTCCAGGGAAGCTACAGAGCAAATGGAAGGGACCTTATCTGGTTAGAAAGGTACACGACAACGGTAGCATTGACATCTCTGAGTTGTCTTCTGAGAGTACCTTTCGAGTGAACGATCAGCGGCTCAAGCCATTTCTAGATCATGAGCCGCGGGTCGTTGATCTTGCCCCTATTCATTTTGCGTGAGATGTGGTCTTTGACTCACATCTAATGCATCTCACGCCTGAGTTTCACTGATCTTCCGCTTTGTATAGATCCAGATGTCCATATCACCACATTCTTTAGTCCCACATCCCTTTCTTCATCTTGTGATTATGCTATACTTAGGGTGCACTTTACCCTAAGTATAGGGGGGATGTGAGACCTTTTGGGTATTTCTTTTGTTTCTGTTTACCCCTGTTTTTGTTGCCTATACTTAGGGATATTTCACCCTAAGTATAGGGGGGTAGACCCTGTACATTCTCCACTCAGGTTTTCCCTTAGTATACAGCCTGCTATACTTAGGATTATTTGATCCTAAGTATAGGGGGAAGAACCGAGACCCTCTTCACTTTTCTTTCTTCCTCTTTGTATATAGCCTTTCTTTTCACCTTCCTATACCTAGCACGAGTTATGTCTTCTCCATCGCTCTTGAATCTGAGGACATCGTTCGAGCTAAGTATAGGGGGGTGTGTATATATTTCATATATACTTTAGCCATAACTCGTACTTTGTGTGAGTATGTTGATAAATAAAATGGCTAAAAACCACAAAAATTAAAAATTTTCATGTACATAATCTTCTTTTATTTGCACAAACATAGCTAGTGTACAAATTATTTTTGTAAAAATGATTTCAAAAATCTTTTGTGTAAAATTTGTGTAAATATTTTTGTATCAAAATTATGTATATAGTACAAAATTTTTCCAAAATGTTTTGAAAATCAAAAGTTTGCAAAAATCTTGTGTAAATGTGTGTAAATATCTTTTGCAAAACTTGCACTTCATGCATCATTCATTCATGATTTCAAAACATTTTTCAAAAATTTTGCATGATTGTAAACTTTGTGTAAATAAGCATCTTTTGTACATATGTATATAGTTTTTATGGATGATAGTTGACATTTAAACTAGCCTGGAATCAAAATTGAGAAATGGAGCTTGATTAAGATCTTAATCCACCTAATTTCTAAGAGGAACCTTATAGGACTTAGGTTTAAGGCTTTTCAGGTCCATAGTGACTTAATTCTTTGAGTCCACTAGGCTATGATCACATGTCATCTCAATGAGCCTAAGTAGAGCACTTAACAACAACACATGACTCATATAGATTATGGCTTTACTTGGACACTAGCACTATGCACCGAGCTCTCTACGGATGAGGTGGTGAGGAGGCAGTCTTCCTTGACTTGGGGTAGCATATGAGGGTAGTACTTCTAGGCGGAACCTCTCTTCTTCTTTTAGTGAAGGAAGTGCGTCTCAACTTGGTCTGGTTGCCATGAGGTCTAACGACGGGAGTTGTGGGTTGCAATAAAGCTTCAAAAGAGGGATAGTCTACTGGCTCAAGAGGAAAAACTCCTTGTATATATGCTGCACATGTATATGTTGTAAAGATGCACTTGAAAAAAAAATGTGCAAAAAGAAAAGAACTCCAAAAAAGTGGTGGGTCTGATAGAAAATGATAATCCCACCGGAGTATGTATATAGAGTGCAATAAGCAAAGCTTGGTTTCATTTTCCACCTGTTGTAGCTTGCAGCAGGGAGACTTGGCTACACTGGTCAAGCTCCCAAGGGTACTTGGCTACACTGGCCTTGACCCATTCTCTTCTTCCCCCTCTTCTTGAGCCGGTTGAACTTGAACTTAGAAGGGAATACCCGCTCCTCGTGGAAAGAGTGGCCAGATTGAGGTCATAGAGTTACCTTGTTGGGGAGGGTTGTCAAGTTGCCATTTCTGAGGTGGAGAGCTTAGACTTCACATTCACATGACAAGAAAAGATTCATGGTCTTCAGGGTTTGTGATTGATGACTTGTTCTGACCTGGAGCATTGAGGAGTCTTGATTATAGATTAGTGGAACTTAGAGGCTGTTGAGTTTTAAGCTTAAGTCTAAATAAGGTTCCGACACATTAATAATCCAAAGATCTGATCGAGCTCCATACCCCAATTTAATGAAGGCAAGTTTAATAATCAACCTTGATCCATGTACATCCTCTTTTTCTTTTTCTTTCTTTCTTTTTCACTTCTTTTTCAAATAAGTGTTTGCTAAGGGACTAGCAAAGTTAAGTATAGGGGGGTGATGAATACCCATTCATCACTCTTTATTCTTATATTTTAGCTACAAAAACCTTTGCAAATGCATGTAGATATGTGTAAATAGGAATAATTACCAAAAGCATGCATTGTGTAAAAAAAACTTATAATTAGGATGTTTTTGTGCAAAAATAAAAGAATAAAGATTAAAAAGAAAAAGAGGGAAATATTTAGAATAAATATTGAGCAACCTAACCCAAGGGAGGGCTCAGCATGGGCCTGACCGCATAAAAGCCAAGTAGAGGGAGATAGGGGCTCTTGTGTATATATTTATGTAAATAAATAAAACTATATTTTCCTCACCCAAAAATATGCTTGTAAATACTTGTACATATTTATAAAAATATAAAAACAAAATAAAAAGTTAAAAATCAAAAAAGATCAAAAATACCCCCTTTCATCATGTACATAAACCACACCTATATATTAATTTAGCCTAGTAAATATATAAAAGTAATTTTTATAATTTTTGTAAATAGTCTATATTATATATTGTGAATAAATAAAATAAAAACAATTAAAATCAAAACAAAATAAAAATAGAAAAATTAAAAATACAAAAATACATTGTACATATACCATGTATATAGATGTATATATATATATATATTTATTTTACCTATGTACATAAATAATAAAAATAAAATAAAAATACCTTTTTATTCCTTATTTTATTCTATAAATAAATAAAATATAAAATAAGGATAAAATTGTATAAAAATAATATATAAAAATCAAAAATCAAAACCCTATATATATATATTGTATATACCTATATTTAGTACATATTATGTATATAGCCTATTTTTATTTCCAAAAATTAATTAAAAATCACCAAAAAATAGAAAAAAATAAAATAAAAATAATTCATGTTTTAAGTTTTTGCAAAATCAGCCATTTGCTACCTTATTTTTGAGCTTCAAAGTTTAGCCACGGGGCCTGATTCCATTGGGTCCTGGGGATGTTGACCGTCCGATCAACTAGCCCCCCCAGGACCACTTCCCACGGGTCTGGGCTCCGGACCCGATTTCTCGACATTTCGCCCGCTCGACCCGACACCCATTTCCCTAAACCCCGGCTCCATTTCAAACCTCCCACATCCGACACCTTCGCCGGGCATCCACCTTGGGATCCGCGCGCCACCACGACCCTACCCGAGCCATCCTTCTCGAACCCCTCCAGCATACTTAAGTGAGCTCCGCTTCTCGATTTTCCCCATCTTTGGTCATTCGCCTCCTTCCCTGTGAGCTCCAGAGAGACCGCGAGAGTGACAGCGAGCGATTCCACCTGTTGCAGCGAGGAGAGGAGGAGGAATCCACTGATCCGGCGACGTAGCCGCCGTAGCTCCGCCACCTGAGCGAGCTTCGAGCCTCGGGCCGAGACGTCCCGTGAGGCCAAGACCGGGAGCATCCCCAGCTCCGCCACAGTCTCTTCGACCACCCAGGTAGCTACTTAGCCCCGCTATTTCGTTCGATTTCTATTTACGCCCAAATCGCAGCTCCACCGTCGTTCCTTGATTCCGACCACCCTATCACCTATCTCGATCATCGGAATCGACCACCATCACTGTCTCCCTCCGACGCACCTTCTGCACCCACGCACTCAACCCAGCTCGCACAGGAGCTAGGAACCGGGCTCCTTCGTCCACCACCTTCGCCGGAGCCCGCCACCCCGACGCACCAGCCACCTTCGCTCCGCCTAACTGGGTCGAGGCAGTTTGCCCTCGACCCGCGAGTCTTCTGAGCCACTTTGCAGGTCCCACCGAGCCCATCTGAGGGCTCGGTCATTCAGGCCAGGAGACCCAGCTCCGCCGACCGCCCCTGAGCTCCTCCGAGCTCGGGTCGATCATCGGAGCATCGCAGCAGACGCAGGAGCGCACCGGCTTTCTTCTCCGACCATCAGAGCGCTCCGAGGAGGAGGCTAGCGCCCGCATGAGCCCGGCGAAGCTCGCCGGGGACCAGTTCTTCCAGCATCCTTCCGCGTCGTTGGATCACATAGCACAAAATGAATTAACTGAAACCAAATGATATGAAGCTTATGATATCCTTAGCTTATGATATGTCCTCATAGCACAAAATGATATGAAGCCATAGCTCTTATTAAATATAAAGAGATGTACATAACTGAAACCAATAATAAATGGTGTATGAATTAGTGAAAAGAATAAGTTAGTAGAATACAGGGACTCGGATCCCCCTATACTTAAACTGAGAAATAGCCTAAGCAAAGAGAAATTATATGCAATAAGGGGCTTGAGTTGAATAATCAGAGACAACTTGGCCCCCTATACTTAGGCTGGAGAGTGGCCTAAGCATGGAGCAAATGGTGAGGGACTGGGACACATTAGGGTTAATTGAATCTAATTAGATGAATGCAACTTGGAGCATGGAGAAATGGAATTCTAGGATTTCTGGGAGAGGTTGTAGAAATCACAATCAAGAACTAGCAAACCCTGATTGATTGACCAACTCGTGCTGTAAGACCAAAACAAATGGTCAAATTTTCTTATATCTTTTATTGGTGAAAATACAAAATTTGAGTCCATTACGAGCAGTCTTAATTATGATTTGGGCAATATCCTAAGGAGATGTCCTTACCTCTCCATTTGCAAAATGTTCCAGCGAATAATGAGGGGTTTGCGTTGCTAATAAAATATTAATTTTAACTCCAATTTAATTAGGTCAACTTTCATTAACAATCCCAGTTTTAGAGCTTAGGTTGTCACTGTTTAAATGTCAGCAAATAAAACATCATCTACCGGCCAATCTCGTTTCCTTTAAATCTTAAGTCATAAAGCACATGATAGAGGATTCAGGACAAGCCAATGCAGACGTAAAACTATGATGCATGCTCGTGTTTAGAGATACTTACAGTTATCCTAGCTCTCTCCATGTGGATGCAAGACTGTATTAAAATTAATATTCAAATGAACTCAAGTCGAAAAAAACCGATTCCTAAGCATAAGTTCTAATAGCGAATAGAATTTGATAAGTTTGTCTAGGTCAAACGTAGATTAAGTGCATGTCATAAATATTAAGGGATGCGTGCATCTCTTGAGATTCAGTTAGCATATTCTTACTTTATGGTTCAAGCACATAAAAAATATAACCTAAAGTAGTTCTAAGAGACATGTGCCTAAACCCTAAGTTGGGCACTCAAGTTGAATCCCACCCAAACAAGGGTGAAACAAACTCAAAAAACAAAATAAGAGTCCAAAGTCCATAGTACATGAATATATATACAATACACATACACAAAAATAAATCAATAATCTTCAATTTCTGAAAGCATCGTATGCGACCCCTCTCAATAGGAACTCTGAGCTTCTATCATCCAGACTTAGTTCTTCTTCGAGCATCATCAGATCCGCAGGTCCTCTCACAAAAGAAAAATGATTAAAAATAGATCAAAGAATTATCAAGTGAATGCACATCACATCTATAAAACAAAAACAATGTAGCAATTCAATACAAACTGCTCTGGCTTAAATAACAAATAACCAACTTCACAAACAATATTAAATCAAATTTAATTATATTAATGACATTGTGTCCTTATAAACGATGCCATCTTATGAAACACTAATTGGCAGTGCTAATATTAACTTGTTATAATATGGACAACTTGCTCTCAATCAGAATCTAAATCGAATAATCTCTGTGAAGAGGATTAGGCTTTAATTTAACTGGAAAAGTCTAGGGTCGAACAGAAGGACATGAGCTATTAACGTAATTAATTAAGTGTTTAATATCATGGTTAAGTGTTTAATACATTATCTAGGTCAAAAGAGCATAACAATGCAATAAAGAGACATATGAATGAGATGCCTTTTTAACACAATGACCAGAATGAATTGAGTAACTACATGTACGTAGAAACATAAATTATGCTCTTAAACTAAATGCTAAACTCAAGAAATAATGATAATAAGAATCAAGGTCCAATTATGGAATCATAAAGAAGCCATTGTTCATTTAGTATTAAAAATAACATCTATGTTATATGTGATAAGTCGATCCTTATTTTATGTTCAGATCAAGAAATAAATCGTATCATACAAATGACAATTAAATAAGGATCACAATGAAACTGAAATCATTTGAATCAGAGATATATTGCTCAAGTTATTCAATCAAGGGTCTAGGGGATTAAACTTAATAAAAACATAATATAAATATCACAAAAAATAGCAAACAAGTCACTGAAGGGACTAAAGCATAATAAAGATAACCTGATAGGGCTAATACGCAAATGTTCCCAGGCACACGTGAGGCATATGCCCTGGAGGGACCTACTTGTAAGTTTTAAGACTTCAACATGTGGTGCTAGAAAGTTCCAGAACCTCATGCATATAACACACACTCAGTCTAGGTTCGGGATGGGGCTCTAATGAATCTCGTATTCATCATGCTAAAATAGGTCAATTAGGCTCTGTTCCCCATAATTCATTTGCATAGAGCATCATTAGCATTCATACATGCGTAAATAATATTTGCATTTCATCATGCATAATTATTGTATAAATTGGCCTAAAAAGCTGCTAACTTTCCAGATTTTTTCATCCTACTCTGATTGACCCCAAACCACTTCCATTGTGTAAATATTATTAACAAGAATAAACAAAAAATACACAAAATTACTAACACAAATAAGTATCAAATAAACCCAAAACCAAATTTCACGTCTGACTGATTAAAATGTTCATATATTCCTCATACAGTGTCCGATTTTAGTCTAATCACTTTTAAAGTACTCCATTTTCAATTACCTTCGAAACAAGACTAATTTCGTAAAATTCGGAGCTCATATGTGAAAGTTGGGTTTTGGGCCTCTTTTGCGCATTTTAACTTTTTGCTATTTTTGACATGAGTTTTTATGTACATATTAACCCTTTTAATTTTACTTCTTCTTCATTTGTGTTCATTGATAAAAGTTTTATTAAGCGTTATAAAAATCCAAATCTAGATCAAGACAAAAATCAAAGAAACTACTAAGTCCAAGTGTCCGTTGTGAGTTTGTGCAAAATTCTCGTATTTCGTACCTCTATTTTATTTTCATATTCTCTTATTTATTAAAAATCCAAAAAAAATAAATTAGTGTGTAATTAATTTTCTTTAATTTATCCTATTTTTCCTATAATTTTCATTCTCTTTAAAAACCACCAAAAATTACAAAACTCCAAAAAATCGTTTTTCTATACACTTAGAGAACACCAAAAATACCACTTTACACAAATGACCTCTTTTGCTCATAAGTCCTTCATGAAAGTGGTAGATCTCATCGAGACAAACAACTTTCGTGAAGGAAATTTTTAGATCTAAGGTCACCTTCTATTTCTTTTTCATTTTCCTTCTATCATTTTAAATTTGATAATTTTTTGGGTGACATGTGGCAGCCCCTAGGCGTGCCACATGGCATCCCCATTCAGACACTCTCCCTCCAGGTCACGTGTAGAGCACGTGACCCATCACCTTCCACACCAGTCACGTGCTCTGCACATGATCTCCTCCACCACACCCTTCCTCATGTAATGCACACGACCTCCACCGTCATACGCAACGACCGCCACCCGCCACCTCCTCACTGGCCGTTACGGCTGCCCGCGTAACACCCCTCCACCTTCACCCTGGCAGCCCTTATCTCCGCCTCACTATAAAACATCGCTAGCCCCCTCCTTATCTCGCCATCCGCCAACTTCGAGTGAGAGAGCCATAGCCTCGGAGGAGCCACCTGTGACAGATGTGTGCTCCGCTGTCGTAGGCGACGACCGGCTTCATCTCAGGCATGATCCAAAGGAGGAGCACCTCCTTTTCTCAGCAGCTCTGTGCTGTTCTCAAGCTCGTTGCCTAGCCGGCGACTCGAGCGGCGATCGGAGCTCATCCTCGAGATCTCCCCTAGGCTCTTCCCATTAGGTACATCTCATTCTCCTAGCATCTATCCTCTTCTCTCCTTTCTTTTGCCAATCTTCGAGCTGCAACCGTGCTTCATGAGAAGCATCCTTAGGCGCCCGTCCATACCCCCAGGTAATTCCTTCTTTTTCTTCTCCTCCTTCTCCTTCTTTCTTCTTCCTCTATCTCCATCACCTTCTTCATACTTTCTGCACCTTGTTCTTCGTCATACTTTCTCTCTCCTCATTTCACCATCTTCCATAAGCCAAATCTCAAAAATATGTATGTTTCAACAGATAAATCCCATGTTCTGAAGCTAATGAAGATTTTATTGAAATTTTCAGGTGAATTTCTTGAATGGATTAATTAAAATTTTGAGGTTGTTTAAAAAATAAACAAAAATCCCCTGTTGCAATAGGGGATCGTTGTTTGCACTAAACTCATATCGACCTCTACTGATCGCTATCGCCCCCCTCCATATGTTATTTTCATCTTCTCTATCTGTTCCACCTCTTGTTTAGATTGAAACCAGAGAATCAAGCTCCATTTGCCACGTACGTTGGAGCTTCATCCTCCCATCTAATCCATGGTAAGCAGCATAGCCGAGCAACCTTGCGCTCGAGTTGGTCTCCATTTACAGGTACAACTGGACATCATCGGCATTGGTTGCACTTTCTAGACCTCTTCACCAACATGCATCAGAAAAGGACATCGGCATGAAGGATCATCTTCCATCATCAGGGAACGTTGCCCATAGAGGAGTTGCATTTCAACCCCATTTACTGTCGTTCATAGCTTCTTTGCCGAAGTCCAGGAACTCAACTATGCCTTGATCTTGATCAGTAATAACGAGAAGGGACGAAAGATGAGTAGATCCCTTCTTCCTTCGAGTTTCCGGTAGCCATCTCTGTGGTAATCAAGAACGGATGGGAAATGAAAAGCCCCTCAAGTCTTTGAAATCATCCGTGGAAGAAATGGACAATTGCTAAATCTTCCCCCAACGTTCTTCAAATTAACAATGATGTCCTTCTAGTTGAAGCCCACATGAGCCTCATAGGAATTTGCTAAAATTGCAAAGAGCCCCCTGCTGGTTCATCAATTTGCAAGAAGACCCCCGTTTGGGGTAAATTACACAGAGACCCGGCTGGTTTTCCCTTATTACAGATAAGTCCTCGAAGGGCTATTTTGAAAAGATTATTTTTATTTTTATTGCAATTCAGTCCCTAAGCTTAATTTTTTCATATCTTCTCCATTCAAACTTCATTTTTAGCAAACTATATGTCATTTCGAAGCTATTTTCATGCTTTACCATTTTGAATAGTTTGTGGAAAAATTCCAAGCTACTTATTGAGAGTTATTATTTAAAAATCCATTCTGATCTATGCATGCTGAGTATTGACATATTATGTCCCATTTCATTGAGAAATTAATGGTCTCTTTTGTAGGGATTCAGCTGAGGATTTTAAATTGAATAATTCTCACAGGATTATAGATTATACTATTTGAAGAATTTAATCATTGCACGAGGCTCATCCAAGGAAGGAGAATTATTTGGGAGTGAATTGGTATACGAATAAGAAATTTTCTAATAATCTTCTTGTTTGCATTTTGGGAATAATTGAAAATATCTCACTCGAAATGATCTCTTTCGATCTGTGATTATCTTTCGAGGATTAATTGATAAATTTAATTAAGGATTGAATCTTATAATTCATAGATCCAATGCTTTATTCTCTTTTTTTATGTCTTGCATCTTCATCATTGCAATGTATTTTATTTTCAACACAGAAATTAACCTAGCAATTATTTAATTATTTAAATTAATTTAAGACCTCACAACTAAAAATCATCATTCCATGTGTTCGACCTTGGTAGACATGCCAAGTTAAAATACTCCACAACATTCAAAGTTTGTGTTTTTTTTGCTGAACCAAATTTGCCTCCTATACTACATCAATTTAAGATAATTAAAGAGGCGGTTTTTGCGATCATCAAATGGTACCATTGTCGAGGAAAGACGTATTTTTATGGTTTTAATTATTTTTTGTTATTAAATTTTGTGAAATTATTTTTTGTGTCCTTTTTTTGCACTTTATTTTGCATTTCTCTCTTACTTCTAATACTAACCGTAATTTCTCTTTTTGCAGACTACTGGGAGCAAATTTTTGGGACATAAATCAAGGATCTACGAAGAAAATTTAAATTTAAATTTTGTGTGTGAGAGAGAGAGTAGTCTAGATTTAATTTCCTGCATTATTCTCAGGGTCCCTCTCTTTAAACCCGTGTAATAATTCGGACTGAACTTTCTTGTGGTGTGTCGGGGCTATTTCAATCCCTTCTAGTGGTTGGGACCTGACTTGAGTGGTGTAGGAATTAGGCACATATACGCTTATTTATCTATTCTTGATTGTGCTCGTAATTTTTAGGCCATACTTCTTCACTAACTATACACACTAGTAGATCGTTCAATTTAGTCAAATATTTAAATCAATTATTTCATGTTAATAGAACTATCTTCTTAGGGTGATTTCATCAGTGCATATAATTTAGTATAAATTTAAATTCCATGTATTGCATCCCGCATGAAGAGCACTAGGAATCAATGTAAGTCTTCTTCTTAAGCATGCATCATTGGTTCACACTTGCATTGGCTTTTTCGATTTTTCCTCAGTTCGAAACTTAGGAATTAAAGGAATTGGGACTGCTCGTTAGGTGTGTATTTTTGTGCGCAGATAAAACTTCAGTGATAACCCAAATTTAAAATTGGTACTGCTAATCAAGGAGACTATAAATAAATTGACATAAAATTAACCCTTATGTCTAGTGGATAATAATCCACTCATTGTTTGCAAGGACCAGACCGCACACTTAGGATAGAGCCCAAAACCGAAAATTTTCACTCAGACTGCCATTTTAAAAAACAATTAGCTACTTCTCAGTAAGGGTTTCGGGTAGCCATTTTACGATCTGACTTCCCTTAGCAGAGTGGGTGGTGTAGAGGACCTTGCGTAAGGCTCCGTCCTCAAGTAACACGGGTAGCTATTTAAACGATCCGTACTTACACCTATAGTGGCTGAAAGTAGGTGCAACTAGTTGTATGAACATGCGACAGTCTTTGCGAAATATTTCAGCATCTAACAGCTCCGCCTAATTTTCAAAGATTGTTTTGTCATTAAACTAAAATTAAAAAGATAGCGGTCGAATCCTAATGTGCCTTCACCAGTGTTGAGTGGGTAAATTGACGAGTTTTGAATTGCGTTTGTTTTGAGTGAATCTTCTATACATTTGTACGCTCCGTGAAAATTCCTTTGTACTCCAAACTACTCCTTTCATCCACGATGGATTCTTCTGGAGTTCTTCGTTCGGACTCTGCAAACAAATCCCTGAGCTCCTCAAGTAATTTATCTCCTCGGTTTCGAGATGACTCTCTTCTCGAATCCTCATGGTATGGAGACAACCCTTTTCTCAAAACCATGGTTCGCCCCCCGCCTATAGTGATTAGTCAACCCTAGGCTAACCCTCTCTCCTACTCCCTTCCTGCCAAAGAAACCTTCATCTTTGGTAGAACTCCTAATCCTTCCATGTACGAGACTAACTCAGATTTATTTGCATCTGAAGGTGAAGAAGAAGACAAGATGCCTCCAAAAAAAGACAAGAACGACAATGACCTTATTCATGCTCTTCTAGCTAGGGTAACTGCCGCTGAACAACACAATGAAATCCTTAGAGCAAAAATAGTGGTACTGTAACACGGTGAGGCTGCTATGGAAGACACGTACTTCCTTGAATTAGATGAAGACTATAATTCGTTGAGGCCGGTGCCCCCCGAGGATGCGTTCGAATACAAACTGTATTTCCTTGCATTGTTGCCTAAGTTCGGAGGGATAAATCATGAAGAACCATACATCTTCCTCGATGACTTAGATCTAGTCTGCGCTAACCTATGCCACCCTAGAGTTAGACAGGACTACATAAGGCTAAGAGTTGTCCCCTTCACCTTGAATGATAAGGCGGCTTACTGGTTGAAGAACTTAGAGGACGTGGTTGCGATATGGGCCACCTTCAAGACATTTTTTTAAAGAAATTATACCCTGTGAGTAGAATTAATCAGATGAGGATCAAACTCACAAGCTTCACCCAACAACCGAGCGAGCCATTCCATGAAACCTGGGAAAGGTTCACAGACCTAATCTAGAAATGCCCAGGACATGGGATAAGCAAAATGATGCGGGTCCAAAGTCTGGTTAGTGGACTGAACCCTGAGACCCAAGGATTAGTGAGTGCATCATGCGGAGGAAGCTACGTGGGATGCAATGAGGACACCGTCTACAACGTGTTCGAGAGACTTGTTGAATCCAGCCGTACACAGACCACCAGCCCAGCCGGGCTTACATAACCAGCTCTAAAAAGATGGTGAATAGTCTGATAACCGATCAGAGTGTTGATATGGGAATAATAGATGACAAACTGACTATGGTCGATCAGATTTACAAAAAGGTGGATGAACTTCATAAATCATCTGATATGGAGAAATTGGCTAAATTGCCTAAACAAATGGAGGAACTGGCTGACAAGGTATCCAAGATGCAGATACCTGCCCTAACTTCATCTCATACCCCCATACACCAAATTTACTATATTCAAGGGAAAGGGGCAGGGCAGCAGAGCCATTGGGGGGAAGATCATGCCTTTTCCCATCAAACTGTAGAAACCTCCATTCAAACCATTTACGAGGAACCTCCACAAATGATGGAGATAAATGGAGTTTGGAATAACATAGAACCTGTCAAACATTCACATCAAAACTCTAATCCTAACCCTCATTCACCACAAGCCCGACTCACCTACCAGCCTCAATAGCAGCAGCTCAGCAGTACCGCACGGGTTATCAGAATCCGTAACTACAACATCAACAGTATCTGGAACGCCAAGGCCAGCAGGGCCAATTCAGACAATATGAGTAACCTCAGGCCAAGCAAGGCCAGGGTCCTCCTCTTCTTCCATCTCTCTGGAACTCCAACGAGTGCTGGACGAACTTCATGATATGAGAGTCGACATAAATCAATTCTCTTGATGGAGAGACGAGGTAAGTGCACCCCAAACCGTACTTCCGGCTCAAATCTAGGCTAATCCAAATAGCCTTGGACAGAATCAGGTATTAAGCTCTGAATATTCCTTACCTGAATACAAGATCTTTTCGCATGATGACGCTTATCATATTTCTCTTAGGAGCAGAAGGATCGTAACCATGCCTGATCGAGCGAAAGAACACGGTGACATAGCCCCAGTGTCCACAAATTCACACAATCAAGGGGGAATTGAGGAGGAGAAAGAAGAAGACCCACCCACACAACCCGTTATACACTACACCATTGAAGGCCATGGAGAGTCAGAATCTGAGTCTGAAAAACAAGTGCCACCAAGATATCCGCAACAGTTGTCCACCAATTTTCCTGTTTTTTGTTCAGTCAGTCCAAGTCCTGTAGATATATTTCATTACTCATTCAATAAAAGTGATGTTTTTATCACAATGAATCCATTCCTTTCCCTCGTGCTCTTACGACAAGAAAGAAGAAAAACATAAAAAACCAAAAAATGATGATGAGATGGCCTGCATCTGTAGAGAAAATATTAAGGTCACTATGTCCCTAGACGAGATGATCGAAAGAGACCTGGATTTTCGAAAATACCTTAAGGTGAGATGCACACTAACAAGGGTCAGCATAAAGAATCCTAACCAACCAATGAAGCACATACTCTCTATTTCTACATCTCGCCAGATAAAAAATGAGATACCAAGGAAGAAAAGAGACATGGGTTCTCACTTTGTCACTAGATAGATTAATGAAATCAAGTTTGCCCGAACATTGTTAGACAATGGCTCATACATCAATCTCATGCCCACAACTCTATTTGAGCATCTAAATCTAGGTCCTCTTAACCAGTCTACAGTTGTACTTCAATTCATAGATACATCAACTAAAAGACCTTAGGGGAAGATTCGAAATATTGTCATCAATATAGAGGGACAAAACTTCCCAGTCGATTTCACAATACTAGACATGGATGTCCCTAGAAATTGGAAAGACTCCCAAATGATGCTAGGGCGACCATTCTTTAGGACCGCAGGAGCTATATTCGATTACACATCCAGGAGAATCCAGTTTGAAAAAGTTGAACTTAAAATGAAGTAAACTAGGTTTTAAAGACCTGACGTTGAGTCAAGTAACGAGTCTGAGAAATCAGAACCTGAGACAGAAAATATGGAAGCAACTATTGGGTCATGTAGACAGAACCCAACCACAATGAAAGAATCACTCTCATCTGGAGAGGACATTGTTGATGACTTAGTCTGCCAGCTCATCCATGCATCTACCTATACTCCAGGATACTTAGAGGCCCCGCTTGACCTGTCAGTCCATTCTCCTTATGGACAATCCCAGAGTAAGGTACACAAATCGGACGCAGTGCTATCCATACCTAATTTCATCTTTAGAGATCCGATCCCCAAAACAACTAAGGTGGTGTCCGATAGTGATACACAACAAACATCCACAACACAACCAGAATCAGCAATGAGAGAGCCAGATTTTGTGAACAATACAGACCTTCCCGAGCTCAAACAATTGCCCCCAACTCTTAAGTATGCCTTCCTTGCAGGAAATAAGGGACAATTTCCGGTCATCATCAGTCCACATCTGACCGAAGAGCAGGAGATCCACCTGCTTAAAGTTTTAGAAAAAAATCGTAAGGAAATAGGCTGGAGATTATCTGATCTTCCAGGGATTAACCCCACCCTCTATTCACACCATATTTACCTTGAGGATAATTCTAAACCCTCCCATGAATGCCAACATAGGTTGAATCCAAACTTAAAGGATGTGGCTAAGACTTAAATTGAAAAATGGTGTAAGGCTGGTTTCATATACCCCATCTCTGACTCCAAGTAGGTGTCACCCTTGCATGTCATCCCAAAAAAGTTGGGACTTCAGATTATCACTAACGAGGAGGGAGAAGAGATCACGACACGGGTACCCTCGTTGTGGTGTGTCTGTGTGGATTACAGGCATCTGAATGCTGCAACGAAGAATGACCACTTTCCACTGCCTTTTATTGATCAAATCTTGGAGAGATCGGTAGGGAGAGAATACTTCTGTTTCTTGGACAGGTACTCGGGCTACAATCACATATCCATCGCACCTGAGGAACAAGAAAAGACTACTTTTACATGTCATTTCGGCACTTACGCATTCAAGCGCATGCCTTTTGGGCTTTGCAATGCCCTCGGCACTTTTCAGCGGTGCATGATTGCAGTTTTTGCCGTAATGGATGGAGATTTCGTGGAAGTCTTCATGGATGACTTCTTGGTTCATGGTGATTAATTCGATGATTGTCTAGTGCACCTGGATCGAGTCCTTCAAAAGTGCAGGGAAGTAAATCTGGTGCTCTATTGGGAGAAAAGCCATTTCATGGTAAAAGAGGGCATTGTATTGGGGCATGTCATCTCCAAGAAGGGAATGGAAGTTGACCCTGCCAAGGTGGATGTAATCAAGAAACTCGAGCCACCGACCAATGTGAAACAAGTGCGACCTTTTTTGGGGCATGTCAGATTTTATAGGAGATTTATTAAGGATTTTTCAAAAATTGCCCGACCACTGACTGACCTCTTAGGGAAAGACACCGAGTTTGTTGTAGATCACAAATGTCTTGAAGCCTTTGAGCTTCTCAAAAAAGGATCATTGAGACTCCCGTCCTACAAGCCCCCGACTGGTCTCACAGTAGGGGCAATGTTAGGACAAAGAAAAGATGGAATCCTGTATGCTATTCACTATGCAAGCAAAGTTTTAGACCCAGATCGGAAAAATTACACTATGACCGAAAAGGAAATGCTTGTAGTAGTCTTTTCTTTGGAGAAGTTTCGATGTATACTTCTAGAATCTAAGGTGACAGTTTATACAGATCATTCTGTCATTCGATACTTAATGGAAAAAAAAGATGCAAAACCGAGCGATTTCTACTATTGACTGAGTCTAAATACATCCATGAAACCTTCCCAGACGAGTCAATTTCTACTATTGACTCTCTCCCATGGTATGCCGACATGGTGAATGATGACCACGAAAACCGAGCGATCGAGGTGAATCAGGTGTATCTCAAGCGGTCGTTGCGACCTCAATCACTCGGATGGTCGATCGAGAAAAAGAGACCACCAAAATCGAATAAAATCAACTCAAAATCAAATAGCGTTCTTGCTATTTTTTTAACCTGGTATAGCGACCAGGGTCGAACACAAGGAGCACGTGATGGCCTTGCGGCCTACGAAGTAGTCAAAAATAAACTAAAATAAAATAAAAGGTGTTTTTGGTGGATTTTAAGTCTTTTTATATTTTTTTGGATTTTTGGTTAATTAAGGAAATAAAGAAAACAAGAAAACAAGCCAACACAACAATTTATTTAATGCCTCAAAAATCAACCAAAAATTCAAATAAAAATGTTTTTATGTATTTTATGTTTTTTACTGTTTTTGATTAATTTTTGGTATCTTTCTGATTTTTATTTAATTTTCTAAAAATCAAAGAAGGTAAGAAACTGAAGGTACTGTCCAGTCAGGAGTAAAAGGCCAATTTAAAATGCAAAAGGGCCTATTTAGCTCCTGGAGGTAATTTTCCTGTAAAGAGAAGGAAACTAGGAAAAGTTAGGCACCTTAATTATTATTTTGTTTTTTGGATTATTTATTAGAATTTTTATGAGTTTTTAGGTTTTTTTCAATTTTTATGAGTTTTATATAATGAAAAATGGCCAAAATTGGCCAGAAAATCAAACACAACAAAAGAAACAACAGCTATTTTTTTTGTAATTTTTAGATAGGTTTCAATATTTTTTTGTGATTTTCCAAATCAAACAGTAACAAAAATGGATGTTTTTTATTTTTTAAAAATATCAAATAAAAACAAAAATGTCTCCAAAAATTCTAGAAAATTTTCACCATGGCAGGAGCCATGTATCCAATTTTCATGGAATTTGGAGTAAGTTTGATATTTTATTCAAAAATAAAACCTAGGTACAGTGCACAGGGACCTGTACGTAATTTCCTAAAGTTCTGGGGGGTCCGGTGCAAAAATCCCAGGAGATCACGCGCGCGGCGCGTTTCTGGGGCACACAGGGACCTATATGCAATAAAAACAAGTTCCCTGGACTAAATAATAACAATTATTAAAAGTCCAGGGGGCTTGTTATAAAATACCCAAAAATAAGCGCACATGCACAAATAACTCACGCACAGAAGTATAAATGCAATTTCCTAAAAATATTCATTCATTTCATAACCATCCAGAACTACAGGGCTAACTATGCAAATATCCCAAAAAGGCACGTGTCGACGCATTTGCTACACCACAAACAGGGGCATATATGCGAATAAAATAAAGCTCAGGGTCCAAAGTGCAAATGTACCGAAAATAAAACAACTACGCTATGTATTTACAGGACTAAACGCGAAATAAAATAAAGAGAAGGGACTAAGGGTAAATTACCCTTTATTAAGTCGAGGGTCGGATGGCTGCCACGTGGGGGATCGCACGGTGGAGGATGAGTGGCGCGCAACAAACGAACCCTCGTCACGATCCGACGGCTGGGAAGAGCCCATGTGGAAGATCAAACGGCTGCAAAGCGTCGTGGGTCTGCGAAGAGGGGGCCTGACTCGGATCGGACGGATGAGGCGCATCCATGTGCTGGATCTGACGGTGGAGACGTGTCGTGGCTAAACCTCGCTGGATCAATGGTGGTGATCGAACCCCAAGAGATCTGGCGGTCAGTGCTACTCCGCAAATGGACGAACAGGATCACGACTGGAGCTCGGGGTCGATCGGACGGCGGAGAAGGATGGTGGACGAACTAGGCTCCGGCGAACTTCGCCGGGCTCGTGACGGCGCTGGTCTCCTCCTGGAAGCTCGCTGAAGATCAGAGAAGGAAGCTGTGGGCTCTCCGCATCTAATGTAGGCCTCCGATGACTCAACAGAGCCCTGGGGAGCTCCGGCGAGGTCGGCGGAGGCGGAGCTGCTAGACCAAATGGTCCAAGCCCTCAGATGGGCTTGGATGAACCTGCAAAGTGCACCAGCAAACTCGCGGGTCGAGGGCAAACTACCTCGACCCTGTTAGGCATGGTGAAAGTGGACGGTGAGGCGTGGTGATCGAGCTCCGGCGAGGGGGTGGACGGAGGAGCTCGACTCCCCAGCTCCTGTACGAGCTGGGTTGAGCGGAGGGGTGTAGAATGTGCGTGGAAGATGGGCGGATGCGATGATGCGAACCGATGATCGAGTGGAAGGCGAACGTAACCGGAATCGAAGCTGGTCGGCGACGGCTAAAATTGGGGGAAATCAAAATCAAAGAAAGGAGGAAGAACTATTGCTACCTGGGTGGAGGGATCGACTGGGGATGAGCTTGGGCAGCTCTGGGTCCTTGCCTCGAGGACCTTCGTCGTCCGAGGCTCTGGCTCCTGCTCTGGGCGGAGCACGGTGGAGCAAACTCGCCGGATCAGTGGTTCAGACGTCTCCTCCTCGCTGCGACAATGCCCGGAGCGAGCTGTCACTCTCACTAAGGCACTGGAGGTCACTGGTTGGTCGGCGAATGGTCCAAAGATGAGGAATGAAGTGGCGGAGCTCGGCTTATGTATGGGTGCATGTCCGGGAAAGATGGCTCGGGTCCGGCTCCATGGAGTACGGATCCCTAGGATCAATGTCGGGCGAGATTCCCGGATACTTGGGGAGTGATTAGGACCCTGGGTTAGGCTAAATGGTGATCGGGTCTGGAGGGAATAAATGGGAGAAATCGGGTCCGCGAACCAGATCTGTGGGAGGTGGTCCACAGGGGGGAGTTGACCGGGCGGTCAACAACCCCCGTGGACCAATGGGAATCAGCCACGTGTAAAAGATTTAGAAATTAAATTAAAAATAGCAAATAGACGAATTATTAAAAAGTCAAAACATGAAATATTTTTGTTTTAATTTTTTCTATTTTTTGGTGATTTTTAATTAATTTTTCAAAATAAAAATAAAATTAAGGTATTTACATAATAGGGCTATATATAGGTATATGTACAATATGTCTTTTAATTTTTGATTTTTAATTAGTTATTTTTGTGCATTTTTATTCCTATTTTATATTTTATTTATTTATAGTATAAAATTAGAAATAAAAGTGTATTTTTATGTTATTTTTATTATTTATATACATAGGTGAAATAAATAGATATATACACTTATATACATGGCATATTTACAATGTATTTTTGGGTTTTTAATTTTGTTATTTTTATTTTGTTTTTGTTTTAGTGGTTTTTATTTTATTTATTCACATCATAAAATATAGAATATTTACAAATTTTATGGAAATTAATTTTATTTATTTATAAGGTGAAATAAATATAGGAGTGGCTATGTACATGATGAATATGCACAAGGTGAAGGTTTTTGTTTTCTTTTTTATTTTTCTATTTTTATTTTGATTTTTATATTTATAAATATTTACAAGCCCATTTTAGTCTCTTTTTGGAGGAAAATATTTTTATTATATTTACAAGTATATTTACACACATGAGCCCCTATCTCCCTCTACTTTGGCTTTTATGCGGTCAGGCCCATGCTGAGCCCTCCCTTGGGTTAGGTTGGTCAATATTTATTCTAAATATTCCCTCTTTTTCTTTTTAATCTTTATTCTTTTATTTTTGCACAAGAACATGCTAATTATTACTTTTTACATCATGCATGCTTTTGGTAATTATTTGTATTTACAAATATATACATGCATTTGCAAAGGTTTTTGTAGCTAAAATATAAGAATAAAGAGTGATGAATGAGTATTCATCACCCCCCTATACTTAAGTTTGCTAGTCCCTTAGCAAACACTTATTTGAAAAAGAAGTGAAAAAGAAGAAAGAAAAAGAAAAAGAGAAGAATGTACATGGATCAAGGTTGATTATTAAACTTGCCTTCATTAAATTGAGGTATGGAGCTTAATCAGATCTTTGGATTATTAATGTGTCGGAACCTTATTGGGACTTAAGCCTAAAACTCAACCGCCTCTAAGTTCCACTAATCTCTAATCAAGACTCCTTAATGCTCCAGATCTGAACAAGTCATCAATCACAAACCCTGAAGACCATGAATCTTTCCTTGTCCTGTGAATGTGAGGTATAAGCTCTCCACCTCAGAAATGGCAACTTGACAACCCTCCCCAACAAGGTAACTCTATGACCTCAATCTGGCCACTCTTTCCTCGAGGAGTGGGGTATTCCCTTCTAAGTTCAAGTTCAACCGGCTCAAGAAGAGGAGGAAGAAGAGAATGGACCATGGCCAGTGTAGCCATGTATCCTTCGGAGCTTGACCAGTGTAGCCAAGTCTCCCTGCTGCAAGCTACATAAGGTGGAACATGAAACACAAGCTTTTCTTATTGCACTCTATATACATACTCCGGTGGGATTATCATTTTCTCTCAGACCCACCACTTTTTTGGAGTTATTATCATTTTTTTTCCAGTGCATCTATACAACATGTACATGTGCAGCATATATACAAGGAGCTTTTCCTCTTGAGCTAGTAGACTATCCCTCTTTTGAATCTTTATTGCAACCCACAACTCCCGTCGTTAGACCTCATGGCAACCAGACCAAGTTGAGACGCACTTCCTTCACTAAAAGAAGAAGAGAGGTTCCGCCTAGAAGTACTACCCTCATATGCTACCCCAAGTCACGGAAGACTGCCTCCTCACCACCTCATCCGTAGAGAGCTCGGTGCAAAGTGCTGGTGTCCAAGTAAAGACATTGTCTATATGAGTCATGTGTTGTTGTTAAGTGCTCTACTTAGGCTTATTGAGATGACATGTGATCATAGCCTAGTGGACTCAAAGAATTATGTCACCATGGACCTGAAAAGCCTTAAACCTAAGCCCTATAAGGTTCCTCTTATAAATTAGGTGGATTAAGATCTTAATCAAGCTCCATTTCTCAATTTGATTCTAGGCTAGTTTAAATGTCAACTATCATCCAGAAAAACTATATACATATGTACAAAAGATTCTATTTACACAAACTTTTACAAACATGCAAAATTTTTGAAAAATGTTTTGAAATCATGAATGGATGATGCATGAAGTGCAAGTTTTGCAAAAGGTATTTACACACATTTACACAAGATTTTTGCAAACTTTTGATTTTCAAAACATTTTGGAAAAATTTTGTACTATATACATAATTTTGATACAAAAATATTTACACAAGCTTTACACAAAAGATTTTTGAAATCATTTTTACAAAAATAATTTGTACACTAGATATTTATGTGCAAAATAAAAGAATGTTTATGTACATGAAAAATTTTTAATTTTTGTGATTTTTAAGGTTTTTAGCCATTTTATTTATTAACACACTCATACAAAGTACGAGTTATGGCTAAAGTATATATGAAATATATACACACCCCCCTATACTTAGCTCGAATGATGTCCTCAGAGTCAAGAGCGATGAAGAAGACATAACTCATGCTAGGTATAGGGAAGTGAAAAGGAAGGCTATATACAAAGACGAATGAATATCAAGAGACTCTCGGGTCTTCCCCCTATACTTAGGATCAGGTAATCCTAAGTATAGCAGGTTGTACACAAAGGGAAAACCGAGTGGAGAATGTACAGGGTCTACCCCCCCATACTTAGGGTAAAATATCCCTAAGTATAGGCAGCAAAAACAAGGGTAGACAGAAACAAAAGAAATACCCAAAGGTCCTACATCCCCCCTATACTTAGGGTAAAGTACACCCTAAGTATAGCATAATCAAAGGATGAATAAAGGGATGTGGGACTAAAGAATGTGATGATATGGACATCTGGATCTATACAAGTCGGAAGATCAGTGAGAATCAGACGTGAAATGCAATAGATATGAGTCAAAAGACTACATCTCACGCAAAATGAATCGGGGCAACATCAACGACCCGCGGCTCATGATCTAGAAATGGCTTGAGCCGCTGGCCGTTCACTCGAAAGGTACTCTCAGAAGACAACTCGGATATATCAATGCTACCATTGTCGTGTACCTTTCTCACAAGATAAGGTCCCTTCCACTTGCTTTGTAGCTTCCCTGGAAATAAACGAAGCCTCGCATCAAACAGCCATACTCTCTGTCCAGGCTCAAAATGCTTGTGGCTGATGTGAGAATCATGCCACTCCTTCACTCTCTCCTTATAATGTAGGCTGTTTGAGAAGGCGGTATCTCTCAACTCCTCCAAGGCTGCTAACTCTGCCCTCCTCTGGTCTCCTACAGCATCTGGATCCATAAGTATCTCAGTGACTGCCCAAAGTGACCTGTGCCTTAGCTCAACAGGTAAATAGCACGGCTTGCCATATACGAGGTGAAAGGGAGATGTGCCCAATGGTGTCTTGAAAGACGTCCTATATGCCCACAAGACCGAGTCCAAAAGCTGTGACCAATCCTTTCGGTCAGGGCGGACGACTTTCTGCAATATACTCTTGATCTCCCTGTTCGACACCTCGGCTAGACCATTCGTCTGTGGATGGTAAGGTGTAGCAACGCGATGGTCTATGCCGAACTCGCTAGCAAGGGCCTTCACCTGGTCGTTGATGAAATGAGACGCCCCATTTGAAATCAATACTCGAGGTACCCCGAACCGCGTGATGATGTGCTTCCTCAAAAATCTGCAAACTGTCCTCGCATCAGCGGCTCGGGCGGGGATAGCCTCAACCCAACGACTAACATAATCTACGGCCAACAGAATGTACTCAAATCCCTGACTCTTAGGGAATGGACCCATGAAATCGATGCCCCATGCGTCAAAAACCTCACAGAAGTGAATGGGCTGCATCAGCATCATATCACGCTGTCCACAAGTGCCCATCCTCTGACAATCAGTACACCTCTTCACGAACTCATCAGAGTCTTTAAGAGGGTAGGCCACCACAAGCCGGATTGGAGCACTTTCTGTGCCGTTCTCCTCCCAGAATGATGTCCTCCTGCCTCAAGCTTGTGGCAGTAAGTGAGGATGCTATGGTGCTCCTCCTGAGGAATGCACCTACGCCAGACGCTATCCCCTCCTTCGTGGTAAAGGATGGGATCCTCCTAGTGGTAGGACTTGGCCTTCGCAAGGAAGGTCTCAAGCCTCTGCCTGGTCCAATCTTGTGGGACTTTCCCAGCAACGAGAAAGTTCACAATATCGGCATACCATGGGAGTGAGGAGATAACAAGGATCGCCTCATTCGGGAAGGTCTCACAAATGGGATCAATATGCTCAGACTCCTCAGGCTGCTCTAAATGGGAGAGATGATCCTCCACCACATTCTTGACTCCAGGCTTATCCTTGATCTCAATGTCGAACTCCTGGAGTAGACGGATCCATCTAGTCAATCTGGCCTTGGCATCCTTCTTTGCCATGAGGTATCGGATGGCGGTGTGATCAGTGTACAAGGTCACTCTAAGTCCAATGATATAAGATCTGAACTTATCTAGGGCGAACACTACGGCTAGCATCTCCTTCTCTGTGACCGTATAATTCCGCTGGGCGGAATCCAATGTGCGGCTAGCGTAGTGGATAGCAAAGGGGACTTCATCCCTCCTCTGTCCCAGCACGGCCCCTACAGAAAAATCGGAGGCATCCGTCATGATCTCGAATGGGAGAGACCAATCCGGTGGCTGAAGAATAGGAGCCTCTATAACACACTGCTTGAGAGTCTCGAAGGACGAAAGACACTTGTCATCGACAAGGAACTCAGTGTCTTTCGTCAGGAGGTCAGTCAACGGTCGGGCAATCCTGCTGAAATCATGAATAAATCGTCGATAGAAACTGACGTGCCCTAGAAATGACCGTAACTGCCTCAAATTGGACGGCGGTGCAAGTTTTCTAATGACATCTACCTTGGCCGGATCAACCTCCATGCCCTTGTTGGAGATGATGTGGCCAAGCACCGTCCCTTGAGTCACCATGAAGTGACTCTTCTCCCAAGAAAGCACCAAGTGGACCTCTATACATTGCTGGAGTACTCGGTCTAGGCAGTCAAGACAGGAGTCGAATCCGTCGCCGTAAACCGAGAAATCAGGCATGAAGACCTCCAAACACTCACTACCATGTCCGAAAAGATCGACAGCATGCATCTCTGAAATGTCGCAGGGCATTGCATAGCCCGAATGGCATGCGTCAGAAGGTGTATGTGCCGAAGGGACAGGTAAAGGTGGTCTTCTCCTGATCCTCAGGAGCGATGGCCTCCTGGTTGTAGCCCGAGTACCCATCCAAGAAACAGTAATGGCTCTTCCATGCCAGTCTCTCAATGATCTGGTCAATAAAAGGCAAGGGGAAATGATCCTTCTTGGTGGCCTGGTTGAGTCTCCTGTAGTCAACGCAGACCCGCCAAGAAGTGGGTACTCGTGTAGCAATCTCCTCTCCCGACTCACTTATCACAGTCGTGATGCCCGTCTTCTTGGGCACCACATGCAAGGGGCTGACCCACTTGGAGTCGGAAATGGGATAAATAAAATCTGCACTCCACCATTTTGAAATTTCCTTCATGACAACCTCTCTCAGATTGGGGTTCAGTCGCCGCTGGAACTCACGCGACGGCTTCGCCCCATCCTCGAGATAGATATGGTGGGAGCAACGTGATGGACTAATCCCATGGAGATCTGCTACGCTCCATCCGATTGCCTTGCGGTTCTTTTCAAGAACTCCCATCAAACGGGATTCTTGCTCTCCAGTCAGATCGGCGGAGATGATGACTGGGTACATTTCAGGCTCGCCCGCAAGGAATCTATACTTCAGCGAAGCAGGGAGCGGCTTCAGCTCTGGACAGCTGGGTGCTGGTGGATCTGGCCTCTGAAGTGTCTCTGTGTATGCTGCCAAATCTGTATGAGAGAACTGAAACTCTCTCTCAATCTCGGGAACTGGAGAAGGCTGCTCTGACTGACTGTCTCTGCTTTGCTCGGCATCTACCTCCTCCTCAGCTGTAGGCTCTGTGGAACTCAGGTCTGGCATGTAATCCTCGCAATCTGCCCAATCAGACTCTGAATCCGAGGGATCTGCATCAACAAAGGTGGCATCAGCACCACTGTCACAAAACTCCGTGTCGCGGTCAAGAACCTGCTCTGCTGCCTCTATGGTATCCTGAACCAGGAATGTGCTCTCCAAGCTCTCCTCTGCTATCATCTTTGCATCAGCGGTGTCTGAAAATGAGAGGATGGCCTGTGTTGCTGGATCTACCCATACTACCTCATCATCTGTGATCACAAAGTCACAGTCCTGGTGGATGTCTAGCCCGGCATCTGTCAGCTGCTCTGCATCTGAAGTCGTCTCTTACCATGATCTGTCTCTGGCTCTGTAGTCCTCGACCGTCTCTATTTGTACACTTTCGCCCTCGATGTGAAATTATACCTTCCCGCTATCATGGTCAGTCACCGCCTTGGCTGTGGCCAAGAACAGGCGACCAAGAATGATGGGGGTATCGGTCACTGAATCAGGGATCTCCATGTCCAACACTACGAAGTCCACGGGGAATTGCAGGCCCTGAATAGTGACGACAATGTCTCGCAACAACCCCTTCGGCCTCTTGACAGATCGATCAGCGAACTGAAGGACTGTCCTACTCTGTCGAAGAGTGCCCAACTCGAAGCGGTCGAGAAGGGCTGCCGGAAGGAGGTTGATAGACGATCCGCTATCTAATAGAGTCCGGTCGAACCTCTGCTCTCTAATGTGACATCTGACATATGGGGCTCCTGAATCTGGCCTCTTGGCCGGCAGACGGTTCTGAATCGCGAAGCACGTGGCTTTCGTCAACACATGGATCTCTGAGTGGTGGTTCCTCCTCTTTCTCCTGACTGTAGTCCTGTCTCTCAACAAACGCTGAAGAAGGGGAATGTGCTGCAAAGCCTCCTGAAGAGTCAGCTGGATATGGAAACGATCAATCATGCTCTGGCTGAACTCTTCCTGCTCTCTCTTTTTTGGGTCTTTTTCTTTTTTCTTCCCCATCTGAAGGGCTCTAGGGAAGGGGATAACTGGGTCCTTCTCAGATGAAGGACTAGGAAAAGGTCTAGACGGCTCGACGGCCGGATCCGCACATACATCAAGCACCATAGTGGGACCAGAAAAAACCAAACCTTTTCCTTTATTCACAACATGGTTCTGAGATACATCAGAATGAGGAAAAACTACAACTCTCTCAGAATGAACACCGGTGGCCTCAGTACCACCACTGTCTGGCTCAACTAGACGTCTCGCGGCCTCAGTACCGCGCTCTGGCTCGGCATCTCGGGTGGCATCAGTACCACCTCCTCGGACTGGGGAATTGGCGGCCTCAGCACCGCCTGTGGAATCAGCATCCTTGGTGGCATCAGTACCACCATCATCAACATGAGCGGCCTCAGTACCGCTCTCCTGCTCCTCATCTGGCGCCCTAGGTGTGTCCTCGTGATGTCGCTCAGACGAGGCGCCGCCAGCGGCTGGTGTCCTACCGCTCCTAAGTGTGACAAAATCAGCATCAAAAAGGTCTGCAGACATATCATCAAATGGATCACTAGGAGTGGCATGCTCAATGTAAGCTACCTGCTCAGACTTCCGCTTCAGGCTGTTGGGATTTGGCTCGATCTGGGCAGGGATGACGGCCTTCCCTCTCACAATGTCCCGCATCTCCTGGCGGAACTCGTCCATCTCCCATCTGAAAGTAGCATGCTGGTCCGTGAGGAGGCGGGCTATGTCGTCCAAGGCGGGACTCTCGTATGGTGGACCATGGGAGCCCGACGGGTAGCCTCTCTGGTAGTGAGGCTGCTGGAACTGGTGCTGCTGCTGGTGAGAGGGGTAAGTGGGAGGATGCTGCTGCTAATGAGGTTGCTGCTCACGCCTCCAAGACTGTCCCTGCTGATAGGGACGAGGGACGAAGGATGACTGCTGCTGATGCTGTGAAGGGTAGACTGGGGCTGCTGCTGCGGCTGGTGATCTCTTTGCTAGCTGTACTGGCCTCCCTGACCAGATGGTTGCCGCTGGGGTTGGGCACCTCCGTTCCCCCACCTGAATCTAGGATGGTCTCGTCGGATTCCAGGCTGAGGGCGGTCATACCGAATCCCGTTGACATCCATCAACGGCTCTGCATTGTACTAGGTTGGCGGGAGTACTGCTAGAGGCTGATCAGGCTGGTATACCACCATCTGCAAGTCTGGAGATGGTGGTGACTGGTAGGTGGGCTACGACTGCTGGTACAGCTCCGCCTGTACAAGGTGAACCTGTCTAGGCTGCTGGTGTGAGCTGGAGCACTGGGAAGAGCTGCCGCTGCTGCCGTGATCGCCTCGCAACTAAAGACGGGGCTGTGAAGCCGTCTGTGCCTCCTGGATACACATGAGCTGGGTCTTCATGTCGCTCGGAGTCTGTGCCATCTGCTCCATCTGAGTGATGCCCTGGCACTGCTTCTTCTCTATCAGCTCCATCCAATCCAACTTCTCGCTGATAATACCCATGTCCGCAGCTGAAGACTCTGCCTGTGTTGCTGCTACTATGGACGAACTGGATGGACCGGCATCGACCCGTGCTATCCTCTGGTACTGCACGGGTCCTGGATGCTGCTGGGGTCTGCCCTGAGTATACAACCTGGTCTGGGACATCACCATATAGTTCTCGGCCATCTCCTCGTAGATGGCCCAGACCTGGTCGTGATCCTTGGCAAAATACGACACGCCACAAGAAGCGTTCATCAAGCCCCGGAGCTCTGGTGTCATCCTGCTGAAGAAGCTCTGCACAAGGTTGGGCTTCGAAATATCATGGTGCGGGCATCGATCAGTCAGCTCACGGAACCTCTCCCATGCCTCATGGAATTGCTCGTTGGGGAGCATGGAGAAGTTGTTGATGAGGGCTCTCGCTGCATTGGTCCACCCCAGTGGATAGTACTTGTGTAAGTACTCGGTGCGGAGCTGCTCCCAAGTGTAAACAAACTTCCCCAAGTGCTTCAGCCAGGTGGCTGCTCTGTCTGCCAAGGAAAAGGGGAAGGCGAGCATCTGAATCGTATCCTGGTCCACCTGACGATCGTGGACAGTACTGCAGATCATGAGGAACTCCTGGAGGTGGAGATGTGGCTCCTCAGTGACGAGCCCGTGGAAGCGGGGAGTAACTGCAAGGTGTTCGGGGGGAACTTGAAGTCCCCCACGATAGCTGGAAGTATGACCCAGTGGTGCATCAGCGTCAATCCGGGGTTGTGTAACTCCCGCATCGATCTCGGTGGTCCTCCTGCCGCGGCTGCGGTGGCTGCTGCCGCTGTGGCGGCTGCTGCATCTGCATCATCCGGGATCCTCAGCCCGTCCCTCCTCTGATCTCTCTCTGCTCGCATCTGCTCCATCTCTCTCCTCATATCAAGCATGAATGCTCCCTAATCCCTCAACTGCTGCTGAATGGTCTCGAGGGAGACGATCAGGGTGGAGTTGATCGCACCCTGGTCCAACACAAAGTGCTCAGGCTGTGGACCTCGGGAGCGATCCTCGGAACTGCCGGCCATGGCGTCTGCAAAATCAAATGAGCCGAACTCAGGTGCTGATAAATCTGCCAATCTCTCCTCTGGCTCATGTCTCTCAGAACCGAAAGAAAGGGGGTCGAGGGGGAACAGGGCGGAATCATACTCGGGCTCGGAGAGCTGGTCTCAGCTCTCACGAGCCAACCTAGATGAACGGGTAGACGCGCCCGAAAGCGGTGCAACCAGAGGCTGCCTAAGAGATCGTCTACCCATCATCGTGATCTGGCGAGTAAGCCGGATGGGATCTGGAGAAACTATGATCAGAATACAAACCCCTCAGTTCACCAACGCAATGCGATCTGAAGACCGTAAAGGCTCCATCAGATTATCTTGTCAAATTTTATTTTGGTGAACAAACAATCTATCAGAGCGATTACGTGACCTGCTGGGATACCCGATGCTACCCCAACCGACTGTCCCGCACGAATGAGTCGGTAATCAGTCACGAATAGCACCGGAGGGCTCTACCTAGTGAACGGGTCACTCTCGCGCACAAGAAAACCAATCAATGAGGGGGTTGCTCTCCCCAAGACAAATTTTTAGATCAAGTGTCTTTTAGGGTTAATAGCTTAAACAGTCCCAATTTTATGGTTTTTCTTTTTAATCTTTTTCAATAAAAACAAAAGGCCTAATGAATTTTTCGGTTCTCCTGATTATTAAGTCAAAATCAGGGGGGAGAAGACGAAAAAGCCGATGCACGATGAAGTCAATGATGCATGCAAAGATAGAAATGCGTACCTGTCTCCAGCACTCTACATGCAAGTGATCCGCGCAGAAATGTAAAGACAGAAAAGAAACTACCTATATGGTGCAGCGGTGAAAACCCGAGTCCTAAACATGCAACTTCTACTCGAAGAACCGTCTAACTGGTCACCGATCCTTCAAGCCAAAGGTCCGGTCTCGGTCTACCCCTCCTCCTCCCGACACATCGGGTTCAGGAGCAGCGCTTGGAAGGGCAGGCTACGGCACATAGGCTATGAAGGGAGTGAACAGTTATTTTTATTAATGAATTATTAGTAGGTCCAATTAATCGCACTATGGGAACAGGCAGATAATTAGGTGTGGGGATCCTGCTAATTACGGCATAGTCAAGCAGAAAATCCTAAGTCTAGGGGCTCGAGAAAAACCGCTGAAAACCGTAAAAGGCAGCAAGAAAACCAAAAACCGCGAAAAACCCTAAGGGTCCCCTGAGCACACCGGTGCTCGGCGAAACAGACCCGCTAGTCAAGCCAAGTCCAAAGTGTCTGAGTCTGTCCCTGTATTATTACAATAATCAAATAAAAATAAAGTCTAAACTAATCCTACTCTAATCCTCTCCCACTCAGCCTCTCTCTCATGCTCTTCTGCGGCTCCGTGCAGAAGGGAGCCGCCTCCGAGTCTCGCGGTTGTGCCGGCTTCTCAAAAGCTGTCGCCTCGGTCCTCGGGCCCTCGCAAGAAAGAAACAAGTGGTCAGTCCAATAAAATAATCAAATAATATCAAAAAAATAAAACAGGGTATATGTGCAAAAGTACCAAATAAAATAAACACTCAAAATCAAGCAAAAACAAAAATAAAAGAAAATAAAATAAAACAAAATAAAGCAAAAATAAATGAAAAACAAAAAGCCGCAAAAAGTCGTGGACTCAGAAAGAGCCGTGGAAAGCCGTGAAAATGAAAAGAAAACTACTAAGCCGTGCTCCCCGGTAACGGCGCCATTCTGATGACCACGAAAACCGAGCGATCAAGGTGAATCAGGTGTATCTCAAGCGGTCGTTGCGACCTCAATCACTCGGGTGGTCGATCGAGAAAAAGAGACCACCAAAATCGAATAAAATCAACTCAAAATCAAATAGCGGTCTTGCTATTATTTTAACCTGGTATAGCGACCAGGGTCGAACACAAGGAGCACGTGATGGCCTTGCGGCCTACGAAGTAGTCAAAAATAAACTAAAATAAAATAAAAGGTGTTTTTGGTGGATTTTTAGTTTTTTTATATTTTTTTTTGATTTTTGGTTAATTAAGGAAATAAAGAAAACAAGAAAACAAGCCAACACAACAATTTATTTAATGCCACAAAAATCAACCAAAAATTCAAATAAAAATGTTTTTATGTATTTTATGTTTTTAACTGTTTTTGGTTAATTTTTGGTATTTTTCTGATTTTTATTTAATTTTCTAAAAATCAAACAACGTAAGAAACTGAAGATACTGTCCAGTCAGGAGTAAAAGGCCAATTTAAAATGCAAAAGGGCCTATTTAGCTCCTGGAGGTAATTTTCCTGTAAAGAGAAGGAAACGAGGAAAATTTAGGCACCTTAATTATTATTTTTGGTTTTTTGGATTATTTATTAAAATTTTTATGAGTTTTATATAATGAAAAATGGTCAAAATTGGCCAGCAAATCAAACACAACAAAAGAAACAGTAGCTAATTGTTTTGTAATTTTTAGATAAGTTTTAATATTTTTTTGTGATTTTCCAAATCAAACAGTAACAAAAATGGTTGTTTTTTATTTTTTAAAAATATCAAATAAAAACAAAAATATCTCCAAAAATTCTAGAAAATTTTACACCTTGGCAGGAGCCATGTATCCAATTTTCATGGAATTTGGAGCAAGTTTGATATTTTATTCAAAAATAAAACCTAGGTATAGTGCATAGGGACCTGTACGTAATTTCCTAAAGTTCTGGGGGGTCCGGTGCAAAAATCCCAAGAGATCACGCGTACGGCGCATTTTTGGGGCACACAGGGACCTATATGCAATAAAAACAAGTTCCCTGGACTAAATAATAACAGGTATTAAAAGTCCAGGGGGCTTGTTATAAAATACCCAAAAATAAGCGCACATGCACAAATAACTCACGCACAGGGGTATAAATGCAATTTCCTAAAAATATTCATTCATTTCATAACCATCCAGAACTACAGGGCTAACTATGCAAATATCCCAAAAAGGCACGTGTCGACGCACGTGCTACACCACAAACAGGGGTATATATGCGAATAAAATAAAGCTCAGGGTCCAAAGTGCAAATGTACCGAAAATAAAACAACTACGCTATGTATTTACAGGACTAAACGTGAAATAAAATAAAGAGAAGGGCCTAAGGGTAAATTACCCTTTATTAAGTCGAGGGTCGGATGGCTACCACGTGGGGGATCGCACGGTGGATGATGAGTGGCGCACAACAAACGAACCCTCGTCGCGATCCGACGGCTGGGAAGAGCCCACGTGGAAGATCAAACAGCTGCAAAGCGTCGTGGGTCTGCGAAGGGGGAGCCTGACTCGGATCGGACGGATGAGGCGCAGCCACGTACTGGATCTGACGGTGGAGACACGTCGTGGCTAAACCTCGCTGGATCAACGGTGGTGATCGAACCCCAAGAGATCTGGCGGTCAGTGCTACTCTGCAAATGGACGAACAGGATCACAATGGAGCTCGGGGTTGATCGGACGGCGGAGAAGGATGGTGGACGAACTGGGCTCCGGCGAACTTCGTCGGGCTCGTGACGACGCTGGTCTCCTCCTGGAAGCTCGATGAAGATCGGAGAAGGAAGCTGCGGGCCCTCCGCGTCTAATGGAGGCCTCTGATGACCCAACAGAGCCCTGGGAAGCTCCGGCGAGGTCGGCAGAGGCGGAGCTGCTAGACCAAATGGTCCAAGCCATCAGATGGGCTTGGATGAACCTGCAAAGTGCACCGGCAAACTCGCGGGTCGAGGGCAAACTACCTCGACCCTGTTAGGCGTGGTGAAAGTGGACGGTGAGGCGTGGTGATCGAGCTCCGGCGAGGGGGTGGACGGAGGAGCTCGACTCCCCAGCTCCTGTGCGAGCTGGGTTTAGCGGAGGGGCGTAGAACGTGCGTGGAAGAAGGGCGGATGCGATGATGCGAACCGATGATCGAGTGGAAGGCGAACGTAACCGGAATCGAAGGTGGTCGGTGACGGCTAAAATTGGGGAAAATCAAAATCAAAGAAAAGGAGGAAGAACTATAGCTACCTGGGTGGAGGGATCGACTGGGGATGAGCTTGGGCAGCTCTGGGTCCTTGCCCCGAGGACCGTCGTCGTCCGAGGCTCTGGCTCCTGCTCTGGGCGGAGCACGGCGGAGCAAACTCGCCGGATCAGTGGTTCAGACGTCTCCTCCTCGCTGCGACAATGCCCGGAGCGAGCTGTCACTCTCACTAAGGCACTGGAAGTCACTGGGTGGTCGGTGAATGATCCAAAGATGAGGAATGAAGTGGCGGAGCTCGGCTTATGTATGGGTGCAGGTCCGGGAAAGATGGCTCGGGTCCGGCTCCATGGAGCATGGATCCCTAGGATCAATGTCGGGCGAGATTCCCGGATACTTGGGGAGTGATTAGGACCCTGGGTTAGGCTAAATGGTGATCGGGTCTGGCGGGAATAAATGGGAGAAATCGGGTCCGCGAACCAGATCCGTGGGAGGTGGTCCACAGGGGGGAGTTGACCGGGCGGTCAACAACCCCCGTGGACCAATGGGAATCAGCCACGTGTATAAGATTTAGAAATTAAATTAAAAATAGCTAATGGTGGAATTATTAAAAAGTCAAAACATGAAGTATTTTTGTTTTAATTTTTTCTATTTTTTGGTGATTTTAATTAATTTTTCAAAATAAAAATAAAAATAAGGTATTTACATAATAGGGCTATATATAGGTATATGTACAATATATCTTTTTAATCTTTGCTTTTTAATTAGTTATTTTTGTGCATTTTTATTCCTATTTTATATTTTATTTATTTATAGTATAAAATTAGGAATAAAAGGGTATTTTTATTTTATTTTTATTATTTATATACATAGGTGAAATAAATAGATATATACACTTATATACATGGTATATTTACAATGTATTTTTGGGTTTTTTATTTTGTTATTTTTATTTTGTTTTTGTTTTAATGGTTTTTATTTTATTTATTCACACCATAAAATATAGAATATTTACAAATTTTATGGAAATTAATTTTATTTATTTATAAGGTGAAATAAATATAGGAGTGGCTGTACATGATGAATATGTACAAGGTGAAGGTTTTTGTTTTCTTTTTATTTTTCTATTTTTATTTTGATTTTTATATTTATAAATATTTACAAGCCCATTTTAGTCTCTTTTTGGAGGAAAATATTGTTATTATATTTACAAATATATTTACACACATGAGCCCCTATCTCCCTCTACTTTGGCTTTTATGCGGTCAGGCCATGTTGAGCCCTCCCTTGGGTTAGGTTGCTCAATATTTATTCTAAATATTTCCCTATTTTTCTTTTTAATCTTTATTATTTTATTTTTGCACAAAAACATGCTAATTATTACTTTTTACATCATGCATGCTTTTGGTAATTATTTGTATTTACAAATAAATACATGCATTTGCAAAGGTTTTTGTAGCTAAAATATAAGAATAAAAAGTGATGAATGAGTATTCATCAGTGAACTATCTCATCTCCAAGAAAGTTCCTCAGGGTTCGCCCAAGAATAGAATCGCCAGACTCAAGTCGGAAGCCAGACACTACCATTGGGAGGATCCGTTCCTTTCTTTGAAGGACCTGATTGCATATGGAGAAGATGTATTCCTCAGGAGGAATACCAAAGAGTCCTTATTCTCTTCCATACGTTGGAGGCAGGAGGACATCACTTCAGGCTGAGGACCGCTGAGAAGATACTACAATGTAGATTTTACTGGCCGGCCTTGTTTAAGGATGCCTACAATTTTGTTAGGTCGTGCTCGGTCTGTCAAAGAGTGGGAGGAACCATTGGTCCCAAAGATTCCATGCCTATGCAACCAGTAATCATTTGTGATGTATTCGATGCCTGTGGCATTGACTTTATGGGCTCGTTCCCTAACAGTCAAGGATTTGAATATATCTTCTCGCGATAAACTATTTATCTAGGTGGGTGGAGGCTATCCCTACTCGAGTGGCAGACAACAAGACTGTATGCAAGTTTTTGAAGGATCATATTATTTCAAGGTTTGGAGTCCCTAAGATATTAATATCCTATGGGGGTTGCCCCTTTGTCAACTAGGAGGTGAATAAGTTGACTAAGGAATATGACATCGAGCATCGTTTAGCTAGTCCTTACCATCCACAATCCAATGGCATGGCTGAGGTGTCAAACATGGAGGTCAAATGAATTTTACAAAAGCTAGTCTGCCTTGACATGAAGAACTGGTCCCAACTCCTGTACCAAGTTCTATAGGCTTACCGGATGGCTTACAAGACCCCATTGAGCACCTCCCTATTTCGAATGGTATATGGAAAACCTTGTCATTTGCCCGTTGAACTCATGCATAAAACAAAATGGGCAATCAAAAAGATCAATTGGAATTGTCACCAGGCAAACAAGAACAAAGAGGTGGATTTGAATGAACTATCTGAAATCCGAAATCATGTCTACTAAAACAACACCATCTACAAGGACAAAATATAGAAATGGCATGACAAGAACATTCGAACAAAGACCTTTGTCCCAGGGTAGAAAGTATGATTATTTAATGCAAGACTGAAAATTTTCTAAGGTAAATTGAAATCAAAATGGACGGGACCCCTCATCGTAAGAGAGGTGCACAAAAACGAAAGTGTTGAGATCTCAAGGACTGCAGATAGCACACAAATATCTATAGTCAATGGTCATGTACTTAAACAATTTGTTGAATCCAATGAGTAGTTAGTGCAAGTAGAACAAATCTCCTTCACTCAGGGTGCGACATTTGACGAAAGACTCGAACTGCCCGGATAAACCACCTCTTCAAATCCAACACTCTTCTGTATATCCATCAACCCACTCATCTACTCGGTCCCCCAATACTTAGTATAGGGGAACGAGTACCATTGTGTATACATCACTTCTATTCTTTTCTCCGTACCATCGACTGCCTCATTTCTTGTTTTTCTGCTGTACTTAGTCCCTAAAAAGTCTAAGTATAGGGGCATGTCGACTTCTTTTTATTTTTCGTTCAACTATAGTTAGTACGAGCTATGTCTGTGTTTCACTTTGTGCCATGAGGACATATCACTTGGTAAGTATAGGGGGATATGTTTGTATATATTCTGCCTACTTTATCCATAGCTCATACTTTAATTATTTTCATCTAACATAGGGATTGGGTACAAGTAGTGTACAAGTAGTATATATTATACTAATAATACATGTTTCTCAAAAAAAGAAGAGAGCTTTTGGCATAAAAAAATTCACTCGTTGTCTTGCATTTCATTAAGCATCTCATGCATTCCTTGGTTGATATATTCCTGACACATTCACTGTCACTCAAGGCTTGAGGATTTGAGGACACTAGATTTCTGTGATCTTGAGAGTCTGAGTTAACATTCCTTAGTCATTAGGGTTTTTAAACTTAACAATCCACACTTCCCTAGTTTGAAAGATTTGAGCGCTATATTGCACTCTTCATCTCTACATCCTAAAAAATATGACCAGCACTCCACTTTCACAACTGCAAGATTGATGACATGAGTTGAGTTATCGCTTGAGGAACTATGATTATACATTCAAGTTTAGACCCGATCTAATGATATTTGAGGATGAGATAAAGTTAATGAAGACTTCAGGAAACCTGAGTGTCAGCAAAACCCTAGTCAGTATGTGAACAAGTTCATATGCTATCTCTTTGATATTTACCTATGTGCTTGGGTGTGATGAAACTTAATTGTTGATCAATGTGCGCCAACTTTTGTTAAAAGCAGTGGAGCTATCCAAAAAGAAAAGAAAATAAAAGAAAAGAAAGAAATATTCAAAGAAAAGCTCTACCTTTCAAAGTCAAATTATAAATGAGCTTCCACCAATGACGAGCGCTCCCAACCATTTTCAAAGTGTCCACTTGGACCAAGCGCTAATTAGGTCCAAGGAGTCGGGTTAGCACCAAAAAAGGGCTCTGCATCGTAAGCGATAAAAGTTTGGGTGTCGAAGGTATCTTAGATACTCAAAAGAGACACACCCTGATGTACTCCCAGAAAAACAAATGTAGACGACTCTGAATCCTCTTGACAGACACATTGATCAACAACAAAAATATCTGTGTTGAGTAATAAGGCACTCGAAAGGCCCCTTGTTCTAATGTGAGGGATAGAAAAATAAACACAATCCCATGCCCTCCATCATCTGGCCATCCATCTACATTTTCAAGTCTGACAAACTAATGAGACGGTGGATTGAAAGCAAGAATAGACTTATTCCCTAGTGTTGAGGATTAGGTCTAGAGGAGAGTCTCCTGGACTGGGACTTCGGGTGATGTCTTGACTCGACTCTCATGATGCAGTACACCAAAAGTCATATCCTTATATTATATGTACAAATGGAGAATATCAAAATTAGATAAGTTGGATTCCTTTTAATTAAAGCATTGTTGATCCCAGAATTTTAGGATCACTAAAATTAAGGGTCTTTGATGAATTGAGCCTCGAAAATTCACATGCACAGTCAGGGATGTATTCAACTATATCATTCATTCATTGATGCTCAGGGACGAGCATGGTTTAAGTATAGGGGTATGATGAATCTCGTATACATAATGCTAAAATTAGTCAATTAGGCTCTGTTCCCTATAATTCATTTTCGTAGAGCATCATTAACATTCATACATGTGTAAATAATATTTGCATCTCATCATGCATAATTATTGTACAAATTGGCCTAAAAAGCTGCTAACTTTCCATATTTTTTCATCATAACTCGGATTGACCCCAAACTACCTACATTGTGAAAATATTACTAACAAGAATAAATAAAAAATACAAAAATTTACTAACACAAATACGTGTCAAATAAACCCAAAACCAAATTTCACGTCTGACGCATTAAAACGCTGATATCTTCCTCATACATTGTTCGATTTTGGTGTATTCACTTTTAAAGTAATCCATTTTCAATTACCTTCAAAACAAGACCAATTTCGTAAAATTCAGAGCTCATAAGTGAAAGTTGGATTTTGGGCCTCTTTTGCGCATTTTAACTTTTTGCTATTTTTGACTTGAGTTTTTATGTACATAGTTAACCCTTTTAATTTTATTTCTTCTTCATTTGTGTTCTTTGATGAAAGATTTATTAAGCATTATAAAAATCCAAATCTAAATCAAGACTGAAATCATAGAAACTGACTAAGTCCAAGTGTCCGTTGTGAGTCTGTGCAAAATTCTCGTGTTTCGTACCTCTATTTTATTTCATTATTTTCTTATTTATTAAAAATAAAAAAAATAGATTAGTGTGTGATTAATTTTCTTGTATTTTATTGTATTTTTTCTATAATTTTCATCCTCTTTAAAAACCATCAAAAAAATATAAAACTCTAAAAAATTGGTTTTCTATACACTTAGAGACCACCAAAAATACCACTTCGCACAAATCACCTCTTTTGCTCACGGATCTTTAAGGAAAGTTATAGATCTTGTCAAGACGAATAACTTTCATGAAGGAAATTTTCGATTCGAGGTCTCTTCCTATTTCTTTTTTATTTTCCTTCATCTTTTAAATTTGAATTTTTTTGGGGGTGCCACGTGGTAGCCCCTGGGCATGCCACGTGGCACCCCCATTCAGACACACTCTCTCTCTCTAGGTGAAGTGCAGAGCACGTGACCCGTCACCTTCCACCCCAGTCACGTGCTCCACACATGATCTCCTCCCCCACCCCTTCCGTATGTAACGCACACGACCTCCGCCCTCATCCGCAACGGCCGCCACCTGCCACCTCCTCAGCGACCATTACGACCGCCCGCATAACACCCCTCCACCTTCATCTAGCAGCCGTTATCTCCACCTCCCTATAAAACATCACCAACACCTCCTTATATCACCATCCGCCAACTTCGAGCGAGAGGGCCATAGCCACGGAGGAGCCACTTGTGACAGACGTGCTCTCCCCTGTCGTAGGCGACGACCAACTTCATCTCAGTCGTGATCCAAAGGAGGAGCACCTCCTTTGCTACAACAGCTCCCTGTTGTTCTCAAGCTCGTCTCCTAGCCGACGACTTGAGCGACGATCAGAGCTCAACCTTGAGATTTTCCCCAGGCTCTTCCATTAGGCACATCTCATTCTTCTGGCATCTATCCTCTTCTCTCCTTTCTTTTGCCGACCTTCGAGCTGCAACCCTGCTTCATGAGAAGCATTCCCAGGCGCTCGTCCATACCCCCATACAATTCCTTCTTTTTCTTCTCCTCCTCCTCTTCCTTTCTTCTTCCTCTATCTCTATCACCTTCTTCATACTTTCTGCACCTTGTTCTTCCTCATACTTTGTCTCTCCTCATTTCACCATCTTACATAAGCCAAATCTAAAAAATTTGCATATTTCAACAGATAAATACCATGTTCTGAAGCTAATGAAGATTTTTATTGAATTTTTTCAGGCGAATTTCTTGAATGGATTAATTAAAAATTTGAGGTTATTTAACAAATACACAAAAATCCCCTATTGCAGCAGGGGATCTTTGTTTGCACTAAACTCATATCGACCTCTACTGATCGCCATCACCCCCTCCATATGTTCTTTTCATCCTCTCCATCTCTTCCATCTCTAGTTTAGATCGAAACCTTAGCATCAATCTCCATTTGCCACGTACGTTGGAGCTTCGTCCTCCCATCTAATTCATGGTAAGCAGCATATCCGAGCAACCTTGCGCTTGAGCTGGTATCCATTTACAGGTACAACTGGACATCTACATTGGTTACACTTTCTAGACCTTTTTACCAAAAAGCATCAGAAAAAGACATCGGGATGAAGGATCATCTTCCACCATCAGGGAACGACGTCCACAGAGCAGCTGCATTTCAACCCCATTTACTATCGTTCATAGCTTCTTTGCCGAAATCCAGGAACTCACCGACACCTTGATCTTGATAAGTAATAACGAGAAGGCACGAAAGAGGAGTAGACCCCTTCTTCCTTCAAGATTCCAGCAACCATCTTCGTGGTAATCAAGAACGGATGGGAAATGGAAAGCCCATCAATTCTTTAAAATCATCCATGGAAGAAATGGACAATTGCTAAATCTTCCCCCAACGTTCTTCAAATTAACAATGATGCCCTTCTAGTTTGAGCCCATGTGAGTGATGAATACTCATTCATCACTCTTTATTCTTATATTTTAGCTACAAAATCCTTTGCAAATGCATGTATATATTTGTAAATATAAATAATTACCAAAAGCATGCATGGTGTAAAAAGTAATAATTAGCATGTTTTTGTGCAAAAATAAAAGAATAAAGATTAAAAAGAAAACGAGGAAATATTTAGAATAAATATTGAGCAACCTAACCCAAGGGAGGGCTCAGCATGGGCCTGACCGCATAAAAGCCAAAGTAGAGGGAGATAGGGGCTCATATGTGTAAATAGAGTTGTAAATAAATAAAAATATTTTCTCTCTAAAGAAATAGAATAAAAAGGCTTGTATATATTGTATATATATATTTATAAAAATCAAAACAAAAATAGAAAAATTAAAAAGAAAATAAAAATCACTTGTGTATATATCCACCATGTATATACAACCACACTTATATTTATTTCACATTATACATAAATAAAATTAATTTTTATAAAATTTGTATATATTCTATCTCTTATGTTGTAAATAAATAAAATAAAAAAAACCACAAAAATAAAAACAAAATAAAACGAACAAAAATTAAAAACCAAAAATACATTGTAAATATACCATGTACATAAATGTATATACCTATTTATTTCACTATTGTATATAAATAATAAAAATAAAACCAAAAATACCCTTTTATTCCTAATTTTATACTATAAATAAATAAAATATAAAATGGGAATAAAAATGTAAAAAAATAACAAATTAAAAATCAAAAATCCAAAACCTATATTGTGTAAATACCTATATATAGCTATATAGTGTAAATACCTTATTTTATTTTGAAAAATTAATTAAAAATCACCAAAAAATAGAAAAAAATTAACACAAAAATATTTCATGTTTTGAGTTTTTACTAAATCGGCCATTTGTTATTTTTCATTTAATTTCTAAATATTTTCCATGTGGCCTGTTCTCATTGGTCCACGGGGGATGTTGACCGCCCGGTCAACTCCCCCCTGTGGACCACTTCCCACGGGTATTAGGTGCCCGACCTGATTTCTCTTAATTTTTGCATCTAAACCCGATCACTTCTCACCTAAACCCCGGGTCCGTTTCGTTCCTGCCAGATCCGGCACCCTCGCCGGAGTGCCCGCCTCGGGGTCCACGCATTGAGCTGCCCTACCCGACCCATTCTTGTCGGACTCTTGGCGGTATAAAGGCTGAGCTCCGCCACCTCATTTCACATCTTTGGCTCCCCATTCCTTCGTCCCGTGACCTCCACAGCCACCCCCGAGGTGACAGCTCCAGGTTGGCCGTGTCGTAGAGAGGCGAGAGTGGTCGGACCTCTGATCCGGCGAGCTAGCGTCGCCGAGCGCCGCCAGGAGGTAGCGCCAGAGCCTCGGGCCACGACGTCCCGCGAGGCAAGGACCTAGAGCACCAGCTGCTCATCCCCAGTCGACTCCTTCACCCAGGTAGCCGTAGTTCTTCTTCATTTTCTTTAATTTTTGATTTCCCCCAATTCTCGCCGTCGCCGACCATCATCGATTCCAGCCATCTCCATCTTCCATTCGATCATCGGACCCTTCCATCACAATCGCCTTCCTCCCGCGCACCTTCTCCGCCCCTCCGTTCAACCCAGCTCGCACAGGAGCTGGGGTTCGAACCCCTTCGCCGTCGCATCGCCGGGGTTCGCCCGCACCACCGCACTGTCCACCTTCACCACCGCTAACGGGGTCGAGGCAGTTTTCCCTCGACCCAGAAGCTCTTTGGTTACACTTTGCAGGTCAATCGAGGGCTATCTGAGGCTCTCCTACTTGAGCACCAGAGCTTCTCCTCTGCCTGAGTCGACAGAGCTCTCCGGAGCTCCGTTGGTTCATCGGAGGCGTGCTACAGACGCGGGGAGTCGAGCCGAAGCCTCTCCGATCATCAGCTTCCCCCGCGGAGGCTCGGAGCGCGCGTACTGGGCCGGCGAAGTTCGTCGGCCACTTGTTCTTCGAGGACCTTCAGCAGCCGTTGGATCCCCTTCGACCTCCAGTTCGCATCTCAGCCGTCCATCTGAGGAGGCACCGTCAGCGTCAGATCCTTGGAGAGGCGATCCGCACCGTCCCATCAGAGGAGCTTTCCCACGATGCACCAGAGCCATCCGATTCGACACGTGGCGAGACCAGCGCTGCTCGATCAGGACGAGGGCTTCCTTCGTTGGGCGCCACCCCTTCCCAGCCGTCCGATCATTGACGTGGCGCCCATCCGACGGCCTCATTAATAAAGGGTAATTTATCCCTTAGGCCCCTCTATTTATTTTATTTCGCATTTAGTCCTGTAAATACTTTAGTTAGTTGTTTTTATTTAGTACATTTGCACTTTGGACCTTGTCTGTTTCTTTATTTGCATATATGCCCCTGTTTGTAGTGTAGCACGTGCATCGACACGTGCTTTGTTGGGTAATTTGCATGTTTAGCTCTGTAATTCTGGGATGTTATGAAATGAATGAAACTTTTTTAGATATTTGCATTGATACCCCTGTGTGTGGTTTATTTGTGCATGTGCGTTTATTTGTGGGTAATTTACAATCAAGTCCTCAGACTTTTGGTACCTGTTACCAATTAGTCCCAGAACTTTGTTTTGTTTGCAAATAGGTCCCTATGTGCCCCAGACACGCACGGTGCGCATGATTTCTTGGGAATTTTGCACCAGACCCCCTGGAACTTTGGATAATTGCGTACAGGTCCCTGTGCACTGTACCTAGGTTTTTATTTTTAATAAAATAGCAAATTTACTCCAAATTCAATGAAAATTGGATACATGGCTCCTGCCATGTTGTAAAATTTTCTAGAATTTTTGGGGACATTTTTAGTTTTATTTGATATTTTAAAAAATTCAGAAACACCCTATTTCTTTACTGTCTAACTTAAAAATTCACAAAAAAAATATTAAAACTCATCTAAAAATTATAAAAAAAATTAGCTACTATTTAGTTTGTCTTGCTTGATTTCTGACCAATTTTGGTCATTTTTCATTATATCAAACTCAAAAAAATTGAAAAACACCTAAAAACTCATAAAATTCTAATAATTAATTAGAACCCCAAAAATAATAATTAAAGTCCTAAATTTTCCTTATTTCTTTTTCTTTACAAGAAAATTACCTCCAGGCTTATTGGGACTTTTAGATATTTTATCTAAGTCCCTCAAGCTCGGCTGGACAGTACCCTTATTTTCTTGCATTGTTTTATTTTTAGAAAATTAAATAAAAATCAGAAAAATCCCAAAAATTCATTAAAAATAGTAAAAATCATAAAATACACAAAAACATTTTTATTTGAATTTTTGGTTGATTTTTGATGCATTAAATAAATTGTTATATTGGCTTGTTTTATTAGTTTCTTCATTTTCTTTATTAACTAAAAATCCAAAAATATTAAAAACAATTAAAAATCCACCAAAAACACTTGTCTTTTATTTTTAATTCTTTTTTAGACTACTTCATAGTCCGCAAGGCCATCACGTGCTCCCTGAGTCCGACCCTGGTCGCTATACCAGGCTAATCCAACAGCCAGGACCGCTATCGATATTACTTGATTTTAATTTTATTTTGGTGGTCTGATCTTCATTTTTCTTGATTGAGCTGAGATTCTCATTGATCCGGGTCGCAACGACCCAAGTGATATTTTGACCTGATCCGGATTGGTGGGATTTTGGCTCATCAGTGAGCCACATTGGAATTTGCTAAAATTGAAAGGAACCCCCTCCTGGTTCATCAATTTGCGAAAAGACCCCTGTCTGGGGTAAATTACATAGAGATCCAGTTGGTTTTCCCTTATTATAGATAAGTCCTCTAGGGGTTATTTTGAAAAGATTATATTTATTTTTATTGCAATTCAGTCCGTAGAGCTTAATTTTTTGATATCTTCTCCATTCAAACTCCATTTTTTAGCAAACTATATGTCGTTTCGAAGCTATTTTCATGCTTTATCATTTTAAATAGTTTGTGGAAAGATCCGAAGCTACTTATTGAGAGTTGTTATTTAAGGATCCATTCTGATCTATGTAGGCTGAGTATTGACATATTGTATCGTATTTCATTGAGAAATTAGTGGTCTCTTCTGTAGGGATTCAACTGAGGTTTTAAATTGAATAATTCTCTCGGAATTATTGATTATATTTTTTGAAGAATTTAATCAGTGTAGGGGGCTCATCCGAGGAAGAATTATTGGGTAGTGAATTGGTGTACGAATAAGAATTGTTCTAATAATCTTCTTGCTTGCATTTTGGGTATAATTAAAAATATCTCACTCAAAATGATCTCTTTCGATCTGTGATTATCTTTTGAGGATTAATTGATAAATTTAATTCAGGATTGAATCTTATAGTTCACAGATCTAGTGCTTTATTCTCTCTTTTTATTTCTTGCATCTTCATCATTGCATTGTATTTTATTTTCAGCACAGAAATTAACCTAGCAATTATTTAATTATTTAAATTTATTTAAAACATTGCAACTAAAAATCACAGTTCCTTGTGTTTGACCTTGGTAGACTCGCCTAGTTAAAATACTCCGCAACATTCAAAGTTTGTATTTTTTTATTGAATCGAAATTGCCTCCTATACTACAACAATTTAAGATAATTAAAGAGGCGATTTTCACGATCATCAAGCTCGTGGCTTGGGCCATATGGAGAGCGCTGTTCATTTTGTCTCTTGCTTGGAGACATTAAGGGTTGCAGGCTTGGACATCTGGCTCGGAGATGATCATGGCTGTCAGATCAGATCAAAGAGATCTGATCCAATGACAACTATACACTGAAGAATTCTTCCCTCTCCTCCTTAGATGCTGGAGTAGGTTGTGCTCTGGTGAGGTTGCCAAAGCTCTGCCTTAACCTCAAGTTGTCCACAAATATCAGGGGAGAACCTTGGAGGTTCGGAAAAGATAGTCATTGTAAGGTGAAGGCATGGGAAGCTATGAAGATGGCTAAAGATGTCTGGTCATCGGAGACGAAGCTCCAGATCGGAGATTGCCCTAATTTTCGATCATTGAAGATCAAATGATCTGCAGAGTTAGTGTAATGGAATCAGTATCATGTGTATGCATACTAATAGCGGGTGGATGGAGACATATGAGTGCAAAAATAATGGAGGTCAAATGGATTCTCCTCCACTCTTGGAGGAGAAAAGAAAGCAATGTGAATTAGGTTTCTGGAGAAGGAAATTGATGAGTGAATCCTCCTGCGTAAATGGTGAGTTCATAGTAGAGGTCGAGGTCTTCTAGATTTGAAAGAAGTAACTATGTACACATGTGGTAATTCAAAGAAAATGAGAAAGAAAACAAAACTTAAATACTTGGAAATTTAAGAGGTCCGCTCAGGTGAAGGGAGTGCATGATCCAAAGGATCAGGGAGACCTTTGAGTCTTTGCTTGATGAGGGAAACCCGCCTGGAAGATCTAACGGTCGCATCGCGTCCATAACATGGATCATCAGCCATGGGTCGACGTTGGAGGTCTTACGCTGTCGTCGCTCTCCAGTCGCTTATCGATCCTATCATGAAGAGGAGTTGGAGGTTAGGAGAAGCCTCACACAAGGGTGGACAAGGTCAAATCTCGTCGGTGATAGCCTATTTTAAGAAAAGGAATGAAGGTTGAAGATAGATTCCATGGAGGTTTCAATCGCCTGCATAGGCGTGGAAGTTAGATGTATATGGAGGTCAAGGTTAGGGCGTAGGAGAGGGTAGCCGGAACTATGTTAGGGAATGGACGATCAACATAGATGGTCATTGGAGAAGTTGGGGAATTTAGGGGAATTTGGTTGGTTGGTATAGATGCAATGCTTGGAGGTATTGGGGATGGAGGTTGACGATACACCTCAACCGTCTGATCATGCGATCAGAGGGCCACCATTTCAGCATGGCTCGATGGCTAATATGCACTTTATCATAATGTTAAAGTAGTCTAAAAGTGATCGGCGGAGATTGAAGTACATCCATCGGATAAAGGTGATCAGACGGTCTAGACCACTACAGACTGGAGAGGAGGTGCAGGTACGTGACGGGCTCTGGTTGGGCCACGTGGCTCAAGTAGAAAAAAGGGAAAAATATTTAATCAATGATAAATGTAAGTAAAATAATTAGGAGTAAAATTAGAAAAAGTGAAGAACATGAAAGTTATAGATCTCAATGAGATCTTCAAATTTTATGTAGAACTCAAAGAGAAAATACATAATATGTACATAGTAATATTTTTGAAAGTATTTCTAAAGAATAAAAACACTTGCTTTTATTTTCTTTCGTTATTTTTTGGATTTTTAATTTATATTTAATGTTAGATTAATTATATACAATATTAACCTAATTTTTATTTGATTTTATTAAATAATAAACACATAAAATATATGCACCATAATATAGTTATTCATATATAGTAATTAGTGTTCATTATTTACAACATGTTATTGGCTAAATAGTGCTAATTATTAAATAAAGTTAACGAATTCCTTAAGCTAGAGGGATAATACGGGTAATACGGGTTATTGTGAACTCTTTGCTCAAGAGGATTTTCAAAAACTTTCTGAAGAAAGGAATACGAACAGGGGGAAATAATCAATCAGATCTACCAGTGGATCAAAAAGTTTTGGAACCGTGAGGAGTGAAACGGTATTTACAAATAAATATACTTTTTCAAGTTTTAACTTTTACCGATGACTAACATATTGGCAATAATAGTATTGCTGACAAACGTCCCCTATCATTGAAAAAATTGTGGATTGCTACACATACAAGTGGAGGTGATTGGTCTACACCAGAAGCAAAGGTGGTGATGGTATGCATATTACTACTACTATAAAATTATTGTTTCTTGGTCAAAAACTAAAAAAATATATTGTAGATTCATTACAAGAAGTTGTATACAGAAAGGTTTGGTGTTCCAGAATCTGAAGAGGAATTGAACCTCGTTGCTAGCTCATGGCAAGAAGTCATTAACGAGCGTGAAGTAGGACCTAATAGAATGTAGACTTTGAGTGGTTTGCCACCCAAATCTCGTCCTCTTCTTATTCTATCGGAGCTTCCACTTATTTTAGGATGGCCTTGATGTATAACACACCAACATCTCAGTCGGGTGTGTCTGAGGCTAAGTTTAAACAACTATTACATGTTATGAATTCACTAGTAAATATAGTTGGTAGCATGTCTTCTGGATTACAAAGTGTATCTTCTAGAATTGTCTCCTTTGAAGGAGGATGTACCTTATTTTAGGTGTGTCTTATATTCTCAGTTATGTTTTAGTATAGACAATGATTCATCTTTCTAACATTTACATTGACTTCTTTTGCTTCTTGGTGAGCTAACGATCAACTAGGGTTATGTATCAAAATATATCAATGGTCGTTGTGACCCCAATTAATCGGCTAACTTAACGAGAAAAATATATAAAAAAACCACTTAAGAGAAAAATCAATCAATGAAATGTAAGCGGTCTTCGCTATTTAATTTACCTGGTATAGAGACCATGATCGAACACAAGGAGCATGATAGAAAAACTTAGTAGTCAAATTCCAAATAAAATAAAATGAATTTGTAGTGGTTTCTAATTTTTCATTTTTTTCAAATAGACACACAATATACACAAGGAAAGAAATACACACACCACACTTTCTGTATTTTTCAGTTATATAAAAAATATTCAAAAAATCAGAGAAAATATTTTTATGTTTTGTAGATTTTAAAATGTTTTTGATAATTTTCAGATGTTTTTGTATTTTTCTAAAAATCAAACAGTGGTAAAAATGGCAAACAGTACATAGTCTAGAGTAATTTGCAACTTAAAATTAATTTAAGCGTCCAAAACTCCTGGAATTATTTTTATGCTAAAGTAAAACAAATATCTACACACAGAAATTAAAATCACAATTTTTTATTTTTCTACAATTTTCTACAATTTTTAAAAGATTTTTAGTATTTTGCATTTTTGTGTTTTATAAATAATTAATGCATAAAATTTGGATAGAAAAAAAAGACAATAAAATATACCTAATCTATTTTTTGGAATTTTTAGAATAATATTCAAATTTTTGTGAATTTTTGAATTTCATGAAGAGAAAATGACACTATTTTTTTATTTTTTTAATAATATCAAATGATGATAAAATGCAATAAAAAATTTACACTATAACAAGACAACTGCAGGAGTATACACAAATTTTTGTTGAATTTTCAGAGCAAATACCACGTTTATTTCAATAAAAAGATGAGCCAATAAATAGTCTGGACAGACAGGGACTGAAACGCAAAGAGTTAATGTTTTTGCATTAAATAAATAGTAGAGATAAAATGAGCGAAAAGTGCAAATTACCTAGTAATAACGTGTAAATCACGTGCTTGAGGAGCTTCCAGGGGCGTTATTTGCAATTTATAAAATTTGATGTTCTCCACTCAAATTGCCCAATGCTTAAACTGGCAAGGGCGTTTCTACAAATTTGGAAAATTCCAGGGGGCAGTAGTAATTTTCCCAAAATTAATATTAACCCCTTAGTATTTCTTCTTCCTTCGTTTCTTCAAAAGCAAAAGGGGCACTGCTCCCTTTCTCTTCATTTCCCCAGGCGTGCGATGGTGGCATTTGTGGTGGGCTGGCGATGAGGCTTGGCTGGACAAGCGGCGATGGTAGTGTGGACTCCTTGCGGCGCTGGTGGAAATGCTTTGGCGTCGGGCGAATAGACTGTGGGATTAGCAGAGCGGGAATTGTTGGCGCGAGGCAGTTCTAGGAGGTCGGGAGCGCAGCCGCTCGCGGGGCTGCGAGGCGGGTGGCCGCGGTCGGCAGAGGGAGGGTGGCGGGAAGTGCCACAGGTGGCGCTGGCATTCACAGAGGGCGGGAGCGCGACCGCTCGTGGGGCTACGTGGCAACTGGCCGTAGTCGACGGCTAGACGGGCAGTACAACTCGCGAGGGGGGGGAGTCGGGGTCACGATACCAGGCGGTTGGGAGCGGCTGGATCGACGGGCCGGAACGGAGGTGGTGGGCTCGCACGGGTCTACGCGGCTGAGGGCCACGGCCTGGCGGCGGTGAGGGCTGGGGACGGTTCTAGGCTGGGGACGGTTCTAGGCGGTGGAATGGTCGCACAATTATTTTTATTTTTGTAACATGCAGGTAGATGTTAAAAAATGTATATTTTTTTTATTATTTTATTGTTTTCCTGCAAAACAAATGTTAGAGAAAAAGAAACGCATTTTTTGTTTTTAATTTTTTTATTTATTATTATTTCTTTATACACAAATGAGGATGCGAGCACGACGGCTCGATCCAAGAAAAACTAAATACGGAAAAATGTGTGTGGGTGCGGATCTGACAAAGTGAGAGATAGTTCCGGATCTCTGACCACAATCCGTGGTCGGAGTTGATAGATTATGTGAGGTAGAACGTCAATGCAGATGGATGGAGAACATGAATGTAGAAATCAATGTCGGATCGAATTGAGAAATCAAATCAGGACGGATATTTTTGGAATTGAGATGTAAAATTTAAGCATGAATCGAAGCACAAATTAGACCTAATAATTATCTAGAAAAATGATGAAAAGTAAACTGGATCTAACGTTGGAATCGGACACGTCGTGATGGCCTCGACAAGGTCAGACTCGTTCTCACCGGATGGCTAAGAGACTGGGCACACTTTTTTGACAAGATTGCTCTCGGAGATCGAGCTCCTATCCACCAAAGATTGATCAAGAGTAAATGAGGAAGGAGGAGCCCAATAAAAAGAGAAGGAAAAATAAAAAAGGAAAATATGCACAAAGAAGGAATGTTTTTATTTCTTAATTAATTAATTAATTAAAAACAAAATTCAGAATTAAATAAAATAATTAATTTACAAAAATTAATTAGCCACCTTAATGGTGGTTATTTAAGTCATAAAATCAAATCTTTATATATAAGGTAGGTTTTCAAATTAAATAAATGAATAAATTAAGGAAATAAACCCAATTTTCGTAATTATATTAATATAATTAATTAATGTTAGATATTAAAAATTTTTGGTGATTTTTATGTAATGAAATTAGTTGTATATAAGTATTATATACATATAGTACAATATACACTTGTACAAGTAAGGAAATTTTTATTAAATAATTTTTTAAAATTTTTCTATTTTTTATTTTTATTTTTAATAATGAAGATAATATTTACAATTGTGTATATTGTGTATAAAAAATAAATGTGAACAAATATATTTACAATAAGTGTGTGGTGAAACTGCACAAACCACCCCAGAAAACCGACTTTTCAACCGTAAATCCAAAAATTGTGAAACTATAGCCATTTTAAAGATAATTTATTTTAGAGTATAATGGAATTGAGTTTGATTCAATTTGAGTTTGTATGGAGCCGGAATTATTTTTTCAATTGTCACTTTACGGATTTTTCTGGGTGGGGATACTTTTAATCTGTACACGGTTTTACTTTGCAAATATTTTTATTATTTACAAAATATTTTATTTACAACTTTTATTTAAAAAAATATTTAATTTGAGGTCAATTTATATACAAATAAAATAGTGTAAGTTTTGTACAAATATACAGGGAAAAATATTTACAAATGATTTTTTTTTGGATTAAAGACCTTATCTCCCCCTACTTTACTCCTGGTCGATTAGGTGAAGTCTTGACCTTCTCTCGGGGTTCGGATTAGTCTGCATTTATTTCATAAATACATCCTTTATTTTTCTTTTCTTTTCTTTTTTCTTTCTTCTTTATTCTTTTATTTGAGTATAAAAAGTCTTAAAAATGCGTATTTAAGAAAGGTAATTTCATGAAATTAATGAGTATTTACAGGTATTTGACTAAAGAAATAAAGCTAAAAAACTAATAAAGGCAATGAATCGTGGATTCACCACTTCTTAAAAATTATAAAACTAAAATTCCAAAAGTTCATGAAGTATAAGATGGTGATGAGGAGAAGGATGGAGAGATGGAGGACGAGGACGATGTCACCGCATTTAGAGTCTTGCATCACAATGGGGTTGTAATCTGAGAATGTACTAAAATAAAAAAGAATCTAAAAAAATGACAAGAAGGGGAAGGACAAGGGGAAGGAAAAGGCAAAAGAAGGTGTTTTCTCAAAATAGAGGAAAAGGAAGTATTGATGCAAACTATAGACTCTATAATAATATTTTATTACCAAAAGTTAAAATGTTAAGAATTTTAATGTATGGATGTTAGTCATGAACTTGTGGCTTCCTTAAATTTAAACATGTCCTTTCTATTGTCTTGAATTGTAGCTTTTTAAATACATTCACACTTTTATTGTCTTTCTTATATTTATATATATATATATATATTAAAGTACATGTTGAACTTTGACTTTATATAAGTAAAATTGGTTTTTTCTTAAAGATTATTGTATTATGTTGTAACTACAGGCGAGTAGGATGATTTTATGATAATGTTGATTAGAAGATCTCAAGAGGGTTGGATGATTATATTATCTTGTATTATACTACAGAAGAATCATACATTACAAGTGTTCACTAGTTTTTTTTTTATTAGCAAAGTAGAGTTTGCGACTACGTTGTTACTATTTGCTACAATTTAGTAGCAAAATAATAGTCATGTGGTCACAACATTGACAGACACAACTACCTTACTATTACAGTGGTAGCAAAGTAGCAGTAAGGCGGTCGTTATTAAGAAATGTTAAAGTGGTCTTTACGCGGTCGCAGAAATGTTTTTCTTATGATGCTAATATAGTCGCAAAGTAGTGTGCCTCTAATCACAATAGAGGCTATAGCATATGACTAAACTGTGACTATTTCTCGACTCTCAACGACTACATTAACGACTATAATAACGACTACAGGATGGTTGAAATAGTTCTGCGATCGTATAGGCCCGACCACACATTTTGTGAGTGAATCCCATTGGTTAGAAACCATTGCCCTGAGCAAAGAGAATCTTACTCACATAGATAGGTCAGTCCTCAAGTCCCTAGGGATATGACTTAAACACCCCCCCCCCCAACCCTCCCCGGAATTATGTAGATCTTTGGTCCTTACATTAATGAAATGATCGAAACTCACGGGTTATTCCCCATAGTAGCAATCCATAGTACAATATAGTAATGACAAACTATTTAGAAACATAGTTCACTCAAAGATAAATGTAGAATGCAGTTGACTCTGATCCCAAAGGGCCTAAGTGCCTCAGGGCTGCAGGCGAAGGAAATTTTAAGATCTCTTAATAAGTTCTAGCCCTATAAAGAGAGAATGTGAAAAGTTGCATCCATGGTAAATGACACCAATATGATTCTAGTGCAGGTTGCAGAAATGGGATATGACTTTTAAAATACTTATGAAACAATCTAGGTTGGATGCTTGATAACTAATAGCACTACAACCAGTTGATTATCACCAAGAATAATACTTTTATGTTACAGTCCCCAAATACCACATAAGTTTTGTAGTTCAAGACATAGCATATTTTTTTATATCGAGGTGAAACTAGCTAAGATGGGTGTAGGTCAATACTGGAAGACATATACTTTTATTAAAAGTAAAGTACTCAGTCGAAAAATGTCTACATTTTCATGTAGTGTTTATTCTATGATGAACTCGTGGAGGTTGTCGAAGTAAGAGTCACGGAGTGCTCACTGGGGTACTCAAATCTGGGAATTAATGATTGAAAAAAAAATCAATTGAAGTTTTCGTACAACTTTGGACATCTTGGTGTACACATACATATATATTGCTCTTCTTAACTCCGATGTAGCAAGAGATCAGAGGGTGCATGGACGACAACACGTATTCTTGCTCTGGACCAGGTGTAATCCGTCGTCTTTGATTTAAGAACAAAAGAAATTTGGAAATCAATGACGAGCATAGTCAAGACGACATCAAAAAAAAGAGAGTTCATTCTCCGATTATTGAAGAGCTCGCATAAGAACTACACTTGTTACAATCCAAAGAGAGACACTTATACATATAATTGAACAGATTAATACTCCTGCGGTAATCCTCCCTTCTCCGGATCCTTCCATCAACCTTGGAGCTCGAATGCCGAGACGGGGAAGCTGTCCGCAAGTCCAGTGCCGGTCAGAAACGTGACCTTTGCCGACGAAGAGTCAGCGATGTAGACCTCGTTGATGGCGAGCCATATGAAGAGCTCCTTCACCTTCACGCCCGTCAGCTTCTTCATCTTGTGGTCTCCGCGAAACCGGTCACCTCGGTGGCGTAGGACACCTTCTCGTTAATGTTCTTGAACGTGTGCTCCACCTTCTTCTTCTGGATGACCCACATGAATCCAGACTCACGGTCGTATCCAAACTCCTCTACGTCACTGACGGGGAGGAGGCCGAGCGGGAGGGAGAGCTCCTTGAGGAGCTCGACGATTTTGGTCTTGCAGGCTGCATCTCCACGGGTGATCTCTGCGGTAGGCCTGTAAGTGGCGATGGCTTGGGAAGCCATGTTGTTGGAAATGAAGATAAGTAATGAGAGGTGAGTTGTGTGGGGGAACTCAGGACCTCTATTTATATGCAAAATTTGGATAATGGTGCTTTCTATGCGAACTGGAACGGGATCCGGAAGCTGAAGTTGGTTTCAATTTGTCAATAAAGGCGTGTACCGTCAAGCTTTTTCTGATTTTTCTGTTTAAACTTTGGAACAACATCTTGGTCACTGACTTGTTTAAAATACGCAGATATCATATATCGACCCGCAAACATTGACCTCATGCTCCGTATAAAAGCCTCCGATGCACACAAATTGACTCTACTTAATTGTCATCCATTCCAACTCCGAGGACGCGAATGAAAAACCAGGCCAAGGTCACATCGACAAATACGATCTTTGATTCTTGACTGACCTTGCCGTAGGCTCATTAGTTTATTATTGATTGATGTTACTTGGTAGTCCCGGTTCGGTATTAATAGGGGCTCCCTCCTCACATCTCTACGCCAACAACTGCCTCATATCTTTTCTAATACTAGATTACCAGAAGATCTTTGTTCCCTTTCTTCCATATCAATAACCACAAAGGTAAAGATATGGCATCACAGGCCATCCAAAACTACAGGGCCACTGCCGAGATCACCTGCGGAGATGCAGCCTGCAAGAAGAAGATCGCAGAGCACTTGAAGGAGCTCTCCCTCCCGCTTGGTCTCCTCCCCATCAATGACGTCGAGGAGTTCGGTTACCATCGGGAATCGGGATTCATGTGGGTGATACAGAAGAAGAAGGTGGAGCACATGTTCAAGAAGATTAACGAGAAGGTGTCCTATGCCACAGAGGTGACCGGCTTCGCCGAGAAGTACAAGATGAAGAAGCTGACCGGCGCGAAGGTGAAGGAGCTCTTTATATGGCTCACCATCAATGAGGTCTACATCTCGGATCCTTCGTCGGCCAAGATCACGTTTCTGACCGGCACAGGACTTGCGGACAGCTTCCCCGTCTCCGCATTCGAGCTCCAAGGTTGATTGAAGGATCTAGAGAGAGGGAGGATTATAGTGCATGGGAGCATTAACTAATCTAATTTATATGTGTAAGGAATACGTATTTATCTTTTGCTTGCTGCAAATATTGTTCTTATGTGCACTTTTCAGCAATCATATCCCTAATTCTTTTCTGCATTCATCCACTTCTCAATAATCGTAGTTATGGATAAGGGATGGAAAGTGGCGAAGCTTAAAGCACGTAGAACACGACATCCCCATCACTGGCCCAAACATGGCCTTTCATCAATTCTTTGATTCCTCCATTATGGCCATAGAACCGGGTCACATTATCATTAGTTCTTTCCTCTCCAATGGACACAGGACAATCCAGACTGGGAGATCAAGAATAGTCTCCAAATCAGCATGGGTAAACAAAGCCGCTTTGGTTGCATCATACCAGAGATGAGAACTTGAGAATGGCAAATGGTCTCCATTGAAGGAAAATTTGGAAAAGGTACTGATTTATGGAGATTTTAAGAATCTTCTTGTCAATGGAGATTCGTATGTTGTAGCCATGATTTAGACTAAACGCTAACTATCCGGGTTAACACGAATCTCTATAAATGCATTACATTTTAACAGAATTATAATCATATATTTCGCATTTTTTTCCAATTACATAGATAAAACAAGAACCGATTTAATGTGCAATACAATGTATTAGAGCAAGATTGAAACATAGCTAAGAAATAAACCATATGTGGTAAACAAAATGGCAAACAAATCAATTTAGAGATCATCTGAGCGTTCATGTAATGGATTGTCCTTAGATAATATATCTTACTCACGCACTACAAAAAATACAGTATCAGCGAGCATGCTTTTCCACGCTAAGTGCTCACCATGTATGCGTAAAGTACTCGCTAGAACAATGGGCGAGCACATGTGATCGCCTGTTTTATGCACGCAACGAGGCCAGATGCAATATCAAATGTGCCAGCGCGTGTGCAATCTCAGTCATCGCAAGCCGTAATGGGCGAGTACAGCATGCTCGGCCTTGTGCTCGCCCAACGAGTCTTGAACGATATTGCAGTCACCATTGGGCGAGCACCTGGGCTCATCCACAACAGAACTGAAAAAAAATTACAGGTTCGTCGGGATTATGAAATCTCATCAAACATGTACTACCTGCTCTAAACCACTGCAGGTGTTTGAATAGATAATCGAAAATCATACCAAAGATAGTGACTAAATATCCAATATATGAATAGTCTTTTTATATATTACATCATCCATATCGAAGTTAATAAATAAGAAACGAATAGTCAATAATAATATATTAAACTAAACTGATAAAAATTCAATGGAAAATATAGTATTATTGTACGTAGCAAAATACATTAAACATTGTTTAAATGTTCATATAAATGGAAAGCCATTCTCTATTTTATTGTTAAGAAAAGCCAATTTTATTCTTTTCCCTCAAAAGATCTTAGAATTCAAACTATACTTTGATTTCTTTTCCTTTTTTTCCATTTCTTTAAACCTTGCATACATTCGGAATTCTTCTTCAGGATCAATCTCTTCCTCCTCTCCTCCCCCCCCCCCCTCTCTCTTCTTCATTCTACTCTTGAGGCACTAGTGATTTTTGTGACCTATTAGAATTTAATAAATGTAAGCAAGTAAAGAAGATAATTTAATATTTAGAATATACTTATATTATACATATATTAATACTTACATGTATGTAGTGAAATCTTCCCGCAGCTTGGTCACTTGGTAAACAATTTTTGTCACGACCCGTCCCTCTTTTTTTTTTCTGAGACGAGCGCGGCAATAACCTAATTATAAACCTCATGTTAAGGCGTTCTTCTATTAAATCTTTAGTCCTTATCCGTAAAATTTGACAGAGTTTCCTCTATAATATGGATCTCCCAACCGCTACCTGCACCTAAAACTACCTCTTTTCATTCTATGGCAAGGCTTTATATTCCAATCAAGATCACATCAACCATTGAATATAAACATCATCTTTTACCTTTCTATATACACAAGATCTACATATTCAGCGTCATTACAACCATCCATTCTTGCATATCCATACAAAAATCCGCAACTTTGTTTTCATCAAACCTCTGCTAAGGTATCAAAAATTTACCAAAAACTAAGGTCTTTGATAGCGCAACCTCCAACTAGTGATATGCAACTACGCACGTTCCTCCAAGCTCCTATTCAAGATTTATCAGTAATAACTTAACAATAGAATGGTGAGTCTAAACCCATGAAAGAGCTTAGACCCAGCGAGCGGATCTCAAGCTTTTGGTAAACTATTTTATCAATGTAATTGGCATGGTATCAAATAGTTCTTTGCTAGAAAACATAAACATAAAAAATATCTGCATGAATCAACATGTATCATTTAATAAATATGATATGACACAACATTTAAAAGTCTTGATAATCTTACCATATCGTAGTCAATGTCACACTACCCCAACATATCATACTAATCCATGAACCGTGTAAAATTGTCTAGGGAGAGAAACTCAACCCAAGACCGTGAAAATCTTATCATTTCATATTAATGGTCCCAAAGACCGAGTACATTTCACGTACAGCCCAAAGCCCATTAGTATACGAAATGCGGGACCAAAGCCCTCCTAAGTCACAAGGAGTAGGCCATAGGTATACCATGAGGATATACCTACCCCAACATGTAGTGACTTGTTTCATGACTTTTCTAGGGAGTAGGCCATAGTGTGCATTGTATCACAAGAAATCTTGATGGCATAATCATAAACATCCATGTAAAACTAGCATTCATAAACCATAAACTACATCTATATTGCAACATAAAAATCATGATTGAACTTGGTAAATAAAAGATCAGGATAAACTCACTAATTAATGTAGAAACATTCATAAGCATAGAAATCTTGTAAAATCATTACTATAAAATTTAACAAATCAACTATTTTTCATAAAAAAATGTCTTGGAACCACTCACCAGTTCTTGCAATAGTGTCAATTCTATATCTTAACTAAACTTCTTGCTCATCGCCCTTTTTTCCTTATGTTCTCCTACCTAGCAAGTAAATAAAATTTTAAATTACATTATACCAGTTAGCTATGTACGTGCATGGTATGTACAAGAACATGCATATGAGAATTTTGTTATTAATGATGCCATTCATTTACTCATACTGTTCATTACTAATCATAATTTCACATCTAACCTGCATGTTCCAACCTTGATACACTTAACAGTTATAAATACTTGGAGAGTTCATAGTGATATCTATAGTAGCATTGTTTTGCATCATCTCCCTTATTCATTTTTTTAAACTTTGAAATCTTTGTGCTTTAGTTATGTATCTCTATAAAGATATAAGTCTAGCTCGGTAACCATAATACCCGACAATTTAAATTATTCACTTTAATTTGGTCATGGAAATGACTTCTCAACCTATGATTTTGTTTCCTTAGACATATACCAAGAAATGAGATAAGTGAAACTTATCTACCATCCACCCCTTACTACCTTATGAAATCTCATCAAACATGTACTATCTGCTCTAAACCACTGCAGGTGTTTGAATAGATAATCGAAAATCATACCAAAGATAGTGACTAAATATCCTATATATGAATAGTCTTTTTATATATTACATCATCTACATCGAAGTTAATAAATAAGAAATGAATAGTCAATAATAATATATTAAACTAAACTTATACAAATTCAATGGAAAATACAGTATTATTGTACATAGAAAAATACATTAAACATTGTTTAAATGTTCATATAAATGGAAAGTCATTCACTATTTTATTGTTAAGAAAAGCCAATTCACATCTTTTCCCTAAAAAGATCTTAGAATTCAAACTCTACTTTGATTTCTTTTTCTTTTTTTCCATTTCTTTAAACCTTGCATACATTCGGACTTCTTCTTCGGGATCAATCTCTTCCTCCTCTCCCTCCCCCTCTCTCTTCTTCATTCTCCTCTTGAGGAACTAGTGATTTTTGTGACCCAATAGAATTTAATAAATGTAAGCAAGTAAAGAAGAAAATTGAATATTTAGAATATACTTATATTATATATATATATATATTAATACTTACATGTATGTAGTGAAATCTTCTCGCAGCTTGGTCACTTGGTCAACCATTATTGTCATCTGAGACTCCATAGATGGTGATGGTTGTTGTGATGGCTGAGGTTGGGAATATGATCGTCGGCCATAAGTAGAGTAAGAGTGTCGATGTTCCTCCACATAATATGGAGGAAGACAACCTAGTGTCTGCTTCCTGCTGGTAAAACCAGCATCCCTCTCCTCCAAAATCTATAGTCAAATTTAAAAATCATACAATGTATAGAGTATACACATGTAACCACTTAAATATTATGTTAATATACATGTTTCCATATGGTTTTTCAAATGGGGTTGCTGCTCTTTAGGTGTACTTGCCCACTTCTCAGCATTAAGGGTCATATATCATTCTTGAAATTGAAATTAATTCATACAAAATTAAATATCCAGTACAGTTTGAATTCCACTATTCCCTTACAACAAATCAAAAAGACATACCATCACTTCCCCTGCCTGAGGTGTAGATCGATTGGAATAACCATCTTTTCCTCGCTTACGTGCCATGGCCAACCATTCATTAACAGATGATGCCTTTCCAACTTAGTAAAAAGTCAGATTTTGCGAGGGTTTAAAAATATCCTCAAAAGGAAAAAATACAGTGTCGCTGAGGCGACCGCTCATGAAACCAGAACTAATTCAACAATTAACCAAGAAATATAAATAACAAAGAAAATGGAGTTAAATGTTATTATAAGTCTACAAAATATGTGTATAAGGAAAGTAGTGCAGAGGTCGAACACAGGAACACGGAGAATAAAAAACAAAGATTGGTAAAAAAAAGTCAACAATAGTTTTTTGGTGTTTTTTAAAGGATTTTTTATTTTTAGTGGGATTTTAATTATTTAGATTTTTTGGAATTTTCATTTTTAAATTTCTTATTTGTTTTATATTTTAAAAATTTATATTTCTTTTTACATTTTTTTATTTCTAGTTTTCTTCTTCTCCTTATATATAAGATAAGTATATAATATATAGATATATTATTTATAGGATAAATAATAAATACAAAATAATGACAAAATCAAAAAATACCCTAAGGTACAATCCTTTTTAATTTTTTAAGTCTTAAAATATTTTTTGTATTTTTAATAATAAAAATGATATTAATAATAAATAAGTAATTTTAACTATATATAAAATAGTAGGCTTTTATGATTATAGATATAGCTATAAATAATCAAAAATCTAAAGGAAAATATTTTTATCTTTTTTTTATATTTTCCTCTATTTTTGGATTTTTCTCAAAAAAAAATTGCTAACTTTTTGCATTTTTAATTAAAAAATAGTGACTGAAATTAATGGGTCGATATGTTTTAGATTTCAAAAATAGCAAGGAAGCTCAAAATTGTCCAAAACATTTTCTTATATATAGGAAATATAATAGAGAAAATACATAAACGGAAAATTCAATTTTTAAAATTTTTAATGATTTTTTTAATTTTTAGGGTTAGAGAGGGTTTGTAATTTTTTGGTTTTTCTTTTGAATTTGTTACTATTTTTGATCTGTAGCTGTAAAACAGTTTAATAAATAACCCCTATTTTTTGATATTTTCAAAATAGTTTTCTAATTTTATGGATTTTTTAATGCAAAAAAGGAATAAATGCAATATTTTCTAATTTTCAAAGATAGAAAGATATTTTAACTTGCCATGCAAAAAATATATGTGATTTAATAATATAGCAATCACTTAAAATAAAATTCCTACGATTTTTAGATGCACAATAGTATTTAAGAAATAAATGAAATAAACACACAATACTAGCACAGACTAAGATGCAAATAAAAATAAATTAAAATGAAGTTCAGAACCTATATTCAAAATATTGGGGCCTCTGCATAATTAAGCCATAAATATTTAATGCAGTCTGCCCTGATAAGTGGGTTAATGCAATTTGCAAGACATGGCAGGGCATACTTGCAAAATTCCCAAAAATGTTTAAACTGAATCTCAAAGTTATTGAACTGAATAATAACATACAAACACATAGGGGTTCTTACAAAAATCCCACCACCTCATGTGTATGGGCACATGAGTTGACGTGGTAGAGGACCTAAGGGAAAATACAAGAAGTAGATGGAGTTGCTTGCAAAATAACCAAAAGTTGCTACAAACAAAAGTTTATGGACTAACAAAAATACAAAAGATTGGGGGGTATAGGGCTACCTTGTACGGAGCGATCCAATGGCGGGTAGCTTTTCACTTAACATGTGCTGACTTATGGATGGTTGATACTCCTTCAGCGATCGACAGATCATATCAGAACTTGGCGCCTTCTGGTTAGTTGATACCCCGAGCTTCGATCACCTAGTTATCCTCCTCTGAGTTCCTATCTCGAATTTTTGATGCTGAACACACTCAGGAAGATGGTCCATAGCTACTGGCTTCCTCAAAATGTTCTGACCCCCATCGATGGGGCCCGTGAGCGAGCTTTTATTTAGAGCATTTTATTGCGGCCCACACCCCTCAAATGGAGTCTTAGATCCTACAAATAGGAAAGAAGGCAAGATGAGATGAAGGCGAAGGATCTAGCAGTTATTAGGGGTGAATCGAAGTGGAATGGAGTTGGGCGATGATGTTCGGTGGAGGTGGTGGTAGAGGACTACGAGTCTTCGATCCAGAGGGAGTCGAAGGTGAGCAGGTGATCATAAATGCGTGGAAGTCGAAGGGGAATCATATGGGGGTGTCAAGTAGGTCGAAGAACAATCAGAACTGTGGGTTGTTGGATTCAACTCCGATGAACTTTGATTTTGATTTTTAACTAAATAATGTGCAGAATCAATCGAAAATAAACTCTAGCCTACTCTATTATTAATCCTAGGAATAGAAAAATGCAAGAGATAGAAGCTTACCTGACCTGGGAGGTAGGGAGCAGAAGCTCGCAACAGAGATGGCTGGCGGCGTTGGATCTGGCTTGACGTCCTTCCTCTCTCGCTGAACTACAGGAGAGCCTCCTATTATTACCAGGAAGTTCAATCAGATTTAGGGTTAGGGTTTGGATGGAGGAAAATCTCATTCTGCTCAAGTTGCTGCCTCAAGTCTTTAAAGACTGGATCATCCTCTTGTCCTTTCTTTATTCTATCCTAGATCTCTGGTTTGTATTGGTGAGGAATAGTTATATTATCGGTACTACTATCAAATGGTTTCCATTCACTTAATGTTGATAGTACACCCTAGAAGTGGATAGCACTCACCAACCCATGTGAATAAGTTCTTCTACTATGGGAATCTGCTACGGTGTTCCCCTTACCGACGTGGTAGGATATGGTGCAATCTTAGTCCTTCAACAGCTCTAGCCATCGTCTATGTCTCATATTGAGCTCCTTCTAATGAAACATATATTTCAAACTTTTATGATTAGTGAAGATTTCAAAAGTAATACCATAGAGATAGTGTCTCCATATCTTTAAAGAGAAAACTACGGTAGCTAATTCAAGGTCATGTGTCGTATAGTTCTTCTCATGTGTCATGAGCTGTCGCGATGCATACGCAACTACCTTATCATGTTGCATAGGAACTGCCACAAGCCCTTCTTTATATGCATCAATGTACACTGTAAATCCTTCAGTTCCATAGGGTGGCATTCTTTCAGTGTCTGAAAAATAATTTCACTTGCATCAGACCATATGAATGGGACTTCTTTCTAAGTCAGCCTAGTCATTCGCAATGCTATTCGTGAAAAGTCCTTCACAAATCTTCTATAATACCCAGCTAGACCCAGAAAAGATCGTATTTCTATGACAATCTTCGGACGTTCCCAACTTATCACTGCACTAACCTTTGCATGATCAACTGATATTCCAGCCTCTGAAATAACATGACCTAAGAAGGATACTTCAGTCAACCAGAAGTCACATTTTCTATATTTAGCATACAGTTTGGTCTTCCTTAGTGTTTCGAGTGCCTACCTGAGTTGGTGTACATGTTGGTGCTTATCCTTGGAGTAAATAAGCACATCATCAATGAAGACTACTACAAAGTGGTCTAGGAACTCCCTGAATACTCAATTCATGAGATCCATGAAGACTGCTGGGGAATTTGTCACTCCAAAAGGTATAACTAAAAATTTATAATGCTCGTATCTAGTTCGAAAAGTTGTCTTGAGAATATATGTATCTCTAATTTTCAACTGATGGTATCTATATCTTAAATTAATCTTGGAATACGCAGTCAAACCCTGTAACTGGTCAAAGAGATCATCTATTCTTGATAGAGGATACTTATTCTTTATTCTCCTCTTGTTTAGCTGCCTGTAGTCAATGCACAACCACATCGACCCATCCATCTTCCTTACAAACAAAACAGGTGCACTCCATGGTGAAATACTAGGACGAATGAAGCCTTTGCCTAATAGTTCTTGTAACTGTACTTTTAACTCCCGTAACTCCATCGGTGTCATCCTATATGGAGGAATAGAGATAGGCTGAGTATCAGGTGTGAGAGAGATTTCAAATTCAATCTCTCGCTCAGGTGGTAATCCAGGTAATTCTTCTAGAAATACATTAGGAAACTCGTACACTATAGGCACATCTTCTATCATCTATCTGACCCTGATGTAGTGGATACATAAGCTAAATAGCCGTGACACCCTTGTTCTAATCGTTGTTGAGCCTTTAGAGTAGAGATGTATTTGACATCTCCAATAAAATGGAACTCTATTGAGTTAGGAATGTGAAACGTTATTGTCTTCTAGAAACAATCAAGGCATGCATGATGCCTTTCTAGCCAATCCATCCCCAGGATGAGATCGAAGTCATCCATTTCAGTAAGTAATAGGGAAATAAGTAACTGATATCCTACTATCAGTACTACACAATCATCTAAGATTTCTCAGATTATAAATACTTGTCCTCCTGATCCCTTGATCAGATAGGACTGTTGTACTTCTACTGGTACCTTACCCAAAGTAGGTACTATACGTTAAGCAATAAATGAATGTGAAGCACCCAAATCAAACAAGGCATGTACTGAAAAGCCATGAATAGTAACAGTACCTCATACGATTGTGCCTAAATTGTAGGCTTGTTCTTCAATGATTACATTGAGCTGGCCATTAGGAATATGTAAATTATAACCCGTAACACTTTGTGGTGGTTGTTGTGTAGGAGATGCTTCTTGTAAGCCACGACCTCTACCATGTCTGCCTCCGCATGTTGCTCCATTGCTCGGGGTGGATTATATTGTTAATTGGAGTTGGCTTAAACCTCGAACCTCTCAACTACGGACAATCTTTCCTAATATGATTTTCTTGATGATAGTGATAACATGCACGCATTCCTGTCTGAGCTGAAGACCCAAACAGAGGTACTAGTTCCCAGTGCTGAGTTACGATAATATAGTGGAGGTCTAGAGAACCCCCCTCTTCCTGATAATTCCTGACCCAAGGTCTGTGGTGAGCTTATACCAAAACTGACTAGAACATAGCGATGATCTCTAAAGTTATAATCTGCCTTGCATTTGGATGGTCCACCATTAAAGTGGAAACTTCTTCTTTGGTAGTTTTCATCCCTCTCCATCTCAATACGAGAGGCGATGTCCATTGCTTTATCTATGGTTGTAGCTCTAAAACCTGCAAGCTTTTCTCTCATATCTCCCTGAACACCGCTAACAAATTTGGTAAGACACTCTTGTGGCGAAGCTTCTAGAGCTGGGGAGTAACGTAGAAGCTCGGTAAAGTGGATATGGTAATCTTGTACAGTCTTAGAACTCTGGTTCAGAGAAGCCAACTCTCTCCTCTTTAATTCTTCTCAATGGGAGGGACAGAAGTGAGCTTGGAATCTCTCTTCAAAGATATCCCGTGGAACATCATTTGCTAATTTCTTGGAAATTTCTCTCCACCATCGTCGTGCATAATCTGCAAGGGAGTAATCGGCAAAGGGCACCCAGGTGTCAACTGGTGCATGTTTTATCCTCAACATCGTACTAACATCATCGAGCCATAATTCAGCATCGGCAGGTGTCTCTACACCTTTGAATTGAGGAATCTTTCCCTTTCGATAATTGTCAAGTAATTTTTGATGTCTAAGAGGGCCATCTCCATTGCTCCTTCATTTGAGGTCAGAGCAGACTCAGTGGGATGATGGTAACTCGATTCTACCTCAGAAAAATTGACAGAACCCTCAACTCTAGCATCCACGGGTTTGGATGCCTCAGGTCTCTCATCTTGTGCATTGAGCCTCTCCTCCAATGTTTGCTACCTTTGCCCCATGTCTTGGAGCATTGTCATCATAGCCGCTAATTGTCTAGACACGTCTTGGTCTGCAATGATATTGTGATGAATCAAGGCAAAAATTCAGATCCTATATGTCTTAGCATGATGTACATAAGGGACAATGACTTGTGAATGTTACTGCAGTCAATTATTAAGATCAAAGGATCTTAATACAACTTTAGTTTATGAATAATGCTCATAGTTGTCAATTACTGAATAAATTACTGGAGTAATCGGGCACTGATACCAAACTGCCATGACCCCAATTCCGAGCCTTCAGATCCTTCATATCCGGATCTGGTTACTCAGCAACAATTTATTCAATAATCACAACTAACATACAGAAACAGTATGTAATTAAAAATACTTAGAAGGAAGTATTTCAACACTTTTTCATTCACAAAATAAAGTTCACATGATATATTATCCCACTATAATCATTTACATGTACATCAGCTGGAAGGAAACACACAAAAAGATTACTAACTACGTTACAGAATAAAGATACTGTGGTGGTTGGATGACTATGTTAGTTGGATGAATTAGTAAAGTCCCTATGATGGCTGATATAGGATAACAATTAGCGAATGCTAAGTAACGAAGAAGAGAAAAGCAAACAAATTGTGTAATTTTTCAAAACTTGTTATCATATAAAGTTTCATTCCTTTTCACTAATTTAAGTCACATTCCTTTCTATTCCACATCAGGGATTAGTCTAGGGAATTACCTCACCACTTTATGGACTCTGAAGCTGTGGACACTTTGGGATTGGAGATTGCGTTGATCTGGTAAGCTTATGCCGTCGCACACCTCAACCAATCCTCCAATACTACCCTGACAATTTCCCTTTCTTTTACTAATCAGGGTCTCAAGCCCTCATCCTGGTAAACAAAGGATCACACCATCCTCGAGGATCGGTTGCTTAAAACCTCATGCTAACATTTAATCATATAACCTAGCGGCTTTAAATACATGTTATCGTGACCCAACTGCTATCCAACCACCCGTGCCTCCACATGGCACGATTACATCTTCCGTCGTTCAACCCGAAGATATTGGCACCTGGTACCATGCGTTGCAAATTATTTATTTCGTACGCACTTATCATAACAGGGCAACCGTGTACCACCTATGTAGGGCCATGCCAATACGGGTTCCGTCCAACAAACCTACAGGTTGCATGCCTGACTTGTAGTTCTACTCCTAGTCATCCTTAACGTGACACACGATCCTTTTCAAGATCCAATTTAATACACAACAATTTCCATGATGTAATTCTTCCGTTAGGCCTTCAATTTGTATATTCCTCAATATTGAGTATAGATCCACATATATGTTAATTCATATCTATATATACTCATATTCCTGCTTACGTTAACTCCCAAACCCTATCTTTCCAAGCCACAACATCAATTCAATGCTTAAACCTTATTTTAGTGGGAATCACAAAGCAACTTTTCATATTTTCAAAAAATAGATAAACTTAGGGTTCTTCATAGCGAAGAACATAAATCAGGAATTTCAATGATCTCGTATGAAAACCCAACAGATAAAGGAAGGATTTCGTTACCTAATCAAGCTCTTTCTCACGTATGCAGTGCTTTATAGTGTTTCGTTTTCAGGAAGGATGATTTAAGGCTCCTGAAACGATCAAATTTCATTTTCGTATCAAAATGTAAAAACATGCCAAGACCACGAAGAACGCATGAAGAACATGAAGAACGTGAAGAACACATGAAGAATGTGAATAACATGCTTTCTCTTAAAATTTCGGCAGAGCTTCCCCTTATACGGGGTAATATTTCTAGGAAAATTTCGACAGAGTTTCCCTTTATATTGGGACATATTTCTATAAAAATTTCGACAGAGTTTCCCCTTATATCAGGACATATTTCTAGGAAAATTTCGGCAGAGTTTACCCTTATATCGATATATATATTTCAAAATAAAAATGAAAAGAGCTTCCTCGAGAGGAAAACAACAGCGAAACTGAAAGAATATAATTAAACTATGAGCGACGGAAAATCAGTAGACACCACGCATCTTAGGTAAGTGAAGGTATGACGATTCACAAGGTTTACTGACGTGCATAGCTGCCCATACCTAAGTAGGGTATTACACATATTTCTCCATCAAAACAACTATAAAAACGGAATCGAAATAATAGAAACATAAGTAATGGAGAATCAATAGACACCACGCGTCTTAGGTGAGTGAAATTGTGATGAATCATAAGGTTCACTGACGTGCATAGCCGCCCGCACCTGATTAGGGTGTTAAACAGATTTCTCCTTGAACCACAACAGAAAACAAATCAGAAAGGAAGATGAATCGAAAACCCAAGTAGAAAAAGAACATGAATTGAAACGAAGCCAACTAGAAGAGGATCGTACCTCCTCTTCGTTCTCCCGACAGCGCTTCGCTAGTGCTCCTTCCCCGCCTTCCTCTCCTCCTCCTGACCTCTTGACCCTAGCCCTCGGGCTAGTGGTGGTAGTGGAAATCGTAGAGAATGAATGGGTAGGGAGCTATTTATAGGCTCCAGAAAACTGCTAACCATGGTTAGTAAGCAATGGTTTAGCCCTTAACTACTATTAATGGCCCTTGGTTTTGGCCCAGGGCTTAAGTTAGAACTTTCCATAATGTTCTGGATTCGTTAATGATGTTTAATTAATGCTAATCGTTATTAACTTTCGCTAATCATGATTTAACTCCCGCTAATCGTAATTTAGCTTTCGTGACTTACGCTTAACTTCTGCTGATCTATGATTAATGTTTGGTAATGTTGATTAGCGGTCCTTGATCCATCATTAGTTTACATAATCCCGATTAATCGATCTTAATGACAATCATTAAGTTTTAGTGACATCTTAAGCCTCCTTACTTTTCTTTCTTCTGAAAATCATAACAATTCGAAACAAAGTCTGATTTACACGAAATAAACTCCATTAATTCCTTTCGACGAATCGGATTTTTTGATACTAGATCCGAGAGATGCTACGTTCAAGGCTTTACATTAGATCTCTTTCTAGAGCGAAGCCCTAGTGACAGGAGGAGCTTCCCAGTCGATCTAAGGCGTGCAGAAGGAGGAGGAGGCGTGGTTCACCATCGCTAGTGACAGCCTAGTGGTTCTTCTGCTCCCAACCATAACAGGCGGAAGAGCTGCTTTTTCTATGTTATTTTCGATTTGTAGCGTAATAAGTAGCTTAGTCTTGCTTTTTATTTTGTTTAATTTCATCATATTTTAATTAAAATCCAAAATATCAAACGTCCAAACCTCCTATTTCGACTCTTCCGACCATCCCTCATCTTCACCTTATGTTGCTACACCACCTAGACCATCATTCACCCTAATTTAGCTCAGATCAGGTCCGCACGATCTTCATCTATGTCACTCATCGGTGATCAATCCATCTCACCCATACAACCTATATTTTTGCTAATAATTTGGTCAAGGAGCTTCGCCCTCGAGCCCTGAAGCTCCTGGTTGTGGTCTGCACGTGAAAGGACCCCATCTGGGGGTCGAATCGTATAGAGTCTGCAGCTCTAGGTGCTTAAGCTTCTCCGACCATCAGGCCTCCATCACTGAGGTTTGGAGCTTTTTGACCACTCCAGCTGTTGTGGATCCATCTTAGTGTCATTTTGAGACATCAACCACCCTCATAGGCTGTTGAAGTAGGGAGATAGATTGGATCAATGGAGACCTCCACCGCAATTCTTCCCTATTCTACGAGGACCCTCCCGAGTCGTCAGATCAAGTATGGAGCTCTAGATTTCTAACATCTGATGTATCAAGCACCTTGCATCCATCAGATCAGGGGGCGGGATCTAATCTCCACACTCCATCCGTGAAGCATCATCGGCCCATCTAGAGCATCCACATGGTTAAGTGAGTGCACCATCACCATCCATTAGCATGCAAGAAGGGATATATTTTGTCGACACCCCTCTACCTTTTTGTATTTCTTTTTAGTATTTAAAACTTTCCTATATAGTTGTGATATTTTTAACGTATTTACGTTAAGGACCCTGAACTTCTTTTATTTGCATATAAGTATAATGTAAGGTCACCTCACATGCCCATACACATGAGGCACCAGGTCATTTTGTGTGGATCCCTTCAGGATATGTGTTATTATTTGGCCATCAAACATTAAATATCAGTATAAAACTTTTTGGATAAATTATGTCCCTAAACTTTATGAGGGCGTTATTAAATGCTCTAAAACTTCTTAGAAATGGCAAATAGGTCCATGTATTGTTGATTTTATTGTGTGCTTCTATTTTTCATTTTAAAAATACCATTTTACATCTAACAATTATAGGAAAATTATCTTAAGTGCTCGAAACCCTATTGTATCACATATATTTTTTGCACGATAATTAAAATTAATTTCATATTTATAAAAATTCAAAAACATTGTATTTTCTCCTGTTTAGCATTTAAAAATCCATAAAAATTATATAATATCTTGAAAATTTAAAAAAAAATACTATTGGCTTATTTTATTATATTTCATCTTCTTTACAAGTATTTTGTGAAAAAATTTAAGAAAAACTCCTAAAAATTATAAAACACAGAAATATCATAAAAATTCTATAAAACTTAAAAAATCATAAAAACATGTTTAAAATTATTGAATTTTCTTTCTATTATCTAATATCTAGGAAAATTGATTTTGGTCTCAATCTATGTTGATAGATATTTATTAAGCTCATTTCATGTTCCTAAATTCGATGTTTGTTTTATTTCATGTATTTCCTTATTTAAAATACATAAAAATTATCAAAAATACCCAAAATAGCGAAATTTCATAAAACTCGAAGTTATTTTATTATAGTATTTTTTGTTTTATTTATCATATTTTAAAAAAAACTAAAAACCTCCCTTTTTATGTACTACTTACATGCTTATATATACATCAATTCATTAGATATATTATTATATCTTATTTTAAAAAAATAAAAAGTAAAAAAATTGCAAAAGATAAAAACATAAAAAGTATGTAAAAATTAAAACCACAAAAATATTTAGAAATTCAAATTACATAAAAATCTCCTATGTAGCCTATTCCACTTTTTCTCTACTCCGCATGCTCTCGGGGGTTGGATCTCTACTGCTTGTCATTATACACATTTTGTAGAGTTTTATAATAAATTTTAGCTCACTCATTTACATTGCTTCATTATTATTATGAGTTAATTGTTGACGATTCGCTTGGGTTGGGTTCCACATACCGAGAGAGCGGCCAATACAATGATTCAGATCTGACTTGTCGGACACTGCAGGCCCTCCAAGATCGGACTTTGGTTCCTAGTTTAGGTGAGTTATCATGTACACCTTCATATTTGAGTTTTAGTACCTAGGACTAGTGGTTGAGTTTCCCATTATACTTTTGATTTCATGCCACGGTGTCTGACTTTTGGTGGCATGGAGGTAACTTAGAGTAGTGGTGCTAAGGGAGGAGAGTGCACCCTTGGGACCTTGGGTAGAAGCTTAGTTGATTGCAATCTCGATAGGTCATTAGTCAGGGGACATGATATACTTGGCACACCGATGTGACTTTTTGCCTAGTGTACAATCTTAGATTTCATATGCGTGTTGGTTGTTTGTATCTTGCTTCTTTTACTTCATCTTTTGGGACCTATTTTGGGCCAAAAATCCAATAAATACCTTTTATTTTATTCATTTTCCTTCATCTTTTGGGACCTATTTTTGGTTCCACTTTTTATAGTTCAAATGAAGAAACTTTTTCCATAAAAGTTGTAGATAATTAAATATAGAAAAATACAAAATTGAATTCTTACAAAAATAATGTACAGATAAAAAGTTATGATCTGAATAAGTTTCCAAAATCCCAACTTTCTGGACCTGTATCTCTCAAATAAAAACTCAAAATGTATCAAAATCACACTTAATTGTATATAACTTTTAATAAGCTATTTAATGAAGGTGGTTTTATATTTTTCTGAGTTACAATGCGAAAGTTAGGTTTTGGACCCCTATTATATACTTGTACCGATTAAAATATTCCTTTTATTTATTTTTCATTATTTTTATAATTTTATATTTTTATAATTTTACAAATATTATTTATAATATATGTGTATATTAAAAAAGGAACAAAAACATAAAGAAAACACAAAATAAAATACTTGTAGAAAATACATAGGTATAATACCAATAAGTATACCTATACAATTAATACTTCTGTTTATTTAATTGTCTATAATACATCGGAAAAATAAAATAAAAATATATTTAAGTTTATAAAAATAAGTTATAAATATATAAAATAATAAACAAAATAAATAAAACTAAAAATACAAAATAAAAACAAAATATTAAAATATATAGATAAATATACCTATATAGCCCATAAAAGGTAACTTATAATTTTAAACCTCGAAAAAATAAATAAAAATCATAATAAAATAATTCAGAAAATAAGAAATATTTTTTACTTAATAACCTAGATTAATAAAATCGTTTATTATTTTTAATATAATTTCCAATTCTTTTCTCCAGGCTTTTTCCTGGTTGGTCAACGTGGACCAACCATGAGGGTCGAAGAGTTGACCCGCGGTCAACTCTCTGACCCGTGCCTGTCACTTCGTCAGAGCCTCATTTTTTTATCAACTTCGCAGATTTTTCGAGGCCTGCACTTGCATCTTTTGATGCCAAGTCCTTCTGAATTTTTTTGCCTCGTATATTGGTGATTCATGCCCAAGTCTTTTCTCGGGCTTCCAATCACTGATCGAGTCGTTCCACCTCATTCTTGGAATCGCTTCCTTCACCTATTCAAAAACCCAAACCAACTCCCTTCATCATTTGAACCTTCCTTGGATCGTTTTTGCCCTCTTGTGGTGAGCTCAGAACTGGAGCTCGTGACAGGAGCTCCTCCAGCTCCCTGGAGCCTGATTAAGCGAGTATCAGGCTGGTCTCCACCCACCTCTGGCAAGCCATCACCGTCGATGTCATCTCTAGCTCCCGACCATCGAGGTACCTGTTTTCCCTTTGTTTTTCTTGCATTTTTAGATTGACCTTAGTCGTAGGATTAGATCTACCCCCTCTTTTTCGATTGAAACCCGTCCATCCACCTTCACCAACCACCTCACCGGAGCGTGCTCCTACGAGCTTTGTTTTCTCCTCTGCAGCCCATTCCACCTCTTTTTGCCCACTGGAGGGTCGCGGCAGTTTGCCTGTGACCCTCGTAACACTTCCTGCAGGTACTGGAAGAAGAAGACCGCCTGGAGGCGATTTTGCAACCACTGGAAGCTTCTTGAGTTCCTTCTCGACTTCGTCGCCGTAGGAGCGCTCCAGAGGTCGCTGGACAACTTTGACACCTCCATACATCGGAGGACTACCGCATGAACATCAGGCACCAGTTTTGAGCACGAAGGACCGCCGGAGAAGGGAGACCTTGACGGAGGAACTTCACTGCGGCGGAGTTCTTTCCCTGTTCGTTCATCAGCCTTCTCCGACATCGGATCTTCAGAGCGCCCCAGATCGAGCAATTGCCATCTGATCAAGCCTTCCTCAGTCGTTGATCGCATCCAGAATCATCTAATCTCAACCGCTCGTGCCGAACTGGTATCGGCGATTCTCGAGTTGACATGTGTATAAGTGAGGAGCGTCAGCCGTATGATCTACTAGGCGGGGGTAATTTGCACTCGAGCCCTCACTATTTTTTTGTAATTAAAAATGGGTTCCTAATCTTTCATTTGTTATTTAAATGTTTTTGTAAAATTTACGTTAAAGCCCTTGAACTTTGGATTATCGTGCATTGGTCCTTGGCCACATCACCTCCCGTAACGGGTGCACGTGAGGTTGGAAATTTTGCAAAGGGGCCCATCTGAGTATATTTTATTTCCATTAAGTCCCAAAACTTGTTAATTAAGTTATAAACTTTTTGGATTTTTTTCAATATAGTCCCCGAGGTTTTTTATTATTACAATTATGTCCCCGCCAGGTACGCACGTGGTACCCACGTGATCCTTGGCGTTTTTACAAATACACCCTCACAACTATTATTATTTACTTTTAGTCCTAGAACTATATATTTCAGTTATAATATTTCTGGTAAGTTTGCATTAATACCCTTAGGTTTTTGGTAATTATTGGCGATTTTGCAGGAATACCCCTGAGTTTTTGGTTATTTCTGATTGGTCCAGAATTATTTTTATTCAGTTATATTATTTCTGGGAAATTTGCACTTTGGCCCTGATATTTCTAGATATTTACAAATATACCCTTACTAGTAGTGTAATTTCTCTTTGTTGTTTGCATTTGTTTCATGCATCTATAAAATTAAAAAAATACCCAAAAATAGGTATAAGTTCCTGTTTCATTGCTCTATCATGCCATATTTTTATTTTTTCATTTTTGGACGATTTTGTTATTTATTAAAAAATAAAAAACATGCTTTTTCATCTCTATTTGCATTAGAAAATACATAAAAATTATAAAAACTTTTGAAAAAATCCCCAAAAAATTTATTTTGTGTGTTTTTTTATATTTAATCTTCAGACCAAAAATCACTAAAAATATATAAGAAAACTCATAAAAATTATCAAACTCCTAAAATCTTTATAAAAATATTAAAAATTCTTAAAAAATTGTAAAAAAATAATTTCTATTATTAAATTTCCTTTATTTTATTATATTTATTTTAAAATTAATTTGGAGAAATGTTGTTACTGTTTACTCATTTTCATCTCCATTTTACTTTCAGCTATTTATTTTATAAACTGTTTAAGTATTTTGGACTTTAAAATACCAAAAATAGTAAAAATATAGAAAAAATTACAAAAACATTAGAAATTATAAAAATCACAAAAATATTTTATTTCCTGTATTTTGCTTAATTTTACCTATTTTTATATATACATTATATCTCTCTTTCCTTTATTATATATATAAATCTTATTTTATAATTTAAAAGAAAAAGAAAAATATAAAAAATATAAAATATAAAAAGAAAGTACAAATTCATAAAATTAAAATTTAAAAAATAAAAATATAAAAACTAATAATAAAATAAAAAATTAAAAATTAAAAACCCACAAAAATAGCACATATAGACAAATACATCACATTCATTTTTGTGCATTCTTTGCCCCAATCTACTTGTTTGCTTCCTGTGTTCGACACTCTACACATACTTGCACCTATACACATCTTTGTTGTAGAGTTATAATAAATTTTAACTCCACATCTTGCTTTTCATTGATTGATTCTGACTTGTGGGTTAATTGTTGATTGACCCGGGTTTCGTGAGCGGTTGCCTTAGCGACACTGTGGTCCTACCTTGTGTGGACTACTTTAGACCATCGCAAAATCCGTGTTATCAAATGGCGTCGTTGTTGAGGAGCAACAATGCTTAGATTGGGATTATTTGTGATTGTGATTATTTTTCTCTTTTTGTGGCTTTATTTATTTGCTTCTTTTTTGATATAATTGTTTGAGCTGTCTAACCTCCTCTCTTGTTGACTTCGTGCGAGGTATCACGGATCGAGGGAGGCGCTCTACTCTAGGCGCCTGTGCACCCACATGAAGCCGGCGTCAGCTTGCCGACCTAGAACCAAGGAAACTAAGAGGATTTTTGAAGACCGAGCTCCCTTTGTATTTATCGTATATATTTGTGTAATTTAAGTGAGAGAGAGACAATTGATTTGTAACTTAAATAGGACTCTCAGGACTCTGCCACACTCTGCCACTTCACGAGTTCCAGTGCCTGAGGGATTGTTCCCTTGGGGGCCTCGTCGATTTTGTCGTAGTTTTTATCGTATTTTTCCTTTGTTTCTCTATTTTATTTTATTTCTTTTGTGTGATTGAGACTTAGTTTTAGGATCTGCTTGTCGATAGTATTAGGTCCAAACACACTAATCACCATTGCATGCTCCTATAGAGAACGTTTGGATCTAGTCAAATTTTGAAAACTGTGCTTCACACTAATAGCAGTTTCTCAACCTTGGGCGCTTTCATCGGCTTGCATTTGCATATAATTTAGGTTTCAATTCTGCTGAGCATCTTTTCATGTAGAGTGCTGGAGGTAAGGTGAGCATTTACGCTTTAGCATTCATCATCGTTTGCATCTTGCATTGCTTTTCTGCCTCTCCCTCTGATTTTGATCACCTAGGTGCTTATTAAAGGAATTGAATCCTCGATAGGTGTGTGCATACTTATTAAAAATACAAAAAAAGTTATAACCAATAAAATTGGGACTGCTAACATTACTCAACCTTAAAATCAACCAAAAAGAAAAAAATTATCTTGGGGCGAGTAATCCCCTCATTGTCTTCGTTTTACCTTGCTCGCGCACACCTAAGGACTAGTGCCCAAATCCTATTCAGCCTCCTAAGTGTTTGCGAAATTTTTGGACTTCTCGCCTAACCCTATAAGAGACAAGATAAAAAGATCGCATTTTTGTGATCTTCACCGAGTTGAGTAGGTGAATTGAGGGTTTACATTGCATGAGTTTTTCTTGTGATTGTTTGTGTGCATTTCTAGATCGTCTCTGCGCATTTGCGCCTTTTTCTTCACTCTTTTGATTTGATCATCGTGCTCTCCCGACTATCCTTTTCCTTTTGTTTCGAGATGGACCCCTGGAGTGATTTTTATCCAGACTTTGCGGAGCCCTCGTTCTCTCTTGCCAGTCCACCTCAATTTTTTCAGGAGGACCCTCCTCCTATTTTTTCTGATTCTTGTACATACCCGCCTCAGCCACAGTATCATGACTCGAACTTCTATCCACACCCACCTCTACCTCTGTATTTTCCACCTTCACATCCACCCGAGACTGAGCTGTTGGAGTCACCTTTCATGGTATCCACACTTGAGACCTTGAATCAGGTGATGGAGCATATGAACTCGAGGATGAGTGATATAGTCAGTATAAATAAGATCCAGAATGTAGCTCCATTCTTTGAGGATTCGGATTCATTTGAGGATTTCCAAGAGAGCTTGCAATCGCCAAAAATACAAAAATTAGAAAAAATTAAAAATTCAAAAAGAGTTCGAGAGACCTTTGCTTGATTCAGACTGTGAGGAGAGGGCCCACTTGAGAGAATCTTTGACCACACAATCCTTCACACCCTGTCCCACCTTTGACCCCGAGGAGGCCAATGTGCATACTGCTCTTGGCATTCCTCGTGTATATGCTGATTCCGACCTTCTCCCTTGTATGGAGGAGATCCAAAAATTAAAAATATTGTTGACTGAACCCGAAGTGGCGGCCACCATTCATGAGATCATCCGTGCCCCACTTCAGCAGGCCATGAATTATTTATCTACTCCTCTTCCCAAGAAGAGAAAGTGGAGAAGCAGATCTGAGCATCACATCTTGACCATGGCCACTGCCCATGCCATTGCCCATCGTCCCATTCCTAGGAAAAGGAACACTGCCACACCTTTCATTAGTTGCACCATCTTTGACAACACATGTGATCACACTCTCCTCGACGGCGGTGCTTCGATTAGCATATTACCCTTCTCATTGGTACAATCTCTTCACTTAGGGCCTCTAAAGAAGACCAGGATGATTGTTCAATTTGCTGATGGATCAATCAAGAGGTCGAAGAGTATACTTGAAAATGTCATCATTTCGATTCAAGGCACGAGCTTCCATATAGATTTTGTCGTTTTGCCCATGGAGACCTCCACTGGGGAGCACTCTCCAATCATCCTGGGAAAACCATTCCTCGCTTCTGCGAGGGTCGTTATTGATTATGGATCAGGAGAGATTCGCTTCCGTCCTGTTGACGAGAGCAAGGTGGGCATCACTGCACCTACTACCGATCAGAGACCTGCACCTGGTGTGACTACACCTATTCTATCTAACTCTGAGGCCTATGATCTATATATTGATATCAGAGATACTTTCTTTATAACTGATGACGAGACTCGATAACTCCTCTCACGGGAGGAGTACTCGGAAAACATAGACCTTGGAGTTTCTGCTTCCTGTGATTGGCGATGCGTTGATGACATCCGCGAGATTTACACGATTGATACCCTAGAGCGGGGGGCAGATTCAGAGATTAGGCAGGATGGAGATAACTCGACTACTTTCACTGATGAGTCCGCTCCTTTTCATTTAGATTCATATGAGAGCAAGGCCGAATTTTATTTGGTTGCTTTTATTCGAGAATTCGGGTCTTTTGATGATAAGGATGATTCGGTTGAGATTGTAAAGGACGAACACAGTTCGACTACTTCTACTAATAAGTTTGTTCCTTTTGGTTTTTACCTAGACGACACCTTGCAGGACAACACTGACTACACTACTTTCGATGATGATGAGTTCGTCCCATTCCACTTTGATATCAGCGAGACTCCTAAGGCCGGACCTAGTCGTACTTCTTCCACTGACCCGTCTGTGCCTCCCCACCCTAGGACCAATGCGGACCTACACCGTGTTGACCCTGATCGGTTTGTGTCATCTGAGGAACCCGATGTCGACCTGCACCATATCACATCTATCTCTCAGCGGTCCCGCAAGAAGGTTCACTTTCAACCTTCTTGATCTCTGTACATCCATTTCTGTTGTATATTCGCTCTCTGTCCATCTTCCGTTTTTCTCATCCACCCATTCTCGTGTTTGCCTTACTTAGGACATACTTTGTCCTAAGTATATGGGGTGGACGAAACCGAGTGTTCATCTGTCGTTCTGCTACCTCACTCTTGTTGTTGCCTATACTTAGGCCTCTTTTACCCTAAGTATAGGGGGAGTGGTGTGTACATCCTCTTCTATCTTTCTTTCATCTTCATCGCTTTTGTACTTTTCCTTTTCTATTTTCTTTTTCTATGAAAAAGGTGTCGCTCTTGTTGTCAGTCTTCTATACTTAGGATGTACTTTGTCCTAAGTATAGGGGGTGTGAACCTTGAGTTCTTCTATTCTTTGATCCTCTCCATTGTCTCTTCTTCTTGTCTATACTTAGGGATATCTTACCCTAAGTATAGGGGGAGACAGTCGGAGTACGATATGTTCATTCCCACCCTTGATCCTCCCTACTTTGTGTACAGTCTGCTATACTTAGGATTATTTGATCCTAAGTATAGGGGGACGGTCAACTTCCTATTCGTTCATTCATTTCTCCATTCGTTTATTCTTTAGATTTTCCTATACTCAGTACGACTTATGTCTTCTTTTTTCTCTCTGATCTATGAGGACATAGCTCAAGCTAAGTATAGGGGGTTGTATATACTATGTATATACTTTAGCCATAACTCGTACTTTCGTATTTTTCTTAATAACTATGGCTATTGATACCTATTAAAATTCATTAAAATCACTTAATAAAAATATGTTAGTATTCCTCAAATTCTTTTTTTATTTACTGATTAAATAAATCAGGTGAAATTTTTTTTTGCAAAATGTTTGAAAAATAGTTTGAAAATCTTTTTGTAAAATCTTTTGAAAACTAATTGGAAAATGTTTTGTTCAATATTTTCAACCTTTGTAAAATTGTTTTGTTTTGAAAATTTATTTTCTTTGTGTGAAATAAAGATGTTCGAAAAACTTTTTGCAAATGGTTTGGAAAATGGTTGCAAAAATATTTGAAAATTCTATATATATTGTTTGAAAAACCTTTGCAAAAATGATTTTCAAATGGGTGTACATGTTTGTAAAAATTGTTTGTAACAATTATTTTGGACTATAGTTTTCAAAAATTGTTTGAAAAATCTTTTTCAAATAAGTTTGAGGAATACATACATCACACTAAAATTCTTTATAAAAACTGACCACTTACCCTTGTAGATTCTTAAAATCTACTTCCTGTAGATATAAGAAACATTCTCATGTAAATATTTGTACTTAGCTTTTAACCAAAATCTTTTCTTTTCAAAAATCCCAAAAACATTTGCAAAATTAAAATACAAAAAAATGCACATGCATCATTCTTTTCAAAAATCCATAAAAAGTTCAAAATCTTTGAAAATTGCATCACAAAAATATTTCCTGCATTCTGCATAGCATTTGCATAGCATGAGCATTTTTCAGATTGAGTTTTATAGTTGAACAAGTCTAAGTAAAATCCAGAGATTGGAGATTGGTTGGACCTTAAAATCAACACAATAACATGAACCTTGTAGGAGCTGGAATTGAGGTACTTCAGGTCTAGTTCACTTTGTTCTTTGAGGATCACAAGATTTGGTTCAATGGATTCTTGACTACCTAAGTAGAGTATTTCGGAGAACACGCACGACTCTTGTTGATAATGACCTAACTTGGACACCTGCACCTTTCACATGGCTCAACTCAATTGGAGTGGTGAGGGTGTTGGATTTGTAGGTATGAGACGCACACAAGTGGAAACATTTGTCCTCCTATAGGGAGGGAAGTGCACCCCAACCTGTCCAGTGATGTGGAATTCTAAAGATAGGAGAGTGTGGGTTGCAATAAAGCTTCAAAAGAGGGATAGTCTACTGGCTCAAGAGGAAAAACTCCTTATGTATATGGTGGTGTATATAGTATTTCAAAAAAAGGAAAAAAAAACTCCAAAAAAAGTGGACAGACCTGTATAAAAATAAAATGCCTGTCGGAGTGTACATATGTTGTATAGAAAATAAGCAAGCTTGAGCTTCAAAGTCAAATCATGTGAGCCTGCAGCTTGATGACTTGACTACACTGGTCTTGCATCCTAGGATAGGTAGCTACCTGGATACCGTCCATTCTTCTCTTCACCCCCTCCTCTTGAGTGGATTGTCACTTGAACTTAGAAGGGAATACCCCGCTCCTCGACGAAGGAGTTATTGGATTGGAGAATCATTAGGTTGTCATGCTGGAGAAGTCAGTCTCTTTGTCATTTTAGTTGGGGAGAGCCACCATCACTTACACTGTACGAGTCAGATTCATAGTCGTAAGGGTTTGTGTATGGGTTGAAGTATTCTGACCTGACTAGTGAGGAGACTTGAGCAGAGTTTTGGGATTCTCGAAGGCTGTTAGATTTCAAATATGATTCCCATTAAGGTTCTGCCCGCACTAAAATTTCAAAGGTCTGACTTAAGCTCCAAACTTTGATTTTGTGAATACAAGTTTGATAATCAAATTTAATACATCTTTCTTCTTTTTCTTTTCTTTGTTTTTCTTTTCTACACTTATTGCATAAGTGTTTTCTAGGGACTAGCAAAGGCAAGTATAGTGGGATGATGAATCTCCGTTTCATCATCTTTATTCTATTATTTTGACCTTAAAAACCCTAGTAAATGTGTGTAAATAGTCTTAATTTAGGCATTTTATCATTCATGCATATTTGTGTAAATATTGTATAAAATATTGTTTTTAATTCCAAAAATTATAGAATAAAGAAAAGAAAAGAAAAAGAATAAAAATTGCAAATATTTATGACCCGATACCCCGAGACCTAAGCATCTCGGTGACTAGATCGACAAGAAATAAAGTAGGGGGAGATAAGGGCCAAAAATCCAATAAATACCTTTTATTTTATTCATTTTCCTTCATTTTTTGGGACCTATTTTTGGACCTTTTATACTTCAAATAAAGAAACTCTGTACATGAAAGTTGTAGATAATTAAATATAGGAAAATACAAAATTGAATTCATACAAAAATAATGTATAGATAAAAAGTTACGATCTGAATAAGTTTCCAAAATCCCAACTTCTCAGACCTATATCTCTCAAATAAAAACTCAAAATGTATCAAAATAACTTTAATTGTATATAACTTTTAATAAGCTATTTAATGAAGGTGGTTTCATATTTTTCTGAGTTACGGTGTGAAAGTTAGGTTTTGGACCCCTATTGTATACTTGTACCGATTAAAATATTCCTTTTATTTATTATTCATTATTTTTATATTTTTATATTTTTATAGTTTTTAAAAATATTATTTATATTATATGTATATATTAAAACATGAATAAAAACATAAAGAAAACACAAAAATAAAATACTTGTAGAAAATGCATAGGTATAATACCAATAAGTATACATATATAATTAATACTTCTATTTATTTAATTGTATATAACACATCAGAAAAATAAAATAAAAATATATTTAAGTTTATAAAAATACGTTATAAATATATAAAATAATAAACAAAATTAATAAAATCAAAAATAAAAAATGAAAACAAAATTTTAAAATATATAGATAAATATACCGATATAGCCCATAAAAGGTAACTTATAATTTTAAATCTTGAAAAAAATAAATAAAATCATAATAAAATAGTTCAGAAAATAAGAAATATTTTTTATTTATAACCTAAATTAATAAAATAATTTATTATTTTTAATAAATTCTTTTCTCCAGGCTTTTTCCTTGTTGGTCCACGTGGACCAACCAGCAGGGTCGGAGAGTTGACCCGCGATCAACTCTCTGACCCCGCCTGTCGTTTCATCAGAGCCTCATTTTTGCTCAACTTTACAGATTTTTCGAGGCCTGCACTTGCATCTTTTGATGCCAAGTCCTTCTGAATTTTTTCGCCTCGTATATTGGTGATTCACGCCCAAGTCTTTTCTTGGGCTTCGAATCACTGATCGAGTCGTTCCACCTCATTTTGGAGCCGCTTCCTTCACCTATTCAAAAACCCAAACCGACTCCCTTCATCTTTTGAACCTTCCTTGGACCGTTTTTGCCCTCTTTGTGGAGAGCTCAGGACTGGAGCTCGTGACAGGAGCTCCTCCAGTTCCCTGGAGTCGGGTTAAGCGAGTATCAGGCTGGTCTCCACCCACCTCCGGCAAGCCATCGTCGTCGAGGTCATCTCTGGCTCTCGGCCATCGAGGTATATGTTTTCCCTTTGTTTTTCTTGCATTTTTAGATTGACCTTAGTCGTAGGATTAGATCTACCCCCTCCTTTTCGATTGAAACTCGTCCATCCACCTTCACCGACCACCTTGCTGGAGCGTGCTCCAGCAAGCTACGTTTTCGCCTCTGCAGCCCATTCCACCCATTTTTTCCTACTGGAGGGTCATTGCAGTTTTCTCGCGACCCTCATAACACTTCCTGTAGGTACTAGAAGAAGAAGAAGAAGACCGTTTGGAGGCGATTTTGCAACCACCGGAAGCTTCTTGAGTTCCTTCTAGACTTCATCACCGTAGGAGCACTCTAGAGGTCGCCATCTGATTTTGACGCCTCCAGACGCTGGAGGACCACCGCAGGACCATCAGGCGCCAGTTTTGAGCATGAAGGACCGCTAGAGAAGGGAGACCTTGACGGAGGATCTTCGCTGCGGCAGAGTTCTTTCCTTGTTCGTTCATTAGCCTTCTCCACTGTCGGATCTTCAAGGCACCCCAGATCGAGCAGTTGTCGTCTGATCAAGCCTTCCTTAGCCGTTGATCGCGTCCAGAATCCTCTAATCTCAGTCGCTCATGCCGAACCGGTATCGGCGCTTCCCGAGCTGACCCGTGTATAAGTGAGGAGTGTCGGTCGTCGGATCCATTAGGCGGGGGTAATTTGCACTTGAGCCCTCTCTATTTTTTGTAATTAAAATCTAGTTCCTAATCTTTCATATGTTGTTTAAATGTTTTTGTAAAATTTACGTTGAAGCCCTTGAACTTTAGATTATTATGCATTGGTCCCTGGCCACATCACCTCACGTGACGGGTGTACGTGAGGTTGGCCATTTTGCAAAGGGGCCCATCTGAGTTTCTTTTATTTCCGTTAAGTCCCAAAACTTTTTAATTAAGTTATAAACTTTTTGGTTATTTTGCAATCCAGTCCCCAAGTTTTTTTATTATTACAATTGTGTCCCCGCTAGGTGCACACGCGGTACCCACATGATTATTAAGTTATAAACTTTTTAATTACCCTCGCAACTTTTATTATTTAGTTTTAGTCCTTGAACTATATATTGCAATTATAATATTTTGGGTAAATTTGCATTTAGACCCTCAGGTGTTCGGTAATTACGAAGAGGTCCCTACCAAGTCACGTGTTCTAGCACGTGGTATTTGGCGTTTTTGCAGAAATACCCCTAAGTTTTTGGTTATTCCTGATTGGTCTAAAATTATTTTTATTCACTTATATTATTTTTGGGAAATTTGCACTTTGGCCCTGATATTTCTGGATATTTACAAATAACCCTTGTTAATAGTGTCATTTCTCTTTGTTGTTTGCATTTGTTTCATGCATCTATAAATTCGAAACATTCCCAAGAAATAGATATAAGTTCCTGTTTCATTGCTCTATCACGCCATATTTTTATTATTCATTTTTGGACCATTTATTATTTAAAAAAAATTAAAAACATGCATTTTCATCTCTGTTTGCATTAGAAAATACATAAAAATTATAAAAACTTTTTGAAAAATTCCCAAAAAATATATTTTGTGTGTTTTTATATATTTAATCTTCTAAACAAAAATCACTAAAAAAATATAAAAGAAACTCATAAAAAAGAAAAATCACTAAATATTTATAAAAATATTAAATTCGTAAAAAATACTAAAAATATAATTTCTATTTCTAAATTTTCTTTATTTTATTGTATTTATTTTAAATCTAATTTGGAGAATTTTTGTTACTGTTTACTATTTTTCATCTCCATTGTAATTTCAGCTATTTATTTTATTCACTGTTTTGAGTATTTCGGACTTTAAAAATACCAAAAAATTAGAAAAAAATATAGAAAAATCACAAAAATATTACAAAATTATAAAAATCACAAAAATATTTTATTCCTTGTATTTTGCTTATTTTTACCTATTTTTATATATACATTATATCTCTCTTTCCTTTATTATATATATCTTATTTTATAATTTAAAAGAAAAAGAAAATATAAAAAATATAAATTATAAAAAAGTACAAAATCAGAAACTAAAAATTAAAAAAATAAAAAAATACAAAATTAAAAACCCAAAAAAATAACACATATAGACAAATATATCACATTCATTTTTGTGCATTATTTGCCCCGATCTACCTGTTTGCTTCCTGTATTCGACACTCTAGACATACTTGCACCTATACACATCTTTGTTGTAGAGTTATGATAATTTTTAACTCCACATCTTGCTTTTTATTGATTGATTCTGACTTGTGGGTTAATTGTTGATTTACCCGGGTTTCGTGAGTAGTCTTCTCAGCGGCACTATGGTCCCGCCTTGTGTGGACTACTTTACACCCTCACAAAATCCGTGTTATCAATGTGGTCTTGGATTTGCACAATTACCTACTTTTGTACACTTTCTAGCTTCTAGTGGTTCCTCTTAGTTAGTTGTTTCTCATCATACTAGGCAACTTTTCTCGTGACGTATATATTTTCATGAAACTAGTAGGTTCTCAAGAACACTAGCAATAGTGAGCGGCTTGGCTTGTTCAATTCTGCTATTGTGGTTGTTGTTACTTTTGGATATGTACACTTTTATAATTTTGTTATCTTTACTTTTACTTTTTGAGAGATATTATTTGCATATATGTATGAACATTCATGTGTACATGTATGTGGTATTTTTTGTGAACATGGTTACTCCTGAGTATATACGTAAATGGTAATGGAAAAAGTTATCGCATTTTCAACCATCTCTTTCTGTTACGATTCTAGCTTTCTTTTTGTACTTCAAATGTGGAACTGCATTACATGGATTGGATTATTGAGTATCTAGATCCGAGGGGGACAGGATGTAACAACTTTCCAAATGAAGTTCAAGTCAAGGTGGATATCTGTTGAAATATGTCTTGAAGATCCAATCGTTTATGATAAAAGTTTACGGCATTTTCAACCATCTCTTTCTGTTACGATTCTAGCTTTCTTTTTGTACTTCAGATGTGGAACTGCATTACATGGATTGGATTATCGAGTATCTATATCCATGGGGACAGGACGTAACAACTTTCCAAATGGAGTTCAAGTCAAGGAAGAGATTTGTTGAAATATGACAACTTTCCAAATGGAGTTCAAGTCAAGGTGGATATATGTTGAAATATGTATTGAAGATCCAACCGTTTATGATCTTAAAATATTCCGCAAATGAATCTTGGTCGAACTAACTATTGATCCCATTAGGATCGGTTTGACCCCATATCCTTACATATATTTAATTTAGAGTAAGGTGTGGGTAATCTAAGAGCCTCATTCTGAGAGAGTACCGCCCCCATATGATTTTGTATCTTGTACTACAATTCGTTGTAATTATCTGTATTGAGACATTCCATTAATACCTTATTCTTTGAAAACAACAAGGGATTGAGACATGTGTATGTGTAAATTATGTAAGGCATGAAAGTGTTCTGATACCACCAATCATTGATTCTAAATAATATCACATGCTAGACTAGAGCGATCTATGAATACCCTTCATGATTACGACTGAAATAATCTTTGAATCTCATGTAGAAGAACAACCACATGAGAATCGTGATATTTTCATATATTTTGGTAGGGGATTTTTACAAGGTAGGAGAAGAAGATATATGGAGATGATTTTCATCTAATCGGAGCTTCACTCTGTCAGATATATATACATATACATATACATATACATATACATATACATATACATATACATATATATAGGGCTTATCCAGTGAGCCCTGTGCCCATTTGAGTTGTGGTGAGTGATGGATACCCATTCATCACTCTTTATTCTTTTATTTTAGCTACAAAACCTATGCAAAACACATGTAGATATCTGTAGTTAGTAATAATTATCATTCAACATGCATTGTGTAAATATGAATAATTAGCATGTTTTTGTGCATAAATAAAAGAATAAAGAAATAAAAGAAAAAGAGGGAGATATTTAGAATAAATATTGAGCGACCTAATCCCAAGGGAGGGCTTAGCATGGGCCTGACCACAAAAAGAACCCAAGTAGAGAGAGATAAGGAAACTCATGTGTGTACATATATACCTGTATATAAATAAAAATATTTTCCTCTAAATAAAAAAAAATATATTTTTGTAAATATGTATATATTTGTAAATATTAAATTAAAATAAAATTGGGAAAAACAAAACAAAATTAAAAATAAATAAAAATCCCTTCATCATTGTACATAAGCCTTGTACATAAAAACCACAAACCTAATTATTTCCCCTTATAAATAAATAAATAAAATCCCATAAAATTTTGTATATATTCCATCTTCGATAATGTAAATAAATAAAATAAAAATCACAAAAATAAAAATAAAATAAAAAGGAATAAAAATAAAATCAATTTCCTACATTGTATATATACCATGTATGTACATAAATAAAACTATTTATTTAACCCTTGTAAATAAATAATAAAAATAAAATAAAAATACCTTTTTATTCCAAATTTTATTCTATACAAATTTGGAATAAAATTACAAAAAATAAATAATTAAAAATAAAAAATACAAAATGTATATTGTATATACCTATATATAATAATAATATTGTGTAAATACGTTATTTATATTTCAAAAAAATAAATAAAAATAACAAAAAAATAGTTTAAAAATAAAGAAACATTTTTCATGTTTTAACTTTTTCCAAATTCGGCCATCTACTATTTATTATTTAATTTCCAAATATTTAATGCGTGGCCGCACCTGATTGGTCCACGGGGGATGTTGACCCACGGTCAACTCCCCCCTGGACCAGTCGACCCGGATCCACTCGCCCGACCTGCTTTTCTCCGATTTTTCCCCGAGTGATCTGAGACTCATTCGACTAAACCCAGGGTCCTATTTCTTCCTCCTGCATCCGAGAACCACGCCGACACATCCGCATTGGGATCCGCGCTTCACGGAACCCTGCCCGACCCTCTCTTCTCGGACCTGCAAGTGTATAAAGCTTCAGCTCCGGCAGCCTTTTCACTCCATCTTTGGCGTCGCCCCTTCCACCCAGGACCTCCACCCGATTCCTCTGAGTGACAGCCTTGGACCGGAGTGTTGCAGAGAGGCAGAGGAGCATCCCGTCACTGATCCGGCAGCGTCTCGCCGCCGTGCGCTGCCCAGAGCAGCGCCTAAGCCTCGGGCCATCGACGTCCCTCGAGGCGAAGACCAGAGCTCCTGGAGCTCGTTCCTAATCGACCACCTCCATCAGGTAATCTTGATTCTTCCCATATTTCTCTAATTTTTGATTTCGCCGAAATCCATCCCTCGCCGTCTTTCATCGATTTCGCTCACCCCGTCCATCCATTTTATCGATCGACTTGACCATTATCTTCGTCGTACTCCTCCGCACGTTCTCCGCCCATCCATCCAACCCAGTTCACCCCGGAACTGGGAGTCCACCCTCCTCCGTCGTCGCATCGCCGGAGGGTGCCGCCCCAACCCATTTAGACCCTCGTTCACCCTCTCACCGGGTCGAGGCACTTTGCCCTCGACCCACGAGTTTGTCTGTGGGTTTTGCAGATCGAGACGAGGCCCATCTGAGGGTCTACGCGTTCATCACAGCTACTCCCAGCCGCCATCATCGCCGGACTCCTCGGAGCTTCCCGGCCTCATCGGAGAGGCGCTTCAGCTGCGGACCATCGAGGCGAAGCTCTTGGACATATCAGCAGCAGCAGAGGAGGTCCACCGCGTGAGTATCGGGCCGGCGAAGTTCGCCGGCCACCTGTTCTTGGTGCATCCTCCAGAGCCGTCTGTTCAGCCCCGACGTGCCAGATTGCATCCGGACTGCTCGATCGAGGCGAAGAAGAGGCCCTTCTCAACCACCGTCCGATCGACACGTGGCCGCTTCTCCGCCATCCATCCAGCGAAGGGTCAGCCCTCGATCCTCCATCGTCAGATAGCATACGTGGCTGACTCTCCGTCGTTCGATCTGAGCCAGTGCTCCTTCATTGAGGCGCAGCGCCCCGCACCCGTTGGATCTCATACGTGGCGCGCCTCCAGCCCTCGGATAATAAGTGGGGTAAATTTCACTTAGGCCCCCTCGTGTTTTCTCTTTATTACTTAGTCCTGTAAGTATTTTATACAGTTCATTTTATTTTGGTTAAATTGCACTTAGGACCTAGACATTTAGTTTATTTGCATTTTCATCCCTGTCAATGTGAGACACGTGCGTCGTCGCGTGGTTTGTTGGTGAATTTGCAATATTTGGGTTGTAGTTCTGATGTGTTAATGAATGAAAAATATTTCTTGATATTTGCACTTATGCCCCTGTGAATGGTTTTATTGGACATGTGCTGAATTGATTGGACATTTTGAAATATCTTCCCTAGACTTTTAGCACCCGTTGCTATTAAGTCCCTGGAAGTATTTTTTATTGCATATTGGTCCCTCTGTGCCCAAACCACGTGCGGCGCGTGTAGGGACTTGGACAAAATGCCCCATTTTCTGAGCGTGTTACTTTTCATCCCCTGAACTTTATTTTTATTGCAACTAGGTCCATGTGCACTGTTTGCTTGTTTTGGATTTTAATAAAATATCAAAATTAATACAAATTGTGTGAAAATTGGACACGTGGCCCCTGCCACTGTGTAAAATTTTCACCAATTTTTGGGTACATTTTGGAGCATTTTTAGTATTTTAAATATTCAAAAACCCTTATTTTTATGTCTGTTCAGATTATAAAATCCTAAAATAATATTAAAACTTTTTTTAAAAATTCCAAAAAAATCAAGTTTTGTGTGATTTTGTATCCTTGATTTTCTGTGCATTTTTGGTCATTTTTATATTTATAAAAAGCTTAAAAATTGAAAACCTTGAAAAACTTATAAAAATTCTAAAAAATCAAAGAAAATCCAAAAATTAATAAACTCTTCTCCTGAATTTTGTTTATTGTTTCTATTTTTCCAGAAAAATACCTCTAGACCTTGAAAAGACCATTTGATATTTTTAAGTGGTCTTTGAAACCTGGCTGGTCAGTGTTCTTTTGTTTCAGACTTTTTTCATTTTTAGAAAATTCCATAAAAAATATAAAATCCTCAAAAATGTACCAAAAACAGTAAAAAATATATAAAACCTAAAAATATTTTTGTTGGAATTTTTGGACCTTTTTAGAGTAATTAAATAAATTGTTGAATGTGCTTATAGTTGTCTTTTTCTTATTTTGCTCATTATTTAAAAATTCAAAAAAATATAAAAATATTAAAAATCCACCAAAAAATATTTGTTTATATTTTCTTCATTTTTAGACTACTTCTTACGCCGCAAGGCCAATCCACGCTCCTCGAGTTCGACCCTGGGTGCTACACCAGGCTAATCTCATAGCCAGGGCCACTATTTGATTTTCGTGTTTTATTTGCTTGATTGGTGGTTTGTTCCATATTTTTCTTGTTGATCTGATTGACTTTCGAGATCCGGGTCGTAACGACCCTAGCTCTATTTGATTCACCCGAGTCTCGGTCATTTCTCGGGTCATCAGAATGGTGCCATTGCCGGGGAGCACGACTTAGTAGTCTGTTTCATTTTCATTTTTTTGTTTTCTTTTTTGGAGCTTTCCGCGGCTTTCTCTTTTGCTTTTTATTTTATTCTTCTTTTTTTTTATTTTATTTTTGTTTTTTGTTGTTTTGCTTGTTTATTTTTATTTTTGCATATATACCCTGTTTTCTTTTTCTTATTTTATTTGCTTTGTTTCTATCTGGTTTGACACTTTGTTGTTTTCTTACGAGGGCTCGAGGACCGAGGTGGCTACTTTTGAGGAGCCGGTGCAACCGCGGCAATCGGAGGCAGCTCCCTTCTACACGGAGCCGCAGGAGAGCGCGGGAAGGCAGCCGAGTGTGGGCGTAGTGTAGAATTAGTTTAGGTTTCTTTTCTGCATTATTTGAACTATTATTGTAATAATACAGGGACAGGACACTCAGCCGGACTTCTTCGACTCTCGGGGCCTATTTCGCCGAGCACTGGTGTGCTCGGGGGACCCCTCGATTTTCTCGCAGCTTTTTTCGCGGTTTTGTTTATTTTCCTGCCTATTCGGTTTCTCACGGTTTTCAGCCCCTAGCCTTAGGATTTTTGCTTGACTATGACGTAAATAAGCAGGTCCACACACATTAATAACTTTGCCTGTACATATAGTTCGATTAATTGGACCAACAATAAAAAGATAATAAAAAAGACTATTTGGTCACCTGAGGGGTCACGCGTCGCTAGAGGTCATATACAGCGCTGGCAGGACCCGTTGTGGCAGGCACCGATCGACATCCGAGACCGGACTCCGACCCCTCTTGATTAACCACTTAGCCATCGTTCTGTCGAGTAGAACTGCTTGCTTAGGGCTCGGATTTCCACCTACATCATTTAGGTAGTTTTATTTCTGTCTTTAAATTCTGCGCGGATCATTTTGCATGTAGACAGCTGGAGTCAGGTACGCATCTCTTACTCTGCATGCATCATTGATTTCATGCGCATCGGCTTTTTCAACTTCTCCCCTCGATTTTTGGACTTAAATAACCAGGAGAACCGAAAAATTTGTTAGGCGATTTGTTTGATTATTGAAAAATACCTAAAAAGAGAAACAATAAAATTTGGGACTGCTAACTATATCTGACCCTAAAAGACTCCACACCGAAAAAACATGTCTTGGGGAGAGCAACCCCCTCCTTGTCTGGTTTGCATGTGCGAGGGAGTGACCCGCACCCTAGGATAGAGCCATATCTGAACCTCCTTCAGAATACTGCTCTTGAGCTAGTCATTCTCCAGTGAGGATCACTCTGGTTTCCGGTAAAGCGAGTCGCGATATCCTTAATAGAGAGAGCCGATCGGGTAGTCGGTAAACGGTCTGCGGCTTGTACTGGCTGGGAAAGATCTAGTTCGGGATCGGGCCAGTCTCTTGGGGGAACCGGATTCCTAACAGGTCACGTTAATCACTCTGCTATCTTGACTTGATCACCTAATAAACTGACAAGATAATTGACCGAACCTTTACAGTCTTCAGCTCGCATTGCGTAGGTGAATCAGGGGTTTGCTTGTTGATCATTGTTGTTTCCAGATCCCATCCGCCCGACTCGCCAGATCAAGATGATGGGCAGAAGATCCCTTAGGCAGCCTTTGGCTGCACCGCTTACCAGCACTTCTGCCCGTTGATCTAGGTTGGTTCGCGAGAGCCGAGACCCGCTCTCCGAACCCGAGTTCGACTCCACCCTGTTCCCCCTCGACCCCCCTTCTTTCAGTTCTGAGATGCCAGTGCCAGATGAGATACTATTAGATGATTTATCGGCACCTGAGGTCCCCAGCCCAAGCAGACATTCATCTTGGACCAGTGTGCGATCAACTCCACCTTGATCGCCTCCCTCGAGACAGTTCAGCAGCAGTTGAGGGATCAGGGAGCTTTTATGATAGAGGTGAGATGTGAGATGGAGCAGTTGAGAGCTGACCGAGCCCAGCGCGGCCCAGGAGACGGGCCGAGGATACCCGATTATGCTACAGCAGTCGCAGCAGCAACAGCAACCGTAGAGCCATCGAGACTGATGCGGGAGTTACGCAACCCTGGATCGACTTTTACGCATCGTTGGGTCGTGTTACCAGCCATCGTGGGGGACTTCAAGTTCCCCCCGAACACCTTGCAGCTCCTCCCCCGGTTCCATGGGCTCGCTACTGAGGAGCCCCATCTTCACCTTCAGGAGTTCTTGATGATCTGCAGCACAATCCACGACAGGCAGGTGGACGAGTATACCATACGGATGATTTCCTTCCCCTTTTCACTAGCAGACAGAGCAGCCACCTGGCTGAAGCATCTGGGGAAGTTCGTCTACACCTGGGAGCAGCTCCGCACCGAGTACTTGAACAAGTACTACCCACTCGGGCAGTTGAATGCCACGAGGGCCCAGATCAGTAACTTCTCCATGCTCCCCAATGAGCAATTCCACGAGACATGGGGGAGGTTCTGAGAGTTGACAGATAGATGCCCGCACCATGACATCTCGAAGCCGAACTTAGTTCAGAGCTTCTTTAGCGGGTTCACACCAGAGCTACAGAGCCTAGTGAATGCTTCTTGTGGCGGGTCCTATTTTGCCAAGGATCATGATCAGGTCTGGTCCATCTACGAGGAGATGGCAGAGAACTATATCATTATGTCCCAGACCTGACTCTACACACAGGGACGCCCTCAGCCACAGACCGTGCAGTACCAGAGGATAGCACGGGTCGACGCCGGTCCATCCACTTCATCAGCGGCAGCAGCACAGGATGAGTCCACAGCTGCTGACACGGGCATCATCAACGAGAAGCTGGATCGAATGGAGATTATCGAGAAGAAGCAGTGCCAGGGCATCACGCAGATGGAGCAGATGGCACAGACTCTGAGAGACCTGAAGACACAGCTCATGTGTCTCCAGGAGGCACAGACGGCTTCCCAGCCCCGTCTTCAGGCACGAGGCAATCCGAGTAGCACCGGCAGCTCGTCCCAACGCTCCAGCCACCAGCAGCCTAGACAGGTTCACCTTGTACAAGCAGAGCCGTACCAGCAGCCGCAGCCCACTTACCAGTCACCGCCATCTCCAGACATGCAGATGGTGGTATACCAGCCGGATCAGCCTCTGGCAGTACTTCCGCCAGCCCCTTATGAGTCAGAGCCACTGATGGATGTCAACGGGATTTGGTACGATCGCCCCCAGCCCGGTATCCGACGAGACCATCCCGGATTCCGTTAATCGGCCGTAGGTGCCAGCTCCCAGTAGCAATCATCAGGACAGGGTGGCCAGTACGGCCATCAGAGAGATCACCAGCAGCAACAACCCCTAGTGTACCAACAGCAGCAGCATCAGTCACAGCAGTATGGTCCTCGTCCCTATCAGCAGGGACAGTCTTGGAGGTGTGATCAGCCTCAGCAGCAGCAGTATCATCCCCAGTCATACCCCTCTCACCCTCAGCACCAGCCATAGCAGCCTCACTACCAGTGAGGCCACCCGTCAGGTTCTCATGGGACATCCTATGACAACCCCACTTTGGATGACATAGCCCACCTCCTTACTGATCAGCAGGCTACCTTTAGACGGGAGATGGACGAGTTCCGCCAGGAGATGCGGGATATTGTGAGAGGGAAGGCCGCCATCCCTTCCCAGATCGAGCTGAACCCGAACGACCTCAAGAGGAAGACTGAGCAAGTAGATTTCACAGAGTATCCCACGGTGCCTCGTCTGAGCGACACCCCGAGGACACTTCCAGAGCGCCGGACGAGGAGGAGGAGCGTGGTACTGATGCCGCGAGAGATGATGACGGTGGTACTGATGCCACCATGGATGATAATCCCACCGACGCTACTGAGGCCGTCGCTTCACCAGATGGAGGAGGTGGTACTGACGCCACCGATGTTGCCGAGCCAGAGCGCGGTGCTGATGCCGCAAGACATGCTGAGGGTGGTGCTGATGCCACCATTTTTACTTCTGAGAGTCCTGTAGTTTGTCCTTCTGTGCCTGTATCTCAGAACATTTCTAGCAATAAAGGAAAGGGTTTGTTTTCTTCTGGTCCACCTGTGGTGCTTGATGTATGTGTGGATCTTGCCGTCGAGCAGCCTAGACCCTCTCCTAGTCCTTCATCTGAGAAGGACCCTGTGATCCCCTTCCCTAGAGCTATTCACATGGGAAAGGGGAAGAAAATAGAAAATCCAAAAAAGAGGCAGCAGGAAGAGTTCAGCCAGCAGATGATCGACCACTTTCACATTCAGCTGACTCTTAAGGAGGCTTTGCAGCACATCCCTCTACTCCAGAGATTGCTCAGAGACAGGACCACAGTTAGGAGGAAGAGGAGGAACCACCAGTCCGAGATCCATGTGCTGACCAGAGCCACTTGTTTCGCGATCTAGAACCGTTTGCCGGCCAAGAGGCCAGACTCAGGAGCCCCTTTTGTCAGATGCCACATCAGAGAGCAGAGGTTCGACCGTACTCTATTAGATAGCGGTTTATCGATCAACCTACTTCCGGCAGCCCTTCTCGACCGCTGATGAGCGAAAAATTTCGATCAATCCGGATCAGGTAAAAATAAATCACTCTCAGGTCGTTGCGACCCGGATCGATAGAGATCTCAGCTCAACAAGAAAAATTGTGGAACAGACCACCAAACAAAGATAAAATCATAGAAAAACAACTAGTGGCCCTGGCTATGATATTAGCCTGGTGTAGCACCCAGGGTCAGACTCAGGGAGCGCGGATTGGCCTTTCGGCCTACGAAGTAGTCTAAAATGAAAAAAAAATAAAAATAAATGAATTTTGGTGGATTTTTAATATTTTATATTTTTTTGGGAATTTTAATTATGAAGAAAATAAGAAGATTAATGAAGAATTAGGACCCTGGGTTTGCGGATAAGGGAAGATCAATGAAGAATTAGGACCCTGGGTTTGCGGATTTGGCGATCGGATCGAGTGGAGAAAAATTGGAGAAATCAGGTCGGGCGACAAGATCCACGGGCTGGTGGTCAAAGGGGGGGAGTTGACCGGGGGTCAACATCCCCCGTGGACCAATTAGGTGCGACCACATCTTAAATAATTGGAAATTGAATAATAAATAGTAGATAGCCGAATTTCAAAAAAGTTAAAACATGAAAAATGTTTCTTTTATTTTAAGCTATTTTTTATGAATTTTATTTATTTTTTTTGAAATAAAAATTAGGTATTTATAAAATATGATTATTATATATAGGTATATACACTATACATTTTTTATTTTTGATTTTTAATTTTTTTTTTGTACATTTTATTCCAATTTTATATTTTATTTATTTATAGAATAAAATTTGGAATAATTTGGTATTTTTATTTTATTTTTATTATTTAATTACAAGGGTGATATAAATAGTTTTATTTATATACATATATGGTATATATATAATGAAGGCTTTGATTTTTATTTTTATTTCTTTTTTATTTTATTTTTATTTTTGTAATTTTTATTTTATTTATTTACATTATGAAGTATAGAATATGTACATATTTTTATTGTATTTTAATTTATTTATTTATAGGGATAAATAAATAGATAAAGGGTTCTATGTACATGGTTTTTATACATATGATGAAGGGTTTTTCATTTCTTTTTAATTTTCTCATTTTTTTTAATTTAATACTTAAATATATACAAATATATACAAACCCATTTTTATTTTTATTCAGAGGAAAATAAATTTTATTTTATATTACAGGTATCTATGTACACACATGAGCTTCCTTATCTCTCTCTACTTTGGTTTTTATGCGGTCAGACCCATGCTGAGCCCTCCCTTGGGATTTGGTCGCTCAATATTTATTCTAAATATCTCCCTCTTTTTCTTTTATTTCTTTATTATTTTATTTATGCACAAAAACATGCTAATTATTCATTTTTACACATTGCATGTTGAATGCTAATTATTAATATTTACATATATCTACATGTCTTTGGCAAAGGTTTCGTAGCTAAAATAAAATAATAAAGAGTGATGAATGGGTATTCATCACCCCCCTATACTTAACTTTGCTAGTCCCTTAGCAAACACTTATTTGAAAAAGAAGTGAAAAGAAAAAGAAAAAGAAAAAGAGGAGAAAATGCATGGATTAATGCTAAATATTAAACTTGCCTTCATTAATTTGAAATATGGAGCTCGATCAGATCTTTGGATTATTGATGTGTCGGAACCTTATTTAGACTTAGGTTTAAAACTTAACAGCCTCTAAGATCCACTAATCTACAATCAGGACTCCTCAATAATCCAGATCAGAACAAGTCTACATACACAAACCCTGAAGACTATGAATCTTTCCTTGTACTGTATAAGTGATATATAAGCTCTCCACCTCAGAAGTAGTAACTTGACAACCCTCCTCAACAAGGTAACTCTATGACCCTAGTCTGGCTACTCTTTCCTCGAGGAGCGGGGTATTCCCTTCTAAGTTCAAGTTCAACCGGCTCAAGAAGAGGGGGAAGAAGAGAATGGACCATGGTCGGTGTAGCCATGTATCCTTGGGAGCTCAACCAGTGTAGCTAAGTCTCCCTGCTGCAAGCTACATAAGATGGAATCCATAAGTCTCAAGCTTTGCTTATTTGCACTATATAGATACTCCGGTGGGATTATCATTTTCTATCAGACCCACCACTTTTTGGAGTTATTTTCTTTTTGCATTTTTTTCAAGTGAATCTGTACAACATATATACATAAGGAGTTTTTCCTCTTGAGCCAGTAGACTATCTCTCTTTTGAAGCATTATTGCAACCCACAACTCCTGTCGTTAGACCTCATGGCAACCAAACCAAGTTGAGACATACTTCCTTCACTAAAAGAAGAAGAGAGGTTCCTCATAGACTTCCCTCATATGCTACCCCAAGTCAAGGAAGACTGCCTCCTCACCACCTCATCAGTAGAGAGCTCGGTGTAAAGTGCGGGTCCAAGTCAAGCCACTGTCTATATGAGTCATGTGCGTGTTGTTAAGTGCTCTACTTAGGCTCATTGAGATGACATGTGATCATAGCCTAGTGGACTCAAAGAATTAAGTCACCATGGACCTGAAAAGCCTGAACCCTAATCCCTATGAGGTTCCTCTTATGATTAGGTAGATTAAGATCTTAATCAACCTCCATTTCCCAATTTAATTCCAGGCTAGTTTAAATGTCAACTATAATCTGGGAAAAACTACATACATATATACAAAGATGCTATTTACACAAGATTTACATAAAACCAAAATTTTTGAAAAATGTTTTGAAATCATGGATGAATGCATGAATGCAGGTTTTGCAAAATATTTACACAAATTTACACAAGGTTTTTGCAAACTTTTGATTTTCAAAACATTTTGGAAAAAAATTGTACTATATACATAATTTTTATATGCACATATTTACACAATATTTACACAAAAAGTTTATGAAAACATTTTTACAAAAATAATTTGTACAATAGCTATGTTTGTGCAAATAAAAGAATGTTTATTTACAGGGAAAAATTTTTAATTTATATGGATTTTGGGTTTTTAGCCATTTTTATTTATTAACACACTCACATAAAGTACGAGTTATGGCTAAAGATGTATGAAATATATACACACCCCTATACTTAGCTCAAACGATGTCCACAGAGTCAAAAGCGATGGAGAAGACATAACTCGTGCTTTGTATAGGGAAGTGAAAAGGAAGTCTATTTACAAAGACGAATGAATGAATAGAAAATCAAGAGGGTCTCGGATTTTCCCCGTATACTTAGGATCAAATAATCCTAAGTATAACAGTTTGTACACAAAGGGAAATCTGAGCGAAGAATGTACAGGGTCTACCCCCCTATACTTAGGGTGAAATATCCCTATGTATAGGCAACAAAAACAGGGGTAGCAAGACACGAAGAAAATCAACAAATATATACAAGGTGAGAGGGCATCACTCCCCCTATACTTAAGGTGAAGAACCTTAAGTATAGGCAACACAATAGAAGTGATGAAACAGAACGAAAGAACAACCCGGTGTTTCCACCCCCCTATACTTAGGATGAGGAATATCCTAAGTATAGCAAAGATAATCCTAAGCGAGACCTGGGTGAAAACAACAATGGAAGAAAGAAAGATCAAACTAAGACAAAACACGTATATACAAAAGGGTACAATGTTGAGGTGCCTCTCAACAAGCGCTAGATTTTACGCCCCTAGCTGGGCGCAAAGGCTAGGATAAAGCAGTGTCAAGGTTCAGGACGACATCGGTAAGGCGAATGTCGTACTGTCGTCGCAGTCTTGGTATGAGAACAATGACGAACTCAAAACTGTAAAGTAAGACACCCAAGTATGCAATCAAGCGTGTGTCTGCTACCTGCCAATGATATGGAAGTAAGTGATCGGGATCCGCTAGCGCAAAAGAAATCATCGGCTCTGGATCAAACTGGAGTGGAAGTGTAGAGCCGAAGAAATCAAACGTGGAGAAGGATGGATCAGTCATGGAATCCTCCACGTCAATCAGTGTCTCAAGAAGGTATGGACAGTCAAGATCAGGAGACTCTCTAAGAAAATAGATATCCAATGCATGAAATAGAAGCAGATCGGGCAGATCATCGAATATCTCCAGGATGGGCTCATCCTCACGAGGGTCGTCGAGGTGAGAAGACTCAGAATCAGAATGATCAGAAGACTCGGTTTCGTGCTACGCAAGATCGGAAACACACTCAGAAGGTGAAACCGAGTACACATCGTGTGCGTCATCCTCCCACAGATAACTCTCGGGGAGAAATGCAAGATCAGAAGTGAGTAAGAGAGGATCAGGATCTTGATGGGAATCTGCGCTGCTGTCAAGTATCCACTCGGTGCACCAGGCTGCATCATCATCGGAAATGTGGCACTCGGCAATCTGGAGGCAGGAGAAGGTACCGGTCAACACCGCGGAGGCTGGCAAAGTATTTACGGCTGATCCTCGCTCTGCGGCAATGCTGGCTGCCAACTGGTCCTCAGTAAGTGTGTCTGCCTCGTCAGAGTGGAGGACAAAAAGCTCGAATACGGGACTCTCTGTGTCTGGTCTCTCAAAGCGGTGTCCCATATCGAACTGTGGATGCTGGGCTAAGTCCTGAAATCTGTCAGACTCCGAGAAGTATCTCTGCAGAAAAGAAGCTGACTCCTCCGGGACTGGACACTGAAGTGGCTGACTCAATGGCTGTAGTAGCTGGGGCTCCTCCGGTTCCTGGAGTATCAGAAGATCTGATATCCAAGACTCGTAGACTGAGAACTCTGGGGCTAACTCGAACTCCAGCTAGAAAACCAACGGGAACTCGAGAAGACTCTGGGTCCGAACCTCTGCTATCGCAGTCATCTCCTCTATCAGTGGTGTTGCATCATTCAAGTCCTCGGGCTGGTGTGTAAAAGTTGAATCCTCATGTAATGCGACAAACCGCACTGGTACTGCATCGTCCGCATGTGTTGTTCCGACTACGGTATCTCGTGAAGAAGATCTATGTGCAAGTAAGCTTGAGATGGTATCCAGTAGGTGAATGTCAGAACTGCGGTGTGAACTGCCACATGTGGTAATCACCAGTGCTATCTGCTCTGCGGTCATCCCCTGCATGGAGATCTCTATAAGGTCTATCAGTGGAAGTCCGTGATCTGGAAATCTCCTCAAGAGGTCAAGAAACCTCGGCCATGCCTCCTGCAATGGCTCCTGGGGGTCAACTGAAAACTCGGTGATCAATGACCGCATCAACTCTGCTCTACGCGGGGGAAAGTATCTTTATAAGAACTCTCGGCGCAGCTCTCCCCACGTATCGAATCTCCTCCCCAATCGTCGGTGCCATTTCATGGCTCTGTCCTGAAGTGTGAATGGGAAGGTCCTCCTCATCAGCTCCTCTGCAGTGATATCTGAATATCTTTGTGCTCTGCAAAACTCCTCGAATGCAGACAGGTGAAGATAAGGCTCCTCGTGTGCCTCCCCTGAAAATGTTGGCAGTCTGTGAATGTAATCCAAATCCAAGACGAATGGACGTAATGTAGAAGCTGACTGAGCTCCCTGTCCTATCTGCTCCTCCATCCATCCGGGATAGGATCTATCTGATGATTTCCACTGCTCTCTCTGATCACGAACGGAGTGCACTCTCGACTCAGCAACAGCATCGTTCGGGTCTCACATCTGCTCGATCTGATCTCTGCAGACGTCTAGCACAGCATGCCCAGAGTAAAGAAAGGGATGGGAGGGAGGGAGCGGGGGGTTGGTCATGGATCCGACCTCCCTCGAAGGTGGACTGGACTGACGGTCAAAGGATGGAGAAGAGGCCGTAAGAGTCGGCCAGGAGTGAGGGGGATCCATCATCCAGGGGTAAAGGAGAAGAAGAAGACTGAAGGGAGGGTGGGTGGAGACAGATGGATAGAGAAGAAGGGGGAAAGAAGAAGGGATCTAGAATCACACAAGATGATAAAGCAAAATCCCTTATTCACCTACGCATACGAGCTGAAGACCGAAAGGGATCGGTCAATTATCTTGTCAATTTTATTTTAGGTGATCATTCAGTCTTTCAGAGCGATTACGTGAGCTGATAGGAATCCAATATTTCTCAACCGACTGTCCCGTACAGAAAGCCGGTAATTAGTCGAGAATAATCGGATATGGCTCTAGCCTAAGGTGCGGGTCACTCTCTCGCTCATCCGAACCAAACAAGGAGGGGATTGCTCTCCCAAGACAAAATTTTCAATTAGGTATCTTTTAGATCAAGTGTGATTAGGTATTTTTTTCAAATAAAAACAAACGCCTAACGAATTTTTCGGTTCTCCTGGTTATTAAGTCCAAAAATCAGGGGGGAGAAGTCGAAAAAGCCGATGCGTGAGAAAATCAATGATGCATGCAGAGTAAGAGATGTGTACCTGACTCCAGCAGTCTACATGCAAAATGATTCGCGCAGAATTTAAAGACTGAAATAAAACTACCTAAATGATGCAGGAGGAAATCCGAGCCCTAAGCAGCAGTTCTACTCGAAAGAACGTCTAGTCGACCACCAACCTTCAATCCAAGAGTCCGGTCTAGGCTCACCCCTCCTCCACTCGACAAATCGAGTTCAGGAGCAGCGCTTGGCAGGGTGGGTTGTGGAGTGTAGGCTCGAAGGTAGTGGATCGACTATTTTATTAGCTTTTTATTCTTGGTCCAATTATCGATCTATTGGTACATGCAAAGTTATTAATGTGTGTGGACCTAGTTATTTACGTCACAGTCAAGAAAAAATCCTAAGGCTAGGGGCTGAAAACCGCAAGAAACCGAATAGGCAGAAAATAAATAAAAACCGCGAAGAAAACCGCGTAAAACCGAGGGGTCCCCCGAGCACACCGGTGCTCGACGAAACAGACCCCAAGAGTCTAAGTCTGAGAGAGAGAGTCCTGCTGTCCTGTATTATTACAACACTTCAAATAATGCTGAAAAGAAAATCTAAACTAAACTAATCTAATCCTCCCGCATTCGGCTGTCTCCACGCGCTCTCCTGTGGCTCCGTGCAGAAGGGAGCTGCCTCTGATCGCCGCAGTTGCGCCGGCTCATCGAAAGTCGCCGCCTCAGTACTCTATCCCTCGCAAGAAAACAAAAGAGTGTCACAAACCAGATAAAAATGAAGCAGATAAAATAAGAAAAAGAAAAACAGGGTATATATGCAGAAATGGAAATAAAAATAAACAAGCAAACAATCAAAAACAAAAGAAAATAAAATAAAGGAAAATGAAAAGAAAATAAAAATAAAAATAAAAGAAAAACAAAAAGCCGCGAAAAGCAGTGGACAACGAAAAAGCCGCAGAAAGCTGCGAAAAAGAAAACAAAATAAAATGAAAAAGAAATCTACTACTAAGTCGTGCTCCCCGGCAACGGCGCCATTCTGATGAGCGAAAAATTTCGATCAATCCGGATCAGGTAAAAATAAATCACTCTCGGGTCGCTGCGACCCGGATCAATAGAGATCTCAGCTCAACAAAAAAAGTATGGAACAGACCACCAAACAAAGATAAAATCAGAGAAAAACAGCTAGTGGCCCTAGTTATGAGATTAGCCTGGTGTAGCACCCAGGGTCAGACTCAGGGAGCGCGGATTGACCTTTTGGCCTACGAAGTAGTCTAAAAATGAAGAAAAAAATAAAAACAAATGAATTTTGATGGAATTTTAATATTTTTATATTTTTTGGGATTTTTTATTATGAAGAAAATAAGAAAACAATGAAAGAAGCAACTTTCACCAATTATTTAATTACTCTAAAAAGGTCCAAAAATTCAAACAAAAATATTTTTATGATTTTTATATTTTTTACTATTTTTGGTGAATTTTTGAGGATTTTGTGATTTTTATAGAATTTTCTAAAAATAAAACAAGGCAAAAATAAATGAAAATTGTCCAGCCAGGCTTCAAGGGCCAAAATAAAATATAAAATGGCCCTAACAAAGCCTGAAGGTATAAACAAAAAGGAAAAATCAGAGAAAGAGTTTATTATTTTTGGGATTTTCTATGAATTATTAGAATTTTTATAAGTTTTTCAAGGTTTTTTTAGTTTTTAGGGCTTTTATAAATCTAAAAATAACCAAAACAGGTCCGAAAATCAAACACACTAAAACACACAAATCTAATTTTTTTGTAATTTTTAAAGAGGTTTTTATATTTTTTGTGAATTTTAAATCTGAACAGGCAGAAAATTAAGGGTTTTTGAATTTTTAAAAATAATAAAAATGCTCAGAAATGTATCCAAAAAATGATGAAAATTTTACACACTGGCAGGAGCCACGTTTCCAATTTTCACTCAATTTGGATTAATTTTGCTATTTTATTAAAATCAAAAACACACAAACAGTGCATTGGGACCTAGTTGCAATGAAAGTATAGTTCTGGGCTGAAAAGGGAACAAAATCAAAACTCTGGGGAGTCCTCGTGCAAAAATGCCAAATTCCCACGCGTCAGGCACGTGTTGTGGGCACTGAGGGACCCAATTGCAAGAAAACTTAAGTCCCCGGACTTATTAGCAACAGGTGCTAAAAGTCCAGGGACTAAGTTGTAAATGCCCAACAAAATCAACACATGTTGAAATAAACCATTCACAGGGGCATAAGTACAATTAACAAAAAGTATTTATCAATCAATAACAAACAGAAACTACAAGACCACAGTATGCAAATTTACCAAAACATCACGTGACGATGCACGTGTCCAACATATACAGGGTAGAAATGCAATTAAAATAAATGACAAGGTCCTAAGTGCAAATGTTCCAATATAAAATGAACTCTATAAAATATTTACAGGACTAAATGATAAATCAAAACAGAAGGGGGGCCTAAGTAATATTACCCCACTTATGATCCGAGGGCTGGGATGGCGTCACGTGGCCGATCTAACGGCTGGAAGTGATGGCGCCTCAACAACGGAAACCTCGGCTCTGATCGGATGGCTGAGGATCAGCTACGTGTGCTATCGAACGGTGGTTGTTGCTGGCTGAGCCTCGCCCGGATGGACGGCGGAGAGGAAGCCACATGTAGATCAGACGACTCTGGAGATCGGGGCTCCTCTTCGTCTAAATAAGCGGTCCGGATGAAATCTGGCAGGTGGAGGCTAAACGGACGGCTCTGGAGGGTCATCCAAGAACAGGTGGCCGGCAAACTTCGCCGGCCCGATACGCGCACGGTGGACCTCATCTGCTGCTGCTACAATGCAGAACAGGTTCGCCGTGACGTCCCGCAGCTCGTTGATGCCTCCGATGAGTCTGGAGACGTCGGAGACACTCCGGCGACGGTGGTGGCCTGGAGCTCCTGTGCTCGAAAATGAAGACCCCCAGATGGGGCCCTTCTGACCTGAAAAGCAGCGCAACAAGCTCCTGGGTCGAGGGCAAAGTGCCTCGACCCGGTTAGGGGTGGCATGGTGGTCGGATGAGGCGAGATGGTCGATCTCCGGCGAAGCGACGGTGGTGAAGATCGAAGTCCCTGCTCCGGGGCAAGTCTGGGGGTGTGAGTGGGTGCAGAGAAGTCTCGTGGGTGTGAGGGTCGAGTCCGATGGTCGAGAGGGTGGCTGAGATGGTCGGAATCGATGGTCGACAACGAAAGATGAAATTGGGCGAAAACGGAAATTAGAGAAAGATAGAAAGAATCAAGATTACCGGATGCGTGAGGTCGACTGTGGAAGAGCTCCTAGAGCTCCTGGTCTTTGCCTCGAGGGACGTCAAGGCCCGAGGCTCGAGCGCTGCTCCTAGGCGGCGAACGACGGCGATAAGCGGCCAGTTCAGTGGCTGGGACACCTCCTCCTCACTGCGACACCACTCGCGGATAGTTGTCACTCTAGGGAAGGCAGTGGAAATCATGGGATGGGAAGGCGGAGCCAAAGATGGTCTGAATGGTGCGACGGAGCTGCGGTTATAAATGGCTAGGGGTCCGAGAAGAGTGGAGTCGGGCGATCAGATCGGAGCTCGGATCCCCAAAACCCATCCCGGGCGTGGATAAGGAAAGATCAATGAAGGATTAGGACCCGTGGTTTGCGGATATGGCGATCGGATCGAATGGCGAAAAATCAAAGAAATCGGATCGGGCGACAAGATCCGCGGGCAGGTGTCCAAGGGGGGGAGTTGACCGGGGGTCAACATCCCCTGTGGACCAATCGGGTGCGGCCATGTATTGAATAATTAAAAATTGAATAATAAATAGTAGATGGCCGAATTTCAAAAAAGTTAAAACATGAAAAATGTTTCTTTTATTTTAAACTATTTTTTAATGAATTTTATTAGTTTTTTTTGAAATAAAAATTAGGTATTTATAAAATATGATTATTATATATTGGTATATACACTATACATTTTTAATTTTTAATTTTTAATTATTTATTTTTGTACATTTTATTCCAATTTTATATTTTATTTATTTATAGAATAAAATTTGGAATAATTTGGTATTTTTATTTTATTTTTATTATTTAATTACTAGGGTGAAATAAATAGTTTTATTTATATACATATATGGTATATATAAAATGAAGGCTTTGATTTTTATTTTTATTTCTTTTTTATTTTATTTTTATTTTTATTTTTGTAATTTTTATTTTATTTATTTACATTATGAAGTATAGAATATTTACACATTTTTTAATGTATTTTAATTTATTTATTTATTTATAGGGATAAATAAATAGATAAAGGGTTCTATGTACATGGCTTTTATACAATGATGAAGGGTTTTTCATTTCTTTTTAATTTTCTCATTTTTGTTTTAATTTAATACTTACAAATATATACAAATAAATACAAACCCATTTTTATTTTTATTCAGAGGAAAATAAATTGTATTTTATTTACAGGTATCTATGAACACACATGAGCTTCCTTATCTCTCTCTACTTTGGTTTTTATGCGGTCAGGCCCATGCTGAGCCCTCCCTTGGGATTAGGTCGCTCAATATTTATTCTAAATATCTCCCTCTTTTTCTTTTATTTCTTTATTCTTTTATTTATGCACAAAAACATGCTAATTATTCATTTTTATACAATGCATGATGAATGTTAATTATTAATATTTACATATATCTACATGTGGTTGGCAAAGGTTTTGTAGCTAAAATAAAAGAATAAAGAGTGATGAATGGGTATTCATCAACCGCTTCAAGTTGGGCACTCTACGACAGAGCAGGACAGTCCTTCAGTTTGCTGATCGATCTGCCAAGAGGCCGAAGGGGTTGCTGAGGGACGTTGTCGTCACGATTCAGGGCCTGCAATTCCCCATGGACTTCGTAGTGTTGGACATGGAGATCCCTGAGTCAGTGACCGATACCCCCATCATTTTAGGTCGCTCGTTCTTGGCCACAGCCAAGGCAGTGACCGACCATGATAGCGGGAAGGTATACTTTCGCGTCGAGGGCGAAAGTGTACAAATAGAGACGGTCAAGGACATCACAGCTAGAGATACAACATGCTCAGAGACTACTTCCGATATAGAGCAGATGACAGATGCCGGGCCAGACATCCACCAGGACTGCGACTTTGTGATTACAGATGATGAGGCAGTATGGACAGATCCAGATGCACAGGCCATCCTCTCACCTTCAGAGTCCGTTGATGCAGAGACGCTAGCAGAGGAGAGCTTGAGAGCGCATTCTTGGTCCAGGATACCGTTCAGTCGGCGGAGCCGGTTCTTGATCGTCTGACAGATTTGTTTTTTGATGACGGTGGTACTGAGGCCACCATGGATGATACATATCCCTCGGAGTCAGATTTTGATTGGGCAGAGTTTGAGGATTTCATACCAGATCTGACTTCTACTGATCCTACAGCTAGGGAGGACGTAGATGCCATTCAGAGCAGAGACAGTCCAGCAGGGTAGCCTTCTCCAGATCCAGAGTGTGATCGAGAGTTTCAGCTCTCCCATGTGGATTTGGCAGCGTTCACTCAGAGTTTTCAGAGGCCAGATCCACCAGCACCCAGTTGTCCAGAGCTGAAGCCACTTCCTGCGTCGCAGAAGTATAGGTTCCTTGCGGGTGAGCATGAGATGTACCTAGTCATTATCTCTGCCGATTTGACTGGAGAGCAAGAATCCCGTCTGATGGGGGTTCTTGAAAAGAACCGCAAGGCGATAGGATGGAGCGTAGCCGATCTCCAGGGGATATGTCCGGCCCTGTGCTCCCACCATATCTATCTCGAGGAGGAGGCAAAGCCGTCGCGTGAGTTCCAGCGGCGGCTGAATCCGAATCTGAGAGAGGTCGTCATGAAGGAGATTTCGAAATGGTGGAGCGCCGATTTTATCTACCCCATCTCCGACTCCAAGTGGGTCAGCCCGTTGCATGTGGTGCCCAAGAAGACGAGCATCACTACCGTTGTCAGCGAGTCTAGAGAGGAGATTGCTACCCGGGTACCCACTTCTTGGCGGGTCTGCGTGGATTACAGACGACTCAACCAGGCCACCAAGAAGGATCATTTCCCCCTACCCTTTATAGATCAGATCATTGAGAGACTGGCAGGGAAGAGCCATTACTGTTTCCTGGATGGGTACTCCGGCTACAACCAGGTGTCCATCGCTCCCGAGGACTAGGAAAAGACCACCTTTACCTGTCCCTTCGGCACATACGCCTTCAGACGCATGCCATTTGGGCTATGCAATGCCCCTGCGACTTTTCAGAGATGCATTCTGTCTATCTTTTCGGACATGGTGGGGGAGTGCTTGGAGGTCTTCACGGATGATTTCTCGGTCTACAGTGACGGATTCGACTCCTGTCTTGACTTCCTAGACCGAGTTCTTTAGCGATGCATTGAGGTTCACCTAGTGCTGTCTTGGGAGAAGAGTCACTTCATGGTGACTCAAGGGACGGTGCTTAGCCATATCATCTCCAACAGGGGCATGGAGGTTGATCCGACCAAGGTAGATGTCATTAGAAAACTCGCACCACCGTCCAACTTGCGGCAGTTACGGTCTTTTCTGGGGCACGTCGGTTTCTACCAGCGCTTCATTCAGGATTTTAATAGGATTGCCCGGCCGTTGACTGATCTGTTGACGAAAGACACCAAGTTCCTTGTCGATGACAAGTGTCTTTCATCGTTCGAGACTCTCAAGCAATGTGTTGTTGAGGCTCCTGTTCTCCAGCCGCCTGATTGGTCTCTCCCATTCGAGATCATGAAGGATACCTCCGATTTTGCCGTAGGGGCCGTGATGGGACAGAGGAGGGATGGAGTTCCATTTGCTATTCACTACGCTAGTCGTACATTGGATGCCGCACAGCGAAACTACACAGTCACGGAGAAGGAGATGCTAGCCGTAGTTTTTGCCCTAGATTAGTTCAGATCATACATTATTGGATCTAGAGTGACCATATACACTGATCATACCGCCATCAGGTACCTCATGGCAAAGAAGGATGCCAAAGCCAGATTGACCAGATGGATCCTTCTACTCCAGGAGTTTGGCATAGAGATTAAGGATAAGCCTGGAGTTAAGAATGTGGTGGCGGATCATCTCTCCCGATTAGAGCATCTTGAGGATTCTGAGCAGACTGAGCCTATTTGTGAGACCTTCCCAGATGAGGCGGTCCTTGCTATCGCCTCTCTCACGTGGTATGCCGATATTGTGAACTTCCTTGTTGCTAAGAAAGTTCTACAAGATTGGCCCAGGCAGAGGCTTGAGACCTTCCTCGCGAAGGCCATGTCCTACCACTGGGAGGATCCCATCCTTTACCATGAAGGAGGGGATAGCGTCTAGCGTAGGTGCATTCCTCAGGAGGAGCACCATAGCATCCTCACTTACTGCCACAAGATTGAGGCAGGAGGACATCACTCTGGGAGGAGAACGGCACAGAAAGTGCTCCAATCCGGCCTATGGTGGCCTACCCTCTTCAAGGACTCTGATGAGTTCGTGAAGAGGTGTACTGACTGTCAGAGGATGGGCACTTGTGGACAGCGTGATATGATGCCGATGTAGCCCATTCACTAATGTGAGGTTTTTGACGCATGGAGCATCGATTTCATGGGTCCATTCCCTAAGAGTCAGGGATTCGAGTACATTCTGTTGGCCGTGGATTATGTGAGTCGTTGGGTTGAGGCCATCCCCGCCGGAACCGCAGATGCTAGGACTGTTTGCAGATTTTTGAGGAAGCATATCATTTCACGATTCAGGGTACCTCGAGTGTTGATATCTGACGGGGGGTCTCATTTCATAAACGACCAGGTGAAGGCCTTGCTAGCGAGTTCGGCATAGACCATCGAATTGTCACTCCATACCATCCTCAAACGAATGGTCTTGCCAAGGTATCGAACAGGGAGATCAAGACTATATTGCAGAAAGTCGTCCGCCCTGACCGAAAGGATTGGTCACAGCTTTTGGACTCAGTCTTGTGGGCATATCGGACGTCTTTCAAGACACCTTTGGGCACATCTCCCTTTCGCCTCGTTTATGGCAAGCCGTGCCATTTACCTGTTGAGTTGAGACACAGGTCACTTTGGGCTGTCACATATATACTTTTAGATCCAGATAGTGTAGGAGACCAGAGGAGGGTAGAGTTAGCAGCCTTGGAGGAGCTTCGTGATACCGCCTTCTCAAACAGCCTACAGTACAAGGAGAGAGTGAAGGAGTGGCATGATTCTCATATCAGCCACAAGCATTTTGAGCCTGGACAGAGAGTATGGATGTTTGATGCTAGGCTTCGTCTATTTCCAGGGAAGCTACAGAGCAAATGGAAGGGACCGTATTTGGTGAGAAAGGTACACGACAATGGGAGTATCGACATATCTGAGTTGTCTTCTGAGAGTACCTTTTGAGTGAACGACCAGCGGCTCAAGCCATATCTTGATCATGAGCCGTGGGTCGTTGATGTTGCCCCTATTCACTTTGCGTGAGATGTGGTCTCTTGACTCACATCTATTGCATCTCACGCCTGATTATCACTGTTCTCCCGACTTGTATAGATCCAGTTGTCCATATCATTCCATTCTTTAGTCCCACATCCCTTTACTCATCTTTTGATTATGTTATACTTAGGGTGTACTTTACCCTAAGTATAGGGGGGATGTAGGACTCTCGGGTATTTCTTTTGATTCATTTTACCCATGTTTTCTCTGCCTATACTTAGGGATATCTTACCCTAAGTATAGGGGGGTAGACCCTGTACATTCTTCACTTGGCTTTCCCTTTGGGCCCGTTCGGTAGGAGAATAAGCAGGAATAAGGATGGAGAATAAGGGGAATAAGGGTTTATTCTCCGTTCGACTGGAGGATAAGAATAAGGAGAATAAGGTGAAATAAAGGTAAGTAAGGTGGGATAAAGATAGGAATAAGAGTGAAATAAGATGGAATAATGAGGAATAGTCGTACCACTGGGAACCATGTCGGGAGGAGAATTGGCCCCTTATTCCAGGGCCTATTCTCCAACCAAACAGGGCCTTTGTGTACAGCCTGTTATACTTAGGATTATTTGATCCTAAGTATAGAAGGAAAAGCCGAGACCCTCTTGATTTCTATTCTTTCATTCATCTTTGTATATAGCCTTCCTTTTCACATCCCTATACTAAGCACGAGTTATGTCTTCTTCATCGCTCTTGACTCTGAGGACATCGTTCGAGCTAAGTATAGGGGGTGTGTATATATTTCATATATACTTTAGCCATAACTCGTACTTTGTATGAGTGTGTTAATAAATAAAAATGGCTAAAAACCCAAAATCCATAAAAATTAAAAATTTTCTCTGTAAATAAACATTCTTTTAATTGCACACACATAGTTATTGTACAAATTATTTTTGTAAAAATGTTTTCAAAAACTTTTTGTGTAAATAATTTGTAAATATGTGCATATCAAAACTATGTATATAGTACAAAATTTTTCCAAAATGTTTTGAAAATCAAAAGTTTGCAAAAACCTTGTGTATATGTAAATATTTTGCAAAACTTGCATTCATGCACACATTCATGATTTCAAAACATTTTTCAAAAATTTTGCATGTGTGTAAATTTTATGTAAATAGTATCCTTGTATATATATGTATAATTTTTCTGGATTATAGTTGACATTTAAACTAGCCTGGAATTAAATTGGGAAATGGAGCTTGATTAAGATCTTAATCCACCTAATTCTAAGAGGGACCTTATAGGGCTTAGGGTTAAGGCTTTTCAGGTCCATGGTTACTTAGTTCTTTGAGTACACTAGGCTATAATCACATGTCATCTCAATGAGCCTAAGTAGAGCACTTAACAACACACACATGACTCATATAGACAATGACTTGACTTGGACCCGCATTTACACCGAGCTCTCTACGGATGAGGTGGTGAGGAGGCAGTCTTCCTTGACTTGGGGTAGCATATGAGGGTAGTACTTCTAGGCGGAACCTCTCTTCTTCTTTTAGTGAAGGAAGTGCATCTCAACTTGGTCTGGTTGTCATGAGGTCTAACGACAGGAGTTGTGGGTTGCAATAATGCATCAAAAGAGGGATAGTCTACTGCTCAAAAGGAAAAACTCCTTATGTACATATGTTGCACCTTGTAAATATGTTGTATAGATGCACTTGAAAAAAAATGCAAAAATAAAATAACTCCAAAAAGTGGTGGGTCTGATAGAAAATGATAATCCCACCGGAGTATGTATATAGTGCAAATAAGCAAAGCTTGAGACTCATAGTTCCATCTTATGTAGCTTGCAGTAGGGAGACTTAGCTACACTGGTTGAGCTCCCAAGGATACATGGCTACACTGGCCATGGTCCATTCTCTTCTTCCCCCTCTTCTTGAGCCGGTTGAACTTGAACTTAGAAGGGAATACCCCGCTCCTCGAGGAAAGAGTGGCCAGATTAGGGTCATAGAGTTACCTTGTCGGGGAGGGTTGTCAAGTTACTACTTCTGAGGTGGAGAGCTATACCTCACATACACTGTACAAGGAAAGATTCATAGTCTTCAGGGTTTGTGTATGTAGACTTGTTCTGATCTGGATTGTTGAGGAGTCCTGATTATAGATTAGTGGATCTTAGAGGCTGTTGAGTTTTAAACCTAAGCCTAAATATGGTTCCGACACATTAATAATCTAAAGATCTGACCGAGCTCCGTATTTCAATTTAATGAAGGCAAGTTTAATACTCAGCATTAATCCATGCATTTTCTCCTCTTTTTCTTTTTCTTTCTCTTTTTCACTTCTTTTTCAAATAAGTGTTTGCTAAGGGACTAGCAAAGTTAAGTATAGGGGGGGTGATGAATACTCATTCATCACTCTTTATTCTTTTATTTTAGCTACAAAACCTATACAAAACACATGTAGATATCTGTAATTAGTAATAATTTTCATTCAGCATGCATTGTGTAAATATGAATAATTAGCATGTTTTTGTGCATAAATAAAAGAATAAAGAAATAAAAGAAAAAGAGGAATATATTTAGAATAAATATTGAGCGACCTAATCCCAAGGGACGGCTCAGCATGGGCATGACCGCAAAAAGAACCCAAGTAGAGAGAGATAAGGAAGCTCATGTGTGTACATATATACCTGTATATAAATAAAAATATTTTCCTCTAAATAAAACAAAAATATATTTTTGTAAATATGTATATATTTGTAAATATTAAATTAAAATAAAATTGGGGAAAACAAAACAAAATTAAAAATAAATAAAAATCCCTTTATCATTATACATAAGCCTTGTACATAGAAACCACAAACCTAATTATTTCCCCTTATAAATGAATAAATAAATAAATAAAATCCCATAAAAAATTGTATATATTCCATCTTCCATAATGTAAATAAATAAAATAAAAATCACAAAAATAAAAATAAAATAAAAAAGGAATAAAAATAAAATCAATTTCCTACATTGTATATATACCATGTATGTACATAAATAAAACTATTTATTTAACCCTTGTAAATAAATAATAAAAATAAAATAAAAATACCTTTTCATTCCAAATTTTATTCTATACAAAATTGGAATAAAATGTACAAAAAAATAAATAACTAAAAATTAAAAAATTAAAAATGTATATTGTATATACCTATATATAATAATCATATTTTGTAAATGCGTTATTTATATTTCAAAAAATAAATAAAAATCACAAAAAATAGTTTAAAAATAAAGAAACATTTTTCATGTTTTAACTTTTTCCAAATTCGGCCATCTACTATTTATTATTTAATTTCCAAATATTAAATACATGGCCGCACCTGATTGGTCCACGGGGGATGTTGACCCCCGGTCAACTCCCCCCCGGACCAGTCGACCTGGATCCTTTCGCCCGACCCGCTTTTCCCCGATTTTTCCCCGAGTGATCCAAGACCCATTCGACTAAACCCATGGTCCTATTTCTTCCTCCTGCATCCGAGATCCACGCTGACACATCCTCATTGGGATCCGCGCTTCACGGAACCCTGCCCGACCCTCTCTTCTGGACCTGCAGGTGTATAAAGCTTTAGCTCCGGCAGCCTTTTCACTCCATCTTTGGTGTCGCCCCTTCCACCCAGGACCTCCACCCGATTCTTCTGAGTGACAGCCTTGGACTAGAGTGTTGCAGAGAGGCAGAGGAGCATCCCGTCATTGATCCGGCAGCGTCTCGCCACTGTGCATCGCCCAGAGCTGCGCCTGAGCCTCGGGCCATCGATGTCCCTCGAGGCGAAGACCAGAGCTCCCAGAGCTCGTTCCCCAGTCGACCACCTCCATCAGGTAATCTTGATTCTTCCCATATTTCTCTAATTTTTGATTTCGCCCAAATCCATCCCTCACCGTCTTTCATCGATTCCGGTCACCTCGTCCATCCATTTTATCGATCGACTCGACCATCATCTTCGCCGTACTCCTCCGCACGTTCTCCGCCCATCCATCCAACCCAGTTCGCCCCGGAACTGGGAGTCCACCCTCCTCCGCCGTCGCATCGCCGGAGGGTGACGCCCCAACCCATTTAGACCCCCGTTCACCCTCTCACCGAGTCGAGGCACTTTGCCCTCGATCCAGGAGTTTGTCTGTGGATTTTGCAGATCGAGACGAGGCCCATCTGAGGGTCTATGCGTTCAGCACAACTACTCTTAGCCGTCGTCGTCGCCCGAGCTCCTCGGAGCTTCCCGGCCTCATCGGAGAGGCGCTTCAGCTGCGGACCATCGAGGCGAAGCTCTTGGACATATCAGTAGCAGCAGAGGAGGTCCACCGCGCGAGTATCGGGCCGGCAAAGTTCGCCGGCCACATGTTCTTGGTGCATCCTCCAGAGCCGTCCGTTCAGCCCCGACGTGCCAAATTGCATTCGGACTGCTCGATCCAGGCGAAGAAGAGGCCCTTCTGAGCCACCGTCCGATCGACACGTGGCCGCTTCTCCGCCATCCATCCAGTGAAGGGTCAGCCCTCGATCCTCCACCGTCAGATAGCATACGTGGTTGACTCTCCACCGTTCGATCCAAGCCAGTGCTCCTTCGTTGAGGCGCAGCGCCCTGCACTCGTTGGATCTCACATGTGGCGCGCCTCCAGCCCTCGGATAATAAGTGGGGTAAATTTCACTTAGGCCCCCTCCTGTTTTCTCTTAATTACTTAGTCCTGTAAGTATTTTATATAGTTCATTTTATTTTGGTTAAATTGCACTTAGGACCTGGACATTTAGTTTATTTGCATTTTCATCCCTGTGAATGTGAGACACGTGCGTCGTCACGTGGTTTGTTGGTGAATTTGCAATATTTGGGCTGTAGTTCTGATGTGTTAATGAATGAAAATTTTTTCTTGATATTTGCACTTATGCCCCTATGAATGGTTTTATTGGACATGTGCTGAATTGATTGGACATTTTGCAATATCTTCCTTAGACTTTTAGCATCCGTTGTTATTAAGTCCTTGGAAGTATTTTTTATTGTATATTGGTCCCTCTGTGCCCAGACCACGTACAACGCGCGTGGGGACTTGGACAAATTGCATGAGGGACCCCCCATTTTCTGAGCATATTACTTTTCATCCCCTGAACTTTATTTTTATTGCAACTAGGTCCCTGTGCATTGTTTGCTTGTTTTGAATTTTAATAAAATATCAAAATTAATCCAAATTGTGTGAAAATTGGACGCGTGGCTCCTGCCATTGTGTAAAATTTTCACCAATTTTTAAGTACATTTTTTAGCATTTTTAGTATTTTTAAAAATTCAAAAATCCTTGTTTTTCTGTCTGTTCAGATTATAAAATCCTAAAAAATTTAAAACTTTGTTAAAAATTCCAAAAAAATCAATTTTGTGTGATTATGTGTCCTTGATTTTCTTTGCATTTTTGGTCATTTTTAGATTTATAAAAAGCTTAAAAATTGAAAAACCTTGAAAAACTTATAAAACTTCTAAAAAATCAAAGAAAATCCAAAAATTATTAAACTCTTCTCCTAAATTTTGTTTAGTGTTTCTATTTTTCTAGAAAAATACCTTCAGGCCTTGAAAAGACCATTTGATATTTTTAAGTGGTCTTTGAAGCCTGGCTGGATAGTGTTCTTTTGTTTCAGCCTTCTTTCATTTTTAGAAAATTCCATAAAAATTTTAAAATCCTCTAAAATTCACCAAAAATAGTAAAAAATATATAAAATCTAAAAATATTTTTGTTGGAATTTTTGGACCTTTTTAGAGTAATTAAATAAATTGTTGAATGTGCTTGTAGTTGTCTTTTTCTTATTTTGCTCATTATTTAAAAATCCAAAAAAATATGAAAATATTAAAAATCCACCAAAAAATATTTGTTTATATTTTCTTCATTTTTAGACTACTTCGTAGGCTGCAAGGCCAATCCGCACTCCTCGAGTTCGACCCTAGGTGCTACACCAGGCTAATCTCATAGCCAGGGCCACTATTTTATTTTCGTGTTTTATTTGCTTGATTAGTGGTCTGTTCCATATTTTTCTTGTTGATCTGATTGATTTTCGAGATCCGGGTCGCAACGACCCTAGCTCTATTTGATTCACCCGAGTTTCAGTCATTTTTTGGGTCATCAGTGAGCACCAAACATGGGCTCGCCACGTGTATTTTCATTTGAATGTTGTCTATTTTGAAGGAGCACGATTTTGGAAGGATATTAATTAGTTTGAGCCTTTTTATATTTCCAATTAAATTGAGTCCTTAAAAAAAGGAAGATGGTTTTGAAAAGATAAATTCAAATCATTAATTTCGTACCAAAGAAATAATCATTGTACATTTGATCAGTAATGTATATATTGTACTCAAGTAATTATGTGTTGTGAGATTAGTAATACTGAATCAGTTGTCAGTATTTTAAATCTGTAATATTACATAGTAAAGAGATTAGTAATTCATTCATATTACTCGAGTAATACATATTCAGTTCTCAAGTAATTAATGTTTTGATATCAGTAATTAAGTATGTAAACTACTAATGTCCATACAATAAGTACTGATTACAAATATCCATTTTAGTATACTCATTATGAATGTTACTAATATTATAATTACTAAATGCTTTGAGTATTACTAACACACCTCTTATTTACTTGTATAATTGATGGCACGCCTGACAACTCGAGATAAGCAAATAATAAACAAGGGTCGTTGTGACCCAAATCACCGAGCGTGGTCAAATCGAGAAAAATAATTTAACCACTCAATAAAAGATAAATCAATGAAAACGAATGTAAGCGGCTTTCGCTATTCTTTTTACCTGGTATAGCGACCAGGGACGAACACAAGGAGCACGATTTAAAAACTAAATAGTCAAATTTCAGAGCTAATTTTTTGTGGTTTTTGAATTTTTTTATTTTTTTTGAATGAGGCGACAGGATAAAACACATAACCTACACTCTTTTTGTATTTTTTCAAAATAGTCAAAAATGTTCAAAAAAATAAAAAGAAAATGTTTTTGGGTTTTATATACTTTAAAATATTTTTAGTAGTTTTTTCGCAATTTTTTGATGTTTTTGTTATTTTTTAAAAAATAAAATAGCGGAAAATAAACAAATTATGCACAGTCAAGAGTATTTTGTAATTTAGAAAAGCTTTATTTGCTCAAAAATCCTGAAATATATTTTTAAGAGAAACTACAAAGAAATATCTACAAATAGAGACCAAGATCAGAATTTTTGGATTTTTCTACAATTTTCTACAATTGTTTTTTAAAATTTTCATTTTTCACATTTTTTAGAGTTTTATAAATGGAAAATGCATAAACTTTTGTCAGAAATTAAAAGAGATCAAAATGCACCTACATTAATTTTTTTGGATTTTTTAGACTATTTTTCTATATTTTATGAATTTTCAAAGTTTGGGAAGACAAAATATCATGTTTTTGATTTTTTAAAAATAACAAATAACGATAAAAATTGATGAAAAATTTACACAATGATGAGAACTACAACAGGAGCATACATGAATTTTTTTCAGAATTTTTGCATTCATAAAAATGTTTATTCCATCAAGAAGAACATGAAAGTTCAAGTCTAAGAATGACAGGGACTAATTCATAAAGATTTAATGTTTTTACTTGAAAAGATAACAGAAATAAAATGCAAGATAAATGTTGCAAATTACCCAATGCTAAGATTGCTTATCATTAGGAATGAGCATGGGTCGGGCTGGGCCGGGCTTTGAGGGGCCCAGGCCCAAGCCCGTTTAAAAAGTTCGGGCCTTGGGCCGGGCTTAGGCCCACAAAATTTTTGTTTGTTCGGCCCAAGCCCAAGCCCGGCCCAATTCCTTTGGACCGGGCTTGGGCCGGGCCGGCCCATATCCACCAATAGGAGATTATTAACTTTGATTCTTTTGTTTCAAGTTAATCTCAACATAATTTACACAAGCCAAAATTGTTTAAAACATGTACCATAATACTTGTGAAACTACTAAAATTCAATTCTACCAAACCCGAAGATTTCTCATTTTACGTGAATGCACTCAGTGTTAGATACGATGAATGTCTCATGTATAGAAATCTAAAGAGTGAAATAAACTTAACCAATTAACAACACGTGCACCAGACCCTACATATTAAAAAATGGGCATATGGTCCATATTGGGTAAAGGTACAATAATAGAAAATGTTCTTATTGAAAAAATAAATACTAAAAATTTCAAGAATAATCAATGAAATATAAACCAAAGACTAATTAAGGAAAATTAATTCTTAATTGAAATACAATGATCATCAACCCATGTCACACTCCTGACTTTCTTGATTTATAAACATTGTATGAAGATAAGATACATGAAGAGAATGCACATGAAATAGGTGGGATATTCATGTATGTAGGATATGGGAAAGGGTTTGGGCCCTCTTCGGGCCGGGCCCATGGGCCGGGTCGGGCTGGGCCGAGCTAAGCCCGAGCCCGGCCCAAAAAAATGTTGGGCCTAAATTTTGGGTCCAAGCCCGGCCCGATATTCATTTGGGCCTGGGCTGGGCCGGGCTTTTTGGGCTGGGCTTCGGGCTGGGCCGGGTCGGCCCAGCCCAATGCTCATCCCTACTTATCATGACTTGCTCACTGGCGGGGGGCATCTTGCAATATTAGATATTTCCAGGTACTTCCATGAAAATTTCCAAATTTTTTTATTTTAAAAACAAAACCCTCTCTAGGGCTTCTTCATTCTATGTTTCTTCTTCAAGGAGCAAGGGGGCGCACGACAGCGGGTCTACGACGACGGAGAGGTGCGCAACCGCGCGCTGTGGAGGGCTGAGCGTGCTCGAAGGCGCGGAGATCGGGCGCCTGGGAGGCGCTAGGGAGATCGGAGGAGGTGAAGGGCCGGCCGCCGTGGGGCGGAGATGGTGAGATCTGGAGGGGCTCGGAGCGGCTCGTGAACCAGGGGAGGAGCGCGACCGGCGCGGGGGTGAAGATTCGGCAGGAGGCGAGGCGTCAACGGAGGGCGGCAGCCGATGGAGCGCGGGGCCGCACGCGTCTGGAGCGGAAGGCGCGAGATGGTGCGTGGGGCGCCGCAGCGCGCGATCGGCCTGGAATCTGGGGGGGGCCGATGGAGATGGCGGAGGAGGACGAGCTGTGCTGGAGGTGCGGAGGAGTCGCGCGGGTGGCGCGATGGAGAAGGCGGAGGGGTCGCGCGGCACGGAGCCGCCGATCTGGGATGCTGTTGCGCAGGAGATGCGCTGCCACAGGGGCGTCGCGCGGGCTGGTTGCGACTGAGGGCTGGGTGACGGGGGCTGGTTGGCGGCAGGTCCGCCTGGAGCGGGTGGGCCGCGCTCAGGCGGGAGCGGCGAGGAAGGGAGGAGCCACCGTCGGCGTTGGGTGCCGGCGCGCAGGGCGGCGGGGGGTGACGCAGGGCGCGCAGGGCGGCGGGCGCGCAGGATCAATTTTTTATTTTTTTATTTTTTTACTGTAGATTGATAATAAAAGAATTTTTTATTTTTTTAAACAAAAGCAGTAAACAGGAAGAGACAAAAGGAATTTTTTTTAAGTTTTTTTAATTTGATCCTGTAAAACAAAGGTTAGGGATGAGAATAGATATATAGAATTTTTTATTTTTGTTATTTATTCCTTCAAAATAATCATTAGAAATAAAAACAAGAGTTCTATATTTTTTATTGTATCCTGTAAAAACAAAGGTTAGAGAACAAGATATATTTTTTCCTATTTATTTATAAACAAAAGGGAATCGATGAATGGGTCGGATCTTGTCGATATGGGAGATAGATCCGCAGCTCCGGTCACAGTGCGTGATCGGAGGTGGAAGATTGCGTGAGGTAGAACGTGAATATGTAGGCATCAAGATGTGAGATAAAAATTCGGATTCGGATGCGAATGTGTGTGGTGACAATTTTTTTATGATTTTTAAAGTTTTAAAAACTAATAAAAATAAAACTACGCTACGGTTACACTAAAGCAACGACAGAAAAATTGGATTTTACCTTGGGATCGGATATGCCATGATGGTCTCAACAAGGATCGAAACGCTGTCACCGGATGGCTCGGAGGCTAGGCACCCTTCTGCAACAAGACGATGCTCGGAGATCGGGCTCCTCTCCGTCAAAGATCGATTAAGTGTGAATGAGGGAGGAAGGAGCCAATAAAAAGAGAAGGAAAACAAAAGAGGAAGGTCTATACACACAAGGAAAGTGACTATTGGCTAATTAAATAAAATAATTAAATAAATAAATTAATTAATTATTTAATTACGAAATTCGGAATTAAATAAAGTAAATAAATTAAATAATTAATGAAATCAATTAACCACCGTAATGGTGGCCATATAAGGCATGGAATAAAATCTTATATACATGGTATGTATATAAAATCAATTAATTCACATAAATCCACTAAATCAAATAACTAAATATGAAATTCGAAATTAAATTAAATTAATTAATTAATGTTAGATAATTATTTTTTTGCTGATTTTTATTTAAGGAAGTTAATTGTATACACATATTATACACATATAATACAATATACATAGGTGCAAATAAGGAAAGAATTTTTATAAAAGATTTTTTTATTTTTGATTTTTTAAATTTTTATTTTTAATGAAAACCAATATTTATAATTATATACATTATATAAAAATAAATATAAATAAATATATACAATAAATATATGGGAAAACTGCACAAAACACCCTAGAAAACCGACTTTTCAACCGTAACTCCAAAAATTATGAAACCACGGTCATTTGAAAGATAATTTAATTTATAGTATAATGGAAGTGAGTCTGGTTCAATTTGAGCTCGTATGGAGCTGGAATTGGTGTTTCAATTATCATTTTACGGCTTTTTCTGGGTGCAGTATTTGCAATATATACAATATTTTATTTTACAAATATTTTTATTATTAACAACACAATTTTATTTACAACTTTTATTTACAAAAGTAATTAGTTTGAGGTTAAATTATGTACAAATAAATTAATGTAAGTTTTGTATAAATATACATGAGAAATTATTTACAAGATATTTTTAAATTTTCTAACAGATGACCCTATCTCCCCCTACTTTATTCCTGGTCGATCAGGTCAAGTCTTGACCTTCTCTCGGGGTTCGGGTCAGTCTGTATTTATTACACAAATACATCCTTTTCTTTTTCTTTTGTTCTTTATTCTTTTATTTATGTACAAAAAGTGTTAAAAATGCAATTTTAGCAAATGCACGCAAAATGGTAATTTGATGGAATTAGTGGTATTTACAGGTATTAGACTAAGGAAATGAGGCTAAAATAAAAGAAAAAAGACAATGAATTGTGGATTCATCAATAATCTTTTTAATTACTTATAATGCATATAAAAATTACCGATCATTTGTTATGGTTTTACTAATGTCATAACAACTACTTACTTGCCTAGTGTGTGTATATTACTGAATTTTGAACCATATAATAAAATGAATGTGAATTACTGACCATTGTTTGGGTATTACTAATCTCGCAACAACCATTTACTGGACTATTGTATATATATTACTGATTACATTTCTTTGTTTGTTTTTACTTGATTTTATATCATTCTGATTGAATTTGATTTGAAGACCACAATCTAAATATAATTTATTCAGTAAGAACGATAGAAGGACAAGTAACACTTAACAAAATGCTTATAGCATAGGTAAATGATATCAGTAACTTGGTATAAATAAAAATAGATATATGCAAATAACTTTTACGTTTGTCTCAGTAACATTCATGTTTGTCTCAGTAACTTTCACGTGTGTCTCAGTAAAAATACTCATATGTCTCCTGATTCAAATCCAATTGCAGGTCATTCATCGTCGTTTCTTCTGATATGATGCTCTCATGATCCAATGTTTTATTTTTTATTTTTTTCATCCACGAATGATGTTGCGAGTTGTAAAACATCAGAAGTATTCGGGCATCTGACATACCTGAAATAAAAATGAATTAGTAAACCAATAGTTGGAAATTGTAAGAATTAAAGAGGGAGCAGTAACAATTATGAAGGCAATAGTAAAATTAAAATATCATCTCAATAAACAATGTAAATACATTAGTAACTCAGTATATTTTTAAAATAATGCATGAAAAGTAACAATTGTGTTGGCGATAGTAACATAAAATATCTCATAAGTAAATTAAGTAAATACATTAGAATTCAGTATAAAAGATTTAGTAAGAATGACAAACTAACAAGTAATACGCAGTATTTTCTCAAGATACATAAGTAGCTAGTGAATAAAAATGAATCAGTAAGAATAATATATAGAAAAGTAATTCTTGTCATATTGTCAGTAACTTTGACAAATACCTTAAGTAATTTAATATCATTTTTTTAATAATTTGACTCGGTAACATAATGTGATATAAGTCATTTTTCATCATTCAAAAGTAATATAAATTGAACATGATCCTTCTGAAGTATTGTTTTCATGATCCAAATCCAATTGCAAGTCATCCATTGTCGTTCCTTCTCATATGATATTCTGGCGATCCAAATCCAACCAAGAATCATCATTCACCATTGCTTGTAAGATATCATGATTCAAATACAATCGCAAATAATCCATCACGTTAAAAACTGAAATAAAAAACTAAAAAAAAACAATCAGATTCTACCAATAACGTGAAATAAACATTTAATCTTCAAAAACGAAACCTTACATTGGACAAATCGATCATCTCAGTTTACAAGATCAATCTCCTCACGTTGCAAATCGCCAGATCAATCCCTTGTCGTTGCAATACAATATGTTTCTTTAAGTGCGTGCTATTTTTAGACTTCCTTATAATTTCCAATTTAGTTTTCTTCCCATTATGGTTGTGCTTCCTACTATTTGGGGATTGAAAATATCTTCTTAAAAAAGGTAATACACATGTAATATAATGATGTTTGGATTAAGATCAAAGGGCTAAAAAGAGGGGCTCACCGAAACTCAAATGGCTTAGGGCTCATTGGATAAATTTCCTATATATATATATATATATATATAGGAAAGGGATCCTACTCCATGGAGTAGGTAACTTACCTACTCCACTTTCTTTTTTTTCAAAATTTTTTTATTTTTTTTGAAAAGTACTTCGATGGATTTTCATAACTATATTCCTCTAATATGACATTCAAATTTCGTCAGAAACAGAGACTCCTACGGCCTCCATCCAGAACATGAAAAATGGAGCAAATTTGTGACCGCTAAAAAATGACCATCTGGATGGAGGTCGTAGGAGTCTCTATTTCTGACGAAATTTGAATGACATCTTAGAGGGATATAGTTATGAAAATCCATGGAAGCACTTTTCAAAAAAATAAAAAATTTTTGAAAAAAAAGAAAATACAGTAGGTAAGTTACCTACTCCATGGAGTAGGATCCCTTTCTCATGTATATATATATGAAGATTAAAGGATGATGAAAATTTTTATATGAGATCTTCAATAAGCATTACGTAGCATCATAGGAAGTAGGCCGCTAATTGAATTGGATCATTTGAATTTGATTGAGATTCGTTCGATAAAAAATCAGAAAGAGTTCGATTCGAAATTAAATGAATAGAATTTGAATTTAACTTGTGGATTCGATTCCCAAACGAACTGAATCTGAATTAACCTGAATTCGTTCAATAATAATTCGATCCGATTTGATATTTACACACACACACATATGTATATGTATGTATGTATGTATATGTATATGTATATGTATATGTATATGTATATGTATATGTATATGTATATGTATATGTATATGTATATGTATATGTTTATGTATATGTATATGTATATGTATATGTATGTATCCATATATTTATACTCAAATACATAGTACATGCATATTTACATACATACGTGTAGCAACCCCACTTTGGGATTGATTAGGATTTTTCTTAATAATCTTATGCGTGGAATTGTAGCATAATTACATAAAAAGGTTGACATGCACTTATTGAGTTCATTTGTAAGTAAATAGACGAAAAATATAATAAATGAATATGTATTAAAAAGTTACGACATTAATTTACATTGAAAGACTTAGCATTTGCTTTATATCACTAAGCATAACATATACAAGCATTTAAAGATACTCTCAAACCAACTTACTACAGTGATTAAGTGTTTATTTTTAAACTTATAATCATATATAGGCTTCATTGATATGATTTATTATGTCCATACCTCACCGCTATGATTTCCATACTCCCATGCTACACCGAACATATGCAAAATTAGCCCCCCCTCCCATTTGTTTCCTTTCCCCTTTATAACTAAGTTCAAGTGTCTTGACTCAGAAATTTATTATGAGTCAGATATATGGGGTCCTTTGTGCATCGGTCATACAAAATATCTAAGTTCTCATCTTTATTTCTTATGTGGGGACAATATCTTAAGTATGGATTACTTTGTATAAGCACAATAATCAATCTCAACGTACTATTTAGAAGTTTTGAGGCATCAAGTGGATCACAAAGCACTCTAAGACATACCTAATTAAATATGTATGTATGTATGTATGTATGTATGTATACATGTATAATCCTATTAGTTAAAGAAAACTAAATATTTAATATACAAAATAGTAGAAAATATTAGTCATAAAATCTAGAAGGAAAGATCAAATGTTTAAGATTTGTTATTCTAATATTTCACTCATACATTTATTTGTATGTCCCCACATTCCTTACACTATCTTTCCCATTCTTCTTTTCATTATCTACCAAAGATTCCAAAAGCTCAAGATAGATTATGGTGGCCTTTTTCCTAGCATGTGAAAAATGATGGTTTTGTTTAGGGCTGGCTATCGAGCCTAACGAGCCAAGCCATGGCTGGGCTCGGGCTCAGGCTCGATAAGCCCAACTAGGCTCGGGCTCGGGCTCGAGCTCGATCGAGCCCAGCAGAGCTGGCTCGAGCTCGGTGGGCTCGAGCCCTTATCGAGCCATCTCGGGCTCGATAAGTCTTGAGCCGAGCCCTTTATCGAGCCCGAGCCTCTTATCGAGCCTGGTCTGGGCTCGAGCCTATTTAGGCTCTTTAAGGAAATAGGTGTTTTTTTGTGAAAAAGTGTTTTACCTGGACTCAAACCCGAAACCTCCTTTTGAAGATCGTTCACCTTACCAGTAAGCCACCATCCCAGTTGTATATAAAAGTTAAATTATAATATATATTGTACAATTCTGCTTGTTAATAAAAAAGAAAAAAATACTAAATATCTAACTATAACCTAGATTAACATAGATAAAAGGTAGAAAATCCAAGTCTACAACATAATCCACCCAAAATTATCGTTACATAAACAACATAAACACATAATTCATCATTGACAATGTTGCAACACTAATACAAATAAATATAAAAATCATTGTAGTTTCACAAATATAATATATATATATATTCCTTATCGAGCCCGGTATTGAGTTATCGAGCTGAGTAGGGCTCGGCTCGAGCTCGAGCTCGGCTCGATAGCTTAATGAGCTAAGCTCACGAGCTCTTATCGAACCGAGCCTGAGCCTGACTCATCGAGCCGTGACTCAATAGCCAGCCCTAGTTTTGTTACTTCGATTTCCTCCTTAACAGTTGTCGTGGTTCAAATTTTATCTAGATATGTCTCCTATGCTTTTTTGTTATAATCTACCTTACACAACAATCCATGATGATAATCATTATCAAAATGACTTTTATCATTACATGAGTAATATATAAGTTCTTCTCACCATAATGTAAGTTGTTCATTTGCACATCAAAAATTATTTATCTTTCATTTTCATGACGTAGTTTTTTGATATCGAATATCTTCACGCTTAATGAAGAAGTTTTATCTTGATATATTATTTTTGACTATTTTCATTATTTCAAACAATATTAATTTGTTTCAACTTTCTATATAAATTTGATCTTGTCTTGATTTAACATGAAATGGTAATTATAATGTGTTTAACTTTTTCGTCTTTAATATTCTATCTCTTTGATAGGCTCATAAAACTATATTGTATTTATATATTTCTTTACTATAGAAAAAAGTAGATTTATATTGTAAAAGACATATTATTGTAAAAAATAGTTACTTTTATCTATTGTTTGTATTAATTTGATATTTTCTTTGATTATATAGTTTTTTCAACTTATCTTATTAATATATATTAAAAATTAGAATTATACATTAAATTTTTGTATTATATTATTCTTCATACAATACTATTTATATATGCTTTAAAACATCAATTAACATTTCAAATTCAAAATAAAATGAATGGAACTTGAATCTTCGAAACTCAAAATGAATCGAATCTGAATTCAAGTTAGCAAATTCATTTAAAATTCGATTTGAGTTCGGATTCAAAACTTTTATAATTAGAATCACTGCGGATTCGAAGGTATTCAATTCGATTAGCACCCCTAATAGGAAGCATAGGATCACGGTCACCAGAGTGCATAGGCGCATCAGTTCAAGAGATCTGCGGTCACATGCAGAGTGCATTCAATGCCGGGCACCTTCTTGTATCTGTATCGATACTCGCCATCGAATTGTTATTTGAAAATAGGCTCGTGTGGATTTACCTTATTAAGGAGTTCTCACAACTTTGTGCTTCGAACCCCGATTTCATGAATTTAAAACTAATTTTGAAGCTTAACTTGTGCTCTTTGAATCGAGCTATTGCAGATTAAATTTGAACTTAAATTAAGTCATCTATGAATTATTAAAAGGAGACTATGTTCTTGGATTGTTAAATCAACAGAAATCATCGCTATCTTCTCCCGCTAAGATTTATATAGTAAGAACAGCATACAAAACAAACAATAAAGTAGCTTACAGTATGATATAGTAATCGACTGACATAGATCAAATTCTAGCCCCTAGCAGCTTAATCAATCGTCGAGGTCGAATGAGGAGATGGGGAAGCTATCCGCAAGTCCTGTGCCGGTCAGAAACGTGATCTTGGCCGACGAAGGGTCGGCGATGTAGACCTCATTGATGGTGAACCATATGAAGAGCTCCATCACCTTCGCGCCCGACAGCTTCTTCATCTTGTGCTTCTCCGCGAAGCCGGTCACCTTGGCGGCGTAGGACACCTTCTCGTTGAACTTCTTGAATATATGCTCCACCTTCTTCTTCTGTAGGATCCACATGAATCCCTACGCACGATCGAACCCAAACTCGTCGACGTCGTTGACCGGGAGGAGGCTGAGGGGGAGAGAGAGCTCCTTCAAGAGCTCGACGATCTTCTTCTTGCAGGCCGCGCCTCCGGAGGTGAGCTCCGTTGTGTTGCGGTAAGAGGCAATTGCTTGAGCGGCCATCTTCCAAGAGAAAATATTGAAAATTGAAAAAAATATTTTATACCGATAAAATATGTTAGATATCTACATGTAAATTACACTTTGATTTTGAGCCTTTCGAGAAAATTGTAGATCTCATCAAGATATAAAGCTTTTATATTGGGTACTTTTGAATTTGACTTCATTTACTATTTTATTTTGATTTTCTTTTGGATTTTCTATTTTCATCCTTTCATCATGCACCAAGTTAATTCTCAGTCAATCTGCCATGTGGCCCATAAGCATCGGTGTCCTCTCCCTTTTTTGGCCCCATCTGTGGTCTATCTTTGACCAAACTCAAAGGTGGTTATTGTTCAATCTCCCTCATGACCCGGTTGGCCCACCTTGCCTCCTTAGTAGCCACATAACCAAGAAAGAGTTGACCAAGGTCAACTCTATCCCCACCATTCTTTTCACGTAGACCCAACGCTCATAGTCTTAATCCTAATGTTGTGCCACCATCTTTGCCCTTAGAAGTTTCCCCATACCTCCCGCATGTCATCCATGACTCCTGAGATCGCATGAGCGAGCACCCGAGCATGTCCCCCAAGCTCTTGAAACCCTAAACACCTAAATACATCATATAAAAACCCTTCGGGTTGATGAATAGCAATTCAGTCATTTTTATTCTCCAATTTTGGATTTATATCCCTAGCTAAATACATGTAAATGTCACTAACTCTCATGAGTTAACATCTAACATTATCCTATATTTATCATGTAATTATTCGTACTTAAACCCAAAATAAAATAATAAAAAAAGTACATGAAAATAAATGAAGTATCAAAGATATCGAATGATCCTAAACTCGGAGACTAAGTCAAATGTTGACTAGATCGACAAGGAATAAAGTAGGGGGAGATAAGGGCAAAAGAATATAGACAATCATACACATAACCCTAGAAACCCTAGGTGTTCATTTCATTGTATATAGTGTATTTTGCACGATTTTATACCTATAAATACTTCAAACTAAAATATTTTGAACAAGAAATAAGTACATAATAATGTATAGAAAATAATAAAAATAATAACTAATTTAAATCATGCATAGTGCAACTTGTACATACAAATGAAAAAAATGCAAGCATAACTTCATTGATCAATATATCCTCCATATGAACTCAAAATTCATCAAATTAACCTCCATTGTATTTTGAATTAGACTATCTATCTAATGAAGGTAACAAAGTGGAGTCAAGATATAAAAATTGGTTTTCTAGGTATCATTGTACTGAGGCGTCTGTATATAATATAATATTATTTATTTTTTACATTTTTAATCCCTTTATATTTTAAATAATTGTATATATTATATAAAATATATTAAAGATAGAAAATAAATAAAAATAATAAAAATAAATCTAAAATAAATAATAAAGTATAATACATAGTTAAACTATATTGATACTCTATACATATGTAATTATTTATATATTAAACAAAATATTAAAAATAAAATAAAATATGTAAATACATAATATATAATATTGTAAATATATAAAATATATAAATATAATAACGTATACATAAAATACAAAAAATAAAATATACAAAACATATGTATATATATATGTTTATACTTGTAAAAATTAACACACAATAAACAAGTCGATAAAATAAATAAAAACTACATAAAATAACACATAAAATAATAAACAACTTTCATGTTTTGATATTTATTTAATAAAATTATTATCTATTTTATTTTCCTTTTATTTTTATTGTTAACATTTTTTGTCCTGACTTGGTCCACATGTACCAATAAGGATCCTGGTAGGGTTGACCCCGGTCAGCTTCCCAATCCCCCTTTGGACAGGTCCATAATGTGAACATTCATCTTCTTTGCCAATTTTCTAGCTTGATCTTGACCTCCTTTTTGGTCGATTCCTTAATGCAATCTCTTCGTCCTCGAGTTAGCTTTCTCGTGCATCGAAGGGTTGCATTAGTCAACCATGATTGTCTCGTAAACGCTAGGTGAAGGAGAGCATCCAATCAAAGTGCTATGTAATATATCCTCCACTAATTTTGAAATTCAATCCCCATTTCCCAGCTGTAGCCCCTAGGATTGGAACTGGAGCGAGTGCCCTAGTGACAGGAGGAGCACCATTCTCGATCTGAGGCATGGACAAGGTGGAAGAGGGTGGATTCACCATGATTTTGCTCTCCGACCCTACAGACCAGGTGAGCCCTTATATCTAGCTCTTTCGATTCCTAGTGTAGTCAATAGTCTAATTTCCCCTTCTTTTTCATTTAATCTCATCTAAATTAGACTAAATTCCTAAAAATTATCCCGTTGGAGCTCTAGGCTCTGACCACTGTTCCATTGTGAAACAATGTGTCCCCAGCCTCCCTGATCACCCGCGCACAGTCCCCATCATATTCTCCACCTTCTCGTTTCATAATTTCACCTTGATATTGCAAAGATCGGGAGATTAGGTCTCCTTCCTCTGCCAAATGTCAGAGCACCTCCGCCCCATCCATTTTCCTTTCTTTTGCCTAACCCTCATGTTAAGGACCTTCTTCGTTCAGCCATGAGTCTTTTGGTATAGGTTTCAGGTCCACACAACTCCATTTGGAGTGATTTCAAAAGAGGAGACCAATTATCAGGTCCCCGAGCCATATTCGACCTCCAGGCCTCAATCAACAAGGCCCGGACCTTTTTAAGGAGTTCAACAGTGGTAGAAGACATCCAGCTACCTTTTGAGCACCCCCCTGAGCTCGACAGGTGGTCGAGGCATAGAGATATCTTCAATTGAAGGAGCTACATGTGACCATTCTTCCCAGTTCATCCAGATGACTTCCCAACCATCTGATGGCCCATATGCTCCAATTCTGATCACAACCGTCTGATGAGGAATCATTTCAACCATCAGATATGATTCAGATTGCACCTCAGCCATTCATTGTTGAAGAGTCATGATCTAATCCAAGTCGTTCAGGGCTGAGTGGAGCCACGTGGAGCACCTTCAACTGCTGGATCACACACAATAGTGGTATATTGCAATGCAAACCCTCCGCCTTTTGTATTTTATTTTTAATATTTAAACTTTCATCTATAGTCATAATATTTATGTCATATTTGCATGTGGACCCTCACACTTATATGTGTACTTTAGTCTAGTGTCATGTCACCTCACGTGGCTCTCCATGTGATGCATTTGGACATTTTGCACTTTGCACCTTATGTTTATGGAATTGTTATGAAATGAATGAAACCTTTATGTTGTTTGCATATTATTCCCTACAGGCACGTGCATTATGGGTGTATTTGAAAAAAATACAAATTGTGTCTTGGGACTTATTTGTGTGTTCTAAAATTGATTAAAATTATTGTTAATTACATTTTCATCCATATGTTGCAAATTGATTTTATTTTGTTTCTTTATTAGTATTTATTGTTAGTTTATCAAAAAAATATTGGAAAATCAAATAAGTGCATGGAATCTATAGTTATCAAATATATTTTTCGCAAGGAATTTAAAATTATTTTCCTATTTATAAAAAATACATAAAACATTGCATTTTCTCTTGTTTAATTATGTAAAATCCATTAAAATTATAAAATACTATCAAAAATAAAAAAATACAGTAGGTGTATTTTGTTTTCTTTTATCATCTGACCAAAAATCATTAAAAATTCAAAACCAAAACATTCAAAATCATAAAACACAGAAAAACTTACAAAATTTTGTAAAAATTCTAGAAAAAACAAAAAATTGTGTTTTCTATCTCTGATTTTCCTTTAATATATAGTTTATAATAAAATTAGTTTAGTGTTTATTTTGCTATGATATCTATTTTTAAATCCCTAAATGATTCTCCAAGTGTTATTTATTCACTGATTTTCATATTTTAAACTTTAAAACCCTAAAACATTTTATTTTCTTTATTTTGACTTTATTTTTACTTATTTAAAACTCTAAAACATTTTATTTTCTTTATTTTGACTTTATTTTTACTTATTTAAAATTCAAAAACACCTCTTCTCTTTAATTTACTTATATAGTATATATATTATCGATATATTATTATATATCTTATTTCGAAAAAAATAAAAAGAAATTAAAATTTTGGAAAATAAAATATATATATAAATAAAACATTAAAAATACATAGATATGGGCATATATTGAAAACTGTAAAAATTAGCAAAAAGAAAAAGACATAAAAATACAAATAAAAAATCAAAAATATTATTAAGTAATTAATAATAAATTTACACTCTATTACGTGTTGTCCTAGTGTTCGACAGTCAGACTACTTATACATGTAGACATATATATATTCTGAGTTATAATAAATTTTGACTCATACATTTTGATCACTGAATTTCATTATAGGTTGATTATTGTTGAACTAGAGATTGATCAACATGCAACTATTGATCTAGCACGCTTGATCGATAGACCACATCTCTGTTCAATATGTGCCCAGTTTTACTTTCATTCACCATTGTTTGGGGCACTTTCTCAAGCTCCGAGCATATGAAGTAAGACAAAGTCACAGCCTCATCAGGAGAGGATGAGGTCTGTCTCAACCCGTGGTGTGATGCAAGGAAGTCTTATCGTCTCATTGCGATAGACATTTTGCTCTACATAACCTCCTCGCAAACTGACGATTCCATGCAAGAATCTTCATCTTAAAATTATTCCCCAAGTGATTCCTCATTCAACTATTTCCTTTGTCTACTTTCTTCTCTTCTTTTTTTATCCATTGTTCCTTCCTCTATCAGATTTCATCTTCTTCTTACATGTTTCATCTTCCACTTTATATTCTTCTCCTCTTCTACTTCTCCCTCTCTTCTTTCTAATCCTCTATCCATACCTGAGTAGACCACAAACCAACTCACATCCTCATCTCCTGTTTATGATTTCTTCACCAACCACCCGAAACAACACCCATTTAGCTTCAAGTTATTCAAAACATTAGTGTTCCACCATGTTTTCCAAACACGACCTAAGCATCTTCGTACATGTACCATTCCGGAAGGCTGACATTCACCAGAAGTATCTTACAATATAACCTATGCTCCATGTACTTGTCCTAACAAGAAGAAGGACCACACACTGAGTTGCTCAAGCCTCACTCCTTCGCATGTGTTTTGAATGACAAAGAGGAGTATTGAGATTACTAGCGAAGTCTCTTCCCACACACCTTGTCAGAGTAGAGCTTCTCGCACACCTGAAGTAAAGGTATATAACACCACCACATTGTTAATCCTTTATCTAATGGTGATAAGGTGCACATCTCATTCCCCAGAATCTAGGTCATCTAACAAATAGCAATAAACAAACCACAATACCAACAACATATAATAATTATCATAAAAATGATAAGCAATTAGTGTCAATGTACACATACTATTCTTATTACCAAAAGGGGGCCATAAATACAAGACAAACATAGGAAAATACTAAGATGGAAAAGGAATACAATCAGTTTATGAGTTCATCTAGAATAGAAAAGTAGAACCAACATAGCATGTAAAGACCTACCCTCACTGATGGTCTATTGGGGAAAACTGCAAAAAAAGAGCTTCTATCGCATGCTTAATGTCATCTGAAGAGAAATCTAACAAGGATGAGTGAAAGCCGAAAAATAATATATAACATATAATTAAGAGCAATCACTCTAGTAGCGGGTAAAATTGAGAACAAAACCACCACCAATGTGACACTTGTACATGTAAGCATTGTACCCATAACCCCCAAGTTATGTAGAGAGTCTGTAATCGATACACTTCAAATTTTCAACCATGGGTAATCAATTACTTTTCATTTCATCACGAGCATGAGATCGACTTCATTTCCACATCAAGATATTGTTCATTTGTAAATTAGTTATTTAGTTTATTACCCGAGACTCTAGTAGATCGAAGATAAGTATCTACGAGAAATAGGTTTTGCCAAGACTTCCCACCCAAGGAATTCATAACACAAGTCTTAGTAGGAACATATACGTGGGAACAAAAATCCAACTCCTTCGAGTTCAGCAAAATTCTGGGAGCCGCAGCTCCATATAACTAAAAGCATGGATTTGATTTTTCCAGACAAGTAGGGTGCCTACATCCACCGTTGTCCTATAATGCCCCTCGGACGAGGCTGACTCTACTATGGTTCGCTTAGACCACAAGGTTGTGCACTACCTTGTAGTACTTTGTCCATATGTACATTTATCTAAAATTATCATATTAATCTCTCATTTGTAAGACTTTACCTAACCCTTATTCTACTAGCCGCGAAAGTAATATATTTATTTTGATGGATGATCAACATATGTGAATATGAATTAAAATCCTCCAAAACCTTATAACAATCCAATCAATACTAAAGTTCTCCAATCAAACCGTTTAAGTTTTCCATAAAAAATCATACAGTAAGTAACGTCGCAATTATCTCAGGCATTAAAAGCTTATAAATAAACCAGAGAGCTTGAACTCTAAAACTAACACATTCTTTCAAAAAAGTTTGATAAAAAGAGCTCATGCATTGTATATCTTCCAACAAAAATCAAGGAATCATGTAATGGGGATGCAAGAATAATGTTGCTCTTAGTAGATTTGTCTTGTTGGATCTATACTTGTAAGTTTGGCTACACACGATTTATCGTATAATCAACGATTGGTCGTAATTGGTTTCCTACCTGAATGTAAAGAAGGGTTATCTAATTATTATTCTCACATATACCATATTTCATTACAAATTAGAAAACCACCAAAGAGCCAACGATGATAATGATCATGATGATCCCATTGGAATCGTTAATAAAAGATAGCAGACTCATCATGATATTTAGGAGAAATCGATTCATGCGTAGATATCCAGTTAGAACAATAATCGTAAGCATCAAACCCACCAAAAAATGATCAAACATGGACATAAATATTCCATTGTCTAATAATCCACCTTAGATTGTGAAGGAAAAAAAATAAAGTCACATAAGTATCAATGAAGTAAACAACTAGAACATGAAACCATTAACATACAGATCCATAAATTGATGTCAAGATGGAAGGCTCTTCATCAAGATGGAGTTGGGGGAAACTCCAAGATTTATCAAAATAATTTCCAAGCATTATCAAGAGAAAGAATATATGAAAAATCCAATGTACATGAAAGGAATCATTACCTTATTCAAGATAAAATCACGTACGAGACTAGAGCGATCCACAAATACCATTCATGATTACAACCGAAATAACCATCGAATCTTGCGAAGAAGAACAACCAACATGAGAATCCGCACCATGGTCACGGATTCTAGAAATCAAAAGGCAAAATTGTGAGATTTTCATATCTTAAAATGGAGAAATATGGACGTATTTTCCCTTTTTGTGCCATTCCCCTTCCCATAAATCTTCCTCAGCGACCTTTGTGCCACCGGCGGTCTCAACAATGGTCTCTCCTTCTCTCACGGCGGTTGTGATAGGAAACTATGAGATAGGGTTTAAATGGTCATTATTAGATTAGAAGAAGGGTTTAAACAGGTGTTAAACCTTCAATCCTGTAATGAACCGCAGCTCAATATTTATGAAAATGCCATAGCACTAAAATGCAAATATCATGAGATATGAGTTTCATAATTTCACATTCTTTAGCGTGTTGGAAGCATCTGGGAAGGATGCATCTTTTGGGTATTGATGAATCCAAAGATGCTGGTTTTAAGAAGTAGTTCTTATCGTGTCGTGCGTTGAAGACGGCAATCGGAAACGGTCAAGAAAATACCACAAATAAGTTATTCAATTTTTACTCTCGTGGTTTTATGTTTGTTTTACTTGGGCAAGTCCCAAGGTCGATCACAAGGAGGCAAAGGAACAACCTAGAATTAAGTCTATCAAAGTTCGTGTTCGGTTTTCGAGACGATCTTTTTTTGGAATTTTTCAATGTATTAGGGGGTGCACATGCAAATTCGCCCTATTCTAGGGACTAAAATGTGAATTAAGTCCAAACAATGTCCGAAAAATACGAAACTTGGCCGAGATGTAAAATATGATGAAATAAGCACACTGTAATTTTTTTGGAATTTTTGGATGCAATATGAAAATTTTATGGGTTTTTAAGTGCAAACAGAATGATTTTCAATATTTAATTATAATAAATATTAAACCTATTTATTTTCAAGAAATAAAATTATCTACTATCTATCACTAGGTGATGGATCTCAGAAAAATCTCCAACCTCGAAAATGTGGGGTTTAATACCTATTAAAAATTAAATACTAAAAGATGCAAAATGATTTTTACAAGACAAAATATGCATCCAAATACAAATCTTTTTGGGAACAATGTCAAGCGCAATTAACTCTACAATGTGTGATTTTTCGGGGATTTTTAGAGCAATGGTTAATCAACTATGAATTTCAGAACAAGAGATGGGCAAAATCTGTAAATTTTCACAAAACAATTATTTATTAATTAACCATCAATCAGAAAAATACCCACAACATGTCAAAGTGTAGAGAGTCAATTAACAAACATCATGCTATTTTTGGATTAATAAAATAATGTAGATAAAATGTTCAAAATAAAATGGGAACACAGGGGTATGAGTGCAATATAATCAATTAAATAATGCAGAGGATGGACATGAATGTAATTACCGATATTAAGAGGGGAGCTTTTGCAAAATTGCCAGAGGGCACGTGCTCAGCACGAGCCTCTGGTTGGCAGGATTGGAGCGCAAATATGAGAATCTCTAGGGGGTTTTGTGCAAATAACCCAGAGATCACGTGCCTGCACGTGACCTGGGTGATGTGTGGCTGACGTCGATCCCCCACGCACGTGCGCCTCACGTGTGGGGGTCTCGGGCTCCGAGCCCGGCCGGAGAGCGGTGGTTCGCGAGAGGGCCGAAGGCTGGTGGGACTCTGGTGGCGGAGGAACACGGCGAAGATGGAGATGCGGCTGGGCTCGGCCGACGAAGAGGCGCTGAGGGCGGCGGAGCTTCAGTGGCGTGGCTCTGGTGACGCGATGGCGATGACGAAGACGGAGCAGGTCGGCGATGGTTTGTGGGGGCCCCTGACGTACGGCCAAGGCAGGAGCGAGTGTACGGCAGGGGCGGAGACGACGAAAGGCGCGGAATGGAGGAGGAGCTCCGTGCTCCTACTGCAGGTGTCGAAGAACGTGTCGAAGACGATAATTCCAGGGCCGACACACGGCTGGCGGTCGTCGAGGAAGAATACGAAGGTGGAGGAGTGGTCCTGCGGTGCGGTGGCGATGGCGGAGTCGACGAGGCGGAGCGGGGTTGCGGTGGCGGAGGAGTACGATGCTCGGTAGAGTTTGCGTGACGGCGAAGAAGAATAGAGAGAGAGATAGAGAGAGATAGGGAGAGAGAGGGATAACCTGAGATGGGGACTCGACGGCGGTGCACGTCGGAGCTGAAGCAGCAACACTGGTGGCTGGGCTGCAACGAGGTAGTTAACCTCGGATCACGCCGACGGTAGGAGGGGCTCGGTCTTTCACTAACGGAGGGGTTACTCCCTGGAGGGGACGGCGGATGCTGGAAGTCGACGGGGTGGCGTTGGTTAAATAGGACGAGGGAGGTGGTCGGACATTGGAAGGGGATTGCGGACGGGGATCGATTGGGGTTGAGAGAGATACGCGGATGAGGAGATTGATACGGCGGCGGCGATTTGGAGATCGAGGACGAAAGGGGATTCGATTGCGAGGATCGGCGATGGCGGGATTTGCGACGAAAATGGCGGAGGTGGCGATCTGATTTGGGAAAGGGGGGGTCGGAGGAAGAAGAAGCACAGCAGCCGTCCGATCGGCCGAGATCGGACGGCTGTTATCACGCCACGTGGGCGCAAGAGGGAGAGAGGCAAGGAGGGCGCACGCACGTCGTTTTTATTTTTATTTATTTATTTTTTTTATTATTTTATTATTATTATTATTATTTAACAAAAACGAGTTTAAATAAAGCCAAAAATGGCTGACACGTGGCGGCACCAGGTGCTGCCACGTGTCAGCACCACAAAATTCCGAAGGTAAATATTTTGTAAAATCGATAAAAAATAGTAAATGACCTCAGATTGAAGAATTTTCTTCACGAAAATTGCTCGTCTCGATGAGACTACAACTTTCATGAAGACATCAAAACCAAATTCGGTCAAATGTAAAAAGTGAATTTTTGGGGTATCCTATGTACATAGAATACCTTGATTTTTGGGTTTTATAATTTTTTTATCATTTTTTAAAACAGATAAAAATCCGGAAAAATTACGGTAAAATCAGAGATAAATAAAGACACATTAATCTAATTTTTTGGATTTTTATTAATCAACAAAATATGTACATAAAATATTAGGTCAAAAACAACTAAAATATACAATGTACAAAAGAGGCCCAAAACCCAACTTTCACATATGAGCTCCGATTCACTTGAACTTGGTCTTGTTTTGAAGGTAATTGAATGCACATTAGTTTAAAAGTGAGTAGGATTAAATCGAACACTGGATGGGGAAGATATGTGGCTTTTAGTCCGAAAATCCTGAAATTAGGGTTTGGGTTTTTGGTCCGCTTATTTGAGTTAGTTATTTTTTTTGTATTTTTCCTTTATTCTTGTTAGTGATATGTACACAGTGGAAGTGGTTTTGAGTCATTCGGAGTTAGCATGAATGGGTTAAAAATTAGGGAAGTTAGGCTATTTACAGGTCATTTTGGCTTGGATTTTTGGCTTCTTATTTTATGCAGATTTTTGTGCTAAAATGCCATTCTTATGGAAACATGCATGAATGCTAATTATGCAAAATAGATGCAAAAAAGCTGTTGATTTTTAGGGATTTGAGCTTAATATATGAGATTTAGAGTGATGAATACGAGATTCATCATCCCCCTATACTTAAACCATGCTCGTCCCTGAGCATCAAAAAGAAATGCCATGAGATGAAATGAGATTGGGTTCCATACCAAGACCATGAGCTGAAGGTGAAAGTGGACCTAAACTCAACCTTTGGATTATTTGTGTGTCGGAACTTCTGTGAGACTTAGAATTTTAAAATCAACAGCCCTCAAGTTCTACACATCATTGCTACAGTTTCAGCTCAGAAGTCATCTTAGATCAATCATCTTCCCAAAGTATACCCTATGAACATTGAATAATCGACTCATGTGTGTGAAAGGTTTTAGCTCTTCCCATCCAGAATGCCGGACTACCGCACGAACGTCCTCTCCAGTAACTCGTCCTCGGGGAATCAGGTATTTTCTTCTAAGGTCTGTCGCGCTGTGTTCACAATCGAATTGGGGGAGAAAATAGAAGAATGAGAAAAGAATTGGAGGGTGGCCAGTGTAGTCACCTCTCCTTGTGAAGATGGCCAGTGTAGCCGAGTCTTCACCAAGATCTGCAGGTTTCTTGAAGCTTGGACCTTTTTGGTCAGATTTTTATTTGGTAGAATGCTTCTTTGTATTTGGAATTTTTGGTGGTTCTGCTTGGATCTTGTTTTGCCCCTACGGATATAGCATCTTTTTGTTCCGTACATTTTTTGGGGTCTTAAAAATTGTGCCCAGCCGTCCATCCCTTTTCCGAAGCTTTATTTCAACCCGTACTCCGGTCTTTAGATTTCCACGCTAGCAGAAAAGAAACTCGCACAGTCTTCCAACATCCCGTCTGAGTTGAGCTAAGTGCATAGTGCGAGAGTACAAATTAATTCCTTATTCCAGAATTGTACCCAGAATGAAGAGACCAGGTTAGACACTAAGAGTCAAATTCTGTGCATTGTTATGTGGAACTCAAAGAATTAAGTCACAGACCTGAAGACTCTAAAATCCTATTTCTCGGTGAAGTTCCTCTGAAAATTAGGTTGATTAAAGTTAAGTTCAGACCACTCTCGGTTTCGTCTCATAACTCGGCTCAGAACCCAATGACTTTTCACATATGCAAATGAATGTAATGCTGGATGAAGTGCAGGTGTGTGGACTGCAAACACACTTTTTTTTGATGATTTTTTTATAAGCAAAAATGAATAAGAAGCCATTTTTTTTTCAAAAATTTTGGGCAAAGTCAGTGTTAGTAGCAAAACTTTTTTTTTAATTAATACCCATCCCGTAAATACATATAGACTTATGCGCAAGTACGAGGTATGGCAAAAATATATACATAGTATATATACAGATCCCCTATACTCAGCGAGTGCTGTGTCCTCAGAGCACAAGAAGCGTAATGAAGACATAGCTCGGGCTAAGCGTAAGAGAGAAAAATTATTCAATGGTTCGCCCCCCTATACTTAGACTGTGAATAGTCTAAGTATAGAAGAAGAGCGCAAAAAGAGGCGGACGGGATATGTAAATGAGGAGAGTATAAATAGATGGGTGGTGGTTCCCCCTATACTTAGGCTTTGGTCAGCCTAAGTATAGAAGAAGGATGGATATGGAGTGAGCGAGAGATCGGAATGTGATGAGGGAAATGGTATATACAGATGGCATCGGTCCCCCCCTATACTTAGGCCTTGGCCTAAGTAGAGGAAGAAGTTGTACAAGGGGATCGATGTGGTCGGGAGGGAGGGTGGGTCTGATCTGATATATCGTCAATGTCCTTGCTCTATGTGAAATAGATGACCTCAACTTGCACTGTATGTTCTTTGGATGATTCTATATATGGCTTCAGTAATTGTCCATTCACTGAGAAAGGTTGTGCGTCATCTTTGAGTTCTGCAATGTCCACACTTCCATTGGTATGCACATCGATGACAACATAGGGACCCGTCCATTTCGATTTCAGTTTCCCATGAAAAATCTTTAATCGAGCATTAAACAACCATACTTTCTGCCCAGGGACAAAGGTTTTATCTCGAATGTGTCTATCATGCCATTTATTGACCTTGTCCATATAAATCACACTGTTGTCATATGTTCAGTTTCGGATTTCAATTAGCTCATTCAGATTTAGGTCTCGACATAATTTCCCAAGGTGACAACTCCAGTTCAACTTTTTGATTGCCCATTCAGATTTGTGAATCAGTTCTGCAGGAAGATGGCATGGTTTGCCATAGATCATCCTAAAAGGTGAAGTGCCGAGTGGTGTTTTATAAGCTGTCCTATAGGCCCAAAGAACTTGATCCAACAGTTTTGACCAATCCTTCCTATCTGGACGAACCAACTTTTGAAGTATACTCTTCACTTCTCTATTAGAAACTTCTGCCATGCCATTAGATTGTGGATGATAAGGGTTGGCTATTCTATGTTCAAATTTGTACTCCTTAGCCAAAGATCTCATTTCCCTGTTCACAAAGTGGCTACCTCCATCAGAAATCAAAACTTTTGGTATCCCGAACCTTGCAATGATATTATCCTTGATAAACTTACAGACGGTTTTGCTGTCTACGGTTCGGGTTGGAATAGCCTCTACCCATCTAGACAAATAATCAACCGCTAACAAGATGTACTCAAATCCATTGCTATTGGGAAAGGGACCCATAAAATCAATCCCCCATGCATCAAAAATATCACAGAAAATCATTGGTTGCATGGGCATTTCGTCTCTATAACCAACGGTCCCTCCCATCCTTTGACAAATCGGGCAAGACCGTACAAAATCATTAGCATCACGAAATAAGGTCTGCCAGTAAAATCCACATTGGAGTACCTTGTGTGTGGTTCTCTTTCCCGAATGGTGCCCTCCAGCCTCGAGAGTGTGACAATGTGTGAGGACACTCTGGTATTCTTCCTGAGGAATACATCTTCTCCAGACACAATCCGCTCCTTCATAAAAAAGGAAAGGATCGTCCCAATGGTATTTTCTAGAATCCGACTTCAGTTTATCAATCATTCTCTTGGTCCAACCAAAGGGAACCTTCTTGGAGACAAGATAGTTCACGATGTTGGAATATCATGGGGTTGAATCGATAATGCAAACAGATTCGTCTGGAAAAGTCTCCTTAATAGGTCCAGTATCAGGATAATCATTTTTCTCAATTCGGGAAAGGTGATCAGCAACAACATTCTTTATTCCAGGTTTATCTTTGATCTCCAAATTAAATTCCTGGAGTAACAAGATCCACCTCAAAAGTCGTGCCTTGGCATCTTTCTTATCCATGAGGTATCTAATTGCTGTATGATCCGTGAAAATTGTCACCTTGGAGCCCAATATATATGATCTGAATTTTTCAAGGGCCCAAACAACCGCGAGCATTTCCTTTTCAGTTACTGTATAATTTTTCTGTGCAGGATCCAATACTTTGCTCGCGTAGTCAATCGCATAAGGGATTCCATCCCGTCTTTGTCCAAGCACAGCTCCGATCGCAAATCCGATGCATCAGTCATGATCTCAAAGGGAAGAGACCAGTCAGGAGCTTGTAATATCGGCGATTCACATATTTTCTTTTTCAGGAGCTCGAAGGCCTCGAGACACTTGCGATTTACAATAAACTCGGTGTCTTTTCCTAAGAGCTCAGTCAGTGGGCGGGCGATCTTTGAAAAATCAGGGATAAACCTTCGATAAAATCCAACATGCCCTAGAAAAGACCGCACTGACTTGACATTGGTTGGTGGCTCAAGTTTCTTGATCACATCCACCTTGGCAGGGTCGACCTCTATACCCTTTTTGGAGATGACATGCCCCAACACGATACCCTCAGTCACCATAAAGTGACTCTTCTCCCAGGAGAGTACCAAATTAACTTCTCTGCATCTCTTGAGGACTCGGTTCAAGTGCGCTAAACATGTATCAAATGAATCACCATGGACCGAGTAGTCATCCATGAACACTTCCAGGAAATCACCCACCATTTCGGCAAATACGGCAATCATGCACCGCTGAAATGTGCCTGGGGCATTACAAAGCCCAAGTGGCATGCGCTTGAAAGCGTAGGTACCGAAGGGACATGTAAATGTGGTTTTTTCCTGATCCTCGGGAGCAATAGCTACCTGATTGTAGCGAGAGTACCCATCAAGAAAACAGAAGAATGCTTTCCCTGCAAGCCTCTCCAAGATTTGATCAATAAATGGCAGTGGAAAGTAATCTTTCTTGGTCGCAACATTCAGGCGCCTGTAATCGACACAGACACGCCACGACATGGGTACTCGGATCGCAATCTCAACCCCCTCCTCGTTGGTGACCATCTGGATTCCCGACTTCTTCGGGACGACATGAAGGGGGGCCACCCACTTGGAGTCAGAAATGGGGTATATAAAACCTGCTTTGCACCATTTATCTATCTCTTTCTTAACCACTTCCCGAAGATTGGGGTTTAATCTTCTCTGAAATTCACGGGAAGGCCTTGCATTATCATCAACATAAATTTGGTGCGAGCAGAGAGCAGGGTTGATTCCGACGAGATCCGACACAGTCCAACCGATGGCTTTTCGATTTTGCTCAAGGACTTCTAGTAGTCTGGATTCTTGGTCTAAGGTTAATGATGAGCTAATGATCACAGGGAATTTATCTTTGGGTCCATTGAGAAATGCATACTTCAGTGTGGGAGGGAGAGGTTTCAGCTCTGGCAAATCTGAATCATCAATCAAATCTGGCTGAAGGTCTTTTAAGTCTGGCTCAGTGATTGTTGGTGGGTGATCATTCTGTGATATGCTAGCCACTGATCTTGAAATAAAGTGAGTCGGATCGCAAAAGTAGTGTGGTAATTCAGCCAAAGCCGCGTCCGACTCGTCATTGATTTTTTTCGAAGAGGATGAGATGGACCAATCCGAAAGGAGTTTTGTGTCATCATACAGGTGTTCAGATAGATTACACACTGTATGGCGCATTGTTTCTTCTTCTGACGAGATGGTATCCATGTGAAGATCTGGCAGTTGGTCCCAAGGTCCGGTAGTGCTGATTATATTACACTCAGAGGTTTCGACATCCTCAGTGGTGGATTCAGAATCGGGTCTTTGCCATTTTGTTTGTCTCATTTCCAGATCCACTTCTCCGTCTAGGGAGCGGAATTTCATCACTCTAGTGCCGTAATCGAATACAGCCTTGGCGGTTCTTAAGAATGGTCTTCCCAAAATGATTTGCGACTCTTTCCAATGGTTCGGGGTCTCCATGTCAAGGACAGTGAAGTCCACTTTGTATTCCGTACCCTCAACCATAATGATAACATTTTTTACTTCTCCCTTAGGTCTTTTAGTAGATTTGTCTGCGAATTGGAGTAAAGATAATGATTTCTGAAGAGGCCCTAACTCCAATCGGTAATATAAGGCTAAGGGAAGAAGATTGATGGAAGAACCATTGTCGAGAAGTGTGCGTGCGAATGCGATACCGCCAATGCGGCTTTCCACATAATGAGCACCCAGATCTCTTTTCTTCCTTGGTAAATGCTGGTTTCTCACGCATTTGGTAGTGGCCACTGTCAGAACATGAGTCTCCACAAATTGGTTTGTTTTCTTTGTGCGGGTCCGGGTAGGAGTACATTTCATTTTCAAATATTTCTGAAATGCAGGGTTACTGGCCACATATTGATCAAAGGGCACCTTTACTGTGATGTTTTGTTGACAAAACTTTTCCATCACTGGGTCACTCTGGATAGTTTTCTTTTGTCTTCCTTTCTTAAGAGCATGGGGAAAAGGAATGGAAGCATTTGAGACAGGAGAAAGAGATCCAGAATTATAAACAAGAGCATCTTTATTAGATTTGGAGTTCTTATTACGATTATAATACTTATGTTGCTGAAATGGTGACAAAGGTATTTTCGCAGCAACTAGAGGTTCAAGGTCCTCTGTAGTCTCCATAGATGCTTTTCCCTTCCTTTGGGCAGAAATCCTCGGGCATCCTTCGTCTTCATCCTCGGAAGCATCCTCTGGTTGATCTTCCGAGTCGTGATGGTCAGCTTCCCTTGCCCGGTCAGGTACGACCACGGTCCTTCCGCTCCTGAGGGACATGGCATTGATATTGTTAAACGAAAGGGTCTCGTGTTCAGATGTGGAAAAGTCTGAGTAATATACCTGATTGTTGTGTTGAGATGATTGAGATTTGTTCATGCTATTGGGGTTAGCTTGAACTTGAGCGGGAATGGCTGTGACAGGGGTTGTCTGTTCTTCCTTCCAACGGGATAGACGATTAACATCTACCCGTAGGTCGTACAGTTCATTCCGGAAGCTGCGAATTTCCTCCAGCATTTGTCTTTGGATATCAATCGGGTCTTCTGGAGGTTTGGATGATCGAGATGCTTGATTTGGAGCTTGATATTGTTGACGATGTTGTTGAGTTGGTTCTGACGGTCGTGTGGCTGCTGCTGCCTTGAGGGCTGATTGTGTTGTGGAGCGGCATTGTAGGAGTTGGGTGGACGCTGATATTGCTGACGGTCCCCCAGATTACCCTGTCGGGTATTATCCTGTGTGTACCAGATGCTGTTTATCTCGAAAGTCAGAGGTGGGGATTCTATGACTGTCTCAGCTGGAGGAGGTGACTGCTGGGAAGGTTGGACGTAGGATTGGTCCTGAGTCCATGGTTGCGGTTGTCCAGAGCCTGGCTGCTCTTGGACATGATGCACATGATAAATTGGAACCGTAGGAGCAGTAGGCATCCCGATCTTGGACACCTTCTCAGTGAGTTCCTCCATTTGTTTTGGAAATTGAGAGAGTCGGTTGTCGATGTCGTTCACCCTTTTATTAATGTGATCCACAACTGTTAATTTGTCTGTGATGATGTTCATGTTGGGCAGCAAGTCCTCTGCTATTTCTGCGACCGTTTGTTTCTCTCCTTTGGCTTGATAGTTGTTCAGTGAATCAGTGTAAGATCTACTAGCAATTTGTGAACGGCTAGTCTCCGCCATTTGCTCCAGTATTTTCCAGACGGTATCAGCTCCTCGGGATGTGTAGTTTCCTCCACTGGCAGCGCTGACTAGACCCTGAGTCCCGTGGTTAAGGCCAGAATAGAGGGATTGGACCAGGATGTTATTATCTAGGTCATGGCAGGGACATTTCTATAGCAGATCTTTGAATCTATCCCATGCATCACAAAGTGGTTCATTTGACATCTGAGAGAAGCTAGTGATGCGAGTCCTCATTTGATTGGTTCGACTCAAGGGGTAGAATTTTTTTAAGAAGAGGTTCTTGAACCTATCATAGGTGGTCACCGTCACTCCCAAATTTTTCACTCAGTAATCTGCCTTACCCTTCAAGGCGAAAGGTAATGCAGTGAGACGGATATAGTCTTGGCTGACTTGTGGGTGCCTCTGATTAGAACAGACTAGCTCCAAATCACGCAGGAATTCATAGGGTTCTTCATTCGAATTACTATGAAATTGTGGTAATTGATTTTATGAAGTGTGGCTTCAGTTCATGGTGAACCTCAAGTTGAGGTGGCTGCAAGTAATTTATGACCCTATATTTCCCGGGATTATATGCAGTCTCCATTGGTGGTTCTTCCTCTGCATTCATTCTTTCCAATTGTTCCCTCATCAAATTTGCTGCTGCTCAGATGCAGCCAGTCTTGCGAGAATCATTTGCATCGGATCTTCATTTTGGTCATCTTCAGGATTGGTCTTCTTTGGAGGCATTTTTTGTGAAGTCTTCTTTTCACCTTCAGATTGTGAAAAATAGGAGTCAATAGTTTGAAGAGAATTATAAGATGAAGATTCTAGGGGAAGGTGTCCCTGAACCCAAGGTGGTTCTGAGTAAGAGTGGCTCAGAGGATTTGAGATTGGAAAGTTTGTGGTAGTCAGAAAAGGGTTCGCTGAGTCCGAACAGAAATTACCACAATTTTCCATTCTTGAATTTCAAGAGATTATCAAGAGATGAATGGATGTTGATCAAATCAAACACAATACAAAATTCTTTTTCACCAACTCACACAGTGAAGGTCGTAAGAGTTCGACCAATTTTCTTGTCAATTTTAAATGGTGAAAAAACAATCTTGTTAGCGAGATGAAATTTCGGATTTGGGCTCTAGCCTTAAGTGTCGTCTCTCGCTCACTGAGAAAAATAGAACATCCAAGGTCGGGGTTACTCTCCCGCAAAAATTCTTGATTTTATGGGTTATTTGAGATCAGATATATTTAGCAGTCCCGATTTTAATGAGGTGATCACTGAAAAATTAGATGAGCACAAATACACGTCTACCGTCCAGTCCCAATTTCCTTTAAAGTTATGTTATAAAACAAGAGAGAGGAATTCGGGAAAAGCCGATGCACGCAGAAAACTATGATGAATGCTCAGTTAGAAGACTTACAGTGAATCCTCGCAATCTCCATGTGGGATGCTAGACATAATTTAAAAATTATTCTATATGATGTGCAAACCGATGGAAAAACCGCACCTAAGTAGAAAGTTCTATTAGCGGGAAGAATTGATTTAAATTTGGCTAAGTTGAACGATCTATGTGCGTCTCAATTAAAGTGCAGTGTGGCTTAAGATCCTACGAGCACAAGCAAAAATATAAATGCTCTGAGAGCCGTATGTGCAGGTCTATCCTAATCGCCACTCAAGTCGGGCCCCACCCTCACCGGAGAGTGAAACAGGCCACGACACACCACAGAATAAAGTCAGAGGTCTTTCTACACACGCGAGAGTCCAAACGGACACCGCTGTAAAATTACAAAAATTTAGAAATTGCAAGAATTAAAAACCTAGACTCTACGCTCTCTCACGACTCGACTCGATCTTAAAATAATTGCGGTTTTTGAAAGAGTCGGTGAAGTTGCGTCGGTTATTGAAAACCGCTCCACGTACAAGGTACCTCGCAAAAAAATAAGAGAGAAAATGTAAGAGAGTAACTAAAAAATATATGAAAAAAAATGCTGAAAATAAATTGCAGGAAAATGAAATTTACAATGAAAAATTCGGGGGTCAGACTACCCGAATGCGGAAAACCGAATAAAAAATTTTTAGACAAAAATCTAAGCCGTTTGCCTCCCCGGCAACGGCGCCATCTGACGAATCCAAAGATGCCGGTTTTAAGAAGTAGTTCTTATCGTGTCGTGCGTTGTAGACGGCAATCGGAAACGGTCAAGAAAATACCACAAATAAATTATTCAATTTTTACTCTCGTGCTTTTATGTTTGTTTTACTTGGGCAAGTCCCAAGGTCGATCACAAGGAGGCAAAGGAACAACCTAGAATTAAGTCTATCAAAGTTCGTGTTTGGTTTCGAGGCGGTCTTTTTTTGGAATTTTTCAATGTATTAGGGGGTGCACATGCAAATTCGACCTATTCTAGGGACTAAAATGTGAATTAAGTCCAAACGATGTCTGAAAAATACGAAACTTGGCCGAGATGTAAAATATGATGAAATAAGCACAGTATATTTTTTTTGGAATTTTTGGATGCAATATGAATTGGTTTTTAAGTGCAAACAGAACGATTTTAAATATTTAATTATAATAAATATTAAACCTATTTATTTTCAAGAAATAAAATTATCTACGATCTATCACTAGGTGATGGATCTCAGAAAAATCTCCAACCTCGAAAATGTGGGGTTTAATACCTATTAAAAATTAAATACTAAAAGATGCAAAATGATTTTTACAAGATAAAATATGCATCCAAATACAAATCTTTTTGGGCACAATGTCAATACAATTAACTCTACAATGTATGATTTTTCGGGGATTTTTAGAGCAATGGTTAATCAACTATGAATTTCAGAGCAAGAGATGGGCAAAATCTGTAAATTTTCACAAAACAATTATTTATTAATTAACAATCAATCAGAAAAATACCCACAACATGTCAAACTGTAGAGAGTCAATTAACAAACATCATGCTATTTTTGGATTAATAAAATAATGTAGATAAGATGTTCAAAATAAAATAGGAACACAGGGGTACGAGTGCAATATAAATAATTAAATAATGCAGAGGATGGACATGAATGTAATTACCGATATTAAGAGGGGAGCTTTCGCAAAACTGCCAGAGGGCACGTGCTCAGCACGTGCCTCTGGTTGGCGGGATTGGAGCGCAAATATGAGAATCTCCAGGGGGTTTTGTGCAAATAACCCAGAGATCACGTGCTCTGCACGTGACTTGGGTGATGTGTGGCTGACGTCGATCCCCCACGCACGTGCGCCTCACGTGTGGGGGTCTCGGGCTCCGAGCCCGGCCGGAGAGCGGTGGTTCGCGAGAGGGCCGAAGGCTGGTGGGACTCCGGTGGCGGAGGAACACGACGAAGATGGAGATGCGGCTGGGCCCGGCCGACGAAGCGGTGCTGAGGGCGGCGGAGCTTCGGTGGCGTGGCTCTGGTGACGCGATGGCGATGACGAAGACGGAGCAGGTCGGCGATGGTTTGTGGGGGCCCCTGGCGTACGGCCAAGGTAGGAGCGAGTGTACGGCAGGGGCGGAGACGGCGAAAGGTGCGGAATGGAGGAGGAGCTTCGTGCTCCTGCTGCAGGTGTCGAAGAACGTGTCGAAGACGATAATCCCAGGGCCGACACATGACCGGCGGTCGTCGAGGAAGAAGATGAAGGCGGAGGAGTGGTCTTGCGGCGCGGTGGTGATAGCGGAGTCGACGAGGCGGAGCGGGGTTGCGGTGGCGGAGGAGTACAGTGCTCGGTAGAGTTTGCATGACGGGCGAAGAAGAATAGAGAGAGAGATAGAGAGAGATAGGGAGAGAGAGGGATAACCTGAGATGGGGACTCGACGGCGGTGCACGCCGGAGCTGAAGCAGCAACACTGGTGGATGGGCTACAACGAGGTAGTTAACCTCGGATCATGCCGACGGCAGGAGGGGCTTGGTCTGTCACTAACGGAGGGGTTACTCCCTGGAGGGGACGGCGGATGCTGGAAGTCGACGGGGTGGTGTTGGTTAAATAAGGTTAAATAGGACGAGGGAGGTGGTCGGACATGGAAGGGGATTGCGGACGGGGATCGATTGGGGTTGAGAGAGATACGCGGATGAGGAGATTGATACGGCGGCGGCGATTTGGAGATCGAGGACGAAAGGGGATTCGATTACGAGGATCGGCGATGGCAGGATTTGCGATGAAAATCGCGGAGGTGGCGATCTGATTTGGGAAAGGGGGTGCCCGAGGAAGAAGAAGCACAGCAGCCGTCCGATCGGCCGAGATCGGACGACTGTTATCACGCCACGTGGGCGCAAGAGGGAGAGAGGCAAGGAGGGCGCACGTGCAGAGCACGTGCCCTGGAGGCACGTGCGACGCACGTGCGTCCTTTTTATTTATATTTTTATATTTTTTTATTATTTTTTTAACAAAAACGAGTTTAAATAAAGCCAATAATGGCTGACACGTGGCGGCACCAGGTGCTACCACGTGTCAGCACCACAAAATTCCGAAGGTAAATATTTTGTAAAATCGATAAAAAATAGTAAATGACCTCGGATTGAAAAACTTTCTTCACGAAAATTGCTCGTCTCGATGAGATCTACAACTTTTATGAAGACATCAAAACCAAATTCAGTCAAATGTAAAAAGTGAATTTTTGGGGTATCCTATGTACATAGAATACCTTGATTTTTGGGTTTTATAATTTTTTTATCATTTTTTAAAACAGATAAAAATCCGGAAAAATTACGGTAAAATCAGAGATAAATAAAAACACATTAATCTAATTTTTTTGGATTTTTATTAATCAACAAAATATGTACATAAAATATTAGGTCAAAAACAGCTAAAATATACAATGTACAAAAGAGGCCCAAAACCCAACTTTCACATATGAGCTCCGATTCACTTGAACTTGGTCTTGTTTTGAAGGTAATTGAATGCAAATTAGTTCAAAAGTGAGTAGGATTAAATCGGACACTGGATGGGGAAGATATATGGCTTTTAGTCCGAAAATCCTGAAATTTGGGTTTGGGTTTTTGGTCCACTTATTTGGGTTACTTATTTTTTTTGTATTTTCCCTTTATTCTTGTTAGTGATATGTACACAGTGGAAGTGGTTTTGAGTCATTCGGAGTTAGCATGAATGGGTTAAAAATTAGGGAAGTTAGGCTATTTACAGGTCATTTTGGCTTGGATTTTTGGCTTCTTATTTTATGCAGATTTTTGTGCTAAAATGCCATTCTTATGGAAACATGCATGAATGCTAATTATGCAAAATAGATGCAAGAATGCTGTTGATTTTTAGGGATTTGAGCTTAATAAATGAGATTTAGAGTGATGAATACGAGATTCATCAGTCACTCGAGAGGATCCTTGTTCCAATGTGATGGAGAGAAGAAAATGCACAAACCTAAATCCTTCATCATATGGCGTGCCATATACACTTTCAAGTCTGAGGAACTATTGAGACGGTAGATTGAATGCAAGAACTGATTTATTCCCTAGTGTTGAGGATTAGGTCTTGAGGGAAATCTCCAGGACTTGGACTTTGAGTGATGTTTCAACTCGACTCTCATGCTTGCAGTGCATATTAAATGTCATATCTCTTATGTTATATGTATGAACATAGAGTCTGATAATTAGAGAAGATGAATTCTTTTGACTAGAGCAGGGTTGAGCTTAGAATTTTAGGACCATTGAAACCTAGGATTCTTAGTGAGACAAGTCTTGAAATTTCGCACATGTACACTCAGGAATTCAACCTTCTAACTCACTAAAATTTGCTTGGGGATAAGCAAAGAGCTAAGTATAAGGGTGTGATGAATCAATGATTCATCTACTCTATATGAATGTTTTAGCAAAATCTCCTTAATATATCACTATATCCCCATAAAACTGATTAATTACCACTTACTGATTGTGCTTAAATTAGGATTAAAATCTGTAGATAAATAACCATTATTTTTAACCTAAATTGATCTTATTATTTTATGTGTAAATAGTCATTATTTTAACCTAATTCCTTCTCTATCATATTCTTTGATTAATTAACTAACATGGCATCAATAATTAAAATCTATAAAAAAGAAAAATTAAAAGAAAACAAAATATCTCACATTGTATATGTTGTGCATAATTTATCTTTGCTGATTTTATTTTATATTTTTCTGGCCTATGAAAAAAATCATAAAAATTAGATTAATTATGTATATATTGTACATAAATTAATTCACTAATTAAATTAAATAAAAAATATAAAAAATTACAAAATGTAAAAAATGATATTTTATTATATATAGAGTACCTCCAAAAATATTTTTTTGTATAGTTGACCTCTTTTGATTTTGGGTCCTTCACGAAAGTTGTAGATATCGTCAAGATAAACAACTTTTGTGTTGACCACTTTTTTATTTCATTTACTATTCCTTCTCGATTTTTCTTTTTATTTTAGTTATTTTTATTTATTTATTTTACTTTATTATATTATATTACATTATTTTGAATTTTTGTTTTTATTTAAGTATTTTACTTTTTTATTTCCCTCTTCTTTCTTCCTTCTCTCTTCTTTTTCCCCTCTTTTCCTTTCTCTTCCTTTCTTTTGCTCTCCTCCTCCTCTCTCTCTACCTCACTTCTTTATCTGGTCACGTGCGTCGCACATGACCCAGCCCTCTCCCCTCTCACCCCAATCACATGCTCCGTATGTGATTGTCCCCTTCCTCCCACGTCGCCCACACCGACCGCTCTGCCTCCTCCTGGTGTTACCCAGCGCCATCGCTTCCTTTTATTACCAGCCCCTCCAACCATCCACCTTCTTCAACCATTCACCACCTCCATCACTCCCTTGACCGTTACCCTATCCTCCACTTCCGAACTGTTATCTGCCATCTTCCCTAATTTCTTCCCTCGGGCTCTAAATACCTGGAGGTGACAGCTCCAGGTAATTCTCTAGCGACCACAAGCAGGAGGCTGGTGAGATCCAAGGAGCATATTCTCCTTGTATACAACACATCCATCGAGCTGCTAATCTTGGATTCATCTATCGTCGAAATCCTCGAGCGACGACCTAGAGATCGGAGCTCCCCCTTGCTCCCTCCACCTCAAGTGAACCCTCCTCCACTAGTTTCACAACCTCCTTCCTTCCTTCCTATGGAAATCATTCGCTCGTCCATTCGCACATCGCTCGCCAACTTTCGAACCTCCTCCTCATCACAACGAACCGTCGATCACCTTCACCCATATCCCTCACAGCCTTGTCTTCTATCCCCCAAAATCTCTTCACCTCCGTCCTCGCTAAGGCAGGAGCTTAGCTCTGCTCCCCGCCTCCGCACTGAGCCTCGCTCCCCCCTCTTTCCTTCCTCTGTTTTCGCTAACCCTTGCAGGGCTCTCTCTCCGTCGTCGCCACATTAGCCATCGGTTGCCTCCAAGCCACAACATTCACCGCTTGCGCTCCTCCATCCTTGGTCGAGCTTCGCAGCGCCAAATCATGCATGTCATTGCCCATCACCTCCACCTTCATGATTTTCAGATCAGTTAAAAGCCCTTGATTAGATGGCCCTCCAACCTCCACGTCGCCCGCCCCGAACCTCGACCCAAGCCTTGAGGTTCGGGTCCGTCGTACCTACCTCCGGAGCACCCAAAGTCTCCACGCTTATGCTCGGCGCCCTAGCCTACCCTCGGGGCTGCCGAACCTCCAGACAATGCCACGTGCAGGCTCAGTGCCCAAGCCTATGCCCCAAACTTCCTACATGTGCGCGACACCTAGGGTGGGCTGGATTTGCGCCAAAGCAACACCCCCCATTTTCATCAAATCACCATCACCCCCCATGCTCCAGTAGGGCACGTGTCCCCTAGCAAATTTGCAGACCAGCCCCTGACTTCTCCAGAATAGCAGAAGTACCCCTACTGGTCCAGACCATGTGAGACACACATGCCTTCATGGGCAAAATGCACGAAAGCCCAAGCAGTTTTTCCTAATTACAGATAAATCCCTCCAGGGACCCCTTTGAGATAAAAACTCATCTTTTTTATTGCATTTTAATCCTTGAATCTTCAATCTAGCATAACTTTCTCATCTAGACTCTGATTTTTACGCACAATATGTCATTTTGAAGCTATTTCTGTGCTCTTTCATTTTATCTATCTTATAGATAGATCTAAAGCTATTTATTGATGATTATTATCTATTGAACATCTTAATATGTGTAGGCTTTATTTTTGATATATTTGTACTACTTTATTGAGAAAATTTGATCTAATCTGTAGGGACACATTTGAGGAGATTGAATCTGATTAGTTCTCTTGTGAATATTAATGAATATTAATTGAGGAATCAATCTTTGTAGGAGTTCATTCCAGGAATAAATTTTAGTGATTTCAGGTAGAAATATTTTAGTGATCTTTGAGCCTGTTAAATCAATAATGTCTGATTACATATCTTGTAGGATAGAATTAAATTGAATACATTCCTGAAAAATCATATATGGAGTTTAGTCTTTTGATATGTGAATCTCTTTTGAGGATTGATTGCCTATATCATTTGAGGATTAGTTATAATCATAGATCATGTTCTCTCACATTGCATCACATTTTCATCACATTTCTTTTCACTTATTTTCGATTTAATTTCTAACACAGATATTAACTTAGTATTAAGTTAATTATTTAAATTAATTTGAAACCACACAACTAAGAATTATCGTTTCTGTGTTCGACCTTGGTAGACTTACCAAGTAAAAATTTTCCATAATATTCAAAGATTGTGGTTTTTGTCGAATTATTTTCCACCTCCTATACTACGGTTTAACATTAATAAAAGATATGGAAAACAATTCATAAGACCATTCATCCAATATGAACAAGCATACATGCCACGACAAGAGCATCCCACCTTTGCAACTCTAGGTTTAGTTTATTTATTGTTTAATTAATTCTTTTTATAATAAGTACACATTCACCGTATTTAATTTTAATGAGAATATGATTCTATTAGGTATGAGCTATGCATGATATAACAGAGAAGGATACCAACAAGAGCAATAAACTTTTGATGCTTCACTTTGTAATATGTATTTTAATTAGTCATTCATTCAAAAATTTATTGTTTAGTTTATGAGATATTACATATAATGCAAATCTTTTAGGTATGGACTATGCATGAACATAGTGTATGTACATATGCCTACATACATAAATGTGTATATGTGTGTTTATGTGTGTATGTGTACATACATATCAAGTACACATGTGATGCATGCATAAATGCATGTATCAATTATGCATACATGCATGTATGCATGTATATATGTATGTATGTATGTGTATGTATGTGTGTGTGTCTCAGAGACATAAGCACACTCTTATATAATGGGCTTTGAAAGTAAAAATTCGATTCTTTAATCTTAATATTTTTTTATTTTAAGCATAAGCCATTAATGTAGGCTACAATTTAAAGATGAGTTTAGATAATTCAAAGTTCCATATAAATATTTATGGCATTTAAAAGATAAAATAATGTGAAATTAGGTTTCCGATTTCTTTCATGGATCTTCAAGAGTTTATTTTAATATTATCATATACTTTATTAGGAATACAATGGAAAATAGATTTCTCAAAAGTAATAAAAATAAAAACTAGAGATTTTTTGGAAGTTATAATTTGGTATATGTGGTTTATCAGTACTTCTATACAAGAATTGATCATTTTTAATATTTTCTTACATCTCCCTATTGATAAGTTTGTTGACTAGGTTAATCTAACTTGGTATTTGGCTTAAACCATAAATATGGCTTACAACTCTATTTATGATGGTCTCTCTTTGTTTATATACACGCATACATCTTTCTTTCTCTTAACTTGTTTTCTAGTGTGGGAACCTGTTATAAATATTACTTTCTCGTCTTCTAATATCATTAGTCCTCATCACCTTCTCAATAATGCTCACTTGGTGTAAAAATCCTCCAAATCTTCTCAAGCCATAGCTCCAATTGAAGGTCAATTACTAACATTTCATGCTAGATTGGCATTAATGCTGCTAATACTCTCATATGCTCTAAATATGATTTGGTTATACCCATAGCTCTAAAGATGCTTAAGATTTGTCTATTAAAGTCGGAATTACGTTGGGGGTATTTTCCAATATTATGCTACAACCATTAGCTCTGATTGCAATTACATAATGGACATGATTGACCTCCTCCTTCACACCCCCTTTTCGATTAGAAGAATGGTAAAGAATTATGCTGTTGAACTCTCTAAATTATTCATGGTAAATGTTTCTTATACGGGGAGAAATATGATTCCTTTGTCCCACACGCTTGTTGCATACTCGTTATTTAACTCTCTCAATGGTGAATGATACATGGAGAAAAATACGCCTCAACTATACATTTATTCCCAACGAGGGACCTTATTCTCAAAATGTAATAAAGAGGATTCTAAAACTGTCAACTTTAGGATTTAACGTCAGAATATAGGATCCACCAAAGCTTACATAGTCCTGTATTTGAGAGAGAAAAAATCAGGTCCACCACATTTGTAAAAGGGATTTTTACCCGGCAGACCCTGTAATCTTTGTCAATTACTTCTACAACCTTTGAAACATCAATATTCCTCCCTCGACCTCGTAAACTTGCTCCGTCTTACCTATAGACCCTGCCGTTAATTTGAGACTTTTGAGTTAAGTAGCTTGGGTTTAAGTTGAGTTAATCTAACTCTAGCAAATCCAATAGTAGGTTTTCTTCCACTCTCCCTCCTTTTTTCTTCTCTCCCCCTCCTTTCTCTTCCACTCTCTCTCCTTCCATCTTCATGAGCCCAACCGCAGGCACGTCATTGTCTGGCACACTCATCGCCACCAGGCATAGCAGTGCCACCACCTGCAGCTGCACGCTGTGCTCCCCGAAGTGCACTAGCTGCACAAGCGACATCACACCTCCTGCCGCGATCAACGCCTCGGAGTGCTGCTCGTGCAGGTGGTTCTCCTGCTTCATGAACTTGATCAGCGCCATTACGGCCTCCCGCATAAGCTCCACCTCCTTGTCCTCCCGTAGTCGCACCAGAGGCCCGATCACGCGCGTCTCCGTCGCACGGAACGCCATCGACAGACACCCTAGCGCGACAACACTGGGGATGAGGAGCTTCAGGTCCCTCTCCTCCTCCATGATCTGTATCAGCTGGTCCTCGATGGAGAAGAGGCGGCGGAGGATGTTGTTGTGGGAGCGGCAGCGGAGGATGACGAAGAGCGTGCGGTCGAGCGAAAGGGCCGCCTCGGTGGTGATGCGGTGGAGGGAGGGAGGGCACAAGGGTGGATGGGGCTAGGGCATGGGGCGTAGGGCAGGAGGCACAGGGGGCAGAGGGTGGGAGGGCAAGGGGCGGAGGGCAGGGAGGTCTAGAGGCGGAGGGCAGGGGGCGGAGGGCAGGGAGGACCAAGGGTGGAGAGCGGAGGGCGAGAGGGGCGGGGGGCGGAAGGCGGACGACGGGGAGGGCGAGGGCTGTGGGCAGGCGAGGGGGTGGGAAACAGGAGGAGGGAGAGGAGGAATGACATTGAATGTAAATTAGATAAACAAAATGGGTATAATGTAAAAGAACATAACGGAATTCGGTTAGTTTTAACGGGTAAATGGATGGGGGTTAACCACAAGGTCTGTAGGGTAAGGGTTAGCAAGTTTACGGGGTCGATGGAGGAATATCGATGTTTCAAAGGTCATAGAGGTAATTGACAAAGGTTATAGGGTCTGCCGGGTAAACCTCCCTTTCTAAAATAAGACCTTTAATTAGGAATTGGTGCATAACTGATGCCAATTTGTAATGGGATTTTTACCTAACAGACCCTATAAATTTTTTAAGGGATTTTATCACTTGTGCCCCTCCGAGATATCGTAATATCAGTTATGCCCCTATCTTTTTGGTAATATCAGTTGTGCCCCTCATTTCTTACTATTTTATCACTTGTGCGCCTCGGGTTAGTGACCGTCCATCCATAGTGCAAACGGACGTTAACTTTGAGGACATAAGCGGAATTAATTTTTTAAAAAAGGTTATGTGGTTATTTTATACCCTCTTCCTCATCCTCTTCTTCTTCCTCCTCTTCCCCATCCTCTTCCTCCGCCTCCAACCTCCTCCTCCTCCTCCCTCTCCACCCCCGCCCCTGCCCCGTGCCGCCCAGCTCCGCCCCGAGCTCCCCTCCCCTCCCCGACGTCGCCCCTCCTCCCCAGCCTCCAGGCCGCCCCGACCTCCCCCCATCCCTTGTGGCCCCTCCACCCTCGCCTCCCTTCCTCTGCTCCCGCCGCCCCCAGGTCTCCCCCTACCCCCCGCCTCCCCCTCCCCCTACGCCCGTCGCCCCTACCCCCGCTCCCCCGCGCACCCTTCCCCTTCTCCCGTCGTCCCCTACCCCCGTGCCCCCGAGCCTCCCCTCCTGCTCCCGCCGTCCCAGGTCACCCCCTACCCCCGCACCTCCCCCTACGCCCTTCGCCCCTACCCCTGCTCCTCTGCGCACCCTTCCCCTGCTCCCGTTGTCCCCTATCCCCGCGTCCCCCAGCCTCCCCTCCTTCTGCTCCCACCGTTCCAGGTCGCCCCCTACCCCCGCACCTCCCCCTCCCCCTACGCCCGTCGCCCCCTACCCCCGCTCCCCCGCGCTACCCCTGCCCCTGCTCCTGCCGTCCCCTATCCCCGTGCCCCCGAGCCTCCCCTCCTCCTGCTCCCGCCACCCCCAGGTCTCCCCCTCCCCCTACTCCCGTCGCCCTATGACGGCTGCCTTCTAATTCCCCCTTCCCTGACTGGGTATCTGCCGTGGATCGGAAACCGCTCCAATCCTCAGTTCCCAAAGTCGATCTCGTCGTCGCCAAAGACAGAATTACAACACTATTGGTGACGCGATCGCCGCCGCCGCGAAGGCTGGAATCTACAAAGAGAACGTCCGGGTGCACAAATCCATGAAGAAGCTCATGATCTTCGGCGACGGTATAGATCAGACCGTCGTCACCGGCAGCAAAAACGTGGCCCATGCCGCCAGCCCGCACCTTTTCCACAGCCTCGCACCTCCTCCCCAACCCTCCTCCTCATTTGATTTTATTCTGACTATAATACCCCTCTTAACCACACCATGGTTTGAGTAAACTATGGTTATTTCAATTTTTTGACGGTCAATCTGACGGAAGGGCACAACTTATGACGGAGAAAGAAGTGAGGGGCACAACTGATATTATCGAAAAGATAGGGGCATAACTGTTATTGCGATATCTCGGAGGGGCACAAGTGATAAATCCTATTTTTTAAATTACTTCTACAACCTTTCAACGTAATTACCTCATCGACTTTGTAAATTACCTCAAGAACCCCCACGAGCTTCAAAGAGATTAACCGTAGGGTTCATGGGGTAAGAGTTGACAAGTTTACGAAGTCGATGGGGGAATTACGTTTTTAAAAAGCCGTGTATAGAGGCTACTGGGTAAAAATCCTTTTGGTAATTTATCCTTATATTAACGCTATTAATTAATAATTGATGCTGGGTGGGTCCACTTGGCCCAAATCGAAAGGTGGAAAAAACTGTCCAATCCAGTGCTGATGTGATCTCACTTCTTAAATCAACGGTCAAAACCCTCTCTCCCTTCTTCCCCATGAGAAAATAATCAAGGACGGAACCCATCATCTGCGTTGCGAAGAAGATCTGGTTGAAAGATGAACAGTGTTTGATCTGACGAGCAGTGAAGTGAGATGTGGCATGGCCATCCCCCACACCCCACTTTTCATGATTCCACTGGAGGCAAACAGGACTTTCGTACTGTTCCCTGTGCTCGTGCTACCACCCTTCTCTGGCCTTCTTTGACGTGGTTCCATTTAATATCTCACGTAAAAGCAGAGGTCTATGCTTTGGACGTTTCAAGGATGGTGTCGGCACTTTAGCCTTTGTTCTCATTATATCTCTCCTTTTTCTTTTTGAGTAAATCTCCAGTAGAGATGCAACCCGATCAGAACTTATATTGGATCCACTAAATTCTAATGTGTCTGTTCTATTAATACGTGCCTGTTTTTTTTAGTCCATATGGATGTTTCAGGCAGATGTCAGTACGAATCGATGTTCTCACTTGGAACGGGTTGGACCGTTCGATTCTTTAATTTTACTGGTTCGGTTCAAAATACTTCCGAAAAATTTAAGAGATTTTTACTCAACAGACGGATGGTATAAACTTTGTCAATCAACTCTACGATCTTTTGCATAACGTAATTATCCTATCGATCCTATAAATTACCCCAAGAACCCTCGCGAGCTTCAAACAGAGTAACCATAAGGTTCATAGGGTAAGAGTTGGCAAGTTTACGGGGTCGAAGGGAGAATTATGTTGTTTCAAAGGTCGTGGAGATAATTGGCAAAGTTTATAGGGTCTGGCGGATAAAAATCCCAAAATTTAATGTTGTGTTGGTTGGATTTGAACCCATGACTTTTACTTGCACAGTTTTTTTTAAACAACTATAAAATTAATAACGATTATTTAAAAATGCATGAAGTTCTGGTGTTTAGAAAAATAGACATCAATCGGTGCTTCATGTTCTGAACTGGGGAAACAAGTTCCCCAAATCTCCACCCGAGGTGCTGATTTGAGATTGTACCCTTTATATCATTTGCATTTTTATTATATTTTTTAGTTTGAGAGAAAATTACTTTTACTTTTCTTATATTTATTCTACTATTTATCATCTTTTTTCACTTATTTATTTTTTTGAGTTTATAACAGCTCATTTATTTCTTTGCCATATATATTATTCATGTATATAATATTTTAATATTTATATGTGATATAATTTATAATTTAAATAATATTATATTCAATTAAATGTTCATATTAGAATGATAATAATACTTTTTTATATTCCTAAAAAGTTTCATATTTATTTAATTATTTTACTTATATTGAAATTTGATAAAATAAATTATATGTATATTATATAATAAAATATATAATTTCATACTATATAACTATATAATGTAATACTATATATTTCATATTATTTTATTTAATATATATATGAGCGTGTTTGTGTTTGTATTTTTTGATATGCGAGGTAGCAAGGGAATTAAACTACATAAATCAAAGATTCCATTTAACCTGCACATTCATATTTAAAAATCGCTAGATATTACAGTTAAATTCATCAAAAAAAGATGTTACATATATAATCACATCAACAAGAAAATTAATTTCTAGACTGCCCATTGCATTATATAAGCTCTTAGGTCTCTTACTTGGCCTCCTCTTGGACCTCCTCACGTCGTTTTTTTATCTCTTCACATGTAGATACTTTTTATTCTGATAGTGAAGAGGTTGTCTTTTACAGGATGGTCCGATGATATGCTAGAAGTCTTTTTAGACCTAGCTTAATGTGGTAGTCAACACTTAGGGCAGTTGGATTTGACATTAAGTTCTTAGCTTCTGTATGTGAGTCGTTAACATGAGCTTTTTCTGAAGTGTCGGTGTAAGTAGCTAACGGTGTTGCCAGTATGGTTTTATGATTTTCAAGATCTATATGCTTTATCCATATTAGCTTAGGAAGTCCTTGGAGTAGGTCATGAAAGAAGACGGTTAGGCCTTGCGCATCACATAAGCGTGAAGATCAGATCATATCTAATCTAAATAGACTCATCTTGTAAGTCGAGATAGCACTGAGAATTTAAAATTTTTCAATGGAACCAGATAAATCGGGTACCATTTGCAACTCGTTCCATCATGATCACACAAGTAAGGAACATACCTTTGAAACGTGTATGTGATCCTCAAGTCTAAAATAGAAGAGACCTCATCTCTCAAGTTCGATCCTATGGGGATAACACTTGCAGGAAAGGAGATGAGTCACATGCTTTTGACAATCCAACGAGATGATTTGAAGAGAGAGAGAGAGAGAAATCATGATTACATTAAACAAAATCCTCATCTTTCTTCAAGAATACAAGGTGCCGAAGAAGAAGACCATCCACACGAGATCGATCGAATCGATTTGACAACATGAAGATAGGGCACCGATAAAGGGGAGGCCTGGTGTAGGCTTGGATGATCCTGGAAGCCATGGAGTAAGGGACAACCACATGGAGAAAGGAAAGAGAGGGTAGAGTGTAGCGAGCGAGCGAGCGAGAGAGAGAGAGAGAGAGATAGAGTTGATGATTCCAACTGTTGGAATTGAATTAAGGAAGACATACTCTGCCTCTTCTTATATTCTTTTTCAGACCGTTAGGATTGCACTTCTATTTTTAATCAATGGTCAAGATTGAATAGGATTCTCAACCACTTTTAGGATAAAAATTGATAACAAATTATCAATTTTATCATCCAATTTAGTCCTTAAATAAAACAGCCAACAAATAAAATATAAAAAGAAAAGAGAAAGATGGATAATGCAATATGGGTTGGACATCCATCATCATAACCCTCATCATGGCTATCTACTCCCATTGGGATTATCTTCCTTTCCTTTTTCTTTTATTTTGGATTTAATCTTTATTACAACCAAATATTTATTCACTGATTTATTTTGAAATTCACTTATGACCGAATAATTCCAAATTATTTGTGAGAATTGTAAATAGACCATCAAAAAATATGAATCATATCACATGCACAAAACAAAATGTAAACCATATTTACATTTATTGTATAATATGAGTATAATTCATATCACTATTACAATTATGAATCCTATTCATAATCAAGTCTCAATAGGATATCATGGATCTTATCCGCACTATATATGATTCTTGTGGATAGAAGCACTATCCACATTATTCTTATCCAGGATAATTAAATCAAATTTAATTATATTAAATATCTCTCTACACATGTCCGAAATAATGTGAATCTTACGAGATTATTCTTGGATAACTTTGAATAATATTATCCATGATAAGCTATCCAGGACAATTAAATCTTATTTAATCATCCTAAAATTTCTCCTCTTTTTCCAATATACAAATCTTGTCTCTGATGGGACAATCATTGAATTCTTTCAAGAATAGTGTGCTTTATCCACGGATACTTGGAAATGAGGTCAGTACGACTGTATATACCGTGCATTGTGACATGGATAATGCGATCTAATCTTATATCCAGATATAGAAGACATCTCTAAGATGTCTGATCATATCAAACAACACATCCATTCTTGTCATTGTACCTGAATCTAATGTAGATCAATGTCCAACATTTGGATTAAGATTGGATAACTAGCCTATTGAGCAGAGTCAATAAAATCCAAACCTATTTCATCACTCCCTCAAAATGGAAGCGTCATGATATACAATAGCTTAAGATCACATCAGCCTCGAGTATTTTTAATACTCGTACATCCTGCATACTAGAAGACTGCGAGTAAACCCGAAGTTCGGATCTTATTTGAACTGTTTCCTTTAAGATTTTCATTAAGTTTCTCAATCTCTCATTAGGGAATTAGTATCTATCATATGACTTCAAAAAGCATATATCATAAAATCAAATACTGTCCTCCTTCCAAAATAAGATGACCATTGATGGAATTTGGTTTGTCCTAATATCTCATGAGTGTGCTTATGTCTATCAGTTCAGTAGTGAACATGCATGTTCTTTTTGAGAGATTGTATTACTCATATGCCCTAATATGCACACACATCGATGTAAACCTTGACTAGATCATCAACCTAATGATATATGAAATGTACATACTTAAACATATAGTTGTTAAACATAAGTGCCATGGCAAGCCATTATACGATAATAGTTATTGTCAATCACTCCTTTAATATAAATAATGAATAATTAATTTACTCAATATGTCCCTTTATACAATTAATGTTATGTATTATGACCACCTTGATATTATGCAATTGTTGATCCAAATGTTGGATCATAGAGGCTAGTGCAGGGTCAAATTTCTAAAGGGTTAGATTGAGGACTCAACCATACGATCAAGTGATTATCAGGAAAGGATCTCCAACATGAGAAAGATATGGAAACCTTACTCTAAAGGCTGGCAACCACCCATATGCAGGCCTTCTACATAGGAATAGAGATTCAAAGGTATCGGATGAGTTAGTTCAAAGAGTTAACTTAGTGAGAATGAGATAACTAAGTCCTATATCATACGTTGTCACTATACAGGAACACATACTCTAACCAGAGACAAATGTATTACTGTATATCTTAGTATATGTATTTAGCATACCGTTAGGTTGATGATCTAATCTAGGTCTACACATCGGTGCACTGATGTGCATAAAAGGGTATATGAGTAATATGATCTCTCAAAGGGATCATAAAGGTTCACTATTGAACTGAAAGATGTGATCTCACTCATGACATATCGGGATAAATAAAATTTCCAACATTGTTCATCTTTTTTTTTATAAATTGGACATGATTTGAATGTATGATATATGCTTTTAGAAATCATATGATCGATACCAACTCCGAATGCTCTAATGATAAACTTACTGATAAAAGCATGAATGAGATAGCCCAAAATGGGATCAAAACTTTGTGTTTTAATTAGTAGACTTCCAATTTGCAAGATGTAGATGTATTAGGAATATTTGAGCGTGATGTGATCTTAAACGATTGGATAACATGACGCTTCCATTTCGAGTGAGTGCTGAAACATGTTTGGTTTTTAATGATTCTACTCAGTGAACTACTTATACAGTCTTAGTCCAGATGTTGGATATTGATCTTAATTGGATTCAGAGATAATAAAAAATTTGGGTAATTTGTCTTGCATTATCAAACATCTCTTAGAGGTCAGGATCTGGATATGAGATAAAGTCTCATTATCCAAGTCACTATACATGGATATACAGTTGTTTTGACCCTATCTCCAAGTATCTGTGGAAAAGGCAAACTATCCTCAAATGAGTTTGAGGAATGTTGAGATAAATATGAGAATTTCATGTGTTCAATGATATCTGAATCACTGAGTGAAGAGGAGAATTAAGATAATTAAAATGGATTTAACTATCTTGGATAACATTAACCTGGATAGTGTTATCCACAATTATCCAAGAACAATGCGTATAAGATTCATATTATTTTTTGGAAATGTACTGAGATGTTTTTGAGATAATTAAATTAGATTTAATTATCTTGGATAAGATTAATGTAGATAGTTCTATCCACAATAATTTTGGATAATATGGATACCATCCAAAATATCTAATTTAGACTTAATTGTGAATAAGATTCACATATTTAATATTAACATTATTTGTATTCACATTACATACTAAACGTAAACTGGATTTACATTTAATTTGTACCTATGAATATGATTAATAAGTTTGAATGACTTATTTGTAATTGTCATAAATAAGTTAGAATTATTTAGTGATAAATAATTTTAAAAAGTATTCAACAAATGAGAGATATTAGTTGTTGCAATAATGTAACTAATGAAAAGAAGTAAAAATGGAAAAGATAAATACAATAATTAGGAGGGATGTCTATGGTGTGACCCACCATGGTGGAGTCCACACCTTATCTATGTATTTATCTTCTCTTATTTTTTCTTTTTATTCTATTTATTACAAGTTTGTTAGACAATTCAATTTCCAAAATTATGTAACAAGAAAGAGAAGTTTGTTATTGAGATAATGAGAAAATAAAAAGGATAAATACAGATAAAAAGAGAATGTCCATGCATGGGACGTCCCCCTCTTGTATTGTGTTATCTCTTTTATTTTCTTCCGCTTTTATCCTCTTTCTATTAATAATTTTAGGATATGATTAATTGATAAAATAAATTGATATTTTTTATTAACTTTTATCCTCGTTATTGAGGATCAATTAATCTTGTCCATTTATTAATCAATTAAGAGTGTAATCACACCTGTCCGAAAAAGTATATAAGGAGAGGTGGACCTTGCCTTCTGATGGATATACGATTCATCACTTTAAAAATGAAAGTAGAGCTCTATTCCCAAGTGATTAATTGCATTTAACCATTAATATTGCATATTGATCTTCCATGCATATGTGTATAAAATCCGTATTTTATCATTCATAATCCCATTAATAAGAAGCCAGAAATCGTGTGTAAATAATCAATTGTATATTAACATAACTTCCCCTATTTTTCTTATTTTATACCGACTCAAAATCAGATAAAATCAACTTCATTGTGTACATATTAATAACATCAATATGTCAAAAATACGAGAAAAATATTAACTTGTATACTTGTCAAACAAAACCAAACCCTAGTTTTGAGACAAAAAGATGCAAAGTCAAATATTTCTCACGTACAGTCTCCTATGAATATCTAATCACTTATCAACTAATGTACATTAAATTATCTACAAATCAAGATCAAATTTAAAAGAATCAGAATTCATATGTGAAACTTGGGTTTTGGGTCCACATTGTTTATTGTATATTGACTAAATTACATCATTATTTTATGTACAATTTTGAATCTTCTTAATTTATTAATTTTTCATTTATTTTCTTTGATTTTTGTTTTAATAAAGTGTGTAAAAATTCAAACATAAAATAAAATAAATTAAAAATCAAAGAAAATAAATCATTGTGAGTCGGGATATATGGTTTGTACATAAGTCCAATTTCCTTATTTCTTTATTATCTTAATTCCTAAAAATACAAAAAATAGATTAATTTGTAAATATTTATTTTCTATTTTATTTGAATTTAGTTGGAATTTTACTTTTTTTAAAAATATAGTATTTTATATACATAGAGTACCACCAGAATTAAACTTTATACAGATGATATCTTTTGATTTTGATTTCTTTACGAAAGTTGATCTCATCAAGATGAAAAACTTTCATGCAGAATACCTTTTAATTTGAGTCCATTAACTATTTTATTTTAAATTTTCTTTTATTTTACTGTTTGAATATAAAATAAAATTATAAAGATAAAAAATAAAATAAGGGAAATGATCTAAGGTCGTTGGATGAAGCACCCTTCATCCAATAGTCGAAAAGAAGTGTTGTAAGAGGACTTAAGTGGGGATTACATATGGCAGCTCCTGGAGCCACCATGCTTCCCCACTTAAGTCCCCTTATCAGATCCTGACCAGATCATACGGTGGAGGATAAGGCTGGAAGAACAACGCCCAACCGAACTTCGACCGAGCATGGGAGATGACCCATGCTACTGATGAGGCTCCCGAAAAGTCCAGTGCAATCACGAAATGACTCTGTGTCAAGAGGGAGGTTCTGATGGAGAATTGGGTGGTCAGATGTGCTGGTCGGAGGACCTCCACTACTCCGCCGGGGAAATGAGCATCTCAGAAGGGTCCTTTTGCGCACGCGGGTACCTACGAAAGGAAGAGGGGATTCAAGGCTATGCTCCGATCTGGTTATTGCTGGAAAGGATAAGGAAAGCAGCGGTGAGGCGGGTGGTTGATCTCCGGCATAAAGGGAGGATGGAGATCGAGATCCATCGCGCTCAGGTGAGCCCAATTCGATATGGATAGGTAGCGGGGGAAGGTGAGGCATTCGTCGAGGGATCGATCGGTACGGATGTGAGGGGGGGATGAGGCTCCGACCATGTCGACGGAGCCGATGAACGTAGGCGGAGCGGGATGGAATAGATTGAATCAAACCAGGAAATGGGAGTGAAATGGGCAGTACCTGAGGGTTTGGATGAACTCAGGAACTTCCAGCGAAAATGGGATTCATAGTCGTGGCCTTGACCTTGCTGCGGAAGGTGGGGAGGCTAAATGCAGCGGAACTTTCCGGCTACGTAGCTGAGATGTTGCTTCAAGCCACCAAAACCCGATCCAAAGTCACCCTCCGGTTGCTGTCACTCCACTGAAGGCACCTAGGGATGAGAGAATGGGCGAGGCATGAGCTGCGACGGTGGGGAAGCGAAGGTGAGCTTATATAGCTGACTCCAGGTGCCTCCAAAGATCGAGCAGTAGCATGCAACCCTAGGAAGATCCATGCCTTCCTAGGGATCCGTGAGGATTACAGATCCTAGGAGAAACAATGGGCGAGAAATTGGGGCGAGAGGCAGCTGGAATTGGGTTTGAAAAAGGTGAGAAGGAAGTCCAACGAAGCGAGTCGGGTCGGGTCTGCCCAGGGAGGCAACATTGACCTGGGTCAACATGCTTGACGTGGCCAATTAGAAGGGGTGTAGAATAAGGACAAGCTATGCTACAGGACAAAATATAAGAGAAAAACAAAGATAATTACATTAAAAATAATAAATGAATTTAAATGAAAAATAAATAAAATGAAAAATGTTTATTATTTTTCAAGGAATTTTTCTGTGTTTTTATTATTTTTATAAAAAATAAAATAGTGTATATACATTATATATAGGTATAATATACCTATGTATTTTGTACAAGTATTTTTATTTTATTATTTTTACACAAATATCCTTAATTTTATATTTTATTTATTTTTAATATAATTTTAGGAGTTAAAAATAATTTTTATTTTATTTTTATGATTTATTTACAGGTATAGAATAAATAGGGGAGGTAACATATATACATGTATTTGTACTAATAAGAAGGATTTTATTTTATTTTTATTTCATTTTTCTGATTTTTATTTTATTTTTGTTTTATTTCTGGGAATATATATAGGGAGTAAAAAGAATATTTTATTTTTATTTTTACAATAAAAATTATTTATATACATAGGTAATATGTACAACATAGAGTAGACCCTATCTCTCTCTACTTATTTTATTTGGCGATCATGTCAAGGTTTGACCTTCTCTTGGGGTTCGGGTCACTCTGTATTTATTCTAAATACCTCCTTCCTTTTTCTTTTCCTTTATTCTTTTATTTTTGCACAAATTCATGTTAATTATGCAATATTAATAGATGCATGCTTATTGCTATGTTATTGTATTTACACCTATTTACATGATGTTTTGCCAAGATAAATAGCTAAAATAAAAGAATAAAGAGTGAAAATCAGGGATTCATCAATGTGCTGCAAACTGAGAGGGATTAAACTACAAATATATAAAAACACATGGTCTAAGTCTCAACTACAACATTTATTTAATGGACTAAAATGAAATAACAAAATAAGCAGGATAAAGAGTGAAATATACCCTAAGGCACATGCTCCATGCGTGAGACTCTTGGAAGCTTTGATTGTCCCATGGAAAAGATCTGACGGCTCTGGTGACTCAGGGGACGTACGTCTGTGATTCGTTGCTACAGTACAGATCTGACAGCTGAGGATATGGTTGGGAACGTGCGGACAGATGCGTAAGATCCAACGACCCTAAAGCTGCTACGGTCGGCGGCTCAGATACGATCTGGCAAAAGGGAGCCTATCCAACGGCGGGAGGAGGTATGCAAGAACACTTCCTGGGCAAACTTCAACAAGCTAAGGAAGAGATCAGTTGGCCCGATGAAGCATCTGAAGGCTCCGGTAGTGTCGTGAGAGGTTCCCACGTCCGGTGGAGGGATCCGATGAGGTCGACGATGGTCATATGGGTGTGGAGGGGCGACGTGACCTGGAACTGCTCCGCCTGAGCAACTGGTGGGAAACATAGGTGCCTCCGCGTGACCCATCATCTGCGAGGGATATGCTACTCAGAAGAGAAGCTCTGGCGATGATTATTGAGCGTAAAATAAGTAAAGCGAGGGTGAACAAAGCGTTGGGATTCCGGCGAAGATGGAAGAAGGAAACCAGAGCCTAATCTCAACGGGATGGATGAGCACTAGGATGATCAGACTGCGTGGGAAGATGGGAATGAGTCGAAGAGTCGATCAGTGCAGATACGTGTGGATTTCAGCGCTCCAGCCAGTTGGTCAGAGCTAAGGTGCGTGAGACAGAGCAAAATGACAAGATGTAATCAAATGGATAGATGCAAGCGATAGACACGATACCTGAAGGTTCAGAGGGACTCCTAAGCTTCATGCGAAGAAGAACGTCGGGGTGATGGCCTCGACCACACTACAACGGGCGGGGAGGCAACTCGCGACGGAGATGTCCGGCCACGATGAGCTACAAGCCTTCAAGCGACGCCTAAGGATCTTGAGAGGCTCCTACAATGGTTGTCTCTTCAACGAAGGTGGCTAGGAGTGAATGGGGGTGCGGGGGACGAGCTACCTAGCTGGCAAAGCGGAAGAGAAGATTTATAGGGGTGGCCAGGGATCTAGAAAGATCTGCAGGTGGTGCAAAACCCTAAGGAGACGAGAGTGAGCCAAGGGATCCACGAGAATTTTGGTTATACGAGGAATATCGGGACCGGATCTCGTGGCAAGAGGAGCTAGGAATCGGGCGAGAAACATCGGAGAAGGAGCTCCGGCGTGAAGGCTTCGACCCGACCCGGGCAGGAATGTGACGTTGATCGAGGTCAACGTTCCTAGCTGGACCAATCAGAAAATCAGAATAATAAAAAATAGTAAATGATTTTAAAATAAAAAGTGTATGAAATAAAAATTGTTTATTATTTTTCAAAGTATTTTTCTATGATTTTTAATTATTTTTATGAGAAATAAAATTGCCTATATACAATATATAGTATTATATATAAGTATATTATACCTATGTATCATATACAAGTATTTTTTATTTTCTAATTTTTACATAAATACCCTTATTTTATATTTTATTTATTTTTATCATAATTATAGGAGTATAAAATAATTTTTATTTTATTTTATTTTTACAACTTATTTAAAGGTACATAATTATTAGTGGATGTAGTATATACATATGTATTTTATACCGGGAATGGAGGATTTTCTTTTTCTTTTTATTTTATTTTTCTAACTTTTATTTTATATTTTATATTATTTTTATAAATACATATAAGGATGTAGAAAGAATAATTTGATTTTATTTTTCAAAAATAAATATATAAATAATAATTGTAAGTATAAGAAAAATGTACAACCCATAGTGAGCCCCATCTCTCTCTACTTATTTTATTTTGTGATCATGTCAAGGCTTGACCTTATCTTGGTATTTGGGTCGCTCTGTATTTATTCCAAATACATCATTCTTTTTTTTCCTTTATTATTTTATTTAGCCAAAAACATGCTTAATTATGCAATATTAACAAGAGCATGCAGATTGCTAAGTTATAATATTTACATGTATCTACAAGATGTTTTGCCAAGAAAATTAGATAAAATAAAAGAATAAAGAGTCAGAATCATAGATTCATCAAAGCACACGAAGTAAGATAGAAGTATAGCATAAACATAATAATTGAAAACGTAGTAAACCTTTTCCATTAACATTCATCACGTAACAATGACCACAAACTGCCACATACATGTATTACCGTAATATCCATACACATATGATATACATCTCTCGAAAAAAGTACAAGTAAACATAGTAGCAAAAACTACAAAAGTGTGTAATACCCGAAAGTAACAATAATAGTAGCAAAAGAACTGAACCAACCAGACCACTCACCGTCGCAGCTGCTTATGAGGACCAACCAGATTCGAAAAAGTAGTACCTGAAAAAACACACCCAATCTAAAGATAAAAAGGTCGTTGCATCGGCCATGTGGGTTTTAGCAGAAAATTTATTTATGTTATTTATACTCCTAAACTCAAGTGTATAGTGTTATGTACGGGAGTGTCGAACTCAGGGAGGTAAACAATGGGAAACTTAGGTTAAACTATAGAAAACTAAGGTTTTATGGATTTCCTATTTTTTTATTTATTTTTAGGAATTTTTTAGATTTTTATTTTGTTTTTGTGAACTTTATATTACTTTTGTGATTTTAAATATTTTGTATTTTTTAGAAAATATTTGTATTTTTATTTGATTTTTATATTGTTGTTTTTATTAGTTTTTAGAGTGTTTTTAGATTTTTTATGGATTTCGGTATTATTTTTAAGGAGAGAAACAAAGTTTTTATTTAAAAACTATAAAGTAGTTTTTATTTTTTTTAAAGTAGCATTAGCAAAATCTTTTTATTTTATTTTTATTGAAAATAGATGAAAATATCTTAAAAATTCTATGTTGTGCGTATTTTTATGATTTTTTTCAATTAGTTGTGATTTTTCAAAGTTTTATGTCTTGTGTTTTTTATTAGATTTTAATATGCATTTTTTATTTTGTTTTTGGTTTTCTGTGTAAAATATAGCAAAATATATTATGGGTAATTTTTTATTAAATTTTTAAACGTGTTTTATATTTTTTGTGATTTTTTAAAGTTTGTTATATTTTTTGTATTTTAATACATATAGTAAACTATATACTATACATGGGCATATTTGTAATTTACTAGAAATAATAGGTGCTTGCATGTAAAATAGGAGAAGTTGGGGGTTAATTACACAATAAGTCCACCACGCACGCGAGTAAAATGCAGGAGTTTGAGGGGTCCTGTCGCAAATTGCTTAAGATCTATGTGCTCTATCACGTGAACATCTTGCTGCTTAGACCTATTTGTTATAATCGAAACATCCGAGGGAAAATATGCAAATTCACCAAAAATTTCGTAGATACACGCGCAGGTCGTGCGCACCACATAAGGCATAAGCGGTGGGGTGGTGGATGGTCCAGATCTGTTTCTTGGAGCGGATTGTACGGGTCTGAAGACACTAGATCCAAAGGCTGAGGTCTTTTCTATTTAGAGGATCAGACGACTGATGTGTGTTCTGGAAAAGGGAGTGTTCTTCCCTAAATCTCGAAAGTATGTTCTAGGCGGTGGTGGTTCTCTCGATCGATGAAATGTATCATGCACTCCAGTTATATATTCCTCTGAGTCCCAGGTGGTTAGAGCTTTAGGAGACAGGTCGATGGTGTTCTCTAGAGCGATGAAAGACGGCGATGGCTCCTGGAGGCGTTGGCTTACGATTCTCGAAGCAGTACAACGGTGTTGTTGGAGCTCTGATCGGAGGTGAACTCCGATTACCACTACGAACGATGTGGTGGCTCGCGACAAATGTCTCCGATGAATATGACCTCTACGGTGATGTGGTTGCTAATCGAGGCGGTAGATATTCGAGTCATGGTGATCTAGTGTTCAGCATTTGCCCACACACCAGATACAACACCTGCAAGTAGAAACGTGGCTCGAGGGTTTCGATCCTCGATCAGACGTTAGAGGAAACATATATGGATGTGGGAGCATCCGGAAAATAAAGGAAGTTACTCCAAACTCCAGAAACTGTACGTGGCTGGAGATGTTAAGGGATGGATGAAACATGAATAAGCAGAAACCAATCGGATGAGATGAAAACAACGATATATCGAGTCAAATCATACAATTGAATCAGAATGGAGTGGAAGAGAGGGACTGCTCTTCCTCAGGTACAATAATAATTGGTCTGCTGAAAATAAATCTAATCTATAGGTTATAACTACTCTCTCCTCTCTCCTACTCCTCCTCAAGTACGGTCTCCTCCAACAGAATGCCGAAGCATCCTTAGGTGGTTCCTCATACAAAAAGAGAAACAGATATGCGTCAGAAAGCAGTTATATCAAATAGAAGCGAGGAAATAATAAAAGAGAAATAGAAGAAAAATGACTACTAAGTCGTGCTCCCCGGCAACGGTGCCATTTTGATGACCAGCCAGGCAACTCGGGTTAAGTATTATCAAGGGTCGTTGCGACCCGAATCACCAAACGCAATCAGCAAGAAAAAAAACCACTCAAAGAAATATCAATCAAGCATAAAATGTGTAAGCGGTTCGCTATTTCTTTTACCTGGTATATCAACTCAGGTCGAACACACGGAGCACGAGAATCCTATGAAGTAGTCAAATCTCAGCAATAAAATATAACAATTTTTAGTGGTTTTTAATTTTGCATTTTTTAATTTTTCAATAAGAAACTAAATAAACAACAATACAACAAGGCAACACAACATTCTTTTTATATTTTTCTTTAAAGTCGAAAATACTCAGAAAACTAGGATAAAAATATTTTTGGATTATTAAAGTTTTCAAATGTTTTTGGTAATTTTTTGGGATTTTTTTGATATTTTTATAATTTTCTAAAAATCAAATAAAGCTCGAAAATGAAAGCAATGCACAACCTGGACCAAATTGCAAATTAGAAGTATCTAAAATGCCTCAAGGTCCTGGTTAGTAATTTTATTAGAAAGTAGATGTAAAATGCTACAAAAATTGGAAACACAATGAATTTTTATGATTTTTTTATAGGTTTTGAGGTGTTTTGTGATTTTTAGAGTTTTTAGGGTGAATTTTCGAAAAAATTGATACTGTTGATAAAACACACAAAAAGACACCCACGAGATTTTTTTTGGAATTTTTAAAACATTTGTTCAAATTTTTATAAATTTTCTAAGGTAAACATGACTATTTTTAGGGTTCTTTTATTTTTCAAAAATATTAAATGCAATTGAATTAATCCAAGAAAATTATACTAAATAATACACGCCAACATGAGTTTGGGGTAATTTTTAGGTAATGTTTTGAATTAATTAACTATCTATTAGGTCCAAAATACATTGAGTAAATAAGCACAGTTTATAGGGACCTAAGTGCAAATAACTTAAGTTCATAGACCAAACGATAAGATTGTAGAAAATCTCAGGGGTCCATACTACGAAAATCCTAGAAACACATGCGTCATACGTGGCCCAAATTCACAGGGGTAAAAATGCAAATATTGAAACCTTTCATTCATCCTGTAACATCATAAAAGTTCAGGAAATAATATGCAAATGGCCTAGAAATCACATGATCATACACGTGCTACAAACTGAGGGAGTAAAAGGCAAATATATAAAAAAACATGGTCTAAACTGTAAAATGTCTCAACTAAAACATTTATTTAATGGACTGATATCGAAATAAACAGGATAAAGAGTGAAATATACCCTGAGGCACGTGCTCCACGCGTGAGGCTCTTAGCGGCTCTGATTGTCCCACGGAAAAGATCTGACGGCTCTGGTGACTCAGGGGACGTGCGTTTATGATTCCCTGCTACAGTATGGATCTGATGGCTGAGGATATGGTCGGAAAAGTGCAGGCAGATGCATCAGGAGGCGTCAGATCCATCAACCCTAAAGCTACTATGGTCGGTGGCTCAGATACGATCTGGCAGAAGGGTGCCTATCGAATGGCGGGGAGGAGGTCTGCAAGAACACCTCCTGGGAGAACTTCAACCGACCAAGGGAAGAGATCCGTTGGCCCAATGAAGCATTCGAAGGCCCCGGCAGTGTCGTGAGAGGTTCCCACGTCCGGTGGAGGGATCCGATGAGGTTGACGGTGGTCATATGGGCGTGGAGGTGCAGCATGACCTAGAGGTGCTCCGCCTGAGCAGCTGGTGGGCCAAATGGGTGCCTCTGCGCGACCCAACACCTGTAAGGGATACGGTGCTCGAAGGCGAAGCTCCGACAATGATTATTGAGCGTAAAACAAGGGAAGCGAGGGTGAACGGAGCGTTGGGATTCCGACAAAGGTGGAAGAACGAATCCCGATCCTAATCTCAACCGGATGGATGAGCATTAGGATGATCAGACTATGTGGGAAGATGGGTATGAGTCGAAGGGTCGATCTGTGCGGATAGGTGTGGATATCGGTGCTCCAGCCGGTTGGTCGGAGCTAAGGTGCGTGCAGTGGAGCAAATAACAAGATGGAATCAAATGGATAGATGCAAGGGATAAACGCGATACCTGAAGGTTTAGAGGGATTCCTAAGCTTCATGCAAAGGAGAACGTCTGGGCGATGGCCTCGACCATGCTGCCATGGGCATGGAGGCTACTCGTGGCAGAGATGTCCGACTACGATGAGCTACAAGCCTCCAAGCGACACCCAAGGATCCTGAGATGCTCCTTCGATGGTTGTCACTTCAACAAAGGTGGCTCGGAGTGAATGGGGGCGTGAGGGATGAGATACCTAGTTGGTGGAGTGGAAGAGAAGATTTATAGGGGTGGTCAGAGGTCTAGAAAGATCTGCAGGTAGTGCGAAACCCTAAGGAGATCTGAATGATCCAAGGGATCTGCGAGAATCTCGGTTATACAAGGAATCTCGGGTCCGGATCTCAAGGCAAGAGGAGCTAGGAAGCAGGTGAGAAAAATCTGAGAAGGAGCTCCGGCGAGAAGGCTTCGACCCGACCCGGGCTGGAAGGGGACGTTGACCGAGGTCAACGTTCCTAGCTGGACCAATTAGAACATCAGAATATACAAAATAAATAAAAATTTAATAAAAAATAGCAAATGAGTTTAAAATAAACGGTATATAAATAAAAATTGTTTATTATTTTTCAAAGTATTTTCCTATTATTTTTAATTATTTTTATGAAAATAAAATAGGCTATATACAATATATAGTATTATATCAGGTATATTATACATATGTATTATATACAAGTATTTTTTATTTTATTATTTTTACACAAATACCCTTATTTTTTATTTTATTTATTTTCAACATAATTATAGGAGGATAAAATAATTTTTATTTTATTTTACAACTTATTTAAAGGTACATAATTATTAGTGGATGTAGTATATACATATGTATTTTATACCAGGAATGGATGATTTTCTTTTTCTTTTTCTTTTATTTTTCTGACTTCTATTTTATATTTTATATTATTTTTATAAATGTATACAAGGGTGTAGAAAGAATAATTTGATTTTATTTGTCAAAAATAAATATATAAATAATAAGTATAATTATAAGAAAAATGTACAAACCATAGTGAGCCCCATCTCTCTCTACTTATTTTATTTTGCGATCAGGTCAAGGCTTGACCTTATCTTGGGATTTGGATCACTCTATACTTACTCTAAATACATCATTCTTTTCTTTTCCCTTTATTCTTTTATTTAGCCAAAAACATGCTTAATTATGCAATATTAACAAGAGCATGCAGATTGCTAAGTTATAATATTTACAGGTATCTACAAGATGTTTTTTCAAGAAAAATACCTAAAATAAAAGAATAAAGAGTCAAAATCATAGATTCATCAAAGCACATGAAGTAAGATAGAAGTATAGCATAAACACAACAATTGAAAACGTAGTAAACTTTTTCCATTAACAATCATCACGTAACAATGTCCGCAAACTGTCACATACATGTATTACTGTAATATCCATACACATATTATATACATCTCTCAAAAAAGTACAAGTAAAGATAGTACCAAAAACTACAAAAGTGTGCAGATTCCTGAAAGTAACAATAATAGTAGCAAACGAACTGAACCAACCAGACTACTCACCGTCACGGCTGGTTATGAGGACCAACCAGATTCACAAAAGTAGGTACGTGAAAAAAACACACCCAATCTAAAGATCAAAAGATTGTTGTATCGACCATGTGGGTTTTAGCAGAAAATTTTTTTATTTTATTTAGACTCCTAAACTCAAGTTTATAGCATTATATATGGGAATGTCGAACTCAGGGAGGCAAACTGTTGGAAACTATGGTTAAACTATAGAAAACTATGGTCTTATGGGTTTCCTATTTTGTTTTATTTTTCGATTATTTTAGATTTTTATTTAATTTTTGTGAACTTTATATTACTTTTGTGATTTTAAATATTTTGTAATTTTTTATTTTAGAAAATATTTTTTATTTGATTTTTATTTTGTTGTTTTTATGTTTTTATTAATTTTTAAAGGGGTTTTAGAATTTTTATGGATTTTGTATAATTTTTAACGTAAGAAACAAAGTTTTTATTGAATACTGAGAACTATTTTTTATTTTTAAAATAATAGGCAGTAGCAAAATCATTTTATTTTATTTTTATTGCAATATATGAAAATATCTTTAAAATGATATGTTTTGCATATTTTTATGATTTTTTTCAATTAGTTATAATTTTTCAAAGTTTTATATGTTTTTTCTATTGGATTCTAATATGCAATTTTTATTTTGTTTTTGGTTTTCTGTGTAAAATTTAGGAAAAATATACTATAGGTAACTTTTATTAAATTTTTAAAAGTGTTTTAATTTTTTTTATGATTTTTAACATTTGTTTATATTTTTTTGTATTTTAATACATATAGTAAAGTATATAGTGTACATGGGCATATATGTAATTTACTAAAAATAATAGGTGCTTTAGTGTAAAATACGAGAAGTTGGGGGGTTAATTACGTAATAAGTCCACCATGCACATGAGTAAAATGCAGGAGATTGAGGGGTGCTACCGCAAATTACCCAAGATCCACATGGTCTTTCACATGAACGTCCTGCTGCTTGGACCTATTTGTTATAACCGAAACATCTGAGGGTAAATATGCAAATTCGCCAAAAATATCGTCGATGCACATGCAGGTCGCGTGCGCCGCTTAAGGCATAAGCAGTGGGGTGGTGGACGATCCAGATCTGTTTCCTCAGATCGGATCGTATGGGTCTAGAGACACTAGATTCGAATGTTGAGATCATTTCTATTCAGAGGATCGAATGGCTGATGTGTGTTCTGGAAAAGGGAGTGTTCTTCCCCAAATCTTTGATAGTATCATGCGCTCCAGGTACACATTCCTCTGAGTCCTAGGTGGTTAGATCTTCAGGCGATGGGTCGATGATGTTCTCTAGAGCGGCAGAAGATGGCGATGACGCCTGGAGACGTTGGCTAATGATTCTCGAAGCAGTACAACGGTACTGTTGGAGCTCTGATTGGACATGAACTCCAATTACCACTACGAGTGATGTAGTGGCTCGCGACGAATGTCTCCGATGAAGACAACCTCTACGGTGATGTGGTTTGCTGATCGAGGCGGTAAATATTTGATTCATGGCGATCTCGTGCTTAGCATTTGTCCACACACCAGATCTAACACCTGCAAGTAGAAACGTGGCTCGAGGGTTTTGATCCTCGGTCGGACATTAGATGAAACATATATGGATGTTGGAGCATCAGGAAAACAAAGGAAGCTACTCCAAACTCCAGAAACTGTACGTGGTCGGTGATGAATATGTGCTTCGTCACTCTAAAAGTTGAAAATAAAGCCTTGTTCCTGGGTAATTAGGAGCATATTTCCAAAAAAATTGCACAATTAGCATTCATGCATGCATTGATAACAACTGCATCTTAGCATTTGTATTTGCATTAAATAAGAATCCAAATTCACTTGTAAATATTCACTTGTATATTAGCTAAAATACCTTATATGCATATATTTTATACTAACTTTTAAACCACTAAAACCAACTCTATACTGTATATATTAGTGACTGATAATACAAGGAAAATACCAAAAATTGTTAACTTGAATAATTACCCAATAAAACCCCAAGCCAAGTTGAAAGTCATGGACCTTAGAATGCACATATCTCTCTCATACAACCTATGATCTAGGTCTACTCATTTTTAAATTAATACATATTCAGAGACCTCCAAAATGAGACCAATTTCATTTAAATCGGAGCTCGTATGCAAAACTTGGGTTTTGGGACCCCATTGTACACTATATGTATGTATATTTGTATCCTTGTATTTTATTATTTTATTTGACCTCATTTCCATTTTTGATCAACATGAAACTTGTAGATCTCATTGAGATCTACCACTTTCATGTTTTGAGTTTTTCCAAATTCAGCCATCTTCTCCCCCTTATATCACTTTCTTTTTCATCCATCCAGATTGGGCACGTGGCGCCCTCTGCTTGCGCCCCGTAGCCCACTCCATCGCCCGCCATGCGCATCGCCTCTGGGTCGTCAGATCGTCCTCACTGCCTTCAGATCTGGGCCCTTCATACCGCTTCATCCCTCAGCCATCAATCGTTCCCCCAGATCTCATCTCGGCCGTTAACGCCCTGCCTCATCCAAGGCCCTCCACGTGGCACACTCATGGCCATTGAATCATCATCTTAAGGATTAGATCTCACCCGTTCAATTTCGGCCATGTCCTGACCATCCGATCAAAATCCAGATGAAATCATGGCCCTCCTCTAACGCCTCATCCTGAGGGCTCCACATGACGAGTTCTCCACCATTCAATCACCCTCCAGATATAATATGGACCGTTCTTCAGCGCCACACTTCCAGGCTGCCACATGGCTACATCACATCCCTCCGATCACATTACCCCGATCTGATCTAGACCATCGCCTCGTGCCCGACTCCTGGCCATTGGATCACTAGATCTAACGATTGAGAAGTCGTCTCCTACCACCGGTCCTTTCTCTTTCCCACGATCTCCACCTCGCGACGACTCCACCCCCTTTCTATTTCGGGCGCCACTCCAGTCACCATCTCTGACCTCCATCACCTCCACTTCGTAGCCCGTACCTCCCTTATCCTCGCCAACCTCCATGATCTCCATAAAGCTCGTCCTTGTCGGTCCACGACCTTCACGAACCTCGACGCCCCATCACCACCACATCCACCTTCTCCCTTTAAATACTTCTCCACCAGCCACTTTCCACCTCATCCACCATAGCGAGAGGTACCCTAGAGCTCATAGATTTCAATTGGTGATGGAAATTGAGGGCGAAATCGAGCGACGACAGGACTCCACCTCCGGTGAAATCCACGGCAATACTCCGCTGTATCGCAGCTCCTCCGACGTTCTGCACGAGCTCGGGATGCTAGCGACCCTTGAGCGAAGACCAGGAAGTTCCTCGCCGAGCTTCTGACCCCAGGTAGACTCCTCCATCATCTTCTCCGATCTCCATCTTCTTCTTCCCTGTTTTCTCGTAATTTATTCTGTCCCATTGATCGTCGTTCCGCTTCTCCGACCATCCCATGAGATCCACCTCGGAGCTCCCACCTTCGCGTGCCACTCTTTTCACTCAGACAACACTCGCGCCTCCCTCCGACCAAAGCTCCACCACCACAGTGGAGGAGAGACAACGAACCACCCTCGCTTCGCTCCAAGCCTCTCGCTGCACTCGCACTCACCTCATGAGCACATTGCACACGCTCCCTTGCACAGACAAACCCTACAAGTACCCTCATCTTCAGTGACCGGACGCCACGCTAGAGCTGCTTTGAGCTTTACCTACACCGGCCTCCGGTTGACTCCAGCCGCCGTTGGATACACCTTGATCCAGCGGCCTACATCGCGCCACGTTGCGAGCTTCGAGCCTCTTCCCCGACCCTAGGCTCGGAGCACCCGAAACTGATCTGAAGCAAGCCCGAGCCTCAGGAGCCAATCGAATCTCTGCCCGAGCCTCCAACTCCGTCCGAGCCTAGCCCCCTCATGTGTCCGTCACGTGATGGCTGGGTAAATTACACAGGGACCCCGGAAACATTTCAGAAATTGCAAATTGGTCCATGCCAGGCGTGTCATGCGAGGAGCGCGTGTCTTTGTGGGAATTTTGCATCCACCCCCTCTACATTATTGGTAATTGCATTTAAGTCCCTGTCAGCATGTTTTTAAATTTCATTTTCTGTATTTGCATTTTGCCCCCTGTCTTTGCACGCATAATTAGGTGTCCATTTATCATCATTTTTAATTTCTAAAAATTGCATGTTGTAGTTTAACTTGTCCTCTATTTTGTGTGACATTTGTTTTATTTTTGTGAGTCATCTAGAATTTAATAATATTAAATTGGTGAAATTTTCTATATTTTGCCCACTGTGTGCCTTTTAATTCATATTAAATTCCTTGTTGCTCTAAAAATCACCATAAAATCATATTAGACCTAATATAAATTATTCTATAAGGTGCCCAAAAAGCATTGCATTTAAACGCATCATGAGGCCTTAATAAATCAAACAATGATTTGTTTAATTGATTTTTAATAGGTTTAATTCACATAGAATTTTAGGTTTATTAATTTTGTTGGATTCATCATACTTAGATCCATCTAGGATAATTTTTGTATATGGAAATAATGTGTTTTGGTATTTATTAAAATTAATTTTGTAAAAATCATCCTGTATTCATTTTATTATTCATAGTTAATTCATCTAGAGTCTGAAAATTCAAAAAAAAATGCAGACACTTAGAATCATAGCATTCCATCATCTGGCCAAGTTTCGTTAATTTTGGAATCCATTTGATCATCTTTCTAATTTAACTTTTAAAGTTGGCCTCAAATTGCATTTTTTCCTTTATTGCATAAAAATTGCTAAAAAAAGACCAAAAATATTCTTCTGAAAACCTGACCTAAAAATTAACTTAAAATTTATCTAAGGAGACAGCTGCCTCCCTGAGTTCGACCTTGGGCTTGCCTAAGTAAAATAAATCTGCCGCTCAAACTTGATACTCCATTAGATTTGAGTGGTTTTTGATGAAGTCTCGTTTACCCGACTGCAACGAACCTAACTTTTAGTTTTATCGATAAGTTGCTCGAATTAAAAAGGGTGACCGATGTGACTTCAAAATGGCGCCGTTGCTGGGGAGGCACGGTTGAGGTTAATTTTTTAAATTTTTTGAGTTTTAATTTTCCACCCTGGGTAGTCTGATTCCCGGTTTTTTTGTTAATCTGTCATTTATCTTTGTGTATTTTGTGTCATCCTTTACCTGGCCTCAATTTAATTTCGTGCGAGGAAAATGAGGAGTCGAAGGCGCTTCGCCAGGCGAACCGAGTAGCTTACATTAAATAATTTGAGAGATTTGTGAGGACTTGTATTGTTTTTCATTATTTTGCATTTTTCCAGTGGTTCCCTTTTGGGTTCTCGCGTGTGTAAAGATAGTGGAAACACGTCCCCGTGTGTTGTGTGGATTGCTTTTTCGTAGATTAGGCTTGCACTTGCAGCTCTTAGAGATACTTTAGGACTTGCTTGTGTTCGTAAAATTCTAGGACCACACTTCATACATAAAAGATGCACTTAGACCACAGATCTAGCCAACTTTAATCCGTGCTTCACTCGCTAATAGATTTGCCTATCTAGGAGCGGATTTTATCGTCTGCATTGCATATAGTGTAAAGTTTTCGATTCTATTCTGCATCCTGCTGATGAATCTGTGATTCATCACTCTAAAAGTCAAAAATAGGGCTCTGTTCCCGAGTAAATAGCTGCATATTTCCACTTATATTGCATATTTAGCATTCATGCATGCATTGATAACATATGCATTTTAGCATTCATATTTGCAAAAAAATAAGAAGCCAATTTCACTTGTAAATATCCACCTGTATATTAGATAAAATACCTTATTTGTATATATTTTATACTAACTCTAAAGCCAATAAAACCAACTCTATAGTGTATATATGACTAACACTAATAAAGGAAAAATACCCAAAAAATGTTGACTTGTAAAATTTACCAATGAAACCCCAAATCCAAGTTTGAGAACATGAACCTTAAAATGCACATATCTCTCTCATACAACCTCCGAATAAGGTCTACTCACTTTTAAAGTAATATACATTCAAAGACCTTCGAAACAAGACCAATTTCATTAAAATCGGAGCTCGTATGCAAAATTTGGGTTTTGGTCTCCTTTTTGTACATTATACATAATGACCGTTTTACCCCTGTATTTTATCTTTTTATTTTCTTCATTATTAAAAATGTAAAAAAATAGATTAAGTTGTAAATATTCTTTTCATATTTTTTCTAACTTTATTTTAAATTTTCTCCTATTGAAAATGACAAAAAAATACAAAAGGAAAAATGCGGTATTTTATATCTATAAGGTACCACCCAAAAATACATTTTTTTACAGATGACTTCGTTTGATTTTCGACACTTCACAAGTGTTGTAGATCTCGTCGAGACGAGCAACTTTTGTGTTGACCACTTTTTGATTTAATCCCTTTTGTTATTTCTTTTTGAATTTTCTTTATATTTAATTTTTGAATTTTCCAGGAGCAACATGTGACAGCTCCTGGAGCCGCCACATGTCACCCCATTATTTTATTATTTTTGAATTTATTTTATTATTTTCGGATTATATTATTTTAATTATTATTATTTTAATTATTGTTATTTTTAGTAGCCTACTTATTTTATTTATATTATATTATTATTATATTATTATTTATCTCTCTTTTACCACTTCTTTTCTTACTCCCCACTCCAAGCCACCACCTTCCCCACTTCTTCCACCATTCTCTCCACTCTCTCCATCCTTCTCCAACTTCCCTTTCTTCCTCTTTATATTCACCTCACCTCCTCCATTCATGATCATCCGCCATTTCTTCAATTGAGAGGGAGAGACTACCAGCCCCCGGGTGTTGTCGGTGACAGCTTCAGCATCTTCCGGTCGAGCAACGACGGTTTTCAAGGCGAGATCCACGAGGACTCCTCCTTGTGCCGTTGTGCATCACTTCAGATCACAACTGAGCTTCTTCGATTTTTCGTTGGATCGAATCGAGGCCACGACGGAAGCCGCACGACGCGGCTCCATTTTCGGCGAATCACAGGTAAGTATCTCTCGACTTTTTCCTTTTCATTTTTTTATCTAACAATTTATCTTGTGTGTCACCAAAATAATCCATAAACACCCACATTTTCACATCATTTCATTCACCAACATCACTTCATCTTCATTGCATTTTTTTACACCACCATCATCATCTATCCTCATCACACACAAATCATCATAAAAAAAACCACCACCACCACTATCATTATTCATCATTCACCACTTTTTTATTTCATTTTCACCACTGTTTACAAGGAAAATACAAAAAAAATACAAAACAAACAAAAAAAAACTTTCACAGCTGCAGGTCCATGGCCAAGCACCATCTTCAGGCCGGCCGTCGACGTGCTCTTCGCCTCAATGCCGCCCTGCGCGGCCTTGTCTTCCGCCCCCAGCTCCTGGGCGCTCCGACCTCGATCAGCCCCACGCACCGCCACTACAGACTCGGTTGCCGCCCACCGCGTCCGCTCCAGCCCTCACCGACCTCCACCGTCAGCTCCCGCCTGCGCCCGGTCTCCAACTGCCATCGACCACGAGCCGCCCTGCAGCCGCCCTTGCCCTCAATCTCCGCCGCGGAGGCACGCGCCTCCTCCCCGCCTAAGCCACCTCCAACCCCGCCTCTGCAGTCTGCCGCGTGCCGCCTTCACAGCGGCGGCGCCGCGCCGTCCCCTCACGCGCGTGGCTGCCGCTCACGCGCAGCAGCCCCCTCATCGGCCGCCGACCTCGTACAGCTGCCGTCCCATCACACGCTCGCACCGTCGTCCTCCAAGGAGAAGCGCGCCACCTTCCCTTGGAGCCTCAGCCACCTCGTAGCCCCCTCGCGCCGCCTCGTCTAGCGCCGCCCCGCGCCCCGCCGCTCCATTGTGCCCTAGCCGCCCCCAGCTCGTGTCTTGTGCGGGAAGAAAACTAAAGGTCAAAAGTTTATTTTTTTATTTTTTTGTGAAATTTGCATATTCAGTCTGTCAAGTTTGTTAATTTGCAAAAGAGCCCTCAAGCACATTTCAGTTCATTTCATTTTGATTCTGTATTGCATTGACACCTCGGCGTACGAACATTAATTTGGACAATCATTTTGCATCTATTTTTAATCAAAAAATAACATTTTGTAGAGCATATAATTCTTTTTGCTATTTATTTACATTTTTGAGAGTGTTAGATATTTTATTAAAAATCAGAGACTGAAATTAAGTGATATTTTGCCCATTAACACTCTGAAATTCGCACATAGTCATTTATTGCTCCAAAAATTGTGAAAAAATCTTGAATGATGCCTCTAAGTTTGCTTTAATTACTGTCAAAGTTTCATCAAAATTGGAGTTGTCATTTGCATAAAATAAATTGTAGAGTAATTTCGGTTGTTAATTTTTTATTAATTCCACAAATAATATTTTTGAGAAATTTCAAGTTTCCTCAATTCCTTATTAAAATATCTATTTAAGATAAATTAATCTCTGGATAATTTGATTTCGTGGATTTATTAAAAATTAAACACTCATTATTGCCCTAATTTCAGTAAAAAATTATAAAAAATTCATAAAGTGTCAGAAAAATCTAAAAAAATTAGAGTAGCTTAATTTCATCATATTTAACTTCTAGTAAAATTTTCATAATTTTTGCATATCATTTGCACGAAAATTTGCATAAAAATCCCAAAAAATGTTTGTATTTTTTCATTGGTGCATTTTAAAGCCAAAAATTACAAAACAATACATTTTGCATTCATCATTGGATTAGGTTCTTAGGAAAAATATCATTTGGTTAATTTGAATTAATTTCACATTAAAATTAAATTCGGCTAAGTTGTTGATTTTCTTAATAACCTAGTTCAACTGCATCATTGCATTTGGCCTTTTATTGCATTAAAAAAATACCAAAAAAATCCACTTGGAAAACCACAATCTAATACCTCTAAGTTGATTCCGAGTTGTTCCTTTGCTTCCTTGAGTCGACCCTGGGGCTTGCCCAGGCTAAACAAACGTAAAACCGCGCGATAATTCATTCGACAATTTAATCGAACTGTGCGGTAATTTTTGATCGATCACGGATCTATCCGACTACAACGCACTAGTCAATCATACGACATTAGAAAGGGCATATTTTCGCATAGTCAAATGGCGTATACTTACCCATAGCTCGTACTTTCACGTATTTTCGCGTATTTTTGTATATATTTTGCAATAATTATGGGTGGGTAAAAATCGAATTTTTTTTGTATACTAGTATAATACTTGTAAACCTTTTGTAAAATTTAAAATAATAATAAAATTTTGTATACTTGTATAATATGTACTATATGTATAATACTTGTATTAAAAGTTGTAAAATTCTTGTAAAACAAACTTTTGTAAAATTTGTTGTCAAACAGGATGCATATAAAAAAAATCGTGTATACTATGTACAAATTGTATCAACTAAAAATTTTTGTAAATAATGAAAAATTGTTGTATACCAGAAAAATAAAACAAAAAGGCTTCTTATTTACTCTTGCATATCATCTCTGCATCTAAAAAGAAAAGAAAAAGAGTCTTGCATTTTCATTCATCTTCATAGCATGACATCTGCATCTCATCTGCATATTTTGCATATGCAAAGTGAAAAGCTAGTGGGTTCTGAACCAAGTTATGAGTAGATATTGAGGATGGACTTGATTTGACCTTAATCTAGCTAATTTCAGAGGAACCTTATAGGATCTGGAGTTAAGATTTCTCAGGTCAAGTGACTTAATTCTTTGAGTCCGCAAGTCTATGTTCACATGTCATCTTGATTAGTCTAAGTAGAATATCTCGTGTATACGCAGGATTCTTTTAGATAATGACCTAACTTGGACAAGCACTATGCACGTGGCTCTTCATTGATGAGGTGGTGAGGAGGTAGAATCCTTTAGCTTGGAGTAGCACACGGGTGGAAACATCCGTCCTCCTCTAGGGAGGGTAGTGCATCTCAACCTAGTCTGGTGGTGTTGACATCTAAGGACAGGATGCTGTGGGTTGCAATAATGCTTCAAAAGAGGGATAGTCTACTGGCTCAAGAGGAAAAACTCCTGATGTACATGCTGCACCTTGTATATAGTTCCCAAAAAAAAGAAAAAGAACAAAAAAGAAAAAATGCAAGAACTCCAAAAAATAGACAGGCCAAAACAAAAAAATATTGCCTGTCGGAGTATGTATATTAGCAAGAAGTCTGCAGCTGGATGACTTGGCTACACTGGTCAGGCATCCCGGGATAGGTAGCTACACTGGCTACCGTCCATTCTTTTCTCCACCCCCTCCTCTTGAGCTGGTCACACTTAAACTTAGAAGGGAATACCCCGCTCCTCGAGGAAAGAGTCACTGGACCGAGTTATTGAGTTACCTTTTTAGAGGAGGCTGTTTCTGAGCCATTTCTGATGTGGAGAGTTACATTTCACTTACACAGTACAAGTAAGAATCATAGTCATCAGAAATTTGCGTTTGAGGATTTGTTCTGACCTGACTATTAAGGAGTCTTGAATAGAAGACTTGTGGAACTTGAAGTCTGTTAGGTCGTAAGTTCAGGTCCCAATGAGGTTCCGCCACACAATTAATCCAAAGGTTAAGTCAAGCTCCATTTTCAACTTTTATTCATGACCTTGGTATGGAACCCAAAATCATTTCACTCTTGCATTTCACTTTAGTTGCTCGGGGACGAGCAAGATTTAAGTATAGGGGGTTGATGAATCTATGATTCATCACTTCAAAAGTCAAAAATAGAGCCTTGTTTCCGAGTAAATAGAGGCATATTTCCCTGTATAATGCATAAATTGCATTCATGCATACATACATAATAAATGCATTTTAGCAGTCCATTTGCATTTAAATAAGAAGCCAAAACCCCTTGTAAAATATCCACTTACCAAAATAACCTCTTCCTTATAATATGTACTCCTTAGTTAATAATATAGGGAAGAAAGCCAAAAATTCCCCTTGTAAAATAGCCAACAAAGCCCTAGAATCCCTGGATCAGAAAATACGCATAGATCCCTCATACAAACTCCAAAATAGGTCTACTCACTCTTAGAATAATACACATTAAAAGACCTTTAAAATGAGACCAATTTCATCAAGTTTGGAGCTCGTATGAAGAAGTTGGGTTTTTGGGCCACTTTGTATACTACATATATGTATAAATTGTATCTTTGTATTTTATGTATCATATTTGACCTCATTTGCATCTTTGGTCAACATAAAACTTGTAGATCTCATCGAGATCTACAACTTTCATGTTTTGAGTTTTTCCAAATTCGGCCCCCTCTTCTTTCTACCTTTATTTTTTGGTCCACCCAATCATAGCAGGCCACGTAGCACCCTCTGGTTGCGCCACATAGCCCGCTGCCCTTGCCTCATCCGCCCGCAGCTACAACCGTTGGATGACCTTCATAATCCAACGACCAAGCCTTCTCCACGCGCACTTTGATTTCCAGCCGTCTGATCTACCTTAGCCATTAATCTGATCCGCTCATTGGCGCTTTAATCTCATCACGCCATGTGGCAGCGTGTGCACCCTTCGATAGCACTTCCATCTATCCATCTCAGCCGCTAACACCGCAGTAACCATCAACCGTCCGATGAATTCCTTGATGCCATCTCCATCGCATTCACGCCTCTTTCTAAACATGCCACGTGGCGCATTCCACGCCATCAGATCACGCTCCTGTCGCTTCATCTGAGCCGTTAGCCCCGCAGGCACCTGAACCGCTCGATTAAACACCCGACTCCCATCTTAGCCATCCATCAGCGCCGAGCCCTTAACGCACCACGTGGCGCTCGCTACACCCTTAGATCACCACATCTAGATCTTCATCCAGCCGCTACTCTCTGCCTTGATCACCACCGTTGGATCACAAGATCCAACGGTAGAGACTTCGTCTCCAACCTCAGGAGCCCCTCTCTCCCACGTTCGCCGCCTTGCGGGAGGGGCACCCCCTTCCTATTCTTGGCAGCGCCTCTACCACCGTAGACGACCACCACCACCTCCACGATGACCCCCACTCATCCCTTATCCTCACCAGCTACCCCATCACCCACGTCGACCTACAGCTCTCTCCCACGAACTCCGTCAACCTCGCTCCATCGTCAGCATGGTCGAGACCTTCGACCTTTAAATACTCCACCACCAGCCATCGTCGCACCTATCCGCCATTACAGGAGAAACCCCAGAGCTCAGAGCTCTTGATTGGTGACAGCATTTGGCCATCTCTTCGAGCGAAGACAGGCGTCTTCTCCGGCGAGATCCTCGGCCTCCGCCGAGTCGCAGCCCTCCTCCGCCGAGCCGCTGCTTGAGCTCAGGGATCCACCGCCCCTTCGAGCGACGACCTGGAACTCAAAGATGAGCTCCAATCCCCAGGTGAACGCCTGCATCCCTTCTTGATCTTCATCTCATTTCTTCTTCGTTTTTCTCGCATTTTATTCGCCGCCTACAATCACCTTCTCGCCTCTATTTCATTCTGCCGAGCTCCGCATCGGAGCTCCCATCTTCGCGGTCACCTTTACGCTCGTCGACGACGCATCGCACCGTACATCGATCTCCAGCTCTGCCACTTGGCTGGAGCTCATCGCCAGATCACCTCCCTCCACCTTAGGCCTCGCCAGCCATCCCACCCACCTCCACGAGTGCACGCACGAGCTTCAGCTCCGTCTCTAACGCTTGCTGGTGCCAAATGATTCATTGATCGGAGCTTCACCGGAGTCGTCTTCGAGCTTCGTCGCCACCAACCTCCGTAGACCTTCTCCGACTCCTGGGATCACCGCCGCCTTCGCCGCATCGCCACGAGTCTAGTGAGATAGCTTCGATAAGTCGGAGAGCTTCATCGACACGAGGAAGGACTGGCGGAGCAAAAGCCAGATCGCCGGAGCCCCGCCATCTCCTCCGCAGGCGGCGGAGGACCATCGGAGGAGAAGTCCAGCTATCGTTCGATCACCTCGATCGAACGGGTGTCATCGTGCCATGTCGCCTCTCAGCCGAGCTTCACAGGAGTCGTTGGATCCCTTTAGATCCAACGGCGCCTAGTGAGCCACGCGTCCCCCCTCCGCAGCAGCTCTCAGCCGTTGGATATCTCATCTGATCCAGCGGCGGTCTGTCAGCCACGTCGCCCTCTCCATCACGAGCCAGGAGCCGTTGGATCAACTTAGATCTAATGACCTGAGATCTTGCCACGATTCTTCACCGCCATCCGTTGGATCGAGCTTGATCCAAGGGTCCACGACGCGCCACGCAGCATTGGTCCGAGCCTCTTCCCCGAACCTAGGCTCGGATCGCCCGAGCCTCACTCCAGACCTCCAGAAGCGCCCGAGCCGAGCCCCGAGCCTCCGCACCTATCCGAGCCTAGGCCGCCCACGTGAGTAACATGTGCGGCCTGGGAATTTTACACACAGGCCCTCGGGGCTTTTCATATTTGCAAAGAGGTCCATGTGAAGCAGACCCCACGTGAGGAGCACGCGCCTTGTGGAGAATTTGCACTCCAGTCCCCAGCATTCTAGGTAATTGCACTTAAGTCCCTATCAACATATTTGCTTTATGTAATTTTATTTTCTTGTATTGCATTTACACCCCTGTATTTGCACGCATCCCTAGGTTGCATTTTACATCATTTTTAAATTCTAAAAGTTGCATTTTGTTGAGAACTTTGTCCTCTATCTATTGTGCCACGTGTCATATTTTTGTAATTACAGTATATTTCTAAATAAATTAATTGGTTGAATTGTGGAATATTTTGCTCAGTGACACCTTTTAATTTCTAGTTAATTTTTTGTGATTCCAAAATTCCTCAAAAATTCACAGTAGCTCTAGGACAGTGAACTTAACATGGCATAAAAAATTTCATGTCACACATATCGAGGCATGAATAAATTGTTGAGTGATTTTCTTATTTTAATTTTAGTAAATTCATTTCACATTGAAATTAAGATTTGTCAATTTTCCTGGATTCCTTATCATTAGAACTATCTAGGATAATTTTATCTCCTGAAAAAATGTGATTTGTTATTTATTAAAAAATAATTAATGAAAATCAGCCTGTCTGCATGTTTAATTCATAGTAAATTCATTTAGTGTCTAAAAATTTCCAAAAAAATAGGGTAGCTTAGTTTCATCATCATTAATCATCTGGCCAATTTTTAGAATTTTTGGGTTCCATTTGATACCTTAATTGAGTTAACATCAAATTGGCTTGCTGGTTGCATGTGTCCTGCATAGAAATTGAAAAAGAACAAAAAAAATAATTCCTTTAAAAGTCTAACACTTGGAAATTTGTTAATAATTCACCTAAGGAGACAGATGCCTCCCTGAGTTCGACCTTGGATACTACCAAGTAAAAAAAAATCACCGCTTGAAATTGACTTGGATTTAATTAAAGTGGTTTTTGATTAGCCCTCTCGTATCCGACTGCAATGAACGATTTTAACTTAATTGGGACAATTAATTTGACCGAGTTAACTAAGGGTGCGGGGCGGTTATCACCTGCATAAAAGCGAAAGGATCACTGTAAGTCTTCTCTACTTTGCATACCATCATTGTTTTATGCATCAGCTTTTCTCGACTCCTTCCCCTTGGTTTTTCAAACTTAGGATAAAAAGAAATTGGGACTGGACGATAGATGTACTTTGTGGTTGGATTAAATCAATGATCACCTAACTTAAAACCGGGATTGCTAAACAAAATTGACCAAAAAAATCAATAAAATCAGAAATTCTACTTGCGGGAAATAAACCCCGACCTTGTTTTCAAGCTGAGTGAGGGTAATAGAGTGTGTGAGCACCCTAGGGCAGAGACAAAAATCCCTGCCTTCCATATCGCGTACCCCAATCCAAGTAAATATCACCGACTGAGCTTTGGGTTCAACTGACCAGCGACAAGTAGCCTCCGCCTACTCCGATAGGCAGATAGGGGCGAAATTGCGGTGCACCACGACAAGTTGCTAGTAGCCTCCGCCTGCTCTGACAGGTAGATAGGGGAAAGGTTAGAGCCTTGTCAGCCTCCACCAACTCTGTGGGTAGATAGGGGCAGGTCCTTGAACTTTGGGCTTGTTATAGGAGTGGATAAAGGAAGGGCGTTGGTATCTTAGGTGACAGGTTAAACAGAGGAGACGCATCCAACTTTTAGCCGACTCCCCTATAGGCCGCGTAACCTTTGCTACTTGTATGATAAATTCACACTTAAAATCAACCAGATTAATCGGACTCGGTTTCGAGTCCTTCACAATGTTGAGTGTGAAAAATAGGGTTTGGATTCAATTGCTTGCTTCAGGTAGGAGTAAAATCCTATCTTACACTTAGAACTCTCGATTCTTTTTCTCACCATCCAAGATGACTGATTGGGGGGATATCTACTCCCGATTCGCCAATCTTTTTTGAGCTGCCCACGAAGCTCATCTTCACCGGCCCAAGCGCAACTTGGAACAAACCGAGCTCATGACCCTCTTGAGTTCGGGAACCATCACCCTCAGAGTGGTTACCCTCAAACTAGCCCTTTTCTCTCCTCTAATCTCACCGAGGAAAACCATCACCTCGGTAAGAATCCCTTCCTTGATATGTCCTCTAACCTAGACCATCTTCTTTACCCAGGAAAAGAGGACAAAATGCCGAAGAAAAACCCTGACGAGGAGGAACACAGAGAAGACCCCATGCTCCAAGTCCTAGACCGGCTAGCTAGAGCAGAACAACTAAATGCAGAACTGATGGCTAGGATGGGACAGGTGAATGAGGCTGAAGGAATTGACCGACCCATGGTAGATGCCTATATTCCCGCAGAGAATGAAATGCATAGCTGGCTAGTACCTGAGGTCCCCCCTGAAGCGTTCGAGATGAAGCCCCACTTTCTGAGCATGCTGCCGAAGTTCAATGGAAATGTCAACGAAGAACCATATGCCTTCCTGAGAGACTTCGAGCTGGTTTGAAACAACCTTAGTCACACTAGGGTTAGGCAAACTACATCAGGCTGAAGGCCACCCCGTTTGCCTTAGGAGATAAGGCCGCACATTGGTTGAAGAGTCTCGGGGTGAGGTGTACGACCTGAATGCAGTTCAAGGATCTTTTCTTGAAGAAGTTCTACCTACTCAGTAGGACTAATCAGATGAGAACCAAGATCGCGAGTTTCTCCCATGGACCCAATGAACCATTCCATGAAGCTTGGGACAGATTCAATGAATTAACACAGAAATGCCCTTGCCATGGTATTCTAAAAGCAATCTTAGTCCAGACCTTGTTCTGTGGCATGGCCCTGGAGATGCAGGGGTTAGTGAGTGACGCATGTGGAGGAAGCTATCTGAACAAGAATGAAGATGCCGTATGGAAGATCCTAGAGCAGATGGAGGGGACATGCATATCTCAGGCCACCAGGACCTATCAGTTGTCTCCTTCAAGCCTATCCAACGAGACAACTAGGAGGACTGTAGCGGATTTGACAGACTACCTCATCCCCAGCATGGGAATAATAGCTGACAAGTTAACCATGGTGGAGTATATTCACAAGAAGGGCACTGACCTTGAGGCACTCTCGCAATTTTCGAAACAAGTGGAGGAATTGACTGAGAAGATAGCCAAGATACGGCTACCTGCCTCTTCTGCACCACCTATACCCGTACATCGAGTTTATATTGTACAGGAACAGGGACTGAGGCCTCAGAGTAGCTGGGTAGAGGAGCATACATACACTCAGCAGGAGTAGCACACACCCTCACAAGTGGAGACAGGATACGAGGAGCCTCCGTAGGTGTTCGAGATCAACGGGCTGTGGTATAGCCATGACCCTGTCGGCAGTCAGTCAGGGATAGGGAATGGTAAACCACACCGACCTTCCCTAGCTTACTAGGAAAACAACTCCGTCCCCACACCACGCTTCATACAGTCCTAGCCCGGACAAGGGTACCAGCCTCAGCAGCACCAGCAGCAGCGCACGTTTCACTCGGGCCAATAGGGACCTCCACCACCTTCCCATCAGCAGCAATACCGGCATGGCCAGCAGGGCCAATACATGAACTCATCCTCGAGTCAGCACCAACATGCCCAGCCCACAAGTGAATTGGAGTCCCTTACCTTGCCCATCCAGACACTAACTGATAGGGTCCAACATATTCAGAATGACTACCTGTATATGAGAACCAATTTGAATCGCGTCTCCCATACCCAGGACCAGCAGATGGCACCAAAGGCCCCAATTCCCGCCCAGGTTCAGGCGAACCCAAATAACTTGACTCAAGGCCAGAACTGACCCCGAGATCAGGTATTCTATTCAGATAATTCTTTATCTGAACATGAGATCCTTTCATATGATAATGTCAATCATATGTCCCTTAGGAGCGGAAGGACTGTGATCGTACCTGATTGGGCACGGGCACCAAAGGAAGATGACGTCAAGTCTCTACCTGAGGAGAACTTGGAGGCAGAGGAGCAGCACCACCACCACATCCAGCAGAAGAAGAGGACTTCTGAGTCTTCCAAAAAGCAGGAAAAACTCACTAGTAGTGAGTCCGACGAGACCGATGAAGTGCCCGCACCTCCATCTGAGGAGCATGTCCCACAAGTCGCAGAAGACGCATCACCGATTTTGCAGCAGATTTTTCCTTTCAGTCAAAGTCAGAGTCAGAGTTAGTCTAAGTATCAGAGTCATGTACAGAACTCAGTTCCTAATTTCAATGAAAATCTTTCAGTTTCGAAATCTGAGCTAACATCAATAATCCCTTTCCCCCGAGCTCTTAAGGGTGGAAAGAAGAAAACTCGAAAAATACAAAAAGATGACCCTAAGATGGCAGAGTTTTGTATCAAATCATCAAGGTCACAATCCCTTTTTACAAGTATGTCGACATGACACCTGCATTCCAGAAGTACCTTAAGGTGCGATGCACACCTACTAGGGTTAGCAGGAAGACCAAAAGCTGTGTTGACAAACATGTTCTGTCAGTAGCCACTACTTGCGCAATAAAGAATGCGTTTTCGAGGAAACGAAGAGAAATGTGTGCACATTATGTGGTGAGTCATGTCGTTGACACTGCATTTGCACGCACTCTCCTTGATAATGGTTCCTCAATTAACTTAATGCCTACAACCCTCTATGAGCGACTTAATCTCAACCCTCTTAGGAAATTCAGAGCCTTACTTCAGTTTGCAGATAAATCAACCAAGAGGTCCCAAGGAGAATTGAGGAGCGTTGTCATCAAAGTTGAGGGTCAGGAATACATGGTAGACTTTACAGTCCTTGATGTGGAGACCCCTCGCAATTGGAGAGATTCCCATATCATATTAGGAAGACCCTTCCTTAGAACATCAGGGGCCTTATTTGATTATAAGATCGGGAAAATCCAGTTCCAAACTCCAGGCGGAGATGAGGAACTTAAGATGAAGCAGACCAGGTGGCAGAGGCCGGATTCAGAATCCAGCATCGAGTACTCTTCGTCTGAAGCAGATTGTATACATGTAGACACCGTTGGGCCATGGAGACAGAACCCAGCTAGCACCGATGAGTCCCTCTCCTCCGGAGAAGATCTTGTGCATGTGTCAGTTCAGTTTGCGAGATCCTTAGAAATGAGAACAACGCAGAATGTGCATCCCCCTACATCTTCGATGACTTAGAGGCCCAACTGGGCCTCTCGGTCCTTCCCTCTTTAGGACAATCAGAAGATGAGGATGATGAGTCGGATGTGACTTTTGCCGATTGCTCAGAAACCTTTGACGATCCGACTCTAGAGCCGAATGAGTTGGTGGCAGCAATTTCAAGGACAGATCCAACCAGTAGAGCCAGATTCGATTGAGCTAGACTTCCTTGATGATCATACCTTACCTGAGCTCAAACCTTTACCCACAATGCTTAAGTATGCCTTCCTTACGAGATAAGAGAAGAAGTATCCGGTCATCGTCCCCTCGCGATTGACCGAGGAGCAGGAATCTCGCTTGCTAGAGATCCTGGAGAAAAACCGCAAGGCGATAAGCTGGAGCATCTCCGATCTCCACGAGATAAATATCGCTCTGTGTTTGCACCATATATACTTGGAGAATGAGGCTAAACCCTTTTGTGAATTCCAACATCAGTTGAATCCAAATTTATGAGAGGTAGTGAAGAAGGAGATGGAGAAATGGTGCAACGTGGGTTTTATTTATCCCATCTCCGACTCCAAATGGGTGGCTCCAATCCATATTATCCCGAAAAAGTCGGGAATTCATACAACCACCAATGAGGACGGAGAGGAGATCGTGACACGAGTACCCACGTCATGGCACGTTTGTGTGGATTACAGATGCCTGAATGTTGCGACGAAGAAGGATTATTTCCCCCTACCGTTCATTGATCAGATCTTAGAGAGATTAGCGGGGAAAGAATTCTTCTGCTTTTTAGACGGGTTCTCAGGATACAATCAAGTAGCTATAGCTCCCGAGGACTAGGAGAAAACCATGTTTACATGCCCCTTTGGTACCTATACTTTCAGGCGTGTGCCCTTTGGGTTATGCAATGCTCCTGTTACTTTTCAAAGGTGTATGATTTCTGTATTCGTCAAAATGGTCGGTGAATTCCTGGAAGTCTTCATGGATGACTTCTCAGTCCATGGCGATTCCTTCGATTCCTGTCTTAGGAATCTGGACCGAGTCCTCAAGCGATGTTGTGAGGTCAATCTGGTGCTCTCCTGGGAGAAAAGTCACTTCATGGTGACGGAGGGCATTGTGTTGGGGCATGCTATCTCCAAGAGAGGAATGGAGGTTGACCCTGCCAAGGTAGACGTGATCAGACGATTCCAGCCACCAACCAACGTAAAACAGTTATGGTCCTTTCTCGGGCATGTTGGATTTTATCGAAGATTTATCAAGGATTTCTCTAAGATTACCCGACCGCTAACTGAGCTTTTAGGCAAGGACATGGAGTTCATTGTTGATCACAAATGTCTTGAAGCCTTTAAGCAATTACAGGGAATGATCATGGATGCCTCGATCCTACAAGCCTCAGATTGGTCTCTACCTTTTGAGATCATGACGGACGCCTCAGATTTTGCTGTTGGGCTGTGTTAGGACAGAGGAGGGATGATGTCCCATTCGCCATACACTACGCAAGCAAAGTGCTTGATACTGCTCATTATAACTATACAATTATGGAAAAGGAGATGCTTGTGGTAGTGTTTGCCTTGGATACATTCAGATCTCACTTAATCAGATCCAAGGTAGTTGTGTTCACAGACCATACAACGTTACGATACTTAATGAATAAGAAGGACATGAAGGCGCGTCTTCTTAAGTGGATTCTGCTTATCCAGGAGTTTGATTTGGACATTCGTGATAAACCTGGAAAGAAAAACTTAGTAGCTGATCACCTCTCCCGTCTCGAGGATCTTAATGCTTCTGATGATACGCCGATTCGAGACTCCTTCCCTGACGAGTCGATTTTTATTGTCGACTCACTCCCATGGTACACCAATATCATGAACTATGTTGTCTCCAAGAAAGTTCCCAAAGATTGTCCCAAGAGCCACATAGACCGACTGAAGTTGGATTCGAGACATTACCATTGGGATGATCCGATCCTTTTCTTTGAAGAATCGGATTGTGTCTGGAGACGGAGTATTCCTCAGGAGGAATATCAGAGTGTCCTTATTTTATGCCACAGTCTGGAGGCAGGAGGACACCACTTCGGGAAGAGGACCGCATGGAATGTACTTCAGTGTGGCTTATAATGGCCGACTTTGTTTCGCGATGCGATCACCTTTGCGAAGTCGTGCCCAGTATGCCAGCGAATGGGAGGAATAGTTGTTTCCACGGATGAGATGCTGATGCAGCCTGTCATCATTTGTGATGTATTTGATGCTTGGGGCATCGACTTCATGGGCCCATTCCCTATTAGCCACGGATTCGAATACATCCTTCTGGCGGCAGACTATCTGTCAAGGTGGGTGGAGGCTATCCCAACTCAAGCTGCAGACAGTAGGACTGTCTGTAAATTTATTAGAGACCACGTCATCTCTAGGTTCGGGATCCCCAAAGTGCTGATATCAGATGGGGGTAGCCACTTTGTAAACAGAGATGTGAAGAAACTCTTGAAGGATTATGACATCGAACACCGTGTCGCTAGTCCTTACCCCCCCAGATCAATGAAATGGCTGAGGTGTCGAATAGGGAGGTGAAATCCATATTGCAGAAGCTTGTCTGCCCAGACAGGAAGGACTGGTCTCAGATCTTGGATCAAGTTCTATGGGCTTATAGGACAGCTTACAAGAAACTGTTAGGAACCTCCCCATTCAGGATGGTATTTGGGAAGCCGTGTCATTTGCCCGCAGAGTTATTGCACAAATCAGAATGGGCAATCAAAAAGGTCAATTGGAACACACACCTAGGGCAGGAGAGAAATGGATCGGAATGAGCTTGTGGAAGTCAGAAACCAAGCATACGACAACAATTTAGTTTACAAGGACAAAGTCAAGCGTTGGCATGATAGATATATCATACGAAAGACCTTTGTTCCTTGACAGAAGGTATGGTTGTTCAATGCAAGGTTGAAGGTTTTCCAAGGCAAGCTGAAATCCAAGTGGACGTGCCCATTCATTGTTGGTGCTGTGAATGATAGTGGATGTGTTGAGATCTCAGATCTCATAGATGACGCACAAACATTCCTAGTCAATGGACAACTATTAAAGCACTTCGTCGAACCCAATGAACGGTTAGTCCATGTTGAGGAGATTGTATTCATGCACAAGACAGATTCAACAGATACACATAGAGCTGTACATGAGACCTTGCAGCTGTGAACTCTCGCCATCAGCAGCATGTAGAAAGATTCAGACCGCGATCCTTATATATACCCACCATTCCTGTACATTCTTCCCCTCCCTCCCGCAACTCTAATCACTCACCCCTAACTTCATATATTTTCATTTATGACTATACTTAGTATAACCATATCCTAAGTATAGTGTGTGTGTGTGTGGGGGGGGGGAGTCACCTGAGTTCATTCACTGTACATCCTCCATATCACATCGGTCCTCATTCTCTCTCCCGTCCTATACTTAGGCTGACCTGAGCCTAAGTATGGGGGGGGGGGGGGGGGGTCCGATGCCCATCTTGTTGATATATTCATCCACTTCCCCTCTTGACCTCGTCCGCCCTGTTTTTGATCATCTTCTACACTTAGGCTACCAGAGCCTAAGTATAGGGGGACATGACGACTTCTATACATTTTTGTTCTTTTAGCTCTCCTACGATTAGTACGAGCTATGTCTTTTTCCTCGCTTTTCATGATTTGGGGACATAGCACACACTAAGTATTGGGGGGGGGCATGTATATATTACATATATACTTTACCCATATCTCATACTTTCACATATTTTTGTATATACTATACAATAATTACGGGATGGGTAAAAATGGAGAATTTTTTTTGTAAATACGTGTATACTTGTATATTGTATAACAATTGTATAATTCGTATAACACTTATAAAACTTTTGAAAAAAAGGAAAAATCAAAATCAAAGGCTTCTTATTTACTCTTGCACATCATCTCTTAAAAAGAAAAAAGAGTCATGCATTTCATTCATCTACATAGCATGTCATCTGCACCTCATCCGCATATCTTGCATATGCAAGGTGAAAAGCTAGTGGGTTCCGATCCAAGTTATGAGTAGATGTCGAAGAGGGACTTGATTTGACCTTAATCCACCTAACATCATAGGAACCTTATAGGAACTGGAGTTAAGATTTCTCAGGTCAAGTGACTTAATTCTTTGAGTCCGCAAGTCTATGTTCACATGTCATTTTGATTAGTCTAAGTAGAATATCTCGTGCACACGCATGATTCTTTTAGATAATGACCTAACTTGGACAAGCACTATGTACGTAGCTCTTCACTGATGAGGTGGTGAGGAAGTAGAATCCTTTAGCTTGGAGTAGCACACGGGTGAAAACATCCGTCCTCCTCTAGGGAGGGTAGTGCATCTCAACCTAGTTTGGTGGTGTTGACGTCTAAAGACGGGATGCTGTGGGTTGCAATAATGCTTCAAAAGTGGGATAGTCTACTGGCTCAAGAGGAAAAATTCCTTATGTACATGATGCACCTTGTATATAGTTCAAAAAAATGCAAGAACTCCAAAAAAAGTCGACATGCCAGATAGAAAATAAAATACCTGTTGGAGTATGTATGTTAGCAAGAAGTCTGCAGCTGGATGACTTGGCTACACTGGTCTGGCTTCCCCAGATAGGTAGATACACTGGCCACCGTCCATTCTTTCTCCCCCCTCCTCTTAAGCTGGTCGCACTTGAACTTAGAAGGGAATACCCCCTCCTCGAGGAAAGCGTTACTGGACCAAGAAAGTCGAGTTACCTTGTTTGAGGAGGCTGAATTTGAGCCATTTCTGATGTGGAGAGCTATTTTACACTTACACAGTACAAGTAAGAATCATAGTCATCAGATATTTGTGTTTGAGGATTTGTTCTGACCTGACTATTAAGGCATCTTGAATAGAAGACTTGTGGAACTTAAAGTCTATTAGGTCTTAAATTCAGATCCCAATAAGGTTCTGCCACATAATTAATCCAAAGGTCGAGTCAAGCTCCATTTTCAACTTTTATTCATGACCTTGGTATGGAACCCAATCTCATTTCACTCTTGCATTTCATTTTAGTTGCTATGGGACGAGCAAGGTTTAAGTATAGGGGATTGATGAATCTGTGATTCGTCACTCTAAAAGTTGAAAATAGAGCCTTGTTACTAGGTAATTGGGAGCATATTTCCACAAAAATTGTACAATTAGCATTCACGCATGCATTGATAACATCTGCATCTTAGCATTTGTATTTGCATTAAATAAGAAGCCAAATTCACTTGTAAATATTCACCTTTATATTAGCTAAAATACCTTATATGTATATATTTTATACTAACTTTAAAACCAATAAAACCAACTCTATACTATATATATTACTGACTAATAATACAAGGAAAATACCAAAAAATGCTAACTTGAATAATTGCCCAATAAAACCCCAAGCCAAGTTGGAAGTCATGGACTTTAGAATGCACATATCTCTCTCATACAACCTCCGATCTTGGTCTACTTACTTCTAAATTAATACACATTCAGAGACCTCCAAAATGAGACCAATCGTTTAAATCGGAGCTCGTATGCAAAACTTGGGTTTTGGGACCCCATTGTACACTATATGTATGTATATTTGTATCCTTGTATTTTATTATTTTATTTGACCTCATTTCAGTTTTTGGTCAACATGAAACTTGTAGATCTCATCGAGATCTACCACTTTCATGTTTTGAGTTTTTTTCCAAATCCGTCCATCTTCTCCCCCTTATATCACTTTCTTTTTCGGCCATCCAGATTGGGCCACGTGGCACCCTCTGCTTGTGCCACGCAGCCCACTCCATCGCCCTCCACACGCATCGCCTCTGGGTCATCAGATCATTCTCACCGCCCTCAGATCTAGGCCCTTCATACCACTTCATCCCTTAGCCGTCGATAGTTCCCCCAGATCTTATCTCGGTCGTTGACGCCCCGCCTCATCCATAGCCCTCGACGTGGCACACTCGTGGCCATTGGATCATCGTCTTAAGGATTAGATCTCTCCCGTTCAATCCCGACCATGTCCTGACCATACGATCAAAAGCCAGATGAAATCATGGCCCTCCTCTAATGCCTCATCCTAAGGGCTCCACGTGGCGAGTTCACCATTTGATCGCCCTCCAGATATAATCTGGATCGTTTTTCAGTGCCATGCTTCTAGGCTGCCACGTGGCTACATCACATCCCTCTGATCGCATCTCCCCGACCTGATCTGGACCATCGCCACACGCCCGACTCCTTTGGATCACTAGATCCAACGGCTGAGAAGTCGTCTCCTACCTCCGGCCCTTTCTCTTTCCCACGATCTCCACCTCGCGGCGGCTCCGCCCCCTTTCTATTTCGGGCGCCACTCCATTCACCATCTCTAACGTCCATCACCTCCACTTCATAGCCCATACCTCCCTTATCCTCGCCAACCTCCATGATCTCCATAAAGCTCATCCTTGTCGCTCCACAACCTTCACGAACCTCGTCGCCCCATCACCAGCACCTCTACCTTCTCCCTTTAAATACTTCACCACCAGCCACTTTCCACCTCATCCGCCATAGCGAAAGGTACCCTAGAGCTCGTAGCTTTCCATTGGTGATAGAAATTGAGGGCAAAATCAAGCGACGACAGGACTCCACCTCCAGCGAGATCCACGACAAAACTCCGCTGTGTCGCAGCTCCTCCGACGAGCTGCATGAGCTCGGGATGCTACCGACCCTTGAGCGAAGACCAGGAAGTTCCTCGTCGAGCTTCTGACCCCAGGTAGACTCCTCCATCATCTTCTCCGATCTCCATCTTCTTCTTCCCTACTTTTCTCGTAATTTATTCCGCCCCATTGATCATCGTCCCGCTTCTCCGACCATCCCCCGAACTACACCTCGGAGCTCCCACCTTCGCGTGCCACTCTTTTCACTCAGACAACACCTCGCGCCTCCCTTCGACCAAAGCTCCGCCGCCATGGCAGAGGAGAGTCACCGAACCACCCTCGCTTCACTCCAGGCCTCTCACTGCACTCGCACTCACCTCACGAGCACATTGCACAAACTTTCTTGCACAGACTAACCCTGCAGGTACCCTCATCTTCATTGGTCGGACCCCACGTCGGAGCTGCTTCGAGCTTCACCTCCACCAGCCTCCGATTGACTCCAGCCACCATTGGATATACCTTGATCCAGCGGCCTACATCGCACCACGTTGTGAGCTCCGAGCCTCTTCCGCGACCCTAGGCTCGGAGCACTCGAATCTGATTCGAAGCAAGCCCGAGCCTCAAGAGCCATTCGAGCCTCTACCCGAGCCTCCAACTCCGTCCGAGCCTAGCCCCCTCACGTGTCTGTCACTGAGGTCTGGGTAAATTACACAGAAACCCCATGATATTTCAAAAATTACAAATTGGTCCCTGCTAGGCATGTCACGCGAGGAACGCATCTTTGTGGGAATTTTGCATCCACCCCCTCTGTATTATAGGTAATTGCATTTAAGTCCCTATCAGCACGTTTGATTTTAAATTTCATTTTCTGAATTTGCATTTTTCCCCCTGTCTTTGCACACATAATTAGGTGTCCATTTATCATCATTTTTAATTTCTAAAAATTGCTTGTTGTAGTTTAACTTGTCCTCTATTCTGTGCGACACTTGTTTTATTTTTGTGAGTCATCTGGAATTTAATAATATTAAATTGGTGAAATTTTCTATATTTTTCCCACTATATGCCTTTTAATTCATATTAAATTCCTTGTTGCTCCAAAAATCACCATAAAATCACATTAGACCTAGGATAAATTATTCTACACGGTGCCCAAAAATCATTGCATTTACATGCACGAGGCCTGAATAAATCAAACAGTGATTTTGCTTAATTGGTTTTTAATAGGTCCAATTCACATAGAATTTTAGGTTTATTAATTTTCCTGGATTCGTCATACTTATATCCATCTAGGATAATTTTTATATCTGGAAATAATGTGTTCTAGTATTTATTAAAATTAATTTTGTAAAAATCATCCTCCATTCATTTTTTTATTCATAGTAATTCATCTAGAGTCTGAAAATTTCAAAAAAAAATTGTAGACACTTAGGTTCATAGCATTCCATCATCTAGCCAAGTTTCGTTAATTTTAGACTCCATTTGATCATCTTTCTAATTTAACTTTTAAAGTTGGCTTGAAATTGCATTGTTTTTTTCCTTTATTGCATAAAAATTGTAAAAAAGACCAAAAATATTCTTCTGAAAATCTGACCTCAAAATTAACTTAAAATTTACCTAAGGAAATAGCTGCCTCCCTGAGTTCGACCTTGGGCTTGCCCAAGTAAAATAAATCTGCCGCTTAAACTTGATACTCCATTAGATTCGAGTGGTTTTTGGCGAAGTCTCGTTTACCCGACTGCAACAAACCTAACTTTTAATTTGATCGATAACTTACTCGAATTAACAAGGGTGACCGAGGCGGCTTCAGTTGGAGATGTTAAGGGATGGATGAAACGTGAAGAATCAGAAAGCAATCAGATGAGATGAAAACAACGATATATCGAGTCAAATCATGCAACTGAATCCGAATGGAGAGGAAGAGAGGGACTGTGAGGAGAAGAGAGAACCAAGAACTGAAATGAAGTAGAGAAGAGAAATCGAGACTAACCTGGACAGAGGACGAAATAGATGAGGATATTGACTACACCTGGGATCTTGGAGCTGAACAACTCATGGTTATCGTCGCCTCGACAGGACGACGCTTCATGGAGGCTGGTACGCACGACGGAGCTCATAGGCTACAACATCGGCTTGATCACGTGATGAACCTCAGTTTCATCATCTTTATTTCTCATAATTAACCCCCTCGCTTAAAAGTTTGTCAATAAATCCCTGTTAATGTCTTATAATTAACAGAGTCCTTAATAAATTAAAAATCACAAAAAATTAACAAAATAAAAATTCGTGGTATTTTTAGACTTAAAAATACCTTCAAAAATATTTCGTGTCTTTGTTTGACTTCATCTCCAGTTTTGGCCAACATGAAAATTGTAGATCTCGTCAAGATCTACAACTTTCATGTTTTGAGTTTTCTCAAATTCGGCCATCTTGACCTTCATTTTTCAACTTGAAGTTTGAATAACTCTGATTGGGCCACGTGGCCCATTCTGGGGGAGCCACGTGGCCCGGCTCTCTTTGTCTTATCCGCCAGCTTCCTCAGCCATTGGATCCTCCTCTTGATCCAACGGCTCAGTCTTCTCCACACGCGCCATTGCCCTTGACCGTCAGATCAGTCCCGCTCTCAATCCGCACCACTCGTTCCCGCCATTCATCAGAGCGTGCCACGTGTCACATCTTGCGCCCTTTGATCGTGCTCTTGATTTCCATCTCGGCCGCTCCTTCCTATGGCGCGCCTCTACCCTTCGATCATCTTATTTTGCTTTATTATCACATATCTGTAAATGAGGTGATCTTTTGACGACCAGAATCGGCTCGACTACGATGATGATTTCGAGTGCTAAAAACACTCTCTTAAAGGGCCGATTTTGCGCTCGTCAAATGGCGCCGTTGCCGGGGAGCGTTATCAAAATGGCGCCGTTGCCGGGGAGGCACGGCTTAGGTTAATTTGTAGCACATTTTTGAAGTGTTTGATTTCTAATCCCCGGATAGTCTGACCCCCGGTTTTTCTTGTAATTATTTCTCTCATTTATTTTTTTGCATTATTTTATTTTTGTGTCACTCTCTGACCTTCATTTAATTTTTATGCGAGGACCGCGAGGAGTCGGCGACGCTTCGAGGACTTAGCATTTAGATTGTGTGGAGAGAAAGAGAGGCATTGTATTCTTTTTAATTATTTTTCTTTTGCATTATTTCCAGCGGTTCCCGTTTGGGATCTCGCGCGTGTAAATATAGTGGAAACCGTGTCCCGTGTGCTGTGTGGGTGATTGGTAACTTAGCTTGCACTAGCGGCTCCTCGAGCCACTCTAGGACTTGTTGGTGCTCGTAATCAATAGGACCACACATTACACTTAAAAGACGCACCTAGACCGCAGGACTTAGTTCAAATTAAACTGTTCTTCACGCTAATAGAACTGCCTGTCTAGGAGCGGCTTTCATCGCTTGCATTTGCATATAGTATAAAAGTTTTCAATTCTGTATAGCATCCTGCATCAAAAAGCGAAGGATCACTGTAAGTATTCTCTACTCAGCATACGCATCATCGATTTCAACTTGCATCGGCTTTTCTCGATTTCCCTCTCTGATTTTCTCACTTAAAAAAAGGAAATTGGGACTGTCCGATAGGCGTGCTTTGTGGTGATTAATTACAGTGATAACCTAACTTTAAAACCGGGACTGCTAACAGTATTGACCATAAAAAGGGAATAAAAGCTGAAAATTGTTTGCGGGAGACTAATCCCCGACCTTGTTTTCAGGCTGAGTGAGGGTACCTGAGTGTGTGTGAACACCCTAAGGTAGAGCCCAAGTCGCCGTCTTCCATATCACGTTCTAACTGATCCTAGCAAATATCACGAGCCGAATATTTTCAGATTCTTTGACTAGTACCAAGTAGCCTCCGCCTGTCTCAGGTAGATAGGGGCGAAATTGCGGTACTTCGCGACAAGCTGCCAGTAACCCCCCGGGGTGAAGTTCCGGCCTTGTCAGCCTCCGCCTGCTTGCAGGTAGATAGGGGCGTGGTCACTGAATCCATCGGCTTGGGATAGGAGCGAAGAAAGGAAGGAGCGGCGGTATTTTAGACGACAGGATAGACAGGGAAGACGCATCCGGCTCTGAGCCGACTTCCCTCTAGGCCGCGTAATCCTTGCTAGATTTGCTTGAAAATCACACTTAAAAACTACAAGATAAATTGGACTCAACTTTGAGTCCTTCACTGTGTTGAGTGTGAATCCAGGGTCTTGGATTGATCTTGTGCTTGCTTCAGGTAGGAGTAAAATCCTATCTTCTTCTTTCACCAAGATGAGTGACTGGGGAGATCTCGACGCACCGTTCACTGATCTCTCTATGAGTCCCCCAAGTAACTCGTCTTTTCCGGTCCGAGCGCACCTTGGACCACCCAGGACTCATGACCCTCTTGAGTCCTGGTTCCCTCCTGCTCAGGGTGGTTACTCTCAAACCAACCCTTTTATCTCCTCTGAGATTACCGAGGAAGATCATTGCCTCGGTAATCCCTTCCTTGATTCAACCTCTAACACCGACCTTATTTTCCAAACCCCAGAATTAGAGGGAGAAATGCCGCCAAAGATGCCGCCCGATGAGGACCAGATGAGACAGATTCTTAGACGTCTTGCTGAAGCTGAACAGAAAAATGCTGATCTCACTGCACGAATGGGGCGGATAATAGTAGCTGAAGGGATCGACCGACCAATGGTCGATACCTATAACCCGGCGGAGAACGAAATCCAGAATTGGCTAGCACCTGCAGTTCCCGACCAGGCATTCGAGCTGAAGCCCCACTTCCTTAGCCTGCTGCCGAAGTTCAACGGAAACCTCAGTGAAGAGCCGTACACTTTCCTCCGTGACTTCGAACTAGTCTGCAATAATCTGAGCCATCCCAATGTTGGCCAAGATTATATCCGACTGAAAGCCACCCCGTTTGCCTTAGGAGATAAGGCTGCACATTGGCTGAAAAACCTAGGGGTGGTATGTACTACCTGGATGCAGTTCAAGGACCTCTTCTTGAAGAAGTTCTACCCACTCAGTAGAACCAATCAGATGCGAACAAAGATTGCCAGCTTCGCCCAAGGACCCTGCGAACCGTTCCACGAGGCTTGGGACAGGTTCAATGACTTAGTATAGAAATGCCCATGCCACGGCATTTCTAAGGCGATCTTAGTCCAGACCTTGTTCTGCGGCCTAACCCCAGAGATGCAGGGGTTAGTCAGCGCCGCCTGCGGAGGAAGCTATCTGAACAAGAACGAGCACGCCGTGTGGAAAATCCTAGAGCAGATGGCAGAAACCGGCAGGTCACAGGCCACAAGGGCCTATCAGTTGTCTCCCTCGATTCTATCCAATGAGACAACTAGAAGGACTGTTGCAGATCTGACAGAGGACCTCATCCCCAGCATGGGGATGATTGCAGACAAGCTTACTATGGTCGAGCAGATCCACAAGAGAGTCGCGGAGATGGAGTCGCTTTCGAGCCTTCCTAAGAAGGTGGAGGAACTCTCTGAAAAGGTAGCCAAGATTAAGCTACCCACCCCTTCTGCACCACCTGTACCTGTACATCGAGTCCATCTTGTACAGGAACAGGCACCGGGGTCTCAGAGCAGCTGGGATCAGACTTACACCCAGCAGAACCATCATGCACCCCCACCAGTGGAGACAGAGTATGAGGAGCCTCCACCCGTTTACGAGATCAACGGGCTCTGGTATAGCCGCGACCCACTAGTCCGGCAAATCGAGATGGGGAAGGACCAGGCACACCGCCCAACCCCAGTCTACCAGGAGACCAGGCCCGTCACAAACCCGCGATATCAGTCCAGGCCAGAACAGGGGTACCAGCCGCAGCAACGCACCTACCAGCAGGGGCCAGCACCGCCCCATCAGCAGCAGTATCGGCATGGCCAGCAGGGCCAGTTCAGGACCGCATCCACTCAGCAGCCAGCCCAGCCCACCGAGTTGGAGTCCCTCACCTTGGCGATCCAGACCCTGTCTGATAGGGTCCAGCAGATGCAAAACGACTACCTGGACATGAGAACCGACATCAATCGGGTCTCTCGTGCTCAGGACCAACAAATGGCGCCACGGACTCCAATTCCCGCACAGGTTCAGGCCAACCCAAATAGCATACAGCAGGGCCAGAACCGACCCCGAGATCAGGTATACTATTCAGATAACTATTTATCTGAACATGAGATCCTTTCGTACGATAATGTTAATCATATGTCCCTCATGAGCGGAAGGACCGTGACCATACCTGATCGGGCACGGGCACAACAGGAAGGAACCTCCGAAATTCGACCGGAGGAGAATTCGGAGGAGGAAGAGGAGGAGCACCACCGTCACCGCCAGCAGAAGAAGAGGACATCTGAGTCCTCGAAGCACCAGCCCTGCAGTCATCCGGAGTCCGACGACACCGATGAGCCCGCACCTCCATCTGAGGAGGACCAGCCAGAAGAAGCGAAAGAAGCATCACCGGTTTCGCCCAAGCATTTCCCCTTTCGTCAGAGTCAGAGTCAGAGTCTGTATAAAAGTCCGAGTCAGAGTCTTGTTCAGAACTCAGTTTCAGCAGCTAATGAAGATATTTCAGTTCCAGAACCTGAGTTAATAATCCCTTTCCCCCAAGCTCTCAAGGGTGGGAAGAAGAAAAACAAAAAAATCCAAAAAGATGACCCTGAGATGGCTGAGTTTTGTAACAAACATATCAAGGTCACAATCCCCTTTGACAAGTTCGTGGAAATAACTCCTGCATTCCAAAAATACCTTAAGGTGAGATGCACACCTACTAGGGTTAGCAGGAAGACCAAAAGCCGTGTTGAGAAACACGTTCTATCAGTAGCCACGACTTGTGCAATAAAGAACTCGTTTCCTCGGAAACGAAGAGACATGGGTGCACACTATGTAGTGAGTCATGTTGATGACATCGCGTTTGCACGCACTCTCCTGGACAATGGTTCCTCGATCAATTTAATGCCCACAGCCCTCTATGAGCGGCTCAATCTCGGACCTCTTAGGAAATCTAGAGCTATTCTTCAGTTTGCAGACAAATCCACTAAGAGGTCCCAAGGAGAGTTAAGGAACGTTGTGATCAAAGTCGAGGGGCAAGAATACATGGTGGACTTTACTGTCCTCGATATGGAAACCCCTCGTAATTGGAGAGATTCCCAGATCATTTTGGGTAGGCCTTTCCTCAGAACAGCAGGGGCCTTATTCGATTATAAGAATGGGAAAATTCAGTTCCAAACTCCAGGCGGAGATGAGGAATTAGAGATGAAGCAGACGAGATGGCAGAGACCAGACTCCGAATCCAGCACCGAGTACTCTTCTCTCGAAACAGACCGTGAACATGTAGACTTAGTTGGGCCATGGAGACGGAACCCAGCCAGCACCGATGTGTCCATCTCCTTTGAAGATGATCCAGTGCATGAGTCAGTCTGCGAGATCCTCAGGAACGAGTACAGCTCTGAGCCTGCATCGCCCTACATCTTCGATGACACAGAGGCCCAAGTGGGCCTGTCAGTCCTTACATCCTTAGGACAATCGGAAGATGAGGAAGACGAGTCGGACGAGGCATTTGCCGATTGCATGGAGACCTTTGACGATCCGACTCCAGAGCCAAGCTTGGTGGCAGCCACTACAGAACAGGATCCAGCCACGTCCAACTCCGAACCAGATCGGATTGAGCCAGACTTCTTAGACGATCATACCATCCCTGAGCTCAAACCTTTACCCACAACTCTGAAGTATGCCTTCCTTGCGGGCCAAGACAAGAAATTTCCGGTCATTATCAGTTCGCAATTGACCGAGGAGCAGGAATCTCGCTTGCTAGAGATCCTGGAGAAGAACCGCAAGGCAATAGGCTGGAGCATTTCCGATCTCCACGGGATAAATCCCGCTCTGTGTTCGCACCATATATATTTGGAGAATGAAGCCAAACCCTCTCGTGAATTCCAACGTCGGTTGAATCCAAATCTACGAGAGGTTGTGAAGAAAGAGATAGAAAAATGGTGCGACGCGGGTTTTATTTACCCAATCTCCGATTCTAAGTGGGTGGCTCCAATCCATGTTGTCCCGAAAAAGTCGGGAATTCAGACGACCACCAACGAGGACGGAGAGGAGATCGTGACAAGAGTACCCACGTCGTGGCGCGTCTGTGTGGATTACAGACGCCTGAATGCCGCGACGAAAAAGGATCATTTCCCCCTACCATTTATTGATCAGATTTTAGAAAGACTAGCGGGGAAAGAATTCTTTTGTTTTCTTGATGGGTTCTCGGGCTACAATCAAGTAGCCATAGCTCCGGAGGACCAGGAAAAAACCACGTTCACATGCCCCTTTGGTACCTATGCTTTCAGGCGCATGCCTTTTGGGCTATGCAATGCTCCAGGTACTTTTCAAAGGTGCATGATTGCTGTATTCGCCGAAATGGTCGGCGAATTCCTGGAAGTCTTCATGGATGACTTCTCGGTCCACGGCGACTCTTTTGATTCCTGTCTTAGGAATCTGGACCGAGTCCTCAAGAGATGTTGTGAGGTTAATCTGGTGCTCTCCTGGGAGAAAAGTCACTTTATGGTGACGGAGGGCATAGTGTTGGGGCATGTCATCTCCAAGAGAGGAATGGAGGTTGACCCTGCCAAGGTGGACGTGATCAGACGACTCCAGCCACCAACCAACGTAAGGCAGTTGCGGTCGTTCCTCGGGCATGTCGGATTTTATCGGAGATTTATAAAGGATTTTTCTAAGATTGCCCGACCGCTAACTGAGCTTTTAGGCAAAGACGCGGAGTTTATTGTCGATCACAAGTGTCTTGAGGCCTTTAAGCGGTTACAAGGAATGATCATGGACGCACCCATCTTACAAGCCCCAGATTGGTCTCTTCCTTTTGAGATCATGACGGATGCCTCAGATTATGCTGTTGGGGCTGTATTGGGACAAAGAAGAGATGGCGTCCCGTTTGCAATTCACTACGCAAGCAAAGTGCTTGATTCTGCTCAGCGTAACTATACAGTTACCGAAAAGGAAATGCTTGCGGTAGTGTTTGCCTTGGACAAATTCAGATCTCATTTAATCGGATCCAAGGTAACTGTGTTCACAGACCACACGGCACTACGATATTTGATGGAGAAGAAGGACGCGAAGGCGCGTCTTCTTCGTTGGATTTTACTTATCCAGGAGTTTGATTTGGACATCCGTGATAAACCTGAAAAGAAGAACGTAGTAGCCGATCATCTCTCTCGTCTCGAAAATCTTAATACTTCCGAGGTTTCCCCGATTCGAGACTCCTTCCCCGACGAGTCGATTTTTGTTATCGACTCACTCCCATGGTATGCCAATATCGTGAACTATCTTGTCTCCAAGAAAGTTCCCGAGGATTGGCCCAAGAGCCAAATTGACCGACTAAAGTCGGACGCTAGACACTACCATTGGGAGAATCCGATCCTTTTCTTTGAAGGACCGGATTGTGTCTGGAGACGTTGTATTCCTCAGGAGGAATACCAGAGTGTCCTTTCTTTATGCCATAGCTTAGAGGCAGGAGGACACCACTCCGGGAAGAGGACCGCATGGAAGGTACTTCAATGTGGCTTTTACTGGCCGACGCTGTTTCGCGATGCCACCGCCTTCGCGAAGTCGTGCCCAGTTTGCCAGAGGATGGGAGGAACCGTTGGTTCCAAGGATGAGATGCCAATGCAGCCAGTCATCATTTGTGATGTCTTTGACGCCTGGGGCATCGATTTCATGGGCCCATTTCCTGTCAGCCACGGGTTTGAATACATCCTTCTTGCGGTTGACTATCTGTCCAGATGGGTGGAGGCTATCCCGACCCGAGCCGCAGACAGCAGGACTGTCTGTAAATTTATCAGAGAGCACATAATCTCTAGGTTCGGGATCCCCAAAATGATGATATCAGATGGGGGTAGCCACTTTGTGAATCGGGAGGTGAAGAAACTCCTGAAGGACTACAGCATCGAACACCGTGTCGCTAGTCCTTACCACCCACAAACCAATGGTATGGCTGAGGTGTCGAATAGGGAGGTGAAAACCATATTGCAAAAGCTCGTCCGCCCAGACAGGAAGGACTGGTCTCAGATCCTGGATCAAGTCCTCTGGGCGTATAGGACGGCTTACAAGACACCGTTAGGGACCTCCCCATTCCGAATGGTATTCGGAAAGTCGTGCCATTTGCCCGCAGAGTTAGTACACAAATCAGAATGGGCAATAAAGAAGGTCAACTGGAACACACACCTGGGCCAAAAACAGAGAGACATGGATCTGAATGAGCTTGTGGAAGTCAGAAACCGAGCATACGACAACAGTGTGGTGTACAAGGACAAGGTGAAGCGTTGGCACGATAGATATATCAGACGAAAGACCTTTGTTCCTGGACAGAAGGTATGGTTGTTCAATGCCAGGCTGAAGACTTTCCAAGGCAAACTAAAGTCTAAGTGGACGGGACCATTCGTTGTCCGAACGGTGCATGATAGTGGATGTGTCGAGATCTCAGATCTCGCAGATGACGCACCGACATTCCTAGTAAATGGGCAGCTGTTGAAGCATTTCGTCGAATCTAATGAACAGTTAGTCCATGTGGAGGAGATTGTATTCATATGCGAGACAGATACAGCAGATACATCTCAAGCCGCGTATGAGACCTTGCAGCAATGAACTCCAGCCATCAGCAGCATCTTCAAAAGATTCAGACCGACTCAGCTGTATATATATCATTCTTCCTGTATATCCTATCCGCCACTCCAGAGAGATCCCTCGAGCTCCAAGCTTCCTATTGGTGACAGCAATTGGCTGATTTGTCGAGCGACGACAGAGCTTCTTCTCCGGCGAGATCCTCGGTCCACCGCCGTGTCGCAGCCACTCCTCCGAGCAGCTGCTAGAGCTCGGGACCTTACCGACCCCTTGAGCGACGACCTGGAGCTCGAAGCTGAGCCTCAATCCCCAGGTAACCCCCTCCATTCCTCCTCCGATCTTGTTCTTCTTTTTCCTTTATCTTCTCCGATTTTATTCTCCGACCACGATCATTTTCGCGCCTCGCCGTCACTCCGACGAGCTCCGCGTCAGGGCTCTCATCCTCGCTGACCCCTCCGCATCGTCAGACGCTCCAATCCACTGTCCGTCGATCCCCAGCTCCGCCGCTTGGCCGGAGCAACGTCGCCTGACCACCTCACGTCTCCTTAGGCCTCGCCAACCAGCACCACTTCTCCACAAACGCACGCACGAGCCTCGGCTATACGTCTAACACTTGCAGGTACTCCTTTGATCATTGGCCGGAGCCTCGCCGGAGCTCTCTTCGAGCTTCATCGACACCGAGCTCCAGCCCTCCTTCAGGGATCCAGAGACCACCGGAGGCTTCGCCGCGCATGTACGATTCTTCCGAGCAAGGTGGGAGCTGACGAAGCTCATCACCGGAGCTTGACAACCGAGGCGGAGCTCGGCTGCCTTCACCGGAGCACAGGCCTCTCCTCCGCAGGCGGCGGAGGATCGTTAGAGAAGAAGGAGCAGCAACCGTTCGATCATCTGATCGAACGGTACCCGCCTCGCCACGCGTCCCTTCGCCGCCCTCATCCGCGACCGTTGATCACCCTTCGGATCGGACGCCTCACCAGCCGCCACGCGTCTTCACCGACATCCCTTGGATCCATCTTGATCCAAGGGCCTTCAGGCCGCCACGTCGCCTTGTCCGAGCCTTGGCATCCAAGCCTAGGCTCGGGTAACCCGAAGCTGCATCGAAGCTGGATTGGGACGACTACCCGGGGGTCAGACTACCCGGGGGTTAGAAATCAAACACTTCAAAAATGTGCTACAAATTAACCTAAGCCGTGCCTCCCCGGCAACGGCGCCATTTTGATAACGCTCCCCGGCAACGGCGCCATTTTGATAAGCCTTCCGCACCCTTAGTTAATTCGGTCAAATTAATGGTCCAAATTACTTTTAAGTGTTCGTTGCAGTCGGATACAAGAGGTTGATCAAAAACCACTTAAGTCAGATTTTGGTCAATTTTAAGCGGTGATATTTTTTTACTTGGTGGAGTCCAAGGTCGATCTCAGGGAGGCAACTGTCTCCTTAGGTGGATTACAACAATTTTCAAGTGTTGATGTTCGAGGGTCAATTTTTTTGGTCTTTTTATTTCTTATGCAGACATATGCAGACAAGTCTTAGCCAATTTAACTTTAAATTTAATTGAAGTATCAAACGAAGTCCAAAAATAATGAAAATTGGCCAGATGATTATTTATGATGAAAATGACCTACACAAATTTTTTTGGAATTTTTCGACTCAAAATAAATTTTCTGTGAATTAAACAAACAGACAGAGTGATTTTCAGTGTTTAATTTTTAATAAATATCAAATCACAATTTTTCCAAGAACTAAAATTATCCTAGGAAGGTCTAATGATTAGGGACCTAGGAAAATTAACAGAACTAAAATCCACTGTGAAATGAATTAATTAAAATTAATTAAAAAAAATCACTAAACTATTTATTGAGGCCTCGTTATGCGTGCAAATGATATGAAATTTTTATGGAGTGTTGAAAATAATGTCCTTAAGCTACTGAGAATTTTTGGTGATTTTTGAAGGCACAAATAATTAATTAAAAATCAAAAGGCATCACTGGGCAAAATATGTCTCAAATGTACCAATTAATTCATTGATAATTCAATTAAGCCAATAAAAATCAGACACGTGTACAGACAGATAGAGGACAAAATTCTCAACAACTTGCAATTTTTAGAATTTCAAAATGATGAAAAATGCATGCTATGGACACGTGCAAACACAAGGGTGTAAATGCAATACTGGGAAAATAAAATTTCAAGAAATGGCGGTCCTTCTTCTTCTCGCTCGCTCAAGGGGGGTCGAGGATGGCTGTCACCCACACTCTCACTCTCACTCCAAAGCTATGTGGTTGAGGGTAGAAATGGCGGATTCGGCTCATGGAGGGGGTTATAGGTCTTTATATAAATGACGAAGCTTGGAGCTCACGCCGTCGGTTCCCATCACTTGGCGGTGAGTACGGTCATCGGTGGGTAGTTAGGCTACCGGCCTAACGAATGGTGGTTGCAGCATTGACGGCCTGAGGAGGAGAGAAGAAGAACAACTATAACTATGGGGAGGAAGTGGAATCCGAGGAGAAGGTGCATGCGTGAGAAGGAAGAGGGGGAGGAGAAAGAAAAAATAAATTAAATTAATTAATCAATAAATGGTTAAATAAGAATTAGATTAAATAATTTAATTAAGTTAAAATTAAATAGTTACTTAAATAATTAAATGAGTAATTTAGTAATTAGATAAGTAAAAAAATATAATTAAGTGTATAATTAAATAACTACTTAAATTAATTAATAAATAATAATTAAAAAAAATTAATTATTTAATAAATTAGTAAATTATTATTTATTTTAATTTAAGAATGGATTATTAATAAAGTGTATGAATATAATAATATAAATTAAGATACATTGTACATTTTATATCAATACAGTCCCGGAACCTACATTTTGCATATTAACTCCAATTTTTTAGACCAATTGATAGATAATTAAATAAAACGAACTTTGAGTCTAAGTTTGCCCAATTTGGAGTTCATATGGCCGAGTTATGAGGTCTGAAAAATTTAGGTAACTGCTTCGTGGACTCGGGATTTATTGGCATTTTGGCTTAAATTATATTTTTTATATTTTTTAATAGTTTTTACAAATATTTTAGAAAAGAAATTAAGTTAAATGAAGTTACGATTATTTAATTAGAAAATCAAGAAGTTTCTACATATAATACATATAGACAACAGGGCCCAAATGCCAACACTCACCCTTTTATTCTAATATTTTTTTGATATTTTTTAATAAATAGTATTATTGATAAAACAAAGTTTAAAAGTAAGTCTGGTCGATTTGGAGTTTTCTATAAAGACTTATGAACCTCAGAAGTCATCTTTTATGGTTTTTTCGGTTCATTGAAATATTTTATTTTTTGTAATGAATAATTTTTCTGATATTTTTATAAAATAATATATATTTTTCTGAACAACATTTATAAAGGAAGAATTTTGGTTTGAAGTTTTCTTAATGATAAATAAATTAGGTGAAATATTTATGAGGTGGAAAATATGTTTAATGTATTTTTAGTCTTGATTTTCTATCATTTTTATAAATTAAGATCTTTATCTCCCTCTACTTATTTATTTTGTCAACCACGTCAATTATGACCTGATCTCAGGATTAAGAATAGTCTATACAATTTACATATATCCTTCTTTTTCTTTTATTTTTCTTTTTTCTCTTTATTATAAAGTTAACCATGATCGATATTGATCGATCATAAAGTTAACCATGATCTATTATTTTAGATCAAATGATCGACCAATCTTAAGACATGATCCATCATGCTTGATCGATCATATAAAAATCATGATCGATCACATACCTGGACAATAGTCGGAATCACTTCGACGATGTCCCATGAAATTTCTTCGATCGACGATCCGACTATATCATTGTATTCCTGCTAACATCCACATCAAGAAATATCTACTCGGATCACGTATGCAATGCATGGATTCCGAAAATGAGAAGCGACAAGTTACTAGTCATCCCAAACTGCGATGAAGCACGATAAAAATACTGGCAATAGATAGCTTGCAACCTTCGTAATCCAATGGTATAAAAACATTGCGAATTTGGCAGGGGTTAAAAATCGTACCTCCGGGTCGTCCCACACGACACTCCCTCGTCTGGAATTGTTGTTCCATGACATTTAGCGTGAATTTACGCCCTCCACACGACTCCTCATGTCAAGATCTTCGAAACAGCATCCTCGGATCTTCGATCTAGCGCCGAAAACTTCTCCGGGCAGAACTCAGCCATACCACTTAGGGCACACACCCCTTATATAGGATTGAGCCTAACTAGATATGGATCCGAGTCCGAAAGCCCTAAACTGATTGTATTTTCCTAGTAACTTCCTCATATGGACTCCAATTTCGATGTTCTGGGACTAGTTGGAAAGGTCTCGATGAATACTACAAGATGGAGCAATCATTTACCTCATTTGGATATTGGAGGTAATTAATGGGATGTTTAGGTTGTACTTACTAGGCAAGTGCTCAACTAGTCTCCCTCTCTACGAGGTTAAATCAGTATTCCCGTAATTAATTTCTTATTTTCATAAACATCCAACTTCACTAATCACGTTTACTCTTCAATACGTATCTCTGATTTATGCATGTTACTTAGACTCATTGGAAATCTTGCAATTAACTGATTCTTTTGTGTACAACAATAAATATTAATTTAGATTTAAGAAAAGGTTTGAAGATACGAGGCGCTAGTCACACGCAAACACAAAATAATATGAATTCTGAAAGTCCCAATTTTGAGGATAGCACATGATATCCTTTAATATGTGAGCAAGATCTCGAAGGGTTAAACAAGTATGCTCCCTCGGAACATATAAGAGCATACTTTCATATTTTTTCCATGTTTTTATTTATTTTTTAGAAATGAACTCCTGGACGTATTTACTTAGACAAATAAACAGAGGGATTTTTATCCGGCAGACCCTATAAACATTGTCAATTGCATCTACGACCTTTTGCATAACGTAATTACCCCATCAACCCTATAAATTACCCCAAGAACCCTCACGAGCTTCAAACAGAGTAACCGCAGGGTTCATGTGGTAAGAGTTGGCAAGTTTACGGGGTCGGAGGGGTTTATGTTGTTTCAAACACTACAACAAAATTGAGCTATAGTGACGGTTTTGAAAAAATCCGTCACTAAATTAGCCGTTGTTAAATATATAATGATGATATTATTCGTTGCGAAATGAATTTCCGTACTCAAAATAAGCAACGAATATCATATCTGTCATTATATCATTAGCAACGATCCACATAGCAACACTTATCCGTTGCTATTTTTTAAAATATCATCTAATCGTCGCTATTTTTTTAGTTCAAAATTTAGCGACGATTACTTAAAATTTTGAAAAATAGCAACGAATAAGCGTCGCTAGATGAACCGTTGCTAATGATATAACGACAGATATGATATTCGTTGCTAATTTTGAGTACGAAAACTCATTTCGCAACGAATAATATCGTCATTATATATTTAACAACGGCTAATTTAGTGACGGATTTTTTCAAAACCGTCATTATAGCTCAATTTTTTTGTAGTGAAAGGTCGTGGAGGTAATTGTCAAAGTTTATAGGGTCTGCCGGGTAAAAATCCCATAAATAGAATATGTGTTTCAAATTACGTGGTAAAACATACATTCTTGACATGTTAATCTAGAAGGAGCCAATTTCAACAATTATGAGGCCGTTAAAATTTGTAGTCTTGATTGTTGTGATAGAAATTTCAAATTAAGTTAATTTAAATGGCATCATGATGATATATAGTTATCTAAATCCTCCTAGATTTTCTTTCAAAAAAAAAGGACGAAGAAAGTATATGAGCATGTAAGTTACATGCAAACCATAGGGTGTGTTCTTGTATCGGGTTAAACCACCCCAAGGGTGGTTTAACTCCCCTACCCCATATTTTCTCCCTCCACGTGGGTCCCACTTTTTATCTTTTTTAAAAATTAAATAAATCAATTCTTCATCATCAATTCCATCAAAAAATAATATACTATACCATCATATCATATAAAAATTATAAACTACTTCACTTTTACTCACTTTTTCAAACTCCAATACAATCACATCACAATAACTTCTCACTTTTTCAAACTCCAATACAATCACATCACCCCAAACCCACTTCTAACCCACCCCCAGTTTAACCTATATCCAAACACCAAAACCCCAAAATGGATTACCTGCAACCAGTTTAACCCATCTAAACCCACTATCCAAACACCCCCATAGAGCATGCTTCTTTCTCCCTTTTTTCATTCCATTTCAGGTTTAAAAAAGTATCGCAAGTTTGGAACAGTTTTTTACAAGTGTAACTATTTGCCAACCAGGACAGTAATGCATAATCAAATAACTGGGTAGGTACCTCTGTACTTGTACAACGAGAACTTGTAATAATGTCTAATTCTCAACATATAATTTAACAAGGATCTTGCAGTATAGTTTAACACAGTTATATGATCTAAGAGTAAAAATCCCAATAGTGTAGGGAATAGGGACGCAAAGAATAAGAATATATCCATGTCCAATCTGTCAACGCATTCATTTTATACAGATTTTGACATCTGTATCAGCATCCATTTAAAATGGACACCGTTAATGATTTTACTTTGACATCCACAAATATCTATATGTATACCCATTTTCATATATATATATATATAAGTATATTAGTAAATTTATTTTCAATGTGTAACGGAACGAATCGCGTCGACCATCGGCGAAAGCAGGCGATAGTTGATCGCACGACCGAACCGTTACCAAAATAATAAATGAATGGCACGTAATGAGCAGAGAAAATAATATCCATTCCATAAATATCCATTCAACTAGAGTTCCATTATTACAACTCTAAACTGGGAAATAAACAAATAACTAATCTAGAATTTTAAAAAAGATAACAACTCGATAGTTCCTGTGGGCATATAGATATCCACTAATCTTCACAGATAAATTGTACCATGCCGGCAATCTCAATGAGCCCGTAGCACGGTCCAGAAAAGGCAATCAACCTTACTCTTCACCTGAAAATTGACAAACATAATTTGTATGAGCCTAATGCCCAGTATGCATCGGGGTCCATGCATGGGTATTCTAACGGTTCTTATCCCGTTAAAATCATGTATGTGGATTTTCATGTATACACAATATTTCGTGCCTAAATAATTCCCATGCATGTCTAAGTTCGATCCCTATCATGTTTAATTTGGCTTCTTTCATAAACATGGGTATACATGTAAAGTAGGTAAATTGCATAAGTAGGCATAACAAACATTTATTTCTACTTGTGGGCATAATTCATAAAATACTAGGCAATTTATACACTTATAAAACATATAAACCACTTTACATATTAGCCCCCATGACTTTGATGGTTTAACTTTCTTAAACCAATTTTAGCATAACATGTGATGGTTCATTCTCTTAATAAACCATTCCTTGCATTTTTCATGATGGTTTTCCTTTATAAACCATTTTCTTGCACAACATTCATTTACGTATCTTTTTATACGTTTTTAACCGCTGGCACTTGCGGTCCATGGCATGACATGACAGTGTAGCTACAACTGTAGAGGACTTAGCTTTTACCTCTGTGGTTCCTTGCAACCATACGCCCCTTGCGGCATTGCCCCTTGCGGCAAATACGACCCCTTGCGGTCGACCATGTGACTCCTTATGAGCATGTACCTTGATCTTGTTTAAAGTTATCAAAAGCTCTCACTCCACCAAGAAATAAAAACATTTCATTAATGAAATAAAAACACTCTCTCGTTGTTACTAGTACTTACGCTTTTAACTAGAGATTAAAGTGGATAAGTATACGTAAATATCGTATGTACAGTACGTTCATTAGAGTTTCATTCTTCTATAAACAATTCAATTACTTTATCTTAATGCATAAGTTACATCTTATTTATATGTCCCTTTGTATGTGTATACATATTTTTTTATCTGTATATTATTCCCCATGATCGTATAATGATACTTGATAAATATTATATCTTATAACATAAGATGGTGCTACAGATATGCATACTTATTAAACGATAAGATGAATTAACTAAATAGCTTCAACAGAAAAGATAAATCCACGAATTAAGGATCCAAATGACAACCGTAAGTCTTTTTGTAGTATCTATTTTATTTCCAGGTTAATACTTGTGAAACACATTCAAGTAAAAGTGACGTGTCCATAAAGACCAGTAAGGATATTTGCAGTCCACCATTTCATAACTAAAATTCATGTTCCCGGATTGCATACTTGATCAAAATAATCTAACATTAAACCAATACATGCGTGATATATTTAAATGAATCTCATATTATCCAACTTTATTCAAAATTCCTATATACTAACAGAAGTTTACCTTGATGAGATTTTCTTTGACATGAATGCTTAATATTAATGACCTCACTTTTTTTTCAATTATCAAACGTGCTCCATGTTTGTATATATAAAAAAATTCCTATGACATATCCAGCATGGGTTGAGGTGATATTGTGTGTGCAAATTAAGAGTTCATAATCCGGATATGAAATGTCCATTGACACATTCTAGGGTATATCGCTATAATATCTTAGGGGTTTACCATACGCATTTGGAGGTCTTCGAAGATAGATCAATATTCGATACATATAATGAGACGTCTTCATTCAAATCAAGTCACTGTTTATCTTATGAACCGACACGTACATTTGGATCTATGTCTATTGTGATCATTATTCGCACCAAATCATAGACCAAAAACATACGATTATAGATCGAATCCTAAACCGATACATACCTCAAACCAACGCTTATCTCTACCCGATTCGGTCGTTGCGCCTCCTTTTGATCACGGATTTGGGTTCTCCTCCTCGGATTCGACGCCGCCTTCTCCTACGATGAAGAGGGACGCCGGTAAGGTAACCCTTCCTCCCTCTCTCTAACTCTCTTTCTTTCTCTCAAAAACACAAGAAAAGTGACGTGGGGGGGTATGGGGAACCCTTGGGATTTTAACTTTGAGAAAGAGAGGATTTTGGATTAATTAAATCCATTTAATCCAAGATAATAAGTTTGAATTTTTTTTGTTTGAAAAGGTCTAAGCCATTACAATCTATCACCCTTAAAAAAAATTTCGTCCTCGAAATTTCTTGGTAGAGGGAACATACCGAAAAGTTGCGGGTATTTCTCCTACATTTCGTTTTCCAGCTCCCAAGTAGCCTCCTCCTTTTGGTGGTGTTGCCAAAGGACCTTGACCATCGGAACTATGCACCGACGAAGTTGATGATCTCTACGATCGATGATTCGTATGGGTTTCTCTTCAAAGGTCAAGTTCGGCTGAACATCAATGACCTCGTGCTCTATCACATGTGAAGGATCAGGAGTGTACTTCCTCAGCATAGACACATGGAATACATCGTGAAGTTTCGAGTATTGAGGTGGTAATGCAATACGATATGTCACCTCTCCAATCCGCTGTAGAATCTCAAAAGGTCCTATGTATCTGGGAGTGAGCTTTCCCCTTTTGCCAAATCGTAAGACGCCCTTGGTTGGAGAGATCTTTAAGAACACATGTTCCCCAACCGCGAAACTCAACTCTCTTCTATGACGATCGGCATAAGTTTTTTGCCTACTTTGTGCCGCCAATAATCTTTTTCTGATTAGATCAACACCCTGCTTACTTGTCTAAACAAGTTTCGGTCCTAGGATGTGCTTCTCGCCAACATCACTCCAGCATGAAGGTGATCTACAAGGTCTCCCATACAATGCTTCATAGGGTGCCATCTTGATGCTCGAATGATAACTATTATTGTATGCAAACTCCACTAATGGAAGGTGTCTATCCCAACTGCCCACAAAATCCAGAGCACATGCTCTCAACATATCTTCTAGTGTCTGGATGGTCCTTTCTGACTGACCATCAGTCTGCGGATGAAATGAAGTACTAAACTTCAATTGAGTGCCCATAGAATCTTGAAAACTCTTCCATAAACGAGAGGTAAATCGTGTATCCCGATCAGATACAATTGATGCAGGAACACCATGAAGGCTGACGATTTCATTCACATATAATTCAACTAGACTATCTGTCGACTGATCCAAGCGGATAGGTAGGAAGTGTGCCGATTTGGTTAATCGGTCAACAATCACCCATATGATGTCAAAACGATGTTTTGTGGTCTTGGGTAGACCGGTGACAAAGTCCATCGTTATGTGCTCCCACTTCCATTCAGGTATCTCCAAGGGTTGAACAGGTCCTGCTGGCCGCTGATGTTCAATCTTGATCTGCTGACATACCAAGCATCTAGAAACAAATTCTGCGATGTCATTCTTCATTTTTGGCGACCAAAAGTTTCGTTGCAGATCCTTGTACATTTTCATTGTACCTGGATGAATAGTGTACATCGATCTGTGTGCTTCATACAGAATCTCCTGCCTCAACTCAATATCACTTGGAATCCATAATCTGCTACGGTACCTTATAGCTCCATCCGTTCCGATGGTGAAATCAGAACCTTCCTTTTTAGATACTTCTATAAATTTAGGAAGATCAGCATCTACTTTTTGTGCAGTCAAGATCTTTCCAATTATCACTGGTTGAATCTTGAGTGCTGCAAAAGATATCTTTTTCGATTCGCTCAAGAAAGGCTTCCAATCTTCAAAGTCCTTCATCATCTTCCACTGAAGTTTTAAACTAGCCAGTTTACCTTCCCATTTTCTACTTAGTGCATCTGCTACGACATTTGCTTTTCCCGGATGGTAATTGATGGCGAAGTCATAATCTTTTAGAAACTCTAGCTAACGTCGCTGCCTCAAATTAGGTTCCTTCTGAGAGAAAATATATTTGAGGCTCTTATGATCACTGAGCACCTCAAATTGTTCACCGTAAAGGTAGTGCCACCAAATTTTAAGAGCAAAGACTACCGCTGCTAACTCTAAATCATGAGTTGGGTAATTCCTCTCTTGAGGTTTTAGCTGCCGTAAGGAATAAGCAATGACTTTCTCATTTTGCATAAGAACACATCCGTGTCTCGTGCCTGATGCGTCAGTATACACCACGAAACCTCCACTGCCTGATGGTAAGGCCAATACTGGAGCTGTAGTCAATCTCTGCTTCAATTCTTGAAAACTCCGCTCGCACTTCTCGGACCATACAAACTTCACATCCTTTCGGGTGAGCTTCGTTAATGGTAGAGAGATCATTGAGAAATTCTGAATAAATTGCTGATAATAACCAGCCAAGCCAAGAAAACTACGGATCTCAGAAATATTCTTGGGTTTCCTCCAATTCATCAAAGCTTCTACTTTGGTTGGATCTACCTCAATGCCGTCTTTAGATACCACATGACCAAGGAATGCCACTTTATTTAGCCAGAAATCACATTTGGAGAATTTTGAATAAAGCTGGTGTTGCCTCAGAGTTTCGAATACAATCTGTAAATGTACTCGATGCTGCTCCGGATCAGATGAATATATCAGTATATCATCCACAAATATGATGGCGAACTTATCAAGGTATTCTCGGAATACCCTATTCATTAGCTTCATAAAAGCTGCAGGAGCATTAGTAAGACCAAATGGCATGGCCAAGAATTCATAATGACCATACCTTGTCCTGAATGTTGTTTTTGATATATCCTCCTCTCTTATTCGGAGTTGAAGATAACCCGTACGCAGATCAATTTTTGAGAAAATTGTTGCTCCCTGCAACTGATCGAATAAGTCATCAATGCGAGGTAACGGGTATCTATTCTTCACGGTCACTTTTTTAGACCTCGATAATCAATGCAGAGTCTAAGAGACCCATCTTTCTTTTTCACAAAAAGAACGGGTGCTCCCCACGGAGAAACACTGGGACGTAAAAATCCCTAATCCAGTTGTTCTTGTAATTGCTTCTTTAGCTCCTCAAGTTCTGCAGGTGCCATTCTGTACGGAGCTTTGGAAATCGGTGCCGTTCCTGGGATCACATCAATTGAGAAATCAACCTCTCTATGAGGAGGTAGTCCAGGAAGATCGTCTGGAAAGACATCGGCAAAGTCTCTGACCACATCTAAATCTTCAAGACGTGCATGTGATGATTCAATGTTAATTATACTAGCGAGGAATGCGATGCAACCTTCTGCTAGTAGTTGGCTTGCTTGCAATGATGAGATAACCAACCTCCCAGTCTTACATGTGCCCCGAATAACTATCTCCTCATGGTTTGGTCTACTCAGGACCACCTTCTTTTCTCGACAATAGACCGCTGCGTAATGCTCCCATAACCAATCCATTCCCAAGATGGCATCATAGGTTGTGATGGGTAATAATATCAAATTGGTAAAACATGTACGTCCTTTAAATACATACCCGTTGCAATAATATCACCCATTGGTGAAGAAACTGTAAGTGCATAAGGAAGTTCAACAGCTTCTAAACTTAACTTTCTCGCAAAAGCATTCGAGATAAAGGAATGCGTGGCACCAGAATCAAAAAGAACATGACATAAATGATTTTCAATTAGTAGAGTACCTTCCACTGTCGTGTTGGCACCTTCTGCATCCTCAGGAGTGATAGAAAAGACTCTTCCTGCTACCTTCTTTTTCTGCTCGAATGGCTTCTTCTGATCCTTGACATCTTTCTTGCAATCTTTTCTGAAGTGACCTTTTTCTCCGCAATTAAAGCAAGTAGTGGTTAGCATGTAGCATTCTCCTAGATGCCTCCTACCACAGTGCAGGCATACTTCAAATGTGTACTTCCTGTTTGCTGGTGCATCATCAGTCTTTGTCTTCTTAGCATTCGTAGCAGTGTGACGCCTCTTGTCATTGAAGTTCGGCTTGTGAGGGCGCTTCCGAGGATTTGCTTGCTGTATCCTCCGGTATGCTGCATCGATCTCCACTGCTGCTGCAACCGCCTCAGATAAGGTCGTGGGACCTCTAGTCAGCACTTTCATGCTCAGTCCCGCATTCAAGCCTTCAACAAACTTTCTAGCTCGTTGCTTTTCATTGGAGCAGATACCCTTGCCATACTTCTCCAATTCTTGAAATTTTGCTGCATATTCTTCGACTGTCATATTTCCCTGTCGGAGATTTATAAACTCTTGACGTTTAGCATCCTTAGCATGTTCGGGGATGTAACGCTCAGTGAAACGCTCAGCAAAGTCATCCCACTTAATGACTGGAGTCTCTGAAAAATGGATTCCCTTGCATGAAGTCCACCACTCCTTTGCATTGTCCCGCAGACGAAATGTCCCGAAGATCACTTTCTTTTCCTCAGGACAATCCGTTGCCTCAAAAGTCAGCTCCATCTCTCTTAGCCAATGTTCGGCTTTTTCCAGCTCGTGCTCACCCTTGAAAGTGGGCGGATCATGCTGAATGAAGGTCTTTAGAGTCAATCCACCAGAGTTGGACGTCTGACTCTTCTGTTGCTGGGTCATTAGTGTCATTAACTCCAGCATCTGCCTCTGCATACTCATAACGGCCTCTTGGCTCGTCGATGAGTCACGGTCTGCAATGGCTTCAATTGCACGTCGAGGAGCCATCTGATTCAAAATTTGACAAGGTCAATGAGTTGTGATACTAAATCTCTCTATATAAATCTTAGATCACTAAGAACTGTGGATATCCTATGCCCAGAGGAACTCTAGCTCTGATACCATTTGTAACGGAACGGATCGCGTCGACCATCGGCGGAAGCAGGCGATAGTTGATCGCATGACCGAACCGTTACCAAAATAATAAATGAATGGCACGTAATGAGCAGAGAAAATAATATCCATTCCATAAATATCCATTCAACTAGAGTTCCATTATTACAACTCTAAACTGGGAAATAAACAAATAACTAATCTAGAATTTTAAAAAATATAACAAATCGATAGTTCCTGTGGGCATATAGATATCCACTAATCTTCACAGATAAATCGTACCACGCCAGCAATTTCAATGAGCCCGTAGCACGGTCCAGAAAAGGCAATCAACCTTGCTCTTCACCTGAAAATTGACAAACATATGTATGAGCCTAATGCCCAGTATGCATCGGGGTCCATGCATGGGTATTCTAACGGTTCTTATCCCGTTAAAATCATGTATGTGGATTTTCATGTATACACAATATTTCGTGCCTAAATAATTCCCATGCATGTCTAAGTTCGATCCCTATCCTGTTTAATTTGGCTTCTTTCATAAACATGGGTATACATGTAAAGTAGGTAAATTGCATAAGTAGGCATAACAAACATTTATTTCTACTTGTGGGCATAATTCATAAAATACTAGGCAATTTATACACTTATAAAACATATAAACCACTTTACATATTAGCCCCCATGACTTTGATGGTTTAACTTTCTTAAACCAATTTTAGCATAACATGTGATGGTTCATTCTCTTAATAAACCATTCCTTGCATTTTTCATGATGGTTTTCCTTTATAAACCATTTTCTTGCACAACATTCATTTATGTATCTTTTTATATGTTTTTAACCGCTGGCACTTGCGGTCCATGGCATGACATGACAGTGTAGCTACAACTGTAGAGGACTTAGCTTTTGCCTCTGTGGTTCCTTGCAACCATACGCCCCTTGCGGCATTGCCCCTTGCGGCAAATACGACCCCTTGCGGTCGACCATGTGACTCCTTATGAGCATGTGCCTTGATCTTGTTTAAAGTTATCAAAAGCTCTCACTCCACCAAGAAATAAAAACATTTCATTAATAAAATAAAAACACTCTCTCGTTGTTACTAGTACTTACGCTTTTAACTAGAGATTAAAGTGGATAAGTATACGTAAATATCGTATGTACAGTACGTTCATTAGAGTTTCATTCTTCTATAAACAATTCAATTACTTTATCTTAATGCATAAGTTACATCTTATTTATATGTCCCTTTGTATGTGTATACATATTTTTTTTATCTGTATATTATTCCCCATGATCGTATAATGATACTTGATAAATATTATATTATATAACATAAGATGGTGCTACAGATATGCATACTTATTAAACGATAAGATGAATTAACTAAATAGCTTCAACAGAAAAGATTAATCCACGAATTAAGGATCCAAATGACAACCGTAAGTCTTTTTGTAGTATCTATTTTATTTCCAGGTTAATACTTGTGAAACACATTCAAGTAAAAGTGACGTGTCCATAAAGACCAGTAAGGATATTTGCAGTCCACCATTTCATAACTAAAATTCATGTTCCCGGATTGCATACTTGATCAAAATAATCTAACATTAAACCAATACATGCGTGATATATTTAAATGACTCTCATATTATCCAACTTTATTCAAAATTCCTATATACTAACAGAAGTTTACCTTGATGAGATTTTCTTTGACATGAATGCTTAATATTAATGACCTCACTTTTTTTTCAATTATCAAACGTGCTCCATGTTTGTATATATAAAAAAATTCCTATGACATATCCAGCATGGGTTGAGGTGATATTGTGTGTGCAAATTAAGAGTTCATAATCCGGATATGAAATGTCCATTGACACATTCTAGGGTATATCGCTATAATATCTTAGGGGTTTACCATACGCATTTGGAGGTCTTCGAAGATAGATCAATATTCGATACATATAATGAGACGTCTTCATTCAAATCAAGTCACTGTTTATCTTATGAACCGACACGTACATTTGGATCTATGTCTATTGTGATCATTATTCGCACCAAATCATAGACCAAAAACATACGATTATAGATCGAATCCTAAACCGATACATACCTCAAACCAACGCTTATCTCTACCCGATTCGGTCGTTGCGCCTCCTTTTTGATCACGGATCCGGGTTCTCCTCCTCGGATTCGACGCCGCCTTCTCATACGATGAAGAGGGACGCCGGTAAGGTAACCCTTCCTCCCTCTCTCTAACTCTCTCTCTCTTTCTCTCAAAAACACAAGAAAAGTGACGTGGGGGGGTATGGGGAACCCTTGGGATTTTAACCTTGAGAAAGAGAGGATTTAATGGATTAATTAAATCTATTTAATCCAAGATAATAAGTTTGAATTTTTTTTGTTTGAAAAGGTCCAAGCCGTTACACAATGACTCTCCATAGATAGTCTTCCCAGTGCCAATGTCATCTCCATGACTCATGATGGTCTCCTCCTCATGTTTGAGTATTCTGTGCTTCCCCTTTAGGGTGTGTTTGGTTACTAGGTTAGCTCGAGTTAAATTGGGAGAGGGTAAACTATTTTGTGTTTTGGTATTTGGATAGAGGGTTTGGTGTTGAGTTGGTTTGTTGTGATTGTATTGAAGTTTGGAAAATTGAGTAGTTATTGTCATGTGATTGTATTGAAGTTTGAAAAAGTGAGTAGAAGTTGAGTAGTTTATAATTTTTAAATGATATGATGGTATAATATATTATTTTTTGATGGAATAGATGAAAGAGAAATGATTTATTTAATATATTAAAAAAGAGAAGAAGTGAGCCCCACAAGTGAGAGAAATAATGAATTTTGAGGGGTAAATCTCCAAGGGAGGGTTAAACCCTCAACTGAACATGTCCTTAGGGACCGTTCGGTTCGGGAATAAGCAGGAATAAGGATTGGGAATAAGGAGAATAAGGGTCTATTCTTTGTTCGGCTGGAGGATAGGAATAAGGAGAATAAGGTGAAATAAAGGAAGGTAAGGTGGGATAAAGATATAAATAAGAGTGAAATAAGATGAAATAATGTGGAATAGTAGTACCATGGGGAACCGTGTTGGGAGGAAAATGGCCCCTTATTCTCCTCTATTCCAGATCCTTATGCTTGTACCGAACAGGCCCTTAGGGTGCGTTTGGTTGGTGGGTTATCCAGCGGTGGATAACCCTTTTTGTGTTAGTGTGTTTGGTTAGTGGGTTAAGGGTTGGGAGGGTTTGTGTGATGTGATTGTATTGAAATTTGAAAAAGTTGGTAGTTATTATGGTATGATTGTATTGAAATTTGAAAAAGTGGGTAATTGTTGTTATGTGATTGTATTGAATTTTGGAATAGTGAGTAGAAGTTGAGTATTTTATGATTAAGGTTTGGGCTAAGGTTTGGTCCTCGTGGGAATATTGACAAAATAATGCATCATACCGAGGACGTCTAAACTAAAGTGGCATAGGGAATCCCTGCCATGTTCGCACGTCCATTGCATCACATTTCATGTCATCCTTCAATCAATGGCCAGTGGGAAAAGGCTCGAATATTGGGAAGAGGAGGTTGAGCACTGAACACACGACATGAGTTCAAGAAAAGAAAGTTTTTTCTATGCAAATAACAACTATGACTTTGCGATATTTCTTTTACTTATATATGATTTTCATAATATTCGGTAGATAATGTGTACGTACGTATGCATATGTAATGTGTGCGTATAAATCTATATCTAACTATGTATGTATAAATATGTGATGAGACACTATTTATATGCATTAAACTTTTTTATCTTTTAAATATATTGTTGAGAGCAATCGTGTCCTATCTTTATCCCATGCATATCAGAGACAACCACAAGTTCACCAGAAGGCAATACACATGACATCCTTGCATAAGCAGGACAAGGATGAGAGCTCAAATCTGAGCATTATTGGGGGCAACCTGTCCAAGGTGGATATCATTGCAAAGAGATCACATGATCTTGAGAAGCTCGCTGCGATCGAACAGAGGACTCAGAACATGGACAAACTAGATCAGATTACCAAGCAGCTGGAGATGCTAGTAAGCACACTCCGCTCATGCAATTCTGTGTCTGCATCGGTCGCGACTCCAACTAAGATGAAAGAGCCAGCATCGCCAGAGCCTCCTCAATAGAGTCAGTCCCAGCCAGCGGTGCATCACATTTATTATGTACAAGCCCCAACGCCTTCATCGCCTTAACCACCACATCTGCAGCTAGTTGTATACCAGCCAGAACTCCAAACCTTGACTAATCCATTCTCTCCTCCACTGCCTCTCATTCAGGAGGTGAATGGAGTTTGGTCCAATGATGCGCAGTTGGCCCGTCTAGGCGGACCTCAATAGGGTCAGCCTAAAAATTCTCGCCCATTCCCTCAGAAACAAGGAGGGAGGTTTTTCCAAGGTAACAGTCAGCCTCACCGCCAGTAGTATTAGCCATATCAATAGGGCTAGGGACAGAACTAGTTCCAACAACCGCAATATCAGCAATACCAGCAGAACCAACATTACTCGGTTGTGCCATATTAGCAGAATCCTCCTCATCATCAGCAATATCAACCATCTCCCCAGTATCCTTCTCAGCATTCCTTCTAGCAGCCTCAGCACCATTCATAGCCTCAACGTGGCAAGCACACTGAACCATCAGAGGACCCTCTAGTGAACCCATCCCTCGACTGCTTGGCTCAGCTTGTTAAGAGCCTTGTAGATATGAGTCATAAGTTCGATGACCTCACTACTGCCAAGACCCCCATTCTGACATAGGTGGAGGCTAATCCCAACAATTTCTGCAATAAAGAGCATGTAGTTTGTGATGCCCAGTCCAAACCCGTAGAGTCAGATAGTCATGATATGCTTTTTTCTAATGTTGTTACTCTCACGAGTGGTAGGACATTGCAGCTATCTACAACAATGAAGGGCAAGAATAAAGCTTCCACAAGGAAGTCGTCGTTTCTTCTGCATCAACCCAACTAGCAACTAGACTGGGTGAGGAAGAAGAGGAAGGAGAACACTAAAAAAGCCAAAAAATGATAAAATTCAAAAACAACAAAAAGATGATAGGAGCAACCATTGCGCTAGCTAGACAATGACGGAGAGGACCACACTTACAACCATCCGGAGTCATCTGAAGGAGCCCAGTATGCTATTTTTGGATGCCCACCACTTCATAGGGATAAAGAGTCTACTTTTTATCATCCAGCTGTTCAGCCTGATCTAGACATAGATTTTGATTCTGTAAATAAGAATAATATTTTTGCATTTGGTTATGTAAATATTCCTTTTCCAGATGCTTTAGAAAAATATAAAAAAAATTGAAAACAGCTTTGTCGGATCTTGGTGTTATGCAAATCATTCAAAATCTTGTTCTTGAGATGCCTTTCTATTGGCCATTAAGTACATTCCAAACATCAAGAAGGGTCTTAAAGAGGCATGCACTTCCATGTGGCAACCGTGTCGAGCCAGACAATGAAATGTGATGCACATCCTGACAGCTACGACAATCAATGTAATTAGTAATCTCCTGTGAAATAAGAAAGACATGAGGGCACCTCTCATTCGATGTCCGATGTCTGATGGAACGAACTCTTCTAGATAGTGGATCATCAATCAATCTGATGCCCACTTCACTGCTGGAAGAATTTGGGTTGGGACCGCTCAAGTCCAAAAGGATGATTCTGCAGTTTGCAGACACTTCATCGTCACCATTCAGGGAATGCAGTTCTATGTGGACTTCGTCATTCTTGATATGGACACCTCAGTCCCTCTTCTTCACACCTCGATTTACTTGGACGTCTATTCCTTCGAACAATCGAGGCAGTGGTGGATTATGGTAGCGGATAGATTACCTTTCGCTTGAACAACGACAAGGTACCCATTCAGATGATTCAAGTTCCGAAAGCTTCAGAATCTGCAGCAAATGCGAGTACGCCTACAGAGCAGACAAAAGACTATGATTTTCTTATAGAGATTAGAGATGCCAATATGTTCATGGACGACATTGAGACCCATGAATTCCTCTCTACAGAGGAAGGAGTGGATAGCACAGTCGACTTCCCCTCTCTCTTAAAGGACAAGATATTTGCTGATATGCCATATGAAATGATCATAGAGCTTAGTAGACTCCTTTGCTCGAGGGCTTCTTCCTCGGCCAGGGGGTCAAGTAAAAAATGGGGTGGAATGGAATGAAGGTGGGGCTCTGGCGAAGGGCGACGGAGGGAGCCTCGACTCTATCTGAGGCTTTGAAATACATATTACCTATGACCCCATCTAGGCTCTGTGTCCTGAGGGAGGGAGTGCTCTCACTCCGATCCCCCTCGCGTAGTTATCCTCTCCTGCCGCCAAGGATCTTGCCCCTGTGATGGAATTGATACCTGACGAACTCTCTCTTGCCTGTCTGCTTTTGGCTTTTTAGTAGACAATGCGGTAGTGGAATAGTGATGGATGCTGAGCTGATCATCGATCGACCTCACTCGACAGTGTCATGCCATGATTCTCTGAGTCAACTGTGGGGAACTACCGATTATTTATTGATTATGGACCTAGGGGGACAGATGGTGCAATCGATGGAGAAGGCGATGGTGTTCAAATGGAGTAAATGGCGGGTCGAGTCAACGGTTAGATCAAGATGATTTACCCCAGGAGCTCTAGTTTTAGGGAATTTAGGGTGTTTGAAATTAAAGCTGATAGATTGATTAAACCTAAAATTAACTGTAGAAATGAAAACTAGAACCTAAGATATACATAAGAAGCGGAAAGAAATGGCCTCAAACCAGTCGAGGGCCAGTGAAGGTGAACCTGCTAGAGGTGGCTCTGACGATTGTTTAGACCTCCTCCTCCTTTAATCCTCCTCACTGCAGATCAAGGGGATCTGCTCCTATCATCAGCATGAGTCCTTTGGAGATGATATGAGGGTCTAAGAACATGCAAAAAGTGATTTATTTATCCATTAAAGCGGAGCGAGGTAGTTGTATGGTCTCATAAGGCGGGCCACAGTTATTGAAGTGATCGTTCACAAAGACAGATGATCAAAACAACAATCAACCCACACAATATAAAAATCCATCAATGAAAGCAGATGTGAATCAAAATTTATTATAACCCTACAAAACCAGTGTGTATAGCGACAAGCAGGTAGGGAGTCAAACACAATGAAATGGGACGTAGCATGCATTATTTAATAAAAATGCAAGTGTATAAGTATGTATGCACAATTTCAATCAAAGTGTTGTGGGTTTTTAATTAAATAAAATAATTTATTTTTTAATTAAATAAATATTTTTAGATTTTTTTAATTTTCTGATTTTTATTTTTTAAATTTAATAATAATATATATATAAGTATACAAGAGGATATAGATGTATAAGGTGATATATTTCTAATATAAGTAATATATAGCATAATATATATATATATATATATTAAATATACAAAAATCACAAAATATCCCGAATAACAATCTTTTTTATTTTTTAAAGGTTTTAAAAAAATTATAAGGTATTTATAATAATCAATAATAATATATACTATATATAATAATATATAAGGGTAAATAGACTATATAGGATATATTATGTATAAATATAGATAAAAATATTCAAAAGAGACAAATAAGTATTTTTATCTTTTTCCAAATATTTTCTATTTTTCTGGATTTTCAAGGTATTTTCACATAAATTTTTTGTATTTTCAAAATCAGAAATAAAGCAAAACAAGGACTTTTTAATTCGACCGAAATTATTTTAGATATAAAAATAGGAAATGGTCTCAAAATTTATAAAAACCAATTTTAATAGACAAACATTAATGTACATAAAAATATGGAACATAAACTGATATTTGTAGGATTTTAAAGAATATTTTATAATTTTTTTAGGGTTAGTAAGGTTGTGCTAATTTTAAGGGTTCTTTTGAGATTTTTGGTTTGGAGTTATAAAATATGATAATAGACAATAGGTAATATTTTTGGAGTTTTTAGAAAAGGTTTTGAATTTTTTGTATTTTTTAAATCAAACTGGTAATAAAATAACTCTAATGATTTTTTAATAAATAATAAATGCATTCAAAATGGCAAATAAAAATGGGCGTCAATCGATAGACAACCATGCAGAAACACCTATTTTTTGAGAATTTTTAGAGCATAGGAGCTATTTTAAATAAAAATAAATACAAAAATGAAATTTAATCAATCTGTCAGCTTTGATTTCAAAACCCCCCAATTTCGTAGAGCTCGAGCTTCAGAGATGCTTTTATTGTACGTGGGAGAGAAGGGCTCTGTCGGCTTGCGGACTTAATCTTAAGTATCGAGCTTAGGCTATCCCTTCATGAGGGTTTTTATCTCATCGTTACACATCCGAGTAAGGCCATGTCTGTTTACAGACTCGGTTCCGAAGTCTTGGTTTTGGTTATCAGCTTTCTCCTCTACTTCTTTGGTTGTGTAGTTGTCCATATCTGAAAATAAGGACCTTCAAAAAGTACATGCTAGTTGTTATAAAGGAAGTGGGAAGTACACGATGATTACCGGGTAGTACTCACTCGTTAATAGGATTAGCCATTAAGGACTAATGTTGACAAGATTGCCTGATACAACCAATATTGAAAAGATCATTACCGAGATCATACAACTTATTGTGTTAAGTTGGTGAATCAACCCTTGTTCTATGGTTTGTTTGATTAGTTTAAATAAGGTCAAGATCAAAAAACAACACACCGTTGTGCCTTCATATTTCACACCTCTTTTCTCACTTCTTTTTTTCCTTGCATATTTTTAGCCCTCTCTTCTCAAACCCTCTTGAATTCTTCATATCCTTCATCTATTCCATCATCACTTCTTTTGTCTTCCAAGATATCGCATCCAGGATGGCTTTGTTTGGAGTTTTTGAATCACCAACATCGATTCCTGAATGATGACATCTTAAATAATATGGGGGTGATCTCCAAGAAGTGAGTTCGGACCTTGGACTCATCAATTTTTGCTCATTTCAAAGGTCGAGATGACCCTTGTCCCGATCTTTCTCCTTTCACAACCTTCTTTCACTAATAAATCCATTGTTCGATACCATCATGAACTTTCTCCTTCTTTTCTAAGGAATGATCGAGTTATATTTCCCAATGAAGCTTCTTCACCCGATTAGGATCCCGAGTTATAGTTGACCATTAAGATGGCTCCCCAGATATGAGACAATCACCAACTTCAGACCACACATTTGCTACCATCAATCCAAGCCTTTCAACAACAATAGACAAACCAAGCTATTACCATGTTGCATTCAGGAAGATGCTCATTGAGATGAGGAGAGACAGAAAAATATTAGGAGGAGATGACGAAGAACATCACAGTAGGAATGAGGATGAACATCATGCAAGAAACCGTGGAGGAGGAGCTGAGGAGGGAGGCAATCCCAAGTGAACTATGAAAGAAACTTATAACCCTAGTTTTGTCTAGTTTACCGAGTGGATCAAGATATCAACTATCTACTGATATTTTGAGTTGAAGCCATCATTGCTCCCTTGTTTGTTGATCTTTTTTGGCCACACTAATGAGGAGAGCTACATTCACTTGTAGTAGTTCAACATGATTTGTAGTACCGTGCATTACCCCAATATCTCGTTGGAGGTAGTTGATGAATCCATGATTCAACATCTTTATTCTTTTATTTTAGCTAAAAATCCTTGGCAAAACATCTGTAAATATTATATATTTATCACTTATTTATACCAAAATAAAGGTATAAAGAAGAAAAGAAGAATAGAAGAAGAGAAGGTTGTATATATGAAATAAATACAGGTTGAATCTAACCCCGATATTAGGTCAAGACTTGACTTGATCGACCAAGAATAAAGTAAGGGGAGATAAGGTCTTCATACAAAAAAATTCAGAAAATAATCTTCATCTATGAATATTCATCATTGTATACCACTGTATATATGATATATTTTCTTATTCTATTTTATTTATCATATAAATCATCTTCAATAAAAATGTTTTTCTTGGAACTTGTACTTCAAATAAGGGTTTTTATTAGTTGTGCCCCTCTGAGATCTTGCAATTTCAGTTATTCCCCTCCCTTTTTGGGAATATCAGTAGTGCCCCTAACTTCTTGGTGTTCTATCACTTGTGCCCCTCCGTTACTTTAACCGTCACTGAGTCAAACTTAACCCTGGTTTCTTCAAACCATGGCATTGTTAAGAGGGGTATAACTATCCACCCATCTTCCTCCACCACCTCATCCTCTTATTCTGTCTAAATCACTTCTTTCCTCTAGATCCAAGGGGTTGTAGAGGGAGGGCGGCGGGACTGGGAGGTGGTCGGCAAAGGGGCTTAATGGGGTGGGATGTGGAGGAGGGGTGGAGGAGGGGGTCATGTTGGGGAGGAGGGGTGGAGGAGGATGTGCGTGTGTTAGGCTAGGAGGAGGGGTGGATGGAAGGGCTGGTGGGGGTTGTGTTGGGGAGGAGGGTAGAAGGAATGGCTAGAGGGGCGGGCTGGGGAGGAGGGGCAGAGCGGGGGTCATATTGGGGAGAAGGGGTAGGGAGAATGGGACAGAATGAGGGACTGGAGAGGGTAGACTGGGAAGGGTGGGGCAGAGGAGGAGGTGTGGGCACAGGCTATGGAGGAGGTGGCGTGACTAGGAGGAGGAGGAAGAGCTGGAGGAAGTGGGGGCTAAAGGAGCTACGGGAGAAGGAGATGGCGGAGGAGGACGATGAGGCTAGAGGAGGTGGAGGATAGAGATGGTGCGAGCAAAGGAGGAGGAGGAGAACAAAGATGGTAGGGGATGGAAGATCAGAGGACAGAGGGAGAGGAACAGAGGAGGTTTAAGCGGTAAAGGAAGGAGCTCGAGGAGGAGGGATCAGGCTTGGGAGGAGGGGGCGAACGGAGGGGAGGGCTGGGGAGGAGATGGCAGGACTTGGAGGAGGAGGTGGTCGTCGACAGGGGGAAGTGGGGATGAGGGGGAGGAGCTTAGGGTGGAGGTGTTGGGGCAGGGGAGGGATCTAGGGACTGAGGGAGGAGTTAAGGGTGAGGGGAGGAGGTGGTGGAGGAGGAGTAGGAGGTTGGGGAGGAGGAAGAGAAGGAGAGGAAGATAAAGATGATGGGGAGGAGGAGGAAAATGGTGGGATGACTTTCCAACCCTTTTAAAAAAATTAAATTCCTCTTGTGTCCTCAAAGTTAACATCCATTTACGGTGGGTATGAACGACCACTAACTCGAGGGGCACAAGTTGTAGAACGACAAGAAATCAGTGTCACTACTGATATTCCCAAAAAAGGAGGGGCATAACTGAAATTGCAAGATCTCAGAGGGGCACAACTGATAAAAACCCTAAAAATAACTTGTAAATATTAAAAATAGGGGTTTAATCAGTTGTTCTATGAGATATTACAATATCAATTATGCTCCTCCCTTTTTGGTAATATCAGTTGTGCCCTCGACTTCTTACCATTCTATCACTTGTGCCCCTCCGTTATTTTAGCCGTCAATGGGCTGAACTTAACCATGGGTTTTTCAAACAATGGTGAGTTTAAGAGGAGTATAACTGTACAAAAATTCTCCTGCTCCTCCTTCCATCAAGGAGCTCGCCGTCTCTTATGTATTTGGCATACTACTAGAAAGAGCTGCTCGATGATCACGGGGAAGACACTGCTACACCTTGCCCTATCTGCAGCTAATGCGAAGATCGATCGTGTTGCATGCCAATGGGTATGAATCTTCGAGGTCCGATGACACCCAGAGTTACCGTGCAAAGGATGTATATCACCGCTAGAGAAGAAGATAGGGATATGCAAGTTGCCGATGGTGTCATTCTCCAAAGCATGGGGGAGTCGAGTTGCTGGAAGCGGATACGTGAAGATGCCGACTATTGATCCTCTTTCTTCTCTAGATGTGTGAAGCGAATAAATCAAATGGTTGGTTTGCTTTTGTGCTCTGCTATTGTGACACGAACTGCGGGCTGAATAATCTCATTTGGGATGTAAGGAGTCAGATAATGGTTGGAAGCTCTGGCAAGAAGTTGGAGGAAGGAGCTCTATCTCCATCCACGACATTTGGATGGTGGGGGGATCAGAGGAAGAAGAAGGGAGGGTAGAGAGGCACTGCACGAAGTTGCAGATGAATGTCTTGGAGAAATGTTGTGTGCGGCCTGGAGGTGCACTAGTTTGGGCCCTCCTGGTGATGATCTAGAGGATGGGAACAATCACTAGCATAACTTGATGCCCCTCTGCCAGGAATGGGAATAGGGCCACAAAAGAGCAACAAGCTCTCCAATTTCCTCGGTCACGAATGGTTGTCAACAAATGAGAAGGAGGCGAGGTCATTCCCAAGGAGATTCTTGCGATTGACATGGAATATAGTACTAGAAGACATCCTGGTGGAGTGGGAGGTTACGTGTGGTGGAGGCAGCTGCGATCGGAGGGGTGAGGAGGAGGATGATAGGGTGGGGGAGGAGGCTTGGGGTGACAGAGGGGGAGGAGCAGGCTGGGGCAGAGGAGAAGGATGGGGGGAGAAGGGAGAGGGTGAGGAAAAAGATCACTTAATCCATTTTTTAATTAATTCCACTTGTGTCCCTAAAGTGAATGTCTATTTACATTGTAGATGAACGACACCTAACCCGAGGAGCACAAGTAATACAACAGGAAGAAGTCGAGGGCACAACTGATATTACCAAAAAGGGAGGGGTATAACTGATATTGTAATATCTCAGAGGGGCACAACTGATAAAAACCCTAACAAATAGTTGCAAGAAGAGTCGTTGTACATATTAAAAATAATAATACTTTGAAAAAACCACAAAGCTCACCTTGTCAAATCAATATCTTCTCCTCAAAAACTAAAAATAAATCAAATTCACTTTTATTATGTTCAAAATTAAATAAGCTTTAAAATGAAAGAGGTTTCATAATATTAGAGTTAAGATGTGAAAAGTGGCTTTTTGGAGTGTTATTATATATTTTCTTGTATTGAACACTGTATGATTTTATTCATTTATTTATTTTCTTGGTATTTTTGTATATATTATATTTTTAAATATTTGTATATATTGTACTTGATTTATATAAAATGCAAAGAAAAATAATTAAATTTAAAAAATCGAAAATAAATTAATCTATATAATGTATATGTATTGCATACCTATATTGTAAATATCCCTATTTATTTAACTAAATTAATCAATTTAAAAAATAAAAATAAGTTCAAAATCATGAAATAATTCTTTAAATTAATAAATTAATAAATTAGTAAATTATATTATTATTTGTAAAAATAATTTATTAAAAATCCAAGTGTTTTATATATAGGTATATTTACTATGAATAAAGGGTATTATTTATTCTACCTTACTTATTTAACTTATTTAAATTATTAAACATCACCAAAATTAATTTTATTTAATTACTAATATTTTTATTTATAAGATTATTTTATCTAAAATTCATTTTATTTTGTTTTAATTTATTTCACATTTTCCACTATTTATCATTTTGCGCTTTTATTCTGTAGTAGGCTGGTCCCCTATTGGCAGACCTAGATTTGTTGACCCGTGTCAACTTCCAAATGCTCAGCTCAGCTAGAATAGAAGAGCCTTCATTTGTTCTTTTATGATTTTTCCCACTCGACTTGGTCATCCATATCTCCCAATCTCTTCTTAGTAAATTTCACCTGTCTAATAAGCTTTCTCGACCGATTATGAATTCCAATTTCCTAGCTTGGTTTGCGCGCTACACCAAATTTGAATCTCATTGCACCTTAGTACTATAAATACCTCTCCACATCATTCTTCCCAATTTGATCCGACTTCGACCTAGTTTTTCTACCTGAGATCATCACTTGGAGACTCCAGCTCATGACAAGAGCAATTTTTCTTCATTTCGATCGAGAGTTGAGCCTTGATTTGACGCTATCCTCGTTGGCCGGAGCATCCTGCTGCAAACGAGCCTCGATGGCCTCTCCACCCCCTTCTTGAGGCGAAGACCCTTCTATTCCATTCGTAGGTTTAATGAGCATAGATCTAGCTTTATTTCCATTTTGAATTGTTGTATTTTTGTTCGATTTCTATTTTAATTCACTCGTCTCTAATCTGCCTTAAATCTTCGTAATAGTAGGTTGTCCTTATCAATTTATCATTTCTAACTATCTAAACACTTTCACTGACCCTTTCTCCGCAATTCTTCTACCTCTGACCACCTAGATCCATCGTGGATTTGGATTCCAGCATTCAATCCAAGGTGTTGAGGAAGCTCCAAAGCTAGGTCGTTGATCAAAGCATTCTAGATCGAAGCTCCTTCCATCAGATCCGCACACGCCTCCCACATGTCTTGGTGATTTTTATACCCTACCCCTTGCATGTTTGATTAATTGTAAATAATCACCTCTGTAGATATGTATCAATCTATTATGGTATGACTATTTGCATAAAAGCCCTTAATTATTTTTATATTTGCTATCTAGTCCTATTTGAACTGCATCACATGCTTTGCATGTGCAGTTTTGGAGATGTTGCAAAAATTGCCATGTTTATTTGCGTTACTGTTTGATCCCCCGAATTGTCATAAACCCATCGAGGTCTATGCCAGTGTATATCGCAAGCACTGACAAGCACCCCGTTTTGGGTAAATTACATATTCTACCTTTTACTTCTTATTTTGTTATTAATTCGGCCAAGAAATAAATTTTCTTACATTTTAGTCCTTGTGAATCAGACTAGTTACTTGCGTCTTAATTGTATTTAATAAATATAAAATTATCTTTAAAAATTCCACAAAAGTCTACAAAATTCTTATTAAGTTGATCGATCATCCTTAATTTTTTTGGAAAATAATTAGTTTTATTGTTTTCAAAGATTCAAAAACCTTTAAAAATCACCTAGTTTGTTTGAAAAATTAATAAAAATTTTAAAATTATCTGAAAAATTCCAGAAAAATTTGTGTGTGTATTTTGATTTTTTTAATTTCTATAATTTTTTTTGAAAATTCTTCATATAAACAAAAAAAATGCAAAATACAGAAAAACTAAAAACTAATATAAAATCATAGGAAAATCATAAAAATACATAAAATAGCTTGAATTAAAGCTTGAAAATCCTCTTCCTATTTGTGCATATTTCTAATAATTTCGATTCTATTTTTATTTTAAAATCTAAAAAAGTGTCTTTATTTTCTCTTTTGTTTTTTTTTCTATTTTTAATTGTTTTTAAAATCTTAAAAAATCTAAAAATCTTCGAAAAATCACAAAATAGTAAAAAATATCAAAATATAAAAAAATTAATTGAATTTCCTGCATATTTTTACTATATTTGTAAAATACAAAAAGAGTGATTGATTCCTTTATTTTTATTTTCTTTGTTTTATTTTGTTTTAAAAATTTAAATATAAAAATTTTCAAAATTAAAAATCATTAAAAATTGGAAATCAAAAAATATAAAAAGGTAAATATTAAAAATCCATAAAAATATAAAAAACATAAAAGACATAAAAAACAGAAAAAGAGCCTTTCATTTATTTTTTAGGAATAAACAACCCTCGTTTTTCACAGTTGCCTCGAGTTCGACCTTGGGACCATGTTAATAAATAACAAATCCATTTCTTTTCTATTTTTGGATAAATAATTATTTAATTGTTTCGAGAATCTTGTGGGTAACAACGACACACTTTCACATCGATCACTTTTATTTCAATTAGTAATAAAATCCACATTGAATCTTTGAAAAATCAAAATGGCACCGTTGTAGAGGAGGTACGACGAGGGTAGTTAGGTTTTTCTTCTTTTCCTCTACTGTTGGTGTTTGTATATATATTGTTTCTTTTCATTTCTCCTTAATTTTATTTCTCCATATGTTTCTTAAATTGTTTCTGACATATATCTTATTTCCACTTTTCTATGAGGGCCCATCGAGCGAGGGAGGATTTCTTATGAGCACCGATGCACCCGAGTGAAGTAGAGGCCATCCGTTTCTTCATCGACCAACATGAGTGCAAAGAGGAGGAGCTGGAGGAGTGGAAGAAGCTTTTTGAGCATTTCATTTTTTATTTTCTTTTTAGTGATTTTTTCATTATTTTTATAAATAATTTGTAATAATTTTCTTTGGCATTTTCCTCTTTTCTATTTTCTAGGCCATTATAACCTTGCGATTTGGGGGTCTGTTTCACCAAGTGTCAGTGTACTTGGGGGACCTCACATGACTTTTATTTTTATCACCTTTATTTTAATTCGTTTCATGTGGTTTTTTGTGCTTGAACCCATTAGTGTAGATTTTTATTATCTTGGTTGAGCCGGGTAAATAATAGGTCCTAATCCCCTAACAAACTTCATGTTCCTATAGAGAAGTGTGTAGTTTGGACTTAGTTAAATAAGATGTTCTTTCCCGATAATAAAGTTTCTGCTAGGACGGTTCTCGAGCATCATTTAGGTTAGTTTTTATTTTTATTTTATGCATGGATCATATTGCATGTAGAGTGCATGCGACATGTACGCATTTTCTATCCTTTGCATGCATCATTGATTTCATCATGCGTTAGTTTTTTGACTCCCTTCCTCATTTCTTTTTCACTTAGGATAAGAAGGAATTTGGAAAATTTGTTAGACAATTTTATTTGACAATACCCCAAAAGTGAGATAAGTAAAAATAAAATTGGGACTGCTAATTGAACTTGACCTCTAAAATTAAACGTTAGATCATTGTATTAGGAAGAGCAACCCCCTCATTGTATGCAGGTACTTACCTCCAGACAGAGTGGGTTAGGACGTTAGGGTAGAGCCCAAATCGCTGGACTTGTTCTCTAAGCAACCCCTCATTTTATGCAGTTACTTACCTCCAGACAGAGTGTATACTCTTAGGTAGACGGTCGCAGCTACAAGCATTTGGCTCTAACTTTAGAAAATCATTTTGGCGTGCTCTACCATTTATCACCCTTTGGGCCTGATATAACCTGGCACCCGAGCAATATGGTTCTACTATTTGGGTCAGTTTTAGGATGGACGATATGGTGACATCACCCTGTGTGTTTGTATTTAAGTAACTGTTTGCATCACTAAACTCTAAAACTGAATAGATAAGAGACCGGACCTTTACGGTCTCCATTTGTATTGAGTTGATGAATTTGTGGTTTATCTTGTGTTTGTTTTGTGAGATGTCTAGATCTCATCTTTTATCCTCCAAATATTTCCATCTCACTTCTTTCTTCCTCCACGATCATGATAATGGGCTGGAAATCTCTTAGGTCGACTCTTATGACATCGCTATTCAGCGACCCTCCCTATTCATCTAGGTCAGTTAAAGAGAGCTAAAACCCTCTCTTTGAACCCGAGTTGCCATCTTCTCCTTTTTCTCTTGACCCCCTTTCTTCTTTTCCATCACCTAGATCAGTTCGAGAGAACCCTCTTTTTTAGCAGCAGTTTTCTACACAACAACAATTGATCATAGACCTGCTAGAGCATGGTACAATCTTTTCTTCATTTTCAGAGAGCGTATGATATTCATGTTGAAGTTAATGGAGCTGATATAGAGAGCCTTGAGGGCCGAGGAGCCGAGATTCCACATGCTAGAGGGGTTGATGTTCCACCTAGACCCGCTCATACGATGAAGCAGTTATACAACTCTGGTGCAACTACTACACATCGGTGGATTCATTTTGCTCCCATTCTTGGTGATTTTGAGATTTGCCCTTAGAATATTCAGCTTTTGACCAAGTTCCATGGGCATTCTACTGAGGAGATGTATCGACATCTTTAGGATTTTGAGTTGATTTGCAGCATTATCCACGTCAGGCATGTGGGTAAGGGATACCATAAAGATGATAGCATTCCCATTCTCCTTGGTCAATAGAGCAGCCTATTGGTTGAAGCATCTTGGAAAAGCTATCGCTACCTGTGAGCATTTGAGGATCAAGTACTTGATCAAGTATTATCCACTCGATCGAACCAATGCAAGGGAGCCATGATCAACATTTTCACCATGCTTCCAAATGAGAAGTTCCACGTGGCATGGGATTATTTTAGAGAGCTCATTGAGAGGTATCCCTACCATGATATCAACAAGACCAACTTCATCAAAGTTTCTTTTGTGGGCTGACACCTGAGTTACATGGGATAGTTAATGCTTCATGTGGAGGTTCCTACTTCTCCAGGAATGAGGATCAATTTGGGACCATTTACGAGGAGATGACAGAAAACTACACTACACCCAGACTTGATTCCACACTCAGAGGAAGCATCCTCAACATTCACAACATTCCAGAGTGGCACATATTGAGGTTGGTTCTTCTGCTACTACAATAGCACATACAAAGTCGTCATCTGTTGATATGGGGATCATTGCCATAAGTTAGACCGCATTGAGGTTATTGAGAAGAAGTGTTAGGGTTTAGATAAGCTCTACAAGATTGACAAGCTGACATAGTGTTTGAGTGACCTGAAGACACAGATCATGTTGAAGGATATAGAAGAATCCTTAAATGCATTACGAAAGCGTGAGGATCGCATCGTATGCGATCAGGAGTGACTAGTCACACTAGTTGCTCGAGGTAGCAGAATTTTAAAAAAAATTAATACGATGAAACCACATGATCCAAGAACACTTCTCGGATCATTTCATCTAAACCACAAACAAATATTAGGGTTACCACTTGAAGCGTGGTTGCGATCGAGTCTCTAAACTAAGAGACCTCCTGTCCCAAATACGATCCGACGGAGGAGATGCTTGCGAGCGTGTTGATGAAACACATGCTTCTCGCAATCCATGTTGATTATCCAAGCGATGAATCTCTTGATCTCGTCACACGAGATTCGATGTCTTCTTCACGAGCGAGGCACCCTGAAGGAGATGGAGATCCACGAGCAAAAACTCCAGTAGCATAACTGCGATGCTGCGGTGATGGTGACTCTCTCCAGGGCTCCATGGTGGACGGACACAATGAGAGAGAGATAGAGAGTTGATGTGTAGAGAAAGAGAGAGAGCATATCGATGTTGTAATTTTGATGTAACTTGAAGAGCAAGGGGTACCTCTTCTTATATAGTATTTTGGGAGTCCATGGATCACAATCCGTGGGCTACACAAAATCAATGGATGTGATTGATTTATGCTTCTATCAATGGCCAATATTTTCTTTTAAAAACACAACAACAATTAATTTAATTTAGATTAAATATAAATTGATAAATCAATATAAATTAATACTAAAATTATATCAATCAAGCTTGGAGATATTTGGAATGGAGATTGTATGCTTCCATTAAGAGGGGGGATGGTCACCCTTTCCTTATGGGAATTGGTGGCCATTCACCCTCCCTAGTAGGAAGGTTCAATCTTCATGTACTATCACAAGATTACATTTTTCCATGGAAATCTCCAATATTACAATAACACGTGTTGTAAATTATTCTATAAAAATAATTCATAATTATTTTGTGAATATTGCAATCTTGCCATTGGAAAATTGTGAATCACATTCACAACCCAAAATAAAATCCAAATTACATTTTCAATTAATTGTCCAATGTGAATCCAAAACACATTAACATTTAATTTGTAAATGTTATTTACAAATAGCTCTCTTATATATTATAAATCACATTTATAATATATATGATTAATATGGATAGTGCTATCTACATTATTCATATCCATGATAATTAGATCACATTTAATCATATTGGATCTCTATTCTCATGTGCCCAAATAGTATGAATCATATTCAAATTATTTACATCTTTTGATAATTAAATCACTTTTAATTATCTTAGATAACTCTCCTTATAATATGAATCAAATTTATATTAGTTTTAGATAATAAGTCACATTTAATTATCTATTTTCTCAATATTCAGATACATATATCAAAAATGAAATTATCTTGAACTCTTTCAAGGATAATGCACTTTATCTGCGGATACTTGGAGATAAGGATAGGGCGATTGTATTATTCCACTTATAGTGACTTGGATATTGAGATCAAATCTCAAATCCAGATCCTGCGGACCTCTCATAGATACTTGATTAAATCAAGACCACAAATCTAATCTTCTCATTGCATCTGAATCATATTCAGATCAATGTCCAACATTTGGACCAGGATTAGATTACTTCTCTACTGAGACGAGTTACTAAAATCCAGACCCGTTTCATCACTCCCTAGGAATGGAAGCGTCATGGTTATACAATTGTTTATGATCACATCACCCTCAGGTATTCCTAATACCTGTACATCCTGCATACTGGAAATTCCTGATTAAACTCGAAGTTTTATATCTATTTTACATTGTCAACTTCATGATTTTATCATTAAGTTTCTCATTCGATCATTGAGAGTCAGTATCAATCATATACTTTTCAAAAGCATCTATCATACCTAGGTGTTGATCATACTTTATAAAAGCATACATCAGACTTACAAATTCAGTCAAGCTTCCAAAGCGAGATGATCATGCACGAAATTTAATCTTCCCAATATCTCATGAGTGAGCTCATGTCTTTCGGTTCAGTTAAATGAACATGTATGATCCCTTTGAGAGATAATATTACTCATATGCCCTTGCATGCACACCAGCGCATCGGTGTATAGACCTTGCTTAGGTCATCAACTTATTCATCTGCCAAATGTACATATTCAGACATATAGTAACACATAGGTCTCTGGTCAGAGGATGCGTGCCTATATCGTGACAGCATACGACATAGGACTTTGGTTATCTCGATCTCGTTAAGTGAACTCTTTGACCTAACTTATCTAACACCCTCGAATCACTATTCTTATGTAGAGGACCTACATCAAGAGGTCGGTTAGATATCAGCCTTTAGAGAAAGGATTGCCATCTCCTTCTCAGGCTGGAGATTATCTCTTAATAATCATTTAACTGTGCTTGATGAGTCCTCAATCTAACTCTTTAGATATTCATCCAAGCACCAACCTCTATGATTCAATAATTGAATCAGCAGTTGTATGATCATCAATATGGCCATGGTACATAACCCTAATTGTATTGAGAGACCTATTATGCATAGTAGTTATTATTCATTTCAGATCAGGGAATGATATTTGCAACAACATTTATTGCACAATGGCTCGTCGTGGGCTCGCATGTCCAACAATCTCCCACTAGCCCAAAGAGCCATTAATGGGCTAACCTTTAAACCCACACTCATGTGACAATCATAGACTATTTATAAAAATTGCTAGGTAAGCTGATCAGTCACTCTATTCCCAAGAGACTACGCCAAGTCCTTTTACGACACTTGCATATATCCTAGTAGTAGTGCTCGCATCCAATGTGAATGTTGCATCTTATGCAACTAATACTCAATATTGTTAGTTATGGTGTCCTTGACACTACATCTCAATAATTGTTATAACCAGTATTTCCATTATCCTTATCATAATACCCTTATTCATGGAGATCTTTATCTCATAAGGTGTCCGCAGTTGAGACCTTTTAGATCTCTATCTATAAAGTCTTAATTTCTTGAAGATAAGACTTTGAGATCACTATCTCTAAGTCTTATCTTCTTTTGAGGATATTGTCATTACTGCAACTAAGTGTTTTTATCTCTACAACACAATTAGCAATAGTTTACTACTCCCACTGCATGGTAGACTTCTGGATTTTGTACAAACCTAACATACACCCGTCTTCTCATAACTTATGCACAATGGTAAGCAGTCTTAGCATTCTCTTCCTCAACTCCTTGAGGTGCAATCCCTTTAGATAGGTCGGTACCATATCTTGAGGGAAAGAAGCCTTTCTTGGAATTTTCCAAAAAATGGAAAATGTTCAAGGTGTATTACTAATGTGACGGTCCCAATACCCTCTTCTTTTTGCTTCTGAACATCTTCAGAACTAAGATCCAAGAGGTATCCTTGAGATCATATCTCAAGGTATGGAATAGCTAGTCTATAAAACACTTATTATAATCCCTATATCATTCCAAATGATTAGGATATCATCTACATTTATCATGATGAATGCAATGGCACACCCACTAAGCTCCACATGGTCCATCAAGATTCTATCTGAAATCATAACTTTTATAATTTCATTAAATCTTATGTTCCAACTACAAGAAGATTATTTGAGTCCATAGATAGAGTTTCTTTAGCTTACACACCTTGCTTTCCTCAACCATGAAGCCCCGGGGATACTTCATCTGAATATCCTTAGAGAGATATTCATAGAGGAATGTAATCGTGACTTCCATCTTGAAGAAGTCATAGTCAAGCTGTGTAACTATAGTTAGCAATAATCTGATGAGTTTAAGAACGATCACTAAAAATAAAGCGATGTCTTCTTTCTTTGTGTGTATCTTGTGGATACGAGCCATGCTTTGAAGGTGTCTACCTTGTCATCAAGTTCCCTCTTTCTCTTGAAGATCCATTTACACCTTAACGGGTCTTACTGATGACACGAATTTCACGATCGACTAAGGTGAAATAAATAAAATAAAGTGTCATTGTCCTTAATCAACCAAATCGGTCAACAAAAAAATCAAACCATTCTAAGATAAGGCAATCAATGTAAGCGGCTTCACTTTTTTTATTTACCTGGTATAACTACCAGGGTCGAACACAAGGAGCACGATTAAAGAGAAAAGTAGTGTGATTTCAAGAAACAAAATATTTTTATGGTTTTTATGTTTTGCAAATTTTTACTTTTCAAAATAAAGGCGATAAGCACAAGGAATAAAATGACTCACATACACTCTTTTTATATTTTTTATAAAAGGTCAAAAATATTCAGAAAATTGCAATGAAAATTTTTTTGGTCTTTTTAGGATCTATATTATTTTTGGTATTTTTTGTGGGATTTTAAGATGTTTTGGGATTTTCTAAAAATCAAACAGTGGTAAAAAGGGTAAACAGTGCACAACTAAGAGTAATTTGCAAGTTAAGTATACTTAAAATACCCAAAACTCTTGGATGATATTTTTATAAAATAATAGAGACAAATATCTACAAATAAAGACTGAAATCAATATTTCTGGATTTTTCTACAATTTCATATAATTTTTATATGCTTTTAGTGTTTTGTAATTTTAAGGGTTTTTATAAGGTATTTTCAAATAAAATTAATATTGGAGATAAAAGACACTAAAAGACAACTACTAAAATTTTTATGGATTTTTAAGTGATTATTCAAATCTGTATAATTAGAAAAACAAGACACTTTTATGGGCTTTTGAATTTTTCATAATATAAAATAAAATCAATTTGGCAAAAAATTACCACTCAAATAACAAGCAAGCAAGAGCTAACAAGTATTTTCGTAGATTTTTTAGAGCCAATTTGCTATTTATTGATTAAATAAAAGACATGAGTTAAAAACAATGCAATAGCGGCCTAGTTGCAAATATTTTTAATTTCAGGGCTAAAATGTAACACACAATAGCATAGATGCAATTTGTCCACATAAATCGTACGCCACACGTGATCCAGACAAGCAGGGGTATAAGTGCAAATATCAAAACATAACGTTCGTTCCATAACCAGCAATTGGTTCAAACCAGATAATGCAAATATCCTAAAATAAGCATGCGGACACACGCGACTCTGACTCCATTGGACTAAAGTGCAAATACAGAAAACTAGAAAGTCCTTACTGCAAAAATTCTTATCTATAGATTTTATTTACCAATATAAAGTGAAATAAGAGAACATGTCAGGGTACCAAGGAAATATACCCAATGGGCACGTGAGGCCAGTGTGGGGCGGACTAACGGCTCTGATGTGCCTCAGCAAAAGGATCTGATGGTTGAGGTCGAGGCACGTGTGTATGGCTTTGATCAGCCGTTATCTGAGGATCTGATAGTTCTAAAAAGTATCTGAACGTGCATGCCAGATTCTCCCTAGAATCTGATTGAATAGTTAGAAAGTGGGTGTGCCCGTACGGTCCTGATCAAATCTGGGACTCTACTATAGATCGAGTGGCTGTGAAGGTAGTTGGAAGAACAAATGCCTAACAAACTTTGTCCGAGTGTGGAAGGCGATCTACAACTCCGATGAAGCCATTGAGAGATCCAGTAGTGTCGTGAAGGTGAATCGCGTCAAGTGGCTGGCTCAGATGGAATGATGATAAGTGAGATGGTAATCTCATTGGAGCGTCGCCTGAAGCTGCTCCGCCACCCCAGATGAAGCTTGAATCGGGTGTCTTCGCACGCGAGGGTACCTGCAAAGGGAAGGCAAACTCGGAGGTTATTGCTTGGATTCGTGAAGAGAAGTGATGAGGGAACGGGTTTGACATCCGGCGTACATGGGAGATGGGGGTCTAGGCTTGATGTCACTCCGACGAGCAAGATTTAAGGGGGTCAGATTTCTAAAAGATGAAGGGTGAATTGGCGTATCGATCTGTACGGTGAGGAGTGCGGAATGGAGATCTAGACCCGGTAGTCGGAGCAGATGAACAGGCAGTGGCAGAATGAAAAGATCGAAATGAAATGGAAAGTGCAGGAAGATAAGCATTACCAGAAGATGTTGAAGAACTCAGGAACTCCAGGTGAGGTGAAGGAGGGGGTTATGGCCTCAACTAGGCTGCGGTAGGTGAAGGAGGCTTCTCGAGGTGGCTCTCCGACCACGCATTGAGCTTCGCTCAATCAGACCACCAAACAAGGTTCAGAAGGGCTCTCTGAGGAGTGGTCACTCTCCTGAAGGTATCTAGGGGTTTGTGGTGGCGCGAGGAATGAGCTACACATCTCGGGAGGCAGATGAGACATTTAATGGAGGTGCTTAGGGCTCTAGAAAGATCGGAGCGGCGCTCGAAACCCTAGGTAGATACGGCTACGCCTAGGGATCTGCAGGGATCATGGATCTTCGGAGAGGAATCAGATGCAAGGATCAAGGTGAATGGAGGTTTGACCTAATCGGGAAAAAGGGGAGAAGAAGCTCCTGCAAAACAAGAATCAAGTCGGGTCAGCAAGGGGAGAAGGTTGACCGAGGTGAACCTTACCTTCTAACGTGGACCAATCGGAGTGCAGGACTTACAAAATTAAATAATATTAAATATAAAATAGTAAATTATTTTAAAATAAAGTGGTAAAAATGAAAAAATGCTTATTATTTTTCAACCTATTTTTCCTGTGATTTTTAATTATTTTTATGAATTAATTTATTATGGTATATACAATATATAGTATTATGTATAGGTATAATACACCTATGTATTATATACATGTACTTTTATTTCATTATTTTTACAAAAATAAATTTTATTTTATATTTTATTTATTCAAAAACAAATTTCAGGGGTATAAAATGATTTTTATTTAATTTTTATAAATTAGTTGAGGGTGTTAAATAAATAGCTATTGTATGTATGTACATATGGCCTTTGTACAATGAATTTGTGGATTTTATTTTTATTTTATTTTGTATCTTTTTATTTTATTTATTATTAAGGCTATATACAAGTATTCAAAAATAATATGGTTTTCACAAAATGTAATATAAATAATTATATTTACAAGTATAGGTAAGGTACCCTATCTCTCTCTACCTATTTCTTGTCAATCAGGTCAAGATCTGACCTTCTCTCGGGGTTTAGGCCAATATGTATTTATTCTAAATACATCTTTCTTTTTATTTTCTCTTTATTCTTTTATTTTTGGACAATAAATGTGAATTCTGCAATATTAGCAAAGGCATATACAATGACAAATTATTGTATTTACATATATTTATAGGTAGTTTTGCTAAAAGATAAAGCTAAAATAAAAGAATAAAGAATGAGAATCGTAGATTCATCATCCCCTTATACTTTACCTTTGCTACTCCCTTAGCAAACACTTATTTGAAAAAGAAGTGAAAATAAGAAGAAAAGAAAAGGAACCAAACTTGATTATTAAACTTATCTTCATTAAATTGGAGTATGGAGCTCAGTCAGACAATTGGATTATTAAGTTGGCAGAACCTTATTGGAAAATATGTTTAAGACTCAACAACCTCCAAGTTCCACAAATCTATGGTCAGGACTCCTTAATAACCAGGTCAGAACAAGTTTACATACACAAACTCTAATGACTATGAATCTTTCCTTGTATTGTGTAAGTGATATGTAGCTCCACACCTCAGAAATGGCAAAGAAATAGCCTCTCTCAACAAGATAACTCTAATCCTCCAGTCTAGAAACTCTTTCCTCGAGGAGGGGGGATTCCCTTCTATGTTCAAGTACAATCAACTCAAGAAGAGGGGGAAAGAAGGGAATGGACCGTAACCAGTGTAGCTACGTATCCCTTGGAGCTTAACCAGTTTTTATAAGTCTCCAACTACAAGCTTCCATGAGATGAGATGGTGGAATACATAAGCTTTGTTTGTTTACTGTATAATACTCTGGCAGGCATTTTATTTTCAATCAGGCTTGTCCCCTTTTTTGGAGTTTTCCCAATATTGTATTTTTTTGATGTGCATATGTACAACATATCTACATGGTGCAACATATACCTAAGGAGTTTTTCTTCTTGAGCCATTAGACTATCCCTCTTTTGAAGCATTATTGCAACCCACAGTCTCCTGTCTTTAGACCTCAATGCTACTAGACCAGGTTGAGGCGCACATCCATCCCTAGAGGAAGATGAGAGGTTCCGTCTAGATGTACTACCCGCGTAAGCTACCCCAAGCCAAATGATCCTGCCTCCTCACCACCTCATCCGTGTTGAGCTACGTGTAAGGTGCATGTGCAAGTCAAGCCATTGTCTCTGAGACTCATGCGTGCGTTGTTAAGTATTCTACTTAGGCTGATCAAGATGACATGTGAACATAGCCTAGTGGACTCGAAGAATTAAGTCAGTACGAACCTGAAAAGTCTTAACCCCAAATCCTATAAGGTTCCTCTAAAGTTAAGTGGATTAAGATATTAACCATGCTCTGTTTTTGAATTTAATTTCAGACTAGTTTAAATGTCAACCAAGATTCCGAAGAATGCATATACAAGTATATACTAAACTCTTTTTGTAGGGAATTTTCAAAAATATGCAAATTTTTATGGAGATTATGATTTTTCAAATTTTTAGGCATTTTGAAAAATAAGGAAAGATTTTTACAAATATATGTACAAATCTACACAAGATTTTTTATTACAGGTTTTTACGTACATGATACTTATATACAACGGTAGATTCCAATTTTTAATGCACACATATATACAAGTAATTTTTATACCCCTTATTTATTCCTTTATGTGGTAAAATAGTTTTGCAAAATAGTTTACAAATATAGTTTTCAAACTGTTTATGCAAACTTTTTATTTTCACATAGTTTTCAAAAATGTTGTATTATATACATAATTTTGATACAACAAAAAATTTATAAATAGTTTTGAAAAAAAAACATTTTTATAAACATTTTTACCAAATTTGTACAAAAATAATTTTTATGTAAAGGTTTTTATTCTTGTTTTATAAATAATAGCCATCTTATTAACACATAAAGTACGAGTTATGGCTAAAGTATATATATAATATATACGACACCCCCATACTTCGCTCGAACGATGTCCTCAGAGTGATCAAAGAGCGATGAAAGAAGACATAACTCCTGCTGAGTATGGGAAGTGAAAAGAATGATATACTACAATGACGAATAAAAGAATAAAAGAATCAAATGAATAGAGGTCGGTGATCCCCCTATACTTAGGATCAAATAATCCTAAGTATAGAAGATAATACACACAAGGGAAAACCGAGGAGTAGGATGTGCAGATATTACCTCCTCTATACTTACGGTAAAATATCCCTAAGTATAGGCAGTAAAATAGAGGTAATATAATCAAATGGAAAATCATATATTCAACACCCTCCCTATACTTAGGGTAAATTATACCCTAAGTATAGCATAATCACAAGATGAAAATGGGGTGTTAAACAGAAAGAATGAATGATATAGACATAATGGATCTATACATATGCGGAAGTGGAAGTGACAATCATGTATGAGATGCAAATGATGCAAGTCAAAGACCACAACTCTTACAAAATGAATAGGGGATACATCAACGATCAGCGGATCATGATCAGGATATGGCTTCAGGTGCTGACCGTTGACTCGAAAGGTGGAATCGGATGGCAACTCAGATATATCAATGCTTCCGTTGTCGTGCACCTTTCATACCAAGTATGGTCCTTTCCATTTATTATGTATTTTCCTTGGAAATAATCTCAACCTAGCATCAAATAGCCATACTCTCTGGTTCGGCTCAAACTGTTTAGAGCTGATATGAGAATCATGCCATATCTTCACTCTATCCTTATACTGTAGGCTATTTGAGAAGGCTGTGTCTCTCAACTCCTCCAAGGCTTCCAATTATGCTTTCCTTTGATCTCCTACACTCTTGGGATTTAATAATAACTCAGTAACTACCCAAAGTGACTTGTGTTTGATCTACATTGGTAAGTAGCACGGCTTGTCATAAACGAGCCGAAAGGGAGATGTGCCCAAAGATGTCTTGAAGGAAGTCTTATAGGCCCACAAGACTAAGTCCAAAAGCTATGACTAATCCTTTCGGTTTGGGGGGACAACCTTCTGCAAAATAGTCTTGATCTGCCTATTTAAAACCTCAGCAAGACCATTAGTCTGTGGATGATATGGAGTGGCAACTCTATGGTCAATGCTGAACTCGTTAGCAAGATCCCTTATCTTGTCGTTGATAAAATGAGTCCCCCATCAGAAATCAAGACTCTCAGTACCACGAATTGTGAAATGATATTCTTCCTCAAAAATTTGCAAACAGTCTTTGCATCCGTGTCTCAAACGGGGATGGCCTCAACCCAATGACTAACATAATCTACAACAAGAAAAATGTACTCAAACCCCCGACTCTTAGGGAATGAACCTATGAAATCGATGCCCCATGCATCAAAAACCTCACAAAAGTGAATGGGCTACATCGACATCATATCTTTCTATCCACAAGTACCCATCCTCTGACAGTTAGTGCACTTCTTCACGAATTCATCTGAGTCCTTGAATAGGGTAGGACACCAAAGGCCATATTGGAAAACTTTCTGTGTTGTCTGTCTCCAAGAGTGATGTCCTCCTGTCTCAAGCTTGCAGCAATAGGTGAGGACGTTGTGGTGCTCCTCCTGAGGGATACACCGGTGCTAGAAACTAGCACCTCCCTTCATGGTAAAGGGTGGGATCCTCCCAATGGTACGACTTGGTCTTCGTAAGGAAGGTCTCAAGTCACTTCCTGGACCAACCTTGTGGAACTTTCTTGGTAAAAAGATTGTTCACAATGTTAGCGTACCATGGAAGCGAGGTGAAGCAAGAATCACCTCGTCTGGGAAATTCTTTGTGATAGGTGTGGGCTGCTGTAAATCCTCAAGATGCTCTAATCGGGAGAGGTGATCTGCCACCACATTCTTAACTTCAGGTTTATCCTTAATCTTTATGTCAAACTCATGGAGTAGAAGGATCCATCTAGTTAATCTAACTTTGGCATCCTTCTTTTCTATCAGGTATCGGATGGCAGTGTGATCTGTGTAAATTGTCACTCTAGATCCAAGAATGTAAGATCGAAACTTATCCAAAGCAAAGACTATGGTTAGCATCTCCTTCTCAGTCACAGTATAGTTCTGCTGAGCGACATCCAATGTCCAGCTAGCGTAGCGAATGGAAATAGGTAATCCATCCCTTCTCTGTCCAAGCACAACCCCTATGGAAAAATCAGAAACATCTGTCATGATCTCGAATGGGAGAGACCAATCGGATGGCTGAAGGACAGGAGCCTGCACTACTAGTCCTTTGAGAGTCTCAAATGATGTAAGACACTTATCATCTACAATGAACCCGGTGTCTTTCGTTAGTAGATTAGTAAGCGATCGGGCAATCCGAATGAAGTCCTATATGAACCGTCGGTAGAAACTGTCATGCTCCAGAAAAGACCACAACTATCACAAATTGGACGGTGGATTGAGTTTCTTGATGATATCCACCTTGGTCGGATCAACCTCCATGCCCCTGTTGGAGATGATATGGCCAAGGATCGTCCCTTGAGTCATCATGAAATGACTCTTCTCCAAAGATAGAACAAGGTTGACCTTGATACAACACTGAAGTACTTGGTCTAAGTAGTCAATAAAAGCATCAAACTCATCGCCATAGATCGAAAAATCATCCATGAAGACCTATAAATATTCACCCACCATGTTCGAGAAGATGGAAAGCATGCACCTTTGGAATGTAGATGAAACAGTACATAAATCAAAGTGCATCCATCTAAAAGCATACGTTTCGAATGGATAGGTGAACATCATTTTCTCATGGTCTTCAGGCGCTATGGTCACCTGATTGTATTCTGAGTACCCATCAAGAAAACAATAGTGATTCTTCTCAGCTAGACTCTCGATAATCTGATCAATAAATGATAAAGGGAAATGATCCTTCTTGGTGGCCCGATTCAATCGTCTGTAGTCCACACAGACCCTCCAAGAAGTGGGTACTCGGGTAGCTATCTCCTCTCCAGACTCGTTCATAACTGTGATGGTACTTGTCTTCTTAGATACCACATGCAACGGACTAACCCATTTAGTCATAAATAGAGTAGATAAAATTGACGCTCCACCACTTAGATATTTCCTTCATGACCAGATCTCGAAGATTCGGGTTTAGCCTTCGTTGTAACTCACACGATGGCTTAGCATCATCTTCAAGATAGATGTGGTGGGAGCACAGGGCCAGACTTATCCCCTGGAGATCAGCTACACTCTATCTGATCGCCATGCGGTTTCTTTCAAGAACCTCCATCAAACGAGATTCTTGGTCTTCAGTCAAATCTACTGAGATAATGAATGGGAACATATCTGGCTCACCCGCAAGGAATCTATACTTCATGCTCTGCGACAAGGTCTTCAACTAAGGACAAGTGGGAGCTGACAAATATGGCTTCTGAAAAGTCTGCATGAAGGCTGCCAAATCTACATGTGAGAACTCTCGTTGAATCTACATATCTGATGAAGATGACCCTGCTGTTGTATCTGTCAACTGTACTGTCTCTCTCTTTGTCCTAGCTGGTGGCTTTGTGGACATCAGACACGGTAAGTAATCATCGAAATCTTGCCAATCAAAATCAGTATCTGAGCCTGAGGGATCTGAGTTCGAATCACATGAAATATAATCTACATCGCTACCCTGATCGCAATCATCAGCCTCTAAAATGTCATGCTCCATGATTGTTCTTTCCAAGTTCTCATCAGCTGTCATCTGTAACTTTGCAGTGTCTGAAGTTGTGACAAGAGCTCGTGATGTCGGATCTGCCCAAACTGCTTCATCATCTGTAATCACAAAATCACACTCATAGTGAACATCTATCTATGCATCTGTCATCCGCTCTGAGTCGGTAGTCTGCTCTGAGCAAGCTGAATCTCTGGTTCTAGTCTCCTCAATCATCTCTATTTGTACACTTTCTCCCACAATGCGAAAGTATACCTTCCCGCTATCATGATCGGACACTGCCTTGGCTGTGGCCAAGAAATGTCGTCCTAAGATGATGGGGGTATCGGTCACAGATTCAAGGATCTCCATGTACAGTACAACAAAGTCCATGGGGAATTTTAGGCCTTGAATTGTGTCGACAACGTCCTTTAGTAACCCCTTCAGTCTCTTAACATATCTATTATCAAACTGAAGGACTGTCCTGCTTTGTTTAAGAGGGCCAAACTCGAATCGGTCGAGTAAGGCAGCCTTGAGGAGGTTAATTGTGGAACCGCTACCTAATAGAGTACGATCGAACCGCTACTCATGAATGTGGCATCTGACATAAGGAGCTTCTGCATCTGGTCTCTTAGCTGGCAATAGATTCAGAATAGCAAAGCAGGTGGCACGAGTGAACATATGGATTTTTGCATTATGGTTTCTCTTCTTCCTACGTATGGTGGTCTTCTCTCTCAAGTTCTTATAGAGAGCAATGTGCTCAAGTGTCTCTTGAAGGGTTAGCTGTATCTGGAATCTGTCTATCATCTGCTCGCTAAACTCTAACTGGTGCCTCTTTTTTTATTTCCTTTTTTTGGTCCATTTTCTAAGCAGAGTGTTTGAGATAAGGGGATAGGAGGATTCTCTCTAGAAAGTTGTGGGTCAGGAGTAGATTCATGTAAATTCAATAGGAAAGAGTCCATACAAGGTCATCAAGCACAATAGATGGACTCACAGGAGATACATAAACCTTTCCTTTATTCATATTTTTGATTTTTGATATTTTTCACTTTTTTTTTATTTTTCTACAAGACTCCTCAAGTACAAGAGGAGTCAACACAACAAAAGGAAGCTTTCTAGCATCAATACCACTGACAATATCTGAACTCGTGGCATCAGTACCGCTCTGGACTAACATCTAGTAACTTGGTGGCATCAGTACCACCATCTGCAACTGGAAATACGACAGCCTCCGTACTGTCGTCTAGATCAACATCCCGTGTGGCTTCAACACCACCGCCATCATCATCATGGTGAATGGCATCAGTACCTCTCCGAACTCGTCTGGTGCTCCAGAATCTGCATCGGGATGTCGCCTAGATGAGTCACCGTCGGCTGGCTTCCTACCACTCATGAGTGTCACAAAATTAACATCAAATATATAAGAAGAAGAAGTGTCATCCAAAATATCAATAGGAGTGGTGGTCTCTGTAAAATATACCTGCTCAGGCTTCCTCTTCAGATTGTTTGGGTTAGGTTCAATCTAAGCGGGTATGGTGGCCTTGTCCTTTATTATCTCCCTCATCTCCTGCCAGAACTCGTCCATTTCTCGCCGGAAGAAGGCTTGCTGATCAGAGATCAAGCGAGCGAGATCATCAAGGGCTGGGTTCTCATAAATTGGTGCATGAGAACCAGACGGTTTGCCTCGCTGGAAATGAGGTCGAGACTATTACGGGTAGTGAGGAGGGTGCTGGGAGTACTGCTGAGGCTGCCTCCACTATTGTCCCTGGCACTGGGGATGAGGACCATGCTGTTGTTGCTGATGGAAGTATTGGGGCTGCTGGGGTTGGCTACCCTACCCTACCTGTGCCGGAGGTTGCTGCTGGGATGAAGTGCCTCCAGTGGACCATCGAAAGTCAAGGCGGTTACGACGGATCCTGGGTTGTGGTGGGTACTGGGAGTACCAGATCTCGTTGACTTCCATTAACATCTCCTGCTGCTTGTGGAGTGGCGGGGGGAGGGCTGCCAAGGGCTGATCTTATTGATAGACCACCATCTATGTGTCTATAGATGGTGGTGGCTACTGGTACTGTTGGAGCTGCTTTACTGGCTCTACCTGGATGTGGTGAACCTGACAATACGAGGCAGAAGGCTGGGAAGAGGTGCTCCCTGGATCAGTCTGTGACCTGAGACAGGGCTGAGAAGCCATCTGTACCTCTTGGAGACACATGATCTGGGTCTTCAGGTCACTCAAGGTTTGGGCCAACTCATCAATATTATTGAGCTTATCTAGGCCCTAGCACTGCTTATTCTCTATGATCTCTATCAGGTCCAACTTCTGGGTAATGATGCCCATATCGGCACCAGAAGACTCTGCTAGTGTTGCTGCCAAGGAAGATATAGAAGGACTATCATCGACATATGCAATCCTCTAATAATAAATTGCATGTGGGAGAGGCACTGTGTAGACGTGGGTCTGGGACATCACTGGGTAGTTCTCTGCCATCTCTTCGTAGATGGCCTAGACATGGTCTTCATCCTTGGTGAAGTAGGAACCTCTGCACGAGGCATTCACAAGACCCTACAGCTCAGGTGTCAACCCACAAAAGAAACTCTGGACGAGGTTGGGCTTGTTGATCTCGTAGTGGGGACACCTATCGATGAGCTCTCGAAAGAGATCATAGGCTTCATGGAACTGTTCATTCGAGATAATAGTGAAGTTGCTGATCATGGCTATCATTGTGTTGGTCTGGCCGAGTGGATAGTACTTGTTCAAGTACTCAGTTCGGAGCTACTCCCAAGTGGTGACAATCTTCCCCAGATGCTTCAGTCCGTAGGCTGCTCTGTCTACAAAGGAAAAAGGGAAGGCAATTAGCTTGATGGTATCCTTGTCCACAAATCTATTATGGATGGTGTTGCAAATCATCTCAAACTCCTACAGATGGAGACGGGGTGCCTCGGTGGCTAGCCCATGGAACTTGGGCAGTAACTGGATGGTCTGAGGGAGAAGCTCAAAGTCCCGGATCTCGGGTAGTTGGATCCATCTGTGGGGGAGAGTTGCACCGGGATTGTGCAACTTCCTCATCGTGTGGGCTGGTCTGACTGGCTCCTGGATCTCATCCTGACGTCCGTCTCCGCCCTTGACTTTAGATATCTCTCTACTAGCTGCTGGTCCCTGCAGTTCCTCTTGCCCAGCTCTCATCTGCGTGATCTCTCTCCTCACCTCTGCCATGAACACTCCCTATTCCCGAATCTGTCACTGCATGGTCTCCAGAGAAGCTAGAAATGTGTTGTTGATGGTGGTCTGATCTAGTACATACGATGAGGTCCGCGACTACTCATAAGTTCTGTTCTCGCTATTGGCCATGTCACCGATCTCTGCAAAGTCAAGACCCTAGCTCAGGTGCTGTCAAGTGAACAAATAGCTGTGCTGGCCGTTGGTACCTTAGTTGTGGTAGAAGGCTGGTCGAGGAGGAACAGAGTGGAGGCGAATTCGGGTTCAGAGAGAGGGTTTGAGCTCTCTGAAGCCGCCTTAGATGAACATGGAGGAGTGCTGGAAAGCGATGCTGCTAGAGGCAGCCTAAGAGACCTCCTTCCCATCATCGTGATGTGAGGATTTATGAAGAGTAGATCTGGGATGCAAACAAGATAAGAAATCAAACCCTCGGTTCACCCACGCAATGCAATGTGATGATCGTAAAGGCTCGATCGTTTATCTTGTCAAATTGTATTAGGTGAACATCCAATCTATCAGAACTGTTAAGCGAGTTGTTAGGATCCCGATTCTCTCAGGAGACTGGCCCAAGTTCTTACAACTAGTAATTTCCATCCAGTATGGGATGCGGATCGTTTACCGTCTACCTGATCTTACCTAATCTGCTAAGGAAGTTCGGACCGATTACCAACTACCTGGTGAAATCCTCACTAAAGAATAGCTAGTCGTCTGAACTGGTAATATGGAGAGAGTTCAGGTGTGTCTCTATCCTAATGTGCGGGTCACTCTCTCTCTCTCTCTCTGCAGATATCAGACAATGAGGGGGTGACTCTTCCCAAAATAAAGATTTTTAGTGAAGTTCGGTTTTAGGTCAAGTTTTCTTTAGTAGTCCTAGATTTTACTGATTATCACTTTTTATGTCTTTTTATGAATAAATGCATCGTCTAACGAACTTTGCGGTTTCCTTTTTATTTAAGTCCAAGATTACTAGGGGAGGAAGACGGAAAAGCCGACGCATGATCAAACACTATGATGCATGCAGAGATAGAAATGCGTACCTTGATCCAACACTCTACATGCAGGGTGATCCACACATAAATTAAAAGATAGAAATAAAACTAAACTATATGATGCACGGGGAAATCGTCCCTAAGATGAGCAACTTCTATTAGCGGGAAGAGCTGGTAGTTAACTAATCAGAGAAGAGACCTGAGTCCAGTCTTAGATGTTGATCGGTGCCCACCACAATGGGTCCTCCCAGTGCTGTATACAGCCTCTCTCGGCATGTGTTCTCTTAGCTAATTAGATTAACCTTTTCTTTTATTTGACCAAGTCCAATTACATTCTATAGGAACATATAGTCTATTAGGGTGTTTGGATCTAGCTAATTACCGAGCTCAAGAAAATAGAAATCCTAAATCTAGGGGCCAAATCCTCGAGAATCAAATAGAAAATAAGTGTGGAAAATCAACAAAAAATGATTAGAAACTCAGTGAGGTCCCCAGAGTGCACCGACACTCGGCGAAACAGACCCCGGATAAATATGAGTGTCCAAATGCACAGAAGTATCAAAGAGTCTCTCAATTATTACAATAATATTTGCAAAAATAAATCTATCTACGATAATTATTTCTTCTGCTCCTCTGATCCTCCTCAGATGCATGCCCCTCCAAAGTGAATCATGTCGTTCTCCAGGCGGTCCCTCGTACAAAAAGTGAAACAGAAGATGGTTAGAAAACATTATGATATATAGACACAAAAATAGGCAAAAGTTGAAATCAAACTACTAAGTCGTGCTCCCCGACAACGATACCATTCTGATGACACGGATTTCACAATCGACTAAGGTGGAATAAATAAAATCAAGTGTCGTTGTCCTTAATCAACCAAATCGCTCAATGAGAAAACCAAACCACCCTAAGATAAGGCAATCAATGTAAACAGCTTCGCTATTTTTATCTACATGGTATAGCGACCAGGGTCGAACACAAGGAGCACAATTAAAGAGCAAAGTAGTGTGATTTCAAGACACAAAATTTTTTAGTGGTTTTTATGTTTTGCAAATTTTTATTTTTCAAAATAAAGGCAATAAGCACAAGTAATAAAAGGACTCACACACACGAAGTATTTTGTAAGTTAAATATACTTAAAATGACCAAAATTCCTAGATGGTATTTTTATGAAATAATAGAGGCAAGTATCTACAAACAGAGACTAAAATCAGTATTTTTTATTTTTTCTACCATTTTATATAATTTTTATATGTTTTTACGTGTTTTGCAATTTTTAGGTTTTTTATAAGGTACTTTCAAACAAAATTAATACTAGAGATAAAAGATACTAAAAGACAACTATAGAAATTTTTATGGAACTTTTAAATGATTTCTGAATATTTATAATTTTCCAAAGATAAACATGACACTTTTATGGGATTTTAACTTTTTAATAATATAAAATAAAATCAATTTTGCAAACCAAAATTACCACTGAAATAACAAGCAAGCAAGAGCTAAAAGGTATTTTTGTAGAATTTTTGGAGCCAACTTGCTATTTATTGCATTAAATAAAAGACATGGGTTAAAAATAGTGTAATAGGGACCTGGTTGCAAGTATTATAAATTTCAGTGCCAAAGCATAACACACAATAGAAGTTCAAGGGCTAGATATGAAACTAGTCCACATAAATCGTGTGCCACACGTGATCCAGACAGGAAGGGGTATAAGTGCAAATATCAAAACATAACATTCATTCCTTAACCAACAAGTAATTTAGACCAGATAATGCAAATATCCCAAAATAAGTGTCTGGACGCATGTGACTCTGACTCGATGGACTAAAGTGCAAATACAAAAATCTAGAAAGTCCTTACTACAAAATTCTTAACTACATATTTTATTTACTAGACTAAAGTAAAATAAAAGAACATGCAGGGGTACCAAGGAAATATACCCAGTGGGCAAGTGAGGTGCACGTGGGGTGGACTGACGGCTTTGATGCACCTCAACAAAAGGATCTGATGGCTGAGGTCGAGGTGCATACGACTCTGATCCGTTATCTGAGGATATGACGGCTCTGAAAAGCGATTGAACATGTGTCAGATTCTCCCCTAATCTGATCGAACTGTTAGAAAGTGGGCGTGCTCGTACGATCCTGATCAAATATGGGATTCCACTCCAGATCGAGCGGCTGTGAAGGTGGCTGGAAGAACAGGTGCCTAGCGAACTTTGCCTGAGCGTGGAAGGCGATCCACGGCTTCGATGAAACCGTTGAGAGGTCCAACAGTGTCATGAAGGTTAACTACGTCAAGTGACTGGCTTAGATGGAACGATAATCGGTCAGATGGTCGTCTTAGTGGAGTGGCGTCTGAAGCTACTCAGCCACCGAAGATGAAGCTCGAATCGGATGTTTTCGTGTGCGAGGGTACCTGCAAATGGAAGGCAGACTCGAAGGCATATCTCCGATCATGTTAATTCTTGGATTCGTGAAGAGAAGCGATAAGGGAGCGAGTTTGACCTCCAATGTAGATGGGAGATGGGGGTCTAGGCTTGATCTCTCTCCAATAAGAAAGACTCAAGGGGGTCATGTTGCATTAAGAGATGAAGGGTGAAGTGGCATATCGATATGTGCGGTGAGGAGTGCGGAGAGGATCTTCAGACCCGGTGGTCGGAGCAGATGAACATGCAGTGGCGAAAATGAAAAGATCAAAGTGAAATGGAAAGTGTAGGGAAAATAAGCGTTACCTGAAGATGCTGAAGAACTCAGGAACTCCAGGCGAGGTGAACGGAGGGGGTTATGGCCTCAACTTGGCTGCGGTGGGCGAAGGAGGCTTCTCATGGCAGCTCTCCGACCATGTAATGAGCTTCGCTCAATCGGACCACCAAACAAGGCTCTGAAGGGCTATCCGAGGAGTTATCACTCTCCTAAAGGTATCTAGGGGTCTGTGGTGGTGCGAGGAATGAGCTACGCAACTCGGGAGGCGAATGAGACTTTTTATAGAGGTGCTTAGGGTTCTACAAAGATTGGAGTGGTGCTCGAAACCCTGGGCAGATCCGGCTGTGCCTAGGGTTCCAGGTGTTAGGATCAAGGTAAATGGAGGGCTGACCTGATCGGAAAAAAGGGGAGAAGAAGCTCTGGCGAAACAGGAATCGGGTTGGGTCAGCTGGGGGAGAAGGTTGACCGAGGTCAACCTTCTGACGTGGACCTATCGCAGTGCAGGATTTACAAAAATAAAAGAATATTAAGTATAAAATAGTAAATGATTTTAAAATAGAAAGTGGTAAAAATGAAAAACTTTATTATTTTTCAAGCTATTTTCTGTGATTTTTAATTATTTTTATGAATTAATTTATTATGGTATATACAATATATAGTATTATGTATAGGTATAATACACATATGTATTATATACGGGTATTTTTATTTCATTATTTTTACAAAAATAAAATGTATTTTATATTTTGTTTATTTACAAGCTAATTTTAGTGTTATAGAATGATTTTAATTTAATTTTTATAAATTAACTGAGGGTGTTAAATAAATAGGTATTGTATGTATGTACATGTGACATTTGTACAATGAATTTATGTATTTTTTTATTTTTCATCTTTTTATTTTATTTTATTATTAAGGCTATATACATTTGTTCAAAAATAATGTGGTTTTCACCAAATGTAATACAAATAATTATATATTTACAAGTATTGGTAAGGTACCCTACCTCTCTACTTATTTCTTGTGGATCGGGTCAAGATTTGACCTTCTCTCGGGGTTTAGGCCAACCTGTATTTATTCTTAATACATCTTTCTTTTTTTCTCTTTATTCTTTTATTTTTGGACAATAAGTGCTAATTGCACAATATTAGCAAAGACATATACAATGACAAATTATTGTATTTACATATATTTATAGGTAGTTTGCTAAAAGATAAAGCTAAAATAAAAGAATAAAGAATGCGAATCGTAGATTCATCACTTACCCATATAGGTGGATCCTCGAGGGTCCATATACAACACTTGTATATGAAGTCTACTTTAGACTTTATCACTAAAATCCTTCTTTCCATGTCATGATCCTTGGAAGCTTCATCACATGAAGTAAGATCATTGTCAGACTAAATTGACACATGGAATTCATCCTCAAACTCATTTGAAGAGGTATGAGTGTTTCATCTTTAATTATCCTTTTAGTTTCTGATTTTAGGAGCCTCATTATCTTCTCACGATTAAATGAGTTCCTTCAATTCATTTTCATCTTGATCCTATAAGAATTATATCCTTAGAGATGAAATCTTTTAAGAATATCAAGGTCATAAAGTAGGTATCCAATACCATCCTTTATTTTCCTAATGAAGTAGCACTCTCTTGTGCTAGATTCTGGTTTATTTGCATGGAACCTTATTAAGGATATATATATATATATTATTGTACTCTCTACTACATATATACCTTGGAAACTAAGAGGTAATTATGCTATTACTCATCATTGATCAAATCATGTCATGCATGATCTAATTACATCTCTCTACAACTCTATTGAGTTTAGGTGTACCAGGAGGAGTGAGATAGGAATGGTATTCATATCTCCATAAGGTATACCTTGAATTTATCTAATAGGAAAATCTGTGAACATTTCAAAGCTTTCTAATGTGAAGGTAAGAAATCTCATATCAAAAATGATCATCGAATGGTATCACATATCATCTATGCTCATTATGATATAGATGATCCACATACATCAGTATGTGTGAGATCTTGAATACCTTGCCATCTAACACCATTCCCAAAGAAGGGTGCTTTGGACATTTTTACTTTGAATCTCTATTCATAAGTATGTAAGATTTGAAATTTATGACAATATAAAGTTTCATCTCTTACTAGTCTATTGATCTCATCAACAGACATATGTCCAATGCTTGATGTTAGATCACTATCAAATGATCTTCATCCTCCTATTGATCTTAAAAGGTTTAATTTTCAGCAATAGAAATGTTAATGAACCATTCATCATTTTTCTAATTTTAGTAGAGTCCTCCAGATGTCAATACTATCTGAAATATATCCATCATAACTCTTTATAATAGGTTTATTCTAGAATTCATGTTTATTCCCAACATTCAGAAATAAACAATGAGTGTATTCTAATATCTAGGTCATAGAGACATTCTCTAAGACCAAGGTCTCTCCCATTGAAAATATCAAGTCTATCTATCCAATAGAGATTATTGCAACAATTGCATCAATATCCATGTGGATGACTTTTAAACCTTAAGATCAAACTTTCTAGTCTCCAAAAAAACATATGCAACCAATTGCAAGTGTTATTAGAAAAATGAGATACAATTATTAGACTTTTAATATTATCTAATAAGTAAGTCAATTCAATGATGATATGTAGATATAGATTATTCCGATGCACTATTTGGGTCCTTCTCAAAGGATCCAAGATAGACTTGATAGTCATACTATCAACACATCAACTCGTTGCAGTTTTGGCATTCATCCAACTCTTTAGATGTCATATGGAAGTCACAAAAGTACAATCAACTCTTTGACTTTCCTTCTTACTTGGGTCCAACCCATGCCTCCACTGCGCTCCCTTCATATATAAATAACCATTTTCTAGACAAAGGACCTCTTATGTTGAACTCAAAATATTTCAATATAAGAGTATTTTAACATTTATACATGCTTTATTCGATTCATATAATACGAATATTATAAAGCTTCATGAATGACTTGAGTATAAACATTAGAATGATGACAATCATCATATCTACGTACATCTTAACTCTTAAAGACTTAAGTTCAGGTAGATACTCAAACATTTTGAATACATCATCTCTTGTAGAGCCACCATTCTGCATAACACAGAGAATCATGTCATTCATGATTAAATGTTATGAGCACATATGTTTGCCAAAAACGTCTTCTTAGATTTTATAAGGATTATTTGACAATTATGATCATCATCGACATGCCACTTCTAAAGCACACTTGATGAGAGATCAAGACTATAGAGATACACAAACCCTAGGTTGTTGTCCTATTGTCTATTTAATTATCATTCCTCATTATTATGAGGAAACTTACACATTACAACCACATACATTATGTGTCCAATTGCAAGTACCATATCTTGATCATGGATCTAATCCATGATGTTTCACTAGTTATTATTGAGTATAGTACTGAGTGGTTTAATGAAGGATTATCTGAAATTAGAAACTTTCATATATATACACAAAAACACGCACACACACATTTTACTTTGATTTAGGAATTTTTATATCTAAGTTGTCTTGCCTTGTCAACACTGAAAGTTCATTCCCTTAATCGCTTTCAATGTAAGAGATATACTTACCATTACATCTCAAACACGATCTGGGATCTCCTTTCTTATCTTTATCACATCTCAATAATATGAGAACCTGTAACTCGGATAAAAAGAAGCGGGAACACATTCCGCCTTGCAAGTCCAACTTGCATTACTCAATTCGATCTTTAATGCTTGGACCCACCACCCCTAAGTTGATGTTGATCCGTCGTCAATTGAATCAACCATCAATAGGCTTAGAACTCACTATATGCAATCCAATATCACCCCAATATGAGGTCCGATATTGGGGTCACTACGCATACAACCTTACTCTTTCGAGAAGTAAAGAGTCTGATCCAAATGCGCTTGTATGCAGGAGCTGTCACTTCGGACAAGCATCTCCTACATACAATCTCTGGCGATGAAACCCTTCTCCTTGACGGGAGACCATAATGTCACTTATGTGATCCTTCATATCATATTCAAATTGTAATTAATCATTATTAATCATTTTCATTACGGTTAATTCTTTCAAGGGAAATAAAACTATATTCATAATAGAGTGTTTTAATTTTAATTGAATCTAATTTATTTAATCATATTAAATCAATTATCAATCCAATCAATGAACCAACAAACAATTTCTAATTATTACTTGAAGGATGGTATTGTCTAAAAAATATGTATTATTCGAATTTTAATAATTAGAAAAATACATCATGATCCCTCAAGCATTATCCCTTCCCTATCCATTGTCATGACCAATATCGAAGAGAGTGCGACAGACTTCTCACTGAGCAACCTGCTACCCCAATTCTCCTCGACTAGACACCATATCCGCCTCAGGTCAGGATAATAGCGATTGATCACTTTGTACTTGATATGATAACATGTCTTTCAACCGAAGTTATACCATATAATAATAATCAAAACATTTTTATTAACATCATTAGGAGATTCGCTAAACAAATCCCCAATCCTATTCAAGCAACTTTTTTTGTTGGAAGAAGATCATGTAACCAATTGTGATCTAGATCATATCTAATTAATTATTGGTTAAAGCAATACCATTTAAGGAAATAATCATTATCAAATATTTCATAAAAATATTCATCAATAATTATTTCAGGAATTAACTATTAATTTTAATAATTGATTAAATAACAATCACAAGGTTCTTGAGTAGGAATGTAATTTCCAGCAATGACCCTCACTTATTAAAATTAGCATATATCAAATAATTTAAATCCAATCATGCAAAATAAGTTTCCATAATTTTCTAATTTGATTTACATTAGAACCTAAGTGATTTGAATGCATTTCTAGACGTTTCAAAACCGTAAAAAACTCTTTAGTTACATCAATATTCGTCATCCCCGAAATAGTGGATACATATTCATTAAAATAATCATAACTAGAGTAATCAATTCCTAATCATGCAAACTCAAAAACCATGATTTCCTTATTTAATGAAGAACATAATCCAGGTGATAATTTTGTGTTTAAAAAATTTAAATAGGATGGAAAAATCATAAATAATAGGGATGCGTGAACAAAATGCAATAATGTTTCGCAAACCCTAATGAGCCAAAGTTGTCATAGATTTATGTATCGTATCCGAAACATCTGACCTATGGCTCTTATACCAAATGAAGGATATGGAAGAATCCTTAAGCACATCACGAAAGTGTGAGGATCGCATCGTATGCGATCGGGAGTGACTAGTCACACTACTTGCTCGAGGCAGCGGAATTTAAAAAAAATCCGATGAAACCATATGATCTAAGAACACTTTTGGATTATTTTATCTAAACCACAAACAAATATTAGTGTTACCTTTTGAAGCGTGATTGCGATCGATCTCTAAACGAAGAGATCTCCCGTCTCAAGTATGATCCGACGAAGGAGACGCTTGCGAACGCGTTGATGAAACACGTGCTTCTCGCAATCCATGTTGATGATCCAAGCGACGAATCTCCTGATCTCGTCACACGAGATCCAAAGTCTTATTCATGTGCGAGGCGCGCTGAAGGAGATGGAGATCAATGAGAAAACAATCTGGCAGCATAACAGTGACACTGCGGCGATGGCGACTCTCTCTAGGGCTCCATGGTGGATGGCAACAATGAGAGAGAGATAGAGAGTTGACATTTAGAGAAAGAGAGAGAGAGAGAGAGCATATGAATGTTATAATTTTGATGTAACTTGAAGAGCAAGGTATGACTCTTATTATATAGTATTTTGGGAGTCCATGGATCACAATCCATGGACTACACAAAATCAATGAATGAGATTGATTTGTGCTTCTTTCAATGGCCAAGATTTTATTGTAAAAATACAACAACAATTAATTTAATTTAGATTAAATATATATTGATAAATCAATGTAAATTAATCCTAGAATTAAATCAATCAAGCTTGAAGATATTTGGAATGGAGATTGCATGCTTCCATTAAGAGGGGGGACGACCACCCTTTCCTAATGGGAATTGGTGGCTATCCACCCTCCCTAGTAGGATGGTGCAATCTTCATGTAATTCACGAGATTACATATTTCCATGGAAATCTCCAATATTACAACAACACGTGTTGTAAATTATTCTATAAAAATAATTCATAAATATTTTGTGAATATTGCAATCTTGCCATTGGAAAATTGTGAATCACATTCACAACCCAAAATAAAATCCAAATTACATTTTCAATTAATTGTCCAATGTGAATCCAAATCACATTAACATTTAATTTGTTAATGTTATTTACAAATAGCTCTCTCTTATATATTATAAATCACATTTATAATATATATGATTAATATGGATAGTGCTATCCGCATTATTCATATCTATGATAATTAGATCACATTTAATCATATTGGATCTCTATTCTCATGTGCCCAAATAATATGAATCACATTCAAATTATTTACATCTTTCGATAATTAAATCATATTTAATTATCTTAGATAACTCTCCTTATAATATGAATCAAATTCATATTAGTCATTATAATTAAATCACATTTAATTATCTATTTTCTCAATGCTCGGATACATATATCAACAATGAAATTATCATGAACTCTTTCAAGGATAATGTGCTTTTTCTGCGGATACTTGGAGATAAGGACATGACGATTGTGTTGTTCCACCTATATTGACTTGGATATTGACATCAAATCTCAAATTCAGATCTTGCGGACCTCTCATGGATACTTGATCACAAATCTAGTCTTCTCATTGCATCTGAATCAAATTCAGATCAATATCCAACATTTGGACACCAAGATCAGATTACTTCTCTACTAAGAGGAGTCACTAAAATCCAGACCCATTTCATCACTCCCTAGGAATGGAAGCGCCATGGTTATACAATCGTTTATGATCTCATCACCCTCAGGTATTCCAAATACCTGTACATTCTGCATGCTGGAAGACCTAGATTAGACCCAAAGTTTTAGATCTACTTTACACTATTAACTTCAGGGTTTTATCGTTAAGTTTCTCATTCGATCATTGGGAGTCAGTATCGATCATATACTTTCCAAAATCATATATCATACCTAGGTGTTGATCATATACTTTCCAAAAGCATACATCAAACCTACAAATTAAGTCAAGCTTCCAAAGCGAGATGACCGTGCATGGAATTTGATCTTCCGAATATCTCATGAGTGAGATCATGTCTTCCGGTTCAGTAAATGAACACATATAATCCCTTTGAGAGATCGTATTACGCATATACCCTTGTATGCACACCAGCGCACCGGTGGATAGACCTTGCTTAGGTCATCAACCTATTGGTCTGCCAAATGTACATACTTAGACATATAGTAACACATCTATCTCCGGTCAGAGGATGAATGCCTATATCATGGCAACATACGACATATGACTTTGGTTATCTCGATCTTGTTAAGTGAACTCTTTGACCTAACTTATCTAACACCTCTGAATCGATATTCCTATGTAGAGGACCTACATCAAGATGTCAGTTAGATATCAGCCCTTAGAGAAAGGATTGCCATCTCCTTCTCATGCTGGAGATTATCTCTTAATAATCTTTTGACGATGCTTGATGAGTCCTCAATCTAACTCTTTAGATATTCATCCAAGCACCAGCCTCTATGATTCAATAATTGAATCAACAACTGTATGATTATCAAGATGGCCATTGTAGATAACCCTAATTGTAATGAAGGACCTATTTTGCAAATTAGTTATTCTTCATTTAAGATCATTGAATGATATTTGCAATAACATTTATTGCATAATGGCTCGTCGTGGGCTCGCATGTCCAACACATGTACCTTTAGGAGGTACAGATGGCTCCATGCCTTCATCATGGTCACATGCTGATTCGGGGAGCCGTATTCCTTGTTCTCAGACTCAGACGCAACATGTTCATCACATCCATTTTGAGCCATCACATCATACTCCACAGAACCAGATACAACAACCACCATCTTCGGATAATCAGATGGTGGTCTATAAGAGTGATCAACCTATTGCTGCTTTTCCACCATATAGTACAGAGTAGTTTGAGCTGTTGATTGAGGTCAACGGGATTTAGTACAATCAGTACCCGCAACAGCCAGGGATCCGTCGTGACCGCCCTATTTTCTGTTGGTCTATAGGAGGTGCTTCATCCCAACAACAACCTCAGGAAAATCTAGGGTAGAATAGAGAGCAACCCCAATCCGGTCCTCGTCCACCATACCAAAGCACACATCGGAGATAGGGTACCAATACACCTCAACACTCTTACACTTAGTAGTCGTCTCATTCCTATTCTCAACAATAGCAGTTTACTCAATAGCCTCATTTCCATATAGGCAACTCATTCGGGTCTCATACTCCTTATGAGAACCCAGCTTTAGAGGATCTCGCTTGCTTGATTTCAGAGCAACGCATATCTTTTAGGCGAGAGATGGATGAGTTCAACATGAGACGATATAGATTGTCAAGAGCAAGGCCACCATTCCAACTTCGATTGATACCAACCCGAACAATATGAAGAGGAAGTTCGAGCAGGTATAATTTATAAAGCCTACCATCCGAAGTGAGGCACTAGATGATGTTCCTTATTTATTTGATGATTACTTTGTGACACTTAGGAGCAGTGGAGTTCTATCCAGCAACGCCTCATCTAGGCAAGGAGCGGATGCACATGCGTATTCAGACGAGCCAGATGAGCTAGAGAGCGGTGAATGATGCTGCTAAACCAATTGTTGATGGTGGTGTTGATGCCACCAATACTGACGATAGAGAGGTCTGTGTTGATGTCGTCATACTTCCAACTGTAGATGATGGTATTGATTCCACCATACTTATTGAGCCAAAGAGCGTGTTGATTCAACTATACATATTTCTGATGGTGTTGCTAATGCCACCAAATTTACTTGTATAGAGACACCTGCTCTTATTCCTTCATTTGTATTCAGTGATGATTTGAAAAATGTTTTGTAAAATGATTTGAAAAATGGTTGGAAGTTATCTTGAAAAATCATTTGAAAATCATTGTGAAATATATTCAAACCTTTGTGAAAATCTTTCTCAAATATTTGCAAATTTTGTTTCATTATTTAAATAAAATTTTTGAAAATTCTGCTTGCAAATTATTTGGAAAATAATTGTAAAATATTTTGAAAAATCTATACATACTATTTGAAAATTATTTGCAAAATAATTTTCATATTTTATAAATGTTTGCAAATTTGTTTGTAAAAAATAATTAGCAAAAATAAAGCTTTAAAAATGTTTGTAAAATATTTTGAGAACTTTGTACATACTATAGAAGAATAACAAGTTAAAATATTTATAAAAAAATAATATATAACAATATATAAAAAATGTAATTAAATAACAACTAACTTAACTACTGTAAAATTTTCAACTAATTTATGTAAATAACAAATGCACTCATGTGTAAATATCTGCACATATTTCATTCATTAACCTTTATTAAAATCCCTAAAAATTTCAAAATCCAAAAGACCTAAAATATTGCAAAATCTTTTAAAAATTTACATAACAATTTACAAACCTTTTTTAAAAAGTTATAAAAAAGTTCAAAATCAGAAAAATGCTTCACAAAATATTTTCTTGCATTGTACATAACATTTGCATGTTTCAGAATGATCAAGATAATTGAACAAGTCTAAAATAAAGTTTGAAGAATGGAGCTTGGTCTATACCTTAATCCACTTAATTTTAGAGGAACCCATTGAGGAATGAAATTAAGATACTTCAGGACCCCTTAACTTAATTCTTTAGGTTCCATGAGACTATGTTCATGCGTCAATTCAATGTGTCTTAACTAGAACCCTTCATATTATTCATATGACTCTTGAGGCAATGGCTTGACTAGAAACCTCATACTTAACACTTAGCTCAACCTAGATGGATTTCTGAAAAATCTTGGAGTCTAAGTCGGGATGATACTATGCTGCTTCATCAAGGGTGGCTCAAGAACCATTCTTGGGGACTACCGAAACCGGTACTTTCAATGGCGATGATATCTAACGAATGGAGATTGAATTGGGATAATGCTTTGGACAAGGAATGGTTTGCTAGTGTAACTTTTTTCAAAACCCCAAAATAAGGGCAGGTCAAAAGATTCTATATTCATCAGGGACACAAACAATAATGTAGAGCAATGCGAAGCAAAGAAAAATACAAAAAACACCTACACCAAAAATTCCACAAAAATATTGAGCTTCTAGTAAAAGTATGCTTCTTGGTCCACAAAAATATTGAGCTTCTAGTAAAAGTATGCTTCTTGGTGAAGACTCGGTTACACTGGCCGAGCTTCACAAGGGAATGCGACTACACTGGTCCATACCCACTTCTTTTCCCATTCTTCTAGCTCCTCTCTTTCTTGGTTATGAAACTAGCATCACTTGACCTTAGAAGGGAATATTTGTCTCCGTGAGGATGAGTTGCCAGAGGACCAAACTCCTTAATAGTTCAGTGGTTTTTTTGGAAGAGCTAGTAACATTACACACTTGGTTCTATCATTTCAAGGTTGCAAGTGAATGCGACTAAGAGGATGATTCTGACCAGACTGTGGATTGAAGTGAATATTAGGAATATGGAGCCTAAGGGTTGTTGTATCACACTTCCTAACCTTGAAGAAATTTCGAACAAACCAAGAATCCAAAGGTGTTAACCCAAACTTTAATTTCAATAAGATAAGTTCAAAAGTCAAAAATTGTTCCAAGTTCTTTCTTTTCTTTTCTTTATTTTCCGTTTCTGCACTTATTAGCATAAGTGTTTGCTCGAGACTAGCAAGGGAAAGTATAGGGGGCGTTGAATATCTATTTCATCACCTTTATTCTTTCATTTTGGCCTTAAATCCCTAGCTAAATGCATGCATATATCATCAATGGGTGAAAAATAACTCTCAATAAATTCACATAAAATACTATATAAAGGTTGTACAAAATAATATATTTAATTCCAACATAAAAGAATAAAGGAAGAGAAAAAAGAATGAAGTGTCAAAGGCAATGAGTGACCCTAGCCCCTGAGGCCCAGTCATCATGATGACTTGGCCGACAAGGAATAAAGTAGGGGGAGATAGGGTAACCAATTGTACAGAAAACACTACTAAAAAATCCTAATTTTATAGCACAATAATTGCATTTTCAGAACCATTTTATTTTCTTATTTTACCTCAAATAAAAAACCATCAACATGAATATTAAACATAAAATTACAAACAAAAATAAAAAAAACTATTTCATTTAAAAATAATGCATAGTGTGCCCGGGACACACAGAATAAAAGGATACAAAGAAAAGTTTCCAGACATATATCTTCTTCATATTGATTCAAAATTAACCAAATTCACCTTTATTGTTCATAAATTAAATTATCTATTGGGCCCTCATTGTGCAATATACCTATTTATAATATTGGGTCCTCATTGTGCAATATACCTATTTATAATATTCAATATATTCATTCTTTATATTTTCACTTTCTTCTATTTTATAGTTTTGTAAATATTATTTAAAATACATGTACTTAATAAAATTAGAATAAAACGACTAAAATGTCTTAAAATAAACAAAGCTGTTTAATATATACGTAAATAATACTAATGTAATAAATAGACCTAATTATTTAAGTAAACAAATAAATTTAGAAAAATACAGGAAACATATTTAAATATGTAATTATTTAATTTATACTTATAGAAATTATGTATATAAAAAAATAAAAAAATAAAATATGAAATACAAATAAAAAATAAAATAAGAAAAATACAGGTTTATATGCATATATACATAGATGTAAATATTAGCACATAATTAATTAACTTATATAAACAAATAAAAATCAAAATAGATTACTACATAAAATTACAAACATTTTTCATGTTTTCACTAAAAAATATTAAAATCATTTATTAATTTTAATCGATTTATCAATGAATTTCTTTCATTCTTTTGTCCAGTTGGTCCATGTGGACCAACCAGAACCACCCGACTATTGACCTCCAGTCAATTGTCCTTGCACCAACCACCTTCGTGTCAGAGGTCACGAGACATCTGACTTCGTCGACTTTCTACGTCTTACCCTCTCCTCCATTTTCCTCGAGACCACTGCCATCGTGTAGCCATTACGTCCTCCTCCATTGCCCATACCAGAATCTCCACCAACCACCGTCCTTGTCCCCACCATTATCTCTGCTCTTTTGCCTCCTCGCCACTCCTATAAATAAGGAAGCCTGATTTACTTCTCCATTTTGATCATGTTTTTACTACATAACCCCATTGGGAGCCCATCTTGTTGACGCTTATAGTGACAACACAAGCCTCTGAGCCCATTTGGTGTGGAAAAGAGGCTAAACATGATGTTCTAGGTGTTGCTGGAGCTCCTCCGATGACACCTCCTCTGCTCCTTGACTCCGGTCAAGTTGATATGCTAGGTAACCATCTTTCAATTGCATTTCGCTTCATTAGATTAGTTCTAACAATGGTTTACTTAATTAGCATGCATTTTAGTTTTTTTCAAAAATCAAAATCGTTGGAGCCTTAAGATCCAACACTAAATTCGTCGTGATCAACCACTGTCCCGACCTCCAGTCACCCTCATCTTCTTCCTTAGCACGTTCTCAATCATTCCCCTTTGTTAGCCCCTTGATCCTGCACACATCGAGTAGGATCGAAGCTCCCTCCTCCGCCTTCACTGGAGCTCCATCGATATGCCACCCTTTTGCATCGTAGCTTCAAGAGAGGGTCGAGGGTGACCTTGTCATCACCCCCAGTCATTTTATGCAGGCCTTGTGACCAAACGACTCTCTAGAAGAAGAGAAGGAACCCATGTCAGAGATACATCACTCGTGAAGCTCCAGGGTCCCTTTGATGGACCCCGAACCTTGTTGAGCAGCTCTGCAGTCGTGGTAAGGCTTCAAGGAAGCCAAGGAGGCTCTCAGATCTGAAGGAGGAGGCAGAACAAAGGAGATAATCGAGAACGGACCTCACTGGAGCCTTATTCTTTGGGTATTCATCCATGCCACGTCATCACCGTTTGATAAAGTATTCAACCTAAATCTGATCTGGGCCCTTGAATTAAATCGAAGCGATACGCCATCGATTGCCGTCCATCTCACCACGTGGAAGCTCCCGCATCCTCCGATTTGCGCCACGTAAGTGGGTTAATTACATCATAGTCCCCTTCCTTTTTGTATTTACATATAAATCTTGTAAATATTTAAGTATGCTCAAACTTTTGTGTAAAAAATGCACAGACACCATCCTCACCCTGAGTTTATTGAATATTTCATAGGGGTCCTCACCAGCTCATCTCATGTGGTCCTCCACGTGAGTTGGGATATTTACAAAGACCCCTTTCTTGGTTGTCTATTTATTTTTAGTCAATAAAATTGTATAATATTGTAAAAGTTTTGGTGTATTTGCACAGAAATTGTAAACTTTATTTATTATTGCAAATATACACCTGCTACGTAGTAAATTAAATTGTTATCTTTTATTTTTCAATTAAAATAGCTATTTTGCTTGAAAATTCTTGGAAAAATCAAAGTAAATGTCTAATATCATGCTTATTCATGCTATGAATTTTATTTAGTATTTACTTACATTTTTTCATTTATTAAAAATCATTTATGTTTTTATTCCATGTCTAAATATAAAAATACAAAAAAATAGAAAACTTATTTAAAAATTCCAAAAATATATGTGCTATATATTACAATATAATATAACTCCAGACCAAAAATCATAAAAATATAAAAGAAACAACGTAAAATTTGAAAAACCCCTCCTAACTCTATAAAAATTTGCAAAAATATATAAATCCAAAAAATATATTTCTTATGTATATTTTTATTTATATTACATGCTACATATTAAAAATAATTTTGAGAAATTTCGAACTTATTTTCTATTTTCGATCTCTAAACATTTCAGCCTATTTGTTAACTCCATGTTTTGGAGTATTTCAGACTTTAAAAATACATAAAAATAAGAAAAAATTACCAAAAAACACAAAAATGGAGAAAATTATAAAAAAGATAAAAACCTTTTATTTTATAATTTTTGAGTTTTTATATCTATATTTATAAAAATAAAAGCCTATATAGACTATATATACGAATATATATTTATATAATAATAATATTAATATTCTTATTATAAATATTGAACATATATTTTAAATCCTTTAGAAAATAAAAAGGATAGTACCTATATATATTTTCTGGATTTTAAATATTTATTATAAATACTATATATAGTACTTATATTATACATAATATTACATATAGGTACATATATGCTTATTATATCTTAAAAAGAAAAAGAAATTATAAATAAGAAAAAATTAAAATGAAAACAAAAATTATGAAATTAAAAACACAAAAAATATAAAACGCAAAAAAATTAAAATTAAATAACATTAAACCTACAAAAAAAATAAAAAAGCAGAAAGATACAAAAATAGTTGTTTATTTTTGTAGACAGAAATTATTTGTCTATCCACATATTCGTTCTTTGTGGTTCGACAATCTACACTTATTCACTATATGCATATTTTGTGGAGTTAAAATAAAAAAATTGACTTACATATTTTCATAGATATTATCTTAGACTGTGGGTTGATTGTTTGTTTGATTTTATTGGTGATGTTTTGAGTACTGAGAGAGAAGTCGATACAACGATTACCGGATCCGACTTGTCGGGCACTACAGTCCCTCCAAGATCAGATGTTAGGAACCCCTGACAGATCGATCAACACGACCACAACCCTACTGTAGCCCCAGGTATCTAATCAACCTCGGACTGCAAGAACGCCCCAACTCAAAATTACACGCTTCCACCTCCTTCTCCAATAGACCAAAGGGGATCATGCTTGACTTTTTCTTTGCGAAGTTTAAGACCAAAGAGGTCTCCAAAGATATCCAAAACTAACGGCATTCCCCTCACCTTAGCAACCCGCCCTCGATAAAAAAGATAGTATCATATGCATATTGGAGAATCAGAAGGGAGATGTCTCCCAAAAAATAACCTGTCGTGAAGCCATGTGCAGCTACCTGATTCACCATACGAGGAAAAACATCCACCGTCAACACGAAGAGGAGCGACGCCAAAGGGCAACCGTGACGAACCCTTCGCTGCGGCTAGAAGAACCCACCCTCAAGACGATTGTTCACTAGAACTGCGTAGGACGCAGTGGTCACGCACCTCTTCATCCAAGAGATACACGGGTCCGGAAACCCCCACTTGACCAAGACAAACCACAAGAAATTACAATCAACAGTATCATAAGCCTTGGAGAAAATCTACTTTCCACAGCACCTCCTGAACCTACCGTCGCTACCAGTCTGCTAAAATCATAGAGGACATCCCCAAGCTGTCAACAATTTATCTTCCTGAGATGAAAGCAGACTGCACAAGAGAAACTAGATCATCAAGAACCACACTGAGTCTCTCAGCAAGAACCTAGCAGTAATAAGATAAATAGCATTAGTGAGGGTGATTGGATGGTAATCCTCAACATGTTCTGACACCTCCTTCTTCTGAAGAAGTAAAATAAGAGCTTTGTTGATTCTGTTGAATACTGCGTTACAACTCCTAAACTCCTCCAAAACCGCAAACACTGCATCACCCACCACCTCTCAGAATTCGCTGTAGAAAAAAATAAGAAAGTCATCCGGTTCAAGTGCCCTGTCGCCATTAATGCGAAAATAACCCACTTTGATTCCTCCTTCAAGAAAGATCTAACCAGACGCTCACTTTGCTCCCCCATTCCTGCCCACCTCCATGATCTCAGCACCACCCTTCTCGAAAGACTGCGAAAGTAGTTCACCAGCATTCTCCCAATCTCCTTCTCTCCCTCCACTCTCGACTCCCCCACCACCACAGCTCGGATCAGATTCCTCCTTCTCCTCCCACGACAAAAGTCATAGCATTCAATAAATTTCCATTTTTGAATCATTGGGAAATTCTAAGTCCCTGTCGTCAAACGATGCTCGAATACAACCGCGTCACTTGCATTACAATGAGGCACAAATTAGTTTAATCATCAACATATTTAACTAACATTTACCTTGTAACCCGTACCCTCCATGTTCCTGTAGAACGCAGAATTAAACAAAACTACCATCTATCCCTCTTTATTCCATTGATTCCTATCCCTGCAAACGAGTATCCCATACGTCGTATCCCGCAAAAGAACGGACCCAAGGCCTTAAACTACTTGTACAGGGAGCATCTGCTGCTTGTTTTGTCTGGTTTCTTTTCCAGAGTAAAAGATACAGTATAACATAACAACAGTAGACCAATACAACAGCAGATTAAGCAAGCAGAAGGAGACCTCCATGCATCCCCAGATTAATTAGAGAGGGAGAGGGAGGGAGGGGACACAAACATATGTTAGTTGATTAACGACAGAACCAATTACGACGTTGACTGAACGTCGCGTGGGGCTGCGGTGGTTCCGGTGTTCCCCACCCGTGGACGTTCATGTGCATGTGCACCTGCATGTGCTCCTCTGCACCATTATTTTCCCTATCTACTGCATAATTAATAAGGTGCAATAAGTGGAACCAGAATCGTCCATGTCCGCACTGGACTGTACGTAGTAGACGGAGGACGATACGATGGCTGCACCCACACGATTTTTTTCGCCCATCTCTGATTTATGATCAACCGATCCCTCGAGTTATGCCCCACAACCCATCTCGACCCGTCTCATTCGGTGCTTCAATGTGTGCGTGGTCTCCTCCTCCACCATTCTCGAGTGTCTATCCGTCCTGTGGAACCCATCATCTCACCAGGAAGCTTTTGATGGGAAAGCATGATGGGAGTTTTAATTAAGATGATGGTTTTTTGTCGGTTGTGGAGAGGGGATCGCTGTCTAGCTGAGATAAGCCGGTGCATGATACAGCTGATCTTGGTTGGAAAGGTAGATGGTATTTTGCGAGGCAATTGATTTAGGGCCTGTTTGGTTGGAGGGTTGGGTTGGGTTGGGGCAACCTTGTGAATAGTAGCATGTGAAGAGGGGTGGGAAGGTTGTAATAGTAGGTGTTTGGTTGGGATGAGGGTTGGGTTGGAGTTGAATGTGACATGATGTGATGTTATGTTGGATTGTAATGAATGTTGTCATGATTGAGGTATTTATATATGTCAACATTAAATTATATTAACATGCCTCCATTAGTTTGATTTTTGCATTGCATCCTGTAATCCCTTGACTTACGATTTACACAAGAGTATGGGAATCTCAGAATAGAGAAGGTTTTATGGAATAATAAAACATACGCTACTATTGGATTTTTAATTACATAAGTTGATTTTGGATTAAAAAAATATATCATATTCATGGATGCCCTTAATATAAATACGGTTAGCGTTGTAATTTAGTCGGGGAGCTCTTAATCGTCTTGTACGATTGTGCCATATGAAAATAGCGGTGGCTAAGAAATTTAAAAATTTAGATCTTGACAACGCAAAAGGAAATACCATTCCGTAAAACAACAATTCATCAGACTAGCACGCAAAAGATTCACTTGTACACGGAAACATCATACGATGTGTTTGTCAACCACGTCGTCATCCACATCCGCTAATCCTATGTCGCTCAGCTGCATTCGAAGTGAGTCGACCATCTCCAACAGGGAAGATCTCTGCCCACCGGCATCCTCTAGCTCAGAGTAAAGGCGACACAGTTCCATCTCTTTGTCTTGTACTTCTCGCATTGTAGACTGAAGCTGCCGCTGCAATCCCCTGTTCTCTGCCTCATTTTCCCACAGACGTTGTGCTATGCAGGAGAATGCTTCCGCCAGAGTGCCCAATGTCCGTGGCGCCCTCGCGTAGGGGTGACGAGTCCCGCATCGACTGACGGAGCAGACGTAGAACATGCGTCTCACTGGATGTGCCGTCCCCTCCTCATACCTTATAGTCAACGGCAATCCGCACCTGCACCTCTCCGCCGCGGACTCCATTGAAAGCGAGATATAAGCTGCAAAGTAAAGTAATGACCATAATTAAGTGCCCGCATTTCCCGTTAGATATGATAAAAGTTTACAATATTGAAATAGATTTTCAAGATACAGAAATCGACATCAAGATTTAGCAAGCATTGCATCTCCTGACAGGCGGCTAAGTTTGCCTTTGACGTCTGTTATTCCACATAGCATTGGAAATTCTGTCTCTCAACACCTGTCCGCGTCGAATGTCTTCACGAAGGATGCCAACTGGCCGAAGTTGCTCCTCGTCCGTCTCCTCCGGCAAGACTTCGTCGCGGTCATCGTCAGAAATGGAATCTCCACCATTTAGACGTATGAAGTTGTGGATAATGCACGTGGCTCTGACGACATCACGTTGAATGTTTATTGGATATGCTGGCATATCGCGAAGGCAACGAAATCTATTCTTCCATACTCCAAAAGGCCGTTCAACCACGTTACGCAGACAAGCATGACGGTGGTTATAAAGATCCTTGTGGTTTTCGTAGTGACTTCCACGAGCCCTCCAGGCAGGAAGATGATAGAGGGACCCTCTATACGGCGCTATGAATGTATCCGTATTGGCGTAACCGCAATCCACCAAGTACTTGCAACCCTCGGGTACGACGAAGGAGCCACTCTCTACTGAATGACGGAGTACGGTCATATCCGCACAAGACCCCTCCCAGCCAGTAACCACGTAGGTGAAGCACATGTTGAAGTCCACTGCGGCCATGACATTCTGGGCAGTGAATAACTTCCTACATCTGTAGGCTCCTTGGACCTCCGGATCAACTTGAGCAGGGATGTAGGTCCCGTCAATAGCTCCGATAACGCCCTACGGTTTCGCGGAAATCGATTAAGCATTAGAGGTATAGACACAACGAAGAACGCGACAGAAACATATCCCAGTTAAATTACCTTGAAGTACGGGTAGTAGCGTGGGTTGGACCTGATTATCTCCGGAGTGACAGGCTGTGCGAGTCGAATATATTCAGACTCCAAAGTGAGGATCTTGGTAAGGACATTCCTGATGTGCCTTAATATGGTCTCGGCACTATGCTGGAAAGCCTCTTGAATGACTCTATTTGAATGTGCATTTGTAAATGCGTATAGAAATATGCACACCTGTTCATCGACGTCCATATTCCTTGTCTTTGTGAGTCCGTGTTCGCTTAAGACGCGAACAAACCTTCTAAACATGCTCGGCTTCATTCTGAAGTTTTGAAAGGCAAGATCATCGTGACCCTCGAGCATCTCCCTAACCCATTCACTACCGCTTAGTGGCCTTGTATGCAATGGACGAGGGATCCTTCTACCTTCCTCTACCCACTCGTCTATGGACATCGCTCCTACTACACCGACACAAGCTACCATAATCAAATCACCGAACTCCGCAAAGGGGTTGTAACTCCGAAGCGACATCCCTAAAAAATAATAGGACCTGCGTAAATGAGGGCTTCAAGAACACTACATTTGCAAGGCATGATGCTACCATATTGAAATGTTATTAGACAAATAACTTGAAACCGCTATTATCCAATAGGCTTAAACCTGCACGAAATTCACAAAAATGTACTCTGCATAAGAAACATTTCCTATGATCGCAGGAATATCCAAAATTTTTTTTTGTGATACATTCAGCCGCCACCCAAAATCTCATAGATCTGGAAACCTGCATGCAATATCATTCAAGCTTGTAGAACCTACACAACACCTGCAAATGTCCTAAACCTGCATACGCCAAATTAAATGATCTAAACCGTGCAAGCAATATCTTTCAAGCGAGTCCAACCGAACATAACTCCTGCATAACACCTGGAAACGCAAGCATTATCAATCAAACACAAGCCTGATCATGAAGAAATCGACATCAAGTTTAAGACCTGTATCTGCAAGACAGAAATGTTAGGAATGTCGGATACACCTGCTTTATAACACAGGAGGGCAGTTACACCTGCAGGGAAATTTAGTTTAGTCGAAAACTACCATAAACCTGCAGGAAAATGTCAGGCTCAAAGAATGTATGCGGTTTGCAAGAAAATTTCAATTTATCCTAGTTCACGTTTGTAGCATCCAGTTTAGCGTCAATTATTCAAATGTTCTCTACGGTTGAGGGGAAATAAAATTGTTCGATGAGTTAGCACTACGAAATGGTTTCTTCGATCCACTCGTTCAACTTGCGAGGGTCACTCCGCATGAGCAAGTAGAGGTTACGCCCAATTGGGGTAGCCAATTCGACCGCAATTTTCCTTAACTGATGTACGTTCAGATCGGGACGCATTGCTCCTATCTCTTGGCATGCCGCATGTGCCACTTCGTCTGGGCCACTCTTCGACTCGTTTATCGTCTGTGCCAACGACTTCAGAAAATTCTCCATCATTTCCTGCCCCACTTGCGCCCTGGAGACTCCACTTTTGGACTTTTTTCCGATGCTGCCACCGCCGCGTGCATTTCGCTTCCTGGATGAGGGTGAGGGGGAGAACTCGTCGTTGTCGTGCGCTTCTTCGTCCGGTTCGGGCAGGCACTCGTCGAGATCCTCGTCGAAATTAAGCTCCCTCTGGCTTGATTGACGGTGTGAGGTAGATGCTCCGATTGTTGGATTGAAGTTACATGGCCTGGAGGAGGTTGCATGAAGCCCAGTTGCAATGTCCTTACTGAGAAACCTTTGAATGTCGCCGTAGTGAAGGAAGGGCTTGTTGCGGTACTTGCGATACCTATCAGCAAGCTGTAACAAATAAAGGGGTTGTCAAATGGACAGTAACATACATCAATTAATCATCAATTGTCGAACATTACCTCAAACCATGCCGACTCAGAAGGCGGAATAGGCCTGTTGTAGACAGCATCCCATCCCCACCCGGATTTGTTACGAAGGTAAAGGTAAGCAGAGTAGTCCCTTTTGAGGTTCTTCCACCGAGACAGTAGTTGTGACTTTGTGTACTTAAGACCACTAATGGTATTGAACCTGCTCACAATCAGCTGCCAGCCGGGCGCTGTGAATGTGCTACCAGCCCACGAAGACTCGAACTCTAACAAAGTATCAACAAATATCCTGTCCATAGCAGGATTCCAATGTGCACTCCCATGCTGAACATCCTCCGAGGACGGTTCGACACCTCGGGCACCATTGCCCGCCCATGCTGACATCACACTTAAATATGCACATAAGTTACAACAATGTTGGAGAAGGCTCGAGTATAGCCATTAAATATTCACCCAAATATGTCAGTGAGGAAGGAATACAGTTAAACAAATACCTACTGGACCTCGAATAACGAAGCTATTGTTAACGACCTCATGTAAAGTTTTATTCCGGATATTCACGCAAGCTGATGTAAATTATTCACGACTGGAAGAATAATCCGAACATTACATGCAAGGGAGTGCTTATAAAGAAAGTGGTGTTTCACGTAATTATTGTAAATGAGGTAATTCCATCAAGAACATTCAAATGGAAAAAGACCTCCACAGGTAAAAATGCTTTCCCGTTGGCCATGCCCTCAAAAATCTTGTACTAGAAACGTGCGAAAGCCTCTTATATATGCACATAAGCGATGGTTGTTAAACAAAAATACTCTGAGGAGAAAAGTTACTCAACTGCCAACCATTCTACCAAGCATTAACGGAACAAAGAAAAGAAAACGAGCCAAAGCTACTTCCACAAATACTTAACTTATTTCCTTTTCACATCATGTGGAAGTAGACCTTACGGCGATGATATAATTAAAGATAATTTCCGCAAAATATGATCTTGCGCACAAAAACAAATGATACTCTATTTGCTGCTCATTCGTAGAAGATTAAAATTCGGGCCATCCCCAATACACACAAAAGTAAGCTTTGCCTAACGACCAAGTATGCGTATCAACATCCACCTCGTTCAAATCCAAACCTCGGTTCCCTTATCCAACAATAGTACTTAATTTATACTTCAACAACACCCACTAATCTTCTTAAAATTCGCTAGTCCCGTCCGTCCCAAGAAGAACCTCAACAAAGTCCAAATATGACAACCATGTACCACAATGATCTGATGACCAGATAACAAACTACCATAAACAAAAATCGTTCTTGTAAATCCCAGTCCGTAAATAAACACAACATGATACTGTTCTATAGTTCTGTTCCTTTGCTTATGTTGTTCTTTCAATATCTTAACCTTCCCACAAATTTTTATATTATATAACTAGAATAATGTTTTATCTCATTTCCTCAATGATGTCCATACATAGCAGACTCGGAAAGAATAAGTTAAAGGGGATCATTGCGATCATATTGAAACTAACGAGTAAATCTAGCAACACATGAAACCAAAAAGACGATCATCGCAGAGAAGGAATCAGAACAGGTCCGACGAGATGTGTGATCCGAAAAGACCAAAAAAGAAATGACGAGAGTAACGCATACCTTCCGAGAATGCACCTCGCAAACGCCAACGTCTCCTCCTCTCCGACCTTCACACCCACACGCGCGAGCTCGTGCAAGATCCACAAGAAGGTCGCGCAATATTTATAGGCGGACACTTCCTCCTCGACCTTGCTCCTTCGCCTCCCTCCCCTCAGTGGACGAGGAGACGCGCGGGGGGCTGAGGACTCACACGATTCGGCGTGCTGCTCCATCGTAGGCCTGCGCGGTGGGGAGGGATGGGATGTATGCTGCGGGCGCCCATATGTCTACTGGAAACTCGCCAGCCCTCTTCGACTTGTCAAAGCCCTACCTGCAGCTTTTGTCGGGCGAGCGGAAGACCAGGGAGAGGGGAAGAAGACGAGCTGCGAAGGGGAAAGGGTTTCTTTCCAACCGATGCATCTCGGGCATGCCAAAAGTTGCGCCTCCTTCGAGGCATTGAATGGACAGTACGTGCAGAAGGGTCAGAGATCCAAGCTTCGACTAGACAAAAGTATCGCACGCCGAGACCCTCTCCAACACGGTCTACCCGCTAAACAAACACGGGTTGTGAGGGGGTGACCCGATCCGACCCGGGTCACCCCTCCAACCAAACAGGCCCTTAGGGTTTCTGTTTTAATTATAGAAAGTTGACCTGGATATATGTGTGTGGATGATATCCGTGGTAATTTTTTGTTACTGTATAGACAAGTGATGTATCCTTGCGAGGGGATCGTCTGATGTAGTATCCCTTGTTGTAACGAAGGGGATGCATCGGATGAAAAATGGACAACCCGGATAGAGGAGCGACTATCCCCGGCACTTTATTAGGAACATATCTTTTTCATCCGACGAATCCCCTGTGTTACAATAAGGGAATTTACAGCAGATGATCCACCTCCATCCTTAAGAAATGAATTGCCCTCTAGATGTAGCTTTGCATGTATGGGGTGCTTTTATTTCTGTTTTTTGAGAAGGAGTTCTTCGAGAAAATTGTTAGGAAGATGAAAGATCAATGTATCAATTAATAAATAGTAATTAGCGGGAAAAATATAACAGAAATATCCAAAGGCTTACTATACCTGAAAAATATTATGTATGGATATTTGTATTCAAATATTGAATTGAATTTTTGAATCCTAATATAATCATCGATTGCAAAATTTTCTAGAAAAGACTACGATGATCAACTTCCCCACACTTCTAAAATTCAGGAAAGTCATAAGTCATATAAGACTCCGCGTTGTACAACATATCCAAGGTAGACTTATTTAGCTACCTTCAAGAAAAATGCTACAATGTTGGTGAAAAGCTTACCCCATCTATGTCTCGAAGTTAAGAATAGTTGAAAGCATTTAAACTTGTGGTTGAATGAATGAATAACGTAACTTAAACTAGTTTAATCATAGCTTTTATTTTTATATTCATTTAAACAAAATAGGCCGATAGTGATGCATATTTTAAAATCTATCACTGATGCATATTTTAGAATCTGTTACTAAAGTATGATTACCATTGCGATATGAATATTTCTATTTGAAATTAGCGATGCCAATAGTTGTGGTTCATATATCATGGTTATCAATCGTCTTTGTCATCAAAATTTGCACCAAGCGTTGTTACATATAGTTTATATTTTGACAACAAAGGATATGGTTGTTGATATATGAACCATCACAACCGTCATGTTAATGGATATGTCACTCGTCACTATTTTAAATGCAAAAGTTCGTTTTTGCAATGGATATTATTCATTGTTATAAATTTAAAAACAGACAATAATATATTTAAAAATATGTCACTATAGTTTATTGGCGTGACCTCAAATAAAATTTTCAAGTAGGCCACTTCTTTTTAATAAGAATTCTATACATATTCATGTTTGATCTTTATTTGATCCATGTTCGTATTTGTAGACTAATCATGTAACCAGAGTCTGAAAGATTCACCACTTCCCAAAATAAGCCTTGAGAAAGTAGTGATCTCATGTAGAGTAAAGAAAGGGGAAGAAATCCTACCCAAATCAATATCCAAGATAGGACCAATTTCATTAATAATTCATACCATTTGCCAAAGCAAATCATCACTCTTTCCTCAAATTCGCATAATCCACTTCAGTAGTAGAGCTTTATTCATCTCCTTGAGCCTTAAAACTACCAATCCCATGTCTTTAAGAAATTGCGTCGTTGTTTCCCTGCTGGCCAAATGAGATTCCTTGTTGTCTCCTAAGCTAAACCGAAAGAAACAATGCATCAAGGACTCAAGTAGAACATGCACCCCAGTTGACAGCATATATGTGGACATGAAGAAAAAATGAATCATCAATAGAACATATTTCAGCGACACAAGATGCCCGCCTCTCGAGTGATAGGTTGCCTTCCACCCGCCATCAGGCTTCCTCCCTATTGTCTTTGCAAACGGGAATCGATAGGTCGAATCATCCCACTTAACAAAGACAAATCTCGGTACATAAAAGGCAATCATCTCCATGAGGAGTGAGGGATTCTGCTGCAATTTTCAACCTTCCCTTATGTGAGGTTGAATAGAACAAAAGTCGACTTTCCCTGCTTACCCTAAGGCCTCAAAAGACACCAAAGATATCCAATACGATGGAATACCTCTAGTTTCAACCGTTCCACCCTTAATAAAAAAATAGTCTCATAAGCATATTGCATACGGAAAATTGGTATGCGTAGCTAGAGGTGTAAGAAAATTCTCAAGTTCGATATTCGCTCAGGTTCGGCTCGCCAAAAGTTCGATTCAGATTCGGTTCGGAAATAAACAAACCGAACCTGAACACAAGTTTAGGCTCGATTAAATAAACGAATCGAACCTAAAAATCATAGGTTCGCTCAGGTCCGATTCGTTAAAAGCTCGATAAACGTACATATTTACAAATCCTTATCCGCAGAAGTGGACTTTTTTTAGATGAGTGGTTTTTATCCAAGGGTAAGTGAATTTGTCTAGAGATAACTAGATATTTACGGGATAACTAGGTTTTATCTCGGTTTAAACTATCTAAAAATAAATAGTCACATCATGTTTACAACATCTATCATCTATGATCTAGTACTTTTCCCTTCTTTATCTTCAAATCAACAGAACAAGTACAAACAATACTTATCGAATATCTCCACATTATTCTTATTCCTTATTACCATCTAAATAGATATAAAATATATTATAATTATACTTTTTTCAAAGAGACGAATCTTTATTAATCTAATTTTTTCAAAAGATGAAGATGAGTTAGATAAAGAAAAAACTAAATGAATATTTATTCTAACTGTAAATACACATATATATACATTTCCATTTCTCTTCTTTTCACTCCCTCTTATTAGAGAATTCTTAAGTTCGATATTCTCTTAGGTTCGATTTGTTTAAAAAGAGGTTCGATTCAGATTCGGTTCGAAAATAAATGAGCCGAACCTGAACACAAGTTTAGGCTCGATTAAATAAACAAACCGAACCTATAAAACATAGGTTCGCTCAGGTTCGGTCCGTTTACACCCCTATGTGTAGCTCATCCCTTATGTAACTCAAGCAATAACAACTAGAGCAACTTGGCCAACCGACATGACCAATTAGTATCTGCATTCATGTTCGACTTTTAGAAACTAAATATGGACATGAAGATATATGAATCTTAGCCACATTCAATCGGACCCTATCTTTAGTAGTAATGAAATATGTGGGGATAGTCATTCTTGAAGGGCTAGGGAGATAAGGATGTTAATCCATTTGGAACGACGGGATACACGTAGCTCTATATACGACCTTATCTTGATCAGTTTATTTGTAAGAAAGTCGTTTCATTACAATTAAAGAAAATGATGCAGTTTACAAAATTCTTCCTCAGGTTATTTTTTCAGATTTTTGGTACGCAAAAAATTTAATATTAAGCTTCATTTTTTTTCGAGAGTGCACATTCTCACTCGCGCTCAGTTGAGTAATAAAGAAGGTGGAATAAGGAAGTAGAACAAGAAAGAAGAGGACTTATTCGATATTCCCATTTGTTTTGTTTTGGTGGGATAAAGGGAGAATAATTAAATAGTTATTCTTGTTTAATGAATGTGGAATAAGAGGTAGTTAACGAAATTTATAGTGTGAAATAAGAGGTAGTTATAGAGAAATTTATAGTGTGAATGGAAACAATAATAATAACAATCAATACATGAAGAAAGATGAATAGTTATTCCATGAATAGTTGTTTAATATGGAAATGGGATACGTATTACAGGAAAAAGAAAATCTGGAATAAGCAGAGAAAAATGGGATTTTTTTAAAATAATTATTAAAAAATTCATAATTAATTAAATAAGCATTAAGGAAAAAAAATTAAAAAAATAGGCATCAATCGGCACCTGAGGTGCCGATTTGGGGCGCCCCCTCCAAATCGGCACCTCAGGTGCCGATTTGGGGCGCCCCCCTCCAAATCGGTACCTCAGCTGCCGATTTGGGATGGGCAATTTACAAAATCAAATCTCTTTAACAATGTAATTTAAGTTCAGTACTGCCGGAGATTACAAATTATTATTATGTTCATTAGATATGAATAATTTAAAAATATTTTGAGGAATTATGTAAATAATTTTACAAAATATTATTCTACAATTATATTTATGTTCATTTGAGTACATTTGAGGAATTAAATAAATAAATTTAAAAAATAAAATAAATTTAATAAACTATCAATATTTTCCTTCATCACAATATTTTTGATCTATCAGTAGAGCTTCGTGGTCTCATCTTCTTCCCGATAACGTTATTGTAAAATGTTAAGTACATCTCTATTTTTTTAGTATATTTTTCATTATTGATACATACTTAGAATATTTATAATTGACATGTCAACAATATTGTAGTAAATATAAAGAAATTGAGAGTGTGAACAACATCATTTATCATTGATATATGTGAACTCAACAAGGTACAACTTGACATGAATTAATTTAAAAAAATTACAAGTATTTTATTAAATTTATAAGAGAAGAAATATGAGTTTACAAATAATAAGAAAAAAATTTACAATAACTTAAACTTTCCATATCTTCAGAAATCCCTTCAGACCTCCTTCTCCACCTCCTGCACCACCTCCCTTGTCGTTTCCTTTCCCCCTATCTCCTAATTTTTTGTGAGTCTCCTCATGTGTTGTCTTCTTCTTCTTCTGCTTGGACATTTGTTCTGAATGTGTTGGAACGTGTCCTGGAGGATGCGGTCTAGCTGACGACCTCCGTGGCGGTTCGATTGTTTGTGATTCCTGATTCCTTGACGTTCGTATACTTGTTGAATGGCGAGGCGGCTCTGATGGAGGAGGCTCAGTGATCCTTACTCCGGGAAAAGGTCTTCGAGGCAGCTCCGGACGTTGTTGTGGTATCGTGGATATACCAAACAACTGTCTATCAAAATCAGTTACCTCCATTTGCCGAACACTATCAAATATCTGCGACTGCAAATCTTCTGAACTGTATTGAGTAGACGGTATGAGCTGAGAGGGTCCAGAGTCAAATTGACTCGAAGGTCCAACAAGCGATGGTCCTACAAGATTGAGACATTTTCATTGTAATAAGTATCACAAAATTTAAACATAACGTATTGAATTGAGTTTGTATATTCTATAATTTATTTATACCTGAACCTCTAAATCCGGCTTCACCGATTTGAGACCCTCTAAATCCATACTCGATATAGCTCATACCTGAAAGATGTTAATTACATTATATGTCACATAAATTACCTAATAAGTAAGAGGAGAATGGAATGTAATAAATTAAGTACAATTTTACCTGTAGATACGAATCCTGGTTGAATTGGTGGAACTTCCTGTCCGATGTATCCCTGACTCGAAGGACCAGCAAATGATGATCCTGCAAATTGAGATTGACTAAAAGCTTCTCCATATCCTGCAAGAATTAGATATTCAACTTTTAGAAAATAATACATAAGATAAAAATTAGTTATTTAATTTAGTCATTTTATTACCTGAAGCTCCAAATCCAGTTTGGTCATATTGAGATGCGAGTCCTTGAAGACCTGTTGAGTACCCTTGTCCGCCATATCCTGCAGACGTCATTCCTGAGGTGCCAAATATTGACTCCTCCATTGTCTGACCCTGGGAAAATGCCTGCTCACCGAGTCCTGCTATATTTTATGAGGAGCTGTATTTATATGTCTAAAAATCGATATATGGATAAGAGTTGACTATACATAAACAAATAACTAAAACCTGAACTAGCAAACATCGGTGGTGGTTGCGTCCCCTCCCCACCATATTCCGTGTACTCCCTTCCTGTACAATTTACAACATATTCTCGTTCTTTTCAGCAATGGCAAATGCCAACGGAAAAAGGCCATTATTGGCGTCAATTGCTGTGGCTACGTACATGTGACCGGCGTATCTCCCGTATAAATGTGTTCCGTCAATAGACAAAACAGGTCGACAAAATCTGAACGCTCTACGACACGCTGCAAATGCTACAAACACTCTCTGAAAATGTATAGTGCTGGCGGTTTGGCCTTCTACTGTCTTGAACCACGTATATGTGACAGGGTTATGTCTTTCTAAAGCACGAATGAATTTCCGGAGATCACGATATGATTCAACCTCATTTCCATAAACTATATCCATTGCACGACGTCTAGCATTCCAAGCTGTCATGTAGTTGATTTCAGTTTTCAACTCGTTCTTTATCTTGTACATTATCGCTCCTGGGGTCATACTAACTTTTGCTTTAAAGGAAGATAAAATATACTGCGCTACAAAAATAGAGGTGCATTGACGATGTTTTACTAAAAGGACAGGATTTCTGCATGTGTGCTTCCCCCTATATCCTGAAACGTACCAATCTCCTCGCGATTTTCTTTCTGATGCATGTAAACGCCACCCACAATCATCATAAATACAAACAACCGTGAAAATATTCTTGTTTGACGCCTTGGGTTTGTATTGCACATGATTTTCCATGCTCCACTTCTGTAAATCGTATTGCAGATCTCTTTTCGACTTATAACTCCTACCTAACCAATAATTTAATCCGGAATCATCGGTGGATTCTGATTGACTCTCTACAAATACTACATCTTCTGCTTCTGCGATTTCATGATCAAAAACGTTCGGCAACTCCTCCATCGGTTCTTCTTCAGCATCATCGTTATTAACAGAATATGAGTTCCCCCTATCCTCATCTCCTAGGGCTAGAACTAGCGAACCATAACCAAAATCATGACAGGTATTACCACCAATATTTTCTTCTAATGTTTGAGTATCATTTTCTGGCTCGTCGTTTTCAGACTCCTCATTTTCATCTAATGTTTGAGTCTCATTTTCTGACTCATCATTTTCGGACTCCTCATTTTCTTCAGATATTTCTGTCACTAAGTCATCTTCTACATTTACTTGTGATGGCCCTTCGATATCCTCAAACATGGTCTCATTTGTTGGCCTGATTTATTTAAATTTTTTGTCAGTTTAAATATAAATGGTGAAAATGTTATATAATTTGAATGTGAATAATTTTACCTCGAAGATGACGGCATATTTTCCATATTAAAGGGAGTAGCTTGTACGAAAAGATGGATAAATCTCACATCGACGATTGAACTCAACATTGCTAATGTTGATTCATCATCGTCAATCGGTACTGCAAAGAAAGTTGATCCCTCATACAACCACTTACAAGTTAATGTAAGTATATACTTGTCGAGCGGGAGATCAGTGACTTCGGAAACTCGAGACAGTAAGCCAATGTAAGTTAATTGGCATGGTAATGTAACCATCCGTTTCTTGCCCCCAATATATTCTACGTGGTCATCAGAGACATCAATCGATCCTCCCCAATATATTAATACATGAGCGGTGTTGGAGGCCATCTATACGAATAAAATAATGATTTAATTAGTTTAATTACACAAAATAATTACTTAATAATCGGATGTAACAATTACTTTAATTAACATTTCAGTCGGATGTTATCTTTAATAATCAATAATTCAATTGATATACTAATCACTCAGAAATAGAATCCAAAAGTCCGGTCTTGGGGGCTCATCGGTGCTCACCACAGTGAGTCCTGCCAGCGCTGTATAGAGACCCTCTCGGCGCTCGATTCCAAATCTAAATGACAGTAATTTTAACATGAATATGTGCACTTTTAAATCTAAATAAATGAAATGCTAATGTAATGTGTAATGTCCCCTATTTAATTAATTTCAATTTTTTTAATAATTATTACAAAAATCTCATAATAAAATGTCAACTGTCCTTAACTAATTTCAAAATTTTTAATTATTATTACAAAAATCTCCTAATAAAATGTCTACTGTCCCCTACTTAATTAATTTCGATTTAAATAACTATTACAAAAATCTCTTCATAAAATGTATAATGTGAGTGACATTAAAAAAATCATATTACATTTACAATTACTATTTTCCAACATCATTAGATTACTTCATAGACAAATGATTTACCATTAAAAATAAATAATATTTTTTTTGAAATATGTTTTAACTAATCATCAATTTTGCACAACTAATTACTTGTTAAATTTAATAAAAAATCTTGAATAAAATTACCTGAAAGATGCGTGCCTTCTACAAGAAATGTTATCCAAAAGTTAATAATATAGCGTCCTCACTGATATAGCGTCCTCACTGATAAAACCCTGCAAAAAACGCAAAACAAAATCTACAAACAAAAATATCTTATTCTTAGTTGAATAAGATTAGTCGATCGAGAGCAGCAATCGCACTTCAGAATACAGAATGAGAGAACCAGAGAGAATGAATGGGGAGATGATGAAGAAGGAGAAGGAGAGGGGGAAATTGTGAGGAGGATGGAATGAGGGGGGGCCTTATATATAAGAAATGGGGAGGAGGGGACCGTTGGCAAATTTCCAACGGCCCTCTCCCAAATCGGCACCTCAGGTGCCGATTTGGGCGATAGCCGTTGGCGCGCCTCCCAAATCCGCACCTGAGGTGCCGATTTGGAGGGGGCGCCTCAAATCGGCACCTCAGGTGCCGATAGGTACCTATTTTTTTAATTTTTCTCCCTTGATGCTTATTTAATTAATTACGATTTTTTTAATAATTATTTAAAAAAAATCCCGAGAAAAATCATGATTATTTTTTCTTATTCTCCAAATAAACGAGGTTAGGTTTTCTTCTTTCAAGTTTTCTTCCATGAATCCTTTGCTAAAAAAATATGTAAGTAAATGAATACCAAGTGGTAAATATTATCATTAATTAATTATACTGACAAATATTAAAAAATAAAACAAGATGCATCTTCGTCTCAGCATCTGTTGTTAATTATTGTAGTCAATTTGAATCCATCAAATCGAAATGATGTGTCGAACAATAACTAAATCCAGTCCTTTTCTCCGTCGTTCTCACTGTGTCATTAGGATATTGACAAGACTTCTATCATTATTTAGTAGAAACTTAGAATGGGATAAACTTATGGTAATAGAGACATGTAATCTCTACTTCCCAAAATAGTTTTTTATATGAAAGATTGACAACTTATGCACGCTCAAGACACATCTTTTTTCCTCGAAGACCTCCGAATAGACGTCGGTTTCAAAGAAAATTAATGTGGACGGCCATAATATTCCCCTTGGGAAAGAATTCACAATAATTCGACAGAAAATAAAAGATGTAGCATCTATTTGCATATGATAATATTTAGTGTCGAAAAGATGATGCCAACTACTATTCGACATCCTGTGGTGTCAATTTGGGACTATTCAAGTGAATAATGGATTTGCTATCAAGTTGGAACATTCTCCCTTTCTCAATGGAATATCCAAAGAGTTTTTTTATAGCAATAAGTTGTTTGTTTTTAACGATTCGAAGGGTTTGGCATTACATTGTGAGTAGAAATTCCAAAACGATATTTAAGATAATTTCTTTAGGGTCAATATGAGATGATTCTCTCATAACCTATTTACCAATTGCCTTGTCGAATCCAAGGAATGGTCTATTGGTAGTAAAAGATCAGGTTTCTCAAGAGGGGCGCTTCGGATCCTTGAAATTGCTGGGCCTACTATTAAAATTTTTTGCTCGTGGATAAAGTTCAAATAAAGTCTATCTACCCCCAAAGTTCTCTTTAAAAAATCAAGATTTTTTATCACTTGTGCCCTTCTTAACATCTACAATATCAGTTATGCCCTTTCCTTTTTGTAATATCAATTGTTCCCTTATATGCTTACAAATTCACAATTCTATTTTTTTAGTATTTGTTATATCCCTACTTTATCTTAATGAAAGGACAAAATTGTGAATTTGATAAAAAGGTAGAGGCGCAACTGATATTGAAAAAGAAGGAAGGTTGTAATTGATATTGCAGAAGTAAACAAAGGCACACGTGAGAAAGACCCAGAAATCAATCGAGCTTCACACAACGTAATTTCCATAGGCTTCATTTCTCACTTTTTTTCAAAATTCTTTTGCACAAATTAAGCTCTATATCTTTAAGGCGCATAATATCAAAAATCTATCACAAAATAATCGCATCACGATTTTATATTCAATTAATAAGTTAAATGTGCTATTTTGTTGAAAATTTTATAGATATGCCATTCAAGATCCAAATGTTCTCATATTCCAGCAGCATGCATAGCATGAAAATAGCTTTCCGACAAAAATCATCTCCCAATGCAACTTGTCATTCCAAATAAAGCAAAAGAGTATAAAAGGAATTGTAAGCTACTACTAAAGGATCCCAGATGGGCAGATGTGCAATTAATCCGCATCTCAGAAAAGGAGCACAAGCTTCCCCAGCTATAGGGGCTTGGGTCGTAATTTAGAGAACTTCCAGGGTTCTTCTAGAAAACTTTACATCACGTGCATAAAGGCACGTGACTCGCCTTGATGGTATATGGTCTAATGGCTGGATAGGCTCTTAGGGTGCGTTCGGTTCGAGAATAAACAGGAATACGGACGGGGAATAAGGAGAATAAGGGTCTTTTCTTTGTCGGCTGGAGGATAGGAATAAGGAGAATAAGGTGAAATAAAGGTAGGTAAGGTGGGATAAAGATATGAATAAGAGTGAAATAAGATGGAATAATAAGGAATAGTCGTACCACTGGAAACCATGTCGGGAGGAGAATTGGCCCCTTATTCCAGGGCCTATTCTCCAACCGAACACACCCTTAGGGTATTGGATCTCATGAATTGGATGGAACCAGTGGTGTACACTAGGATCGACCTGGTAACTGTGTTGGATTGGATTGGAGTATTCTCGTGTGAATAGTAGTTATTTGAATGGTTGGGAGGGTTGGAATGATAAATGTGATCCAATGTGACATTAATTATGTATTATATTAATTTTTTAAATAATTATAATATATTTTGTATGTTAATTTTTATTTGAACATAGTGAAAAAATATTATAATAAAAGAATTGTATGGTCCATACAAGTAATTCACTACAGGAAGTTGCAGCTTTGGAGACGACAACTAGCGACGGTTATATAATGACCGTCCCTAATGAAAGCTTTTAGGGACGTCCAGGACATAACCATCCCCAGTACCACATATCAGGAGACGCTATGTGAGTTGTCGTCCCCTTTTTTAATAACTTAATAGGGATGGTAAATAACGACCGTCCCCTCTGCCTTGGGGGCATTTGGGGACGGTCCTGACCGTCTCCATTATGCTTCTGTTGGCGTCACCTCCGGTCAATGGACCTAAGTGGTCGGGCAGAGGGGACGGTCAACAAGGATCGTCCCCTCTGTCATGGGAGGGTCCATTGGGGACGGTTGTGACCGTCCCGCATACGCTTCTGTTGGCGTCGCCTCCGGTCACTGATCCTAAGTGGTCGACCAGAGGAGACGGTCACCATTGACTGTCTCCTCTGCCCTTGGAGGGTCTTTGGGGACGGTTATGACCGTCCTGAATACGCTTCTGTTGACGTCGCTGATGAATCCACATTTCATCATCTTTATTCTATCATTTTGGCACCAAAAACCCTAGCAAATGCCTGTAAATAGCATTAAATCCATCATCTTAGCATCCATGCATGTGCATTCAGATAGTGTGTAAATTACTGTAATTAAGGCCAAAATTATAGAATAAATAAAGAAAAGAAAAAGAATAAAATATTGTAAATATTTTATGATCCAAAACCCCCGAGACCTAGGCATCTTGATGAATAGGTCGACAAGGAATAAAGTAGGGGGAGATAAGGTCAGATACACAGATAAAATACCTATATTTTTTATTCATTCTTTCTTCATTTTGGGACCTATTTTTGGTTCCACTTTTTGTACATCAAATAAAGAAACTTTGTACACAAAAGTTGTAGATAATTTAATAAAGAAAAATACAAAATTGATTTCACAGAAAAATAATGTACAGATAAAAAGTTATGGTCTGAATAAAAATCCAGAATGCCAACTTCCCAGACCCGTATCTCACCAATAAAAACTCCAAATGCAGCCTACTCACCTTTAATTGTATATAGAATAAAATAATCTATCCAATGGTGGTGGTTTCGCATTTGGCGGATCTACAGTCTGAAAGTTGAGTTTTGGACCCACATTGTACCTTGTACAGATTAAAATATTCAACTTATTCTTTATTCATTATTTATTCATTTTTATAATTTTATATTGTTGTAAATATTACTTATAATATATATGTACATTAAAATCAGAATAAAAATGCAAAGAAATCACAAAATAAAAATACTTGTATAAAAGGTACATAGGTATACTACCTATACATATACCTATACAAAACATACTTGTATTTTATTAAATATATAAAATATATCAGAAAATTAAAATAAAAATATATTTGTGTATATATAAGTATTTCGTAATTTCATAAAATGATAAACAAAAATAATAAAAATAAAATACACAAAACAAAAATAAAATACTAAAATATGTAGATAATATACCTATATAAGGCTAAAAAGTAAACTTGTAAAAATATATATCATAAAATTAATTAAAAATCATGATAAAATACTACATAAAATTTTAAGCATTTTTTATTTAATAACCAAAAATAAATTCGATTGTTTTCTATTTTTTATCGAATTTATAAAATAATTTTTCAATCTTTTCCCTGGTTGGTCCACGTGGACCAACCAGGAACCTCCGACTGTTGACCGGCGGGTCAACAGCTTGTCCTTGACCCCCTTGAGCTCCGCGCACCTCGTTTTCCCCCCTCTTTCACCCTTTTTTCGAGGCTGCGCCGCTCGTCCTCTCCAGCCGCTTCCTTCATGGAAGTTGTGCACTGTACACCCATCTCCATCGCCGACTTCTCAGATCGACCCACATCTCCTTCTACCACCCGTGATCTCGTCTCGAATTCATGCGATTTTCATCCTTCAAATACAACCCCCCATCTTCCTTTCTCGGGTTGAACCGCGAACTACCCATGATCCTTCCCCCTTGGTCGAGCTAAAGGTACCCGGAGGTGACAGCTCTGAGCTCCAGGCTTCCAGGCGTCGGGAGAGCACCTGATCGTCGCGCGTTCCAACCTCCGGCGAAGCTCTGCCGTCGAGGTAACCACCCTCTGGCCCTAGGCCATCGAGGCTGTTCTTGCCTTCTCTTTATCCCCATTTTACTCTTGTTAGTTCTAGGATCATTTTCCCCATCGTTCTCAGCCGAATCGATCATCTCCATCACCTAATCGATCACCTCGCCGGAGCGCAACTCCGGCGAGACCCTATTGCGCTTCCCAGTCCATTTCGAGAGCCATTTGAGGTCGAGGCATTTTGCCCTCGACCTCCCTAACTTTTTGGTGCAGGTATTGAAACCCATCGCAGCTTCTGGAGCGATTTTGCCCTCTCGCCGGAGCACCTGGAGCCTCGCAGCTCCGCCACCTCCGTGCGAGAGCACCGGCCATCGCCGGTGGATTTTGAAGCCTCCAGACGTCAGCCGACACCTGCAGGACCATCCTCGACCACCTTGCAAGCTCCAGCGTCGCAGTGATTGGCCGGAAGAGCTCGGAGAAGTTCGCCAGACCGGAGCTCCTCCGTGCTCCTCCCTCGACCTCTGCTACCGTTCGATCAGCCTCTGTTCTTCGTGGAGCACAGCCACCGTCCGATTGAAGGCCCCAGGCACCGTCAGATCAGGGGCTGAGATCTAATCTCAGCCCTCCGCTTCCGAAGGGGTATCGGCGCGCCTCGCATCGACACGTGGATAAGTGGGATGATCCCCACCGTTTGATCGCGCCTTTGCTTGGGTATTTTGCAAAAACCACCCCAAGCGTTTTTGTATTTTATATTAGTACTAAAACTTTCCTCGGCAGTTTAAATAGTTTTGTAATATCTACCTTAAGGCCCCCGAACTTTTACGTATTCACAAAAAGGTCCTCGGCCACGTCATCTCACGTGCCCGTGCGCGTGAGGTGTGTGGCCATTTTGCAGACAGACCCTCGGCCTTTGGGGTATTTCGGTTTAGTCCCAGAACTTTTGTATTAAGTGTTAAACATTTGGGATATTTGCATACAAGCCCTTGATAGTGTTGGTTATTGCCTTTAGGCCCCTGCCAGGCGCGTGTCTCGCACGTGTTCGGCTTGGGCATTTTGCGCTAAGGCCCCTCCGGGTTTTGTTATTTATATTTAGTCCAGTAAATGCAAGTTTTAGTGTAATATTTTGTGGAAAATTGCATGCGTGCCCCTGAATGTTTCACTATTTGCATGTATGCCCTTGCCAGCACTGTTTGATGATTGGAGTCTTGTTCTAATTAATTAAAATATCATTTTAACTCCAAAAATCCCACAAAAATAGGCTTAAGCTCCTGTGCACCTATACTTTCACGCCACCTATTTAGTTTTTGATTTTATTTTGGTTTTATATTTATTAAAAATCAAAAACTCTCATTTTGTGCACTGTCTACCTTAGAAAATACCAAAAAAATAGTAAAACACCTCCAAAAATTTCCAAAAAATCACCTAGTGTCTATTTTATCATCTTTTAGTGTCAGTCCAAAAATCATTAAAAATTTCAAAAGAAAAACACTAAAAATATAAAAACACTCAAAAACTTCAAAAAAATATAAAAAATAGTAGAAAAATCAAAAAAATATAAACTCAGCTTCTGTTTGTCCTTTAATTTATTCTCTTTATTAGAAAAATAGTGTGAAATATTTTTGGTACTGGTTGGTATTTTTAAATTGCATTTTTGTCGCAGCCAGCCTGATTTCCACTGTTTTGCTTTATTTTAATCTTTAAAAATATCAAAAACATCTGGAAAAAGCCCCAAAAAAATCACAAAAACAGTAAAAAACCTTAAAAATACCAAAAACATTTATTTTCTGAATTTTTGAGCATTTTCGTGCATTTTTATAAATATTTCACTTTGCCTTGTCTTATATTGCCTTTACTTTCCAATATAAAAAAAATAGAAAAACAAAAAAATATAAAATATAAAAATCAGAAAATCAAAAATCAAATACAAAATTAAAAATCAAATAAAAAGAAAAAAAAATTAAAAATTAAAAACCCACAAAAATTGTAGTTGCTTGCTTGCTTAGTGTAGACACATCACACACTCACACACTTAGCTTTTGCTAGGACTACACTGCTTGCTCCCTGTGTTCGAACTCTCTGCATACTTGCCCTTTACATCATTTGTGCAGAGTTAAAAATAAATTTTAACTCCACATTGTTTCTAATTTATTGATCTTAGTGTGGGTTAATTGTTGATCAAATACGGATTTCATTTGAGAGTCGCAACAGCGACGGTTATCTCCGCCTTGTGTGAGATACCAATTTAGACCCTCGTGAGATCCGTGTTTATCAAATGGCGCCGTTGCCGGGGAGCAACAGCTTGTAGTTTACATTCTTGTTTGTTTGTGTGATAGTTTACCATAGCAGCATTTTCCTTCTCTTACATTTTGATATATCTCGTTGAGCTTTCTGACCACTCTTCTTTGTCTTCTTGCGAGGGACCGCGGAGCGAGGCGGACCGCCTAGGCGATTCGACGCAACCTTGGGACGTGGAGCCGGCTATTCTTAGCCTAGCCGGCAGGAGAGAGCAAGGAGAGCTAGAGAGAGAGTGCTTAGATTAGCTTTTCCTTTATTTTTGGTGAGAGAGTGACTCATTTAAATTGTAATAATACAGGTACCTTGGACACTTGAACATTCGGGCCTAATTTCCGGGTGTTTGTTCACCCGGGGGCTCACCGCGGTTTTTATCGTGTTTTGACCGCTTGTCATTTTCCGGTTTTGTGTTTATTTTTCATTTTCTTTTGTGGATTGAGCTCCTAGATCTAGGTCCTGCTTGACTCGAGTAGAATAGGTCCAAACACCTAATAATCTTTGCATGTTCCTATAGATACGTTTTGGACTTAGACTAATTAAACAGTTGGTTATCCACTTTTGATCCACGCGCCGTGAGCGAGCCCCATCAAGCGCTACTCCTGAACTCGAGTGTGTCGAGAAGAGGAGGGGTGAGCCAAGACCGGACACTCGGATTGGGAGTTGATAATTAACTTGTGGTTCTTCACGCTAGCAGTTGCCTAATCTAGGACGCTTTCCGTGTGCATACCGGCATATAGTATAAGTTTATAAATTTCTGCTTTGCATCCCGCATGGAGAGAGCTGGGATTCACTGTAAGTCTTCTTACTTTGCACGCATCATTTAGGCACAAAGGTGAGATCTCCATCTTTGTGTCGACTTGCACGGCTTTTCCGACTCTTTTCTCCCTCTGTTTTTGGAACAAAGTAGGATAAAGAAAATACAAAAACGTTAGGCGCTTGTTTGAATCTACTCAAAAGAAGCGATAACACCAAAAAAAAATTAAAAAAGGGACTGCTAAAAAAAAACTTGACCAAAAATAAAAACGGTAATTGGATTCATTGCTTGGGGAGAGTAATACCCTCACTTGTATTCAGGTTGCATGGGAAGGTCTCCTTCCAAGTGAGGTGAGCGCTTCGTAAGGATTAGAGCCAAAAACCCAGCTTGTGGCTGCCTTGTGTATCGCCTGGATTACCGAAGTATTGGCGCTTCTATCGTACGTAGTCGAGTAGGGCTTGGTCACCATTGGTGACTCACTATTGTGTGAGCATCGACCTCGTCCGAAGTATCGAGCATAGGCCACGCCTTCACGGGGGTGTCTGTCTCACCGGCTGCGTCCGAGTAGGTTCTTGCACGCTCACGGGTGATTCCGTTGCGAGCGAGATCCGAAGTATCGGTTTCGCCTATTGGCTTCCTCTCTTATTCTTTGGCTGAGTAGGGATCCAGGAAGGGTTACAAGGACCTCAAAAAGTGCAAGCTACAGGTTACACAGGAGGAGGACAAGTACGGGATACTTTTCCGACAGTACTCTCTCTCCTATAGGCGTAGCGTTCTAAGGACTCGTTAAAAGATGAATTCCTGAATCAAGCTAAAACTGAAAAGATAAAAGCCGAACCTTCACGGCTTCATGTGTTGAGTTGGTGAACTTACCCTTGCTTTGTGTTTGATTGCTATATTTATTTAGGTCAAGATCAAAAACACCGCACAATTGTGCACAATTTTGTTGCATTTCATCTTCTTCTTCTCTTGCATTATCCCCACTCTTCTCGAATAATCAAGATGATGGGACGGAGATCTCTTAGGCCGACCTTGTCGGCACCGCTATCCCGCACTCCTCCTTATTCATCTAGGAATACCTCGGAGAGTCCGCTCTCCGAGCCTGAGTTTACATCCACCCTGTTCCCCCTCGACCACCCTTCCCATTCTCCTTCCCTCAGTCCAATCATTTCAGAGTTCAGTGCATCACAGTCTTCAGCTCATTCCACAGCACCTGAGATGGCCTCTTTTGCTTTTTCAGAACATCAAGCAATGGCAGACAGAGGCGAACACCAAGATGATCATGAGCACCCTCCGTTCCTATTTGATCAAGCAGCCATCAACAATTCCTTGTTAGCCTCCCTGGAGACTATGCAAAGATAGATTCGTGACCAGGGCACATTCATGGGTGACCTTATGAGGGAAATTGCTCAGATGAGAGAAAACCGACCTGGGGGCGGTGGCGGCGGAGAAGGAGGAGGACCCGATGCAGGAGGAGACAATCCAGGCGGCGAGAGACCGCCACAGACCATCATGAGGGAATTGCATAACCCAGCTTCATCCCTCACTCACCGATGGATTCGACTCCCACCTATCCATGGAGACTTCGAGCTTCGGCACAACACAATTCAGATGCTACCCAAGTTCCATGGGTTGCCGACCGAAGAGCCGCACCTCCATCTCCAAGAGTTCGAAATGATATGCAGCACCATCCATGATCGGTTGATAACCGAGGACACAATCAAGATGATTGCCTTTCCATTCTCTTTGGTTGATAGAGCCGCATATTGGCTCAAGCATCTTGGGCAGTTCGTCGACACTTGGACAGATCTCCGGACCGCATTTTTGAAGAAATACTATCCTCTCGGCCGGACCAATGCAGCTAGAGCTATGATTAGCAATTTTGTCATGATCCCAAATGAACAATTTCATGAAGCTTGGGATCGATTCAGAGAGCTCATCGACCGGTGTCCCCACCATGATATCTCCAAGCCCAATCTCGTTCAGAGTTTCTTTTGCGGGCTGACACCGGAGCTGCAGGGGCTTGTCAACGCCTCTTGTGGTGGATCCTATTTTTCTAAGGGTGAAGATGATGTGTGGGCTATCTACGAGGGCATGGCAGAAAATTCTACAGTGATGACTCAGGCCCGTGTCTACACCCAACAAAAGCCACCACAGGGAGGCGGATCATTTCATAGGATCGCTCGCATCGATGCCGGTCCCAATACATCGTCGGTAGCCGCAGCCCAAGCTGAATCAGCAGCAGCCGACATGGGGATCATCAGTGAGAAGCTGGACCGCATGGAGATCCTTGAAAAGAAGCAGAACCAGGGCATGGCCCAGATGGACCAGATCGCCAAGACAATGAGTGACCTAAAAACTCAAATTCTCTGTATTCAGGAGGCGCAGGCCCATTCACAACAGCCTCCAAGGTCACAGGTTGTTTCCAGCAGCAACAATTCCAACCAGGCTTCCACCTCATACCGCCAGGTGAACCATATCCAGGCGGAGCCGGTTCCAATGTTGCAGTACCATTCAGAGCAACCGCCATCTCAGGAGACTCAGATGGTGGTGTATCAGCCGGAGCAGCCACTGGCAGTTCTTCCTCCACCTTCCTTTGAGCAGGAACCGTTGATGGAAGTCAACGGGATTTGGTATGACCGATACCCCCAGCCAGCGATTCGCAGGGATCACCCCGGATTCCGTTGGGGTAATGGTGGTTCCTCATCTCAACAGCATCCTCCTCCTCAAGGACAGCAGAGCAGCCAGCTACAACAACAACACCAGCAGCCCCAGTACAACCAGCCCCAGCAGTATCAGAGTGGTCCTCGTCCCGCCTATCAGGGACAGCAGTGGAGGCAGCGCCAGCAGCCTCAGCAATCTTATCACCAGCCTCCCCCCCAATATCAGCAGCAACACCAGCAACAGCCCCATTTCCAGCAGGGACAGACGTCCGGTTCTCAGGGTCCAGCCTACGAGAACCCAGCCCTTGACGATCTTGCCCGCTTGTTATCTGAACAGCGAGCATCTTTCAGGCAAGAAATGGATGAGTTCCGGCAGGAGATGCGGGACATAATCAAAGGCAAGGCCGCCATACCCGCTCAGATCGAACCCAATCCTAATAACCTAAAAAGAAAATCTGAGCAGGTAGAGTTTACAGAGGACACCTCTCCTAGTGATCATTTGAGTGACATGTCTTATTCCTATTATGATGCTGATTTTGTTACTACTAGGAGCGGTAGGATGCCAGCCGGCGGCGCCTCTTCTGAGCGACAGCCAAATGCAGAATCAGGAGCGCCAGAGGAGCAGAGGAGCGGTGCTGATGCCGCGACAGATGATGTTGAAGATGGTGGTGCTGATGCCACCAATGATGGAGCCCAGGATGACGGTGCTGATGCCGTCGTGATACCAGATGCAGACGGTGGTGCTGATGCCACCATTTTGGGAGATGAACCAGAGCGCGGTGCTGATGCCGCAAAGACCGGTGCTAGTGGTGGTACTGAGGCCACCACATCTACTTTTGTTGAGCCGACTTCTGTGACTTCACCACATTTTGTATCTAGAGATTGTGGGAAGAGAAACAAAAACAACAAAAATATGAATAAAGGAAAGGTTTCTGTTCAAATTGCAGATCCATATGTGTTGCATGATGATAGTTGTATGGATTCTCCATCTCCACAGGTACAGGGACCGATTCCTAGACCTCCATCTGAGGAGGCACCTACCATCCCCTTCCCTGAGGCACTCCGCCGAGCGAAGGGGAATAGAAAAGAAAATCCCAAAAAGAACCAACAGGTAGAGTTCGGCAACGAGATGATTGACAGATTTCATATTCAGCTGACTCTACGAGAAGCGTTTGAGCATATTCCCTTCTTCAAGAAGAATCTGAAAGAAACAACTACTGTCCGAAGAAGGAAGAGGCACAGAGATCAAATCCATATGCTCACGCATAACACTTGCTGCGCCATTCAGAACACATTGCCAGCCAAGCGACCAGACGCAGGAGCTCCTTATGTCAGATGCGAGATTCAAGAGCAGCAGTTTGATCGTACTCTATTAGACAGCGGCTCTTCGATTAACCTCCTTCCGGCAGCCTTACTCAAGCAGTTTGAGTTTGGCCCTCTTCTTCGAAGCAGAACCGTCCTTCAGTTTGCTGATAGGTCGATTAAGAGGCCGAAGGGGTTATTGAAAGACGTGGTCGTTACCATTCAGGGCCTGAAATTCCCCGTGGACTTCGTTGTGTTGGACATGGAGATCCCTGAGTCGGTAACTGATGCCCCCATCATTCTCGGACGTCCATTCTTGGCCACAGCCAAGGCGGTGACCGATCATGATAGTGGGAAGGTATGCTTTCGCGTAGAGGGCGAAACCATACAAATAGAGACGATCGAAGAGATCAGAGCCAGAGAGGCAGAATGCTCAGAACAGTCCAGCGAAGCAGAGCAGATGACAGAGGAGCTAGACATCCACCAGGTTTGTGATTTTGAGATGACTGATGATGAATCCAACTGGAAAGATCCTGTAGCACCGACCCTCGCCTTGCCTACAGATTCACTGTATCTCAAGCTCATGGCAGTCGAGAGCCGGGAGAGCACATCCCTGGAGGAGGATACATCTGAAGCTGACAGTGTTGTGATGAGTGGTGCAGATGAGTTTCATTCTTGCTCATCTTCTTCTGATCCCTCGGATTCAGACATTGACTGGGATGACTTTGATGATTATTTGCCTTGTCTGATTCCTTCAGAGCCGCCAGCCATGACAGAGTGCGAGCCAGTGCAGTTTATTGATGATCCATCAGGCCGCCCTTCGTCAGCAATTCATGCAACGCGAGAGTTCTCCCACGCAGACCTGGTAGCATTTACACAGACTTATCAGAAGCCATATCTGCCGCCTCCCAGCTGTCCTGAACTGAAACCTCTTCCGCAGTCAATGAAGTATAGATTCCTTGCGGGTGAGCCAGAAATGCACCCAGTCATCATCTCAGCAGATTTGACTGGAGAACAAGAATCTCGCCTGATGGAGGTTCTTGAAAGAAACCGCAAAGCAATCGGTTGGAATATAGCTGATCTCAAGGGGCTGAGCCCGAAGCTGTGCTCCCACCACATCTATCTCGAGGATGACGCTAAGCCATCGCGTGAGTTCCAGCGACGGCTGAACCCGAACCTTCGAGAGGTCGTCATGAAAGAAATTTCGAAGTGGTGGAGCGCTGATTTCATCTATCCCATCTCCGACTCTAAATGGGTAAGTCCTTTACATGTGGTACCCAAGAAGACGGGTATCACTACAGTTGTCAATGAGTCTGGAGAGGAGATCGCTACCAGAGTACCAACTTCTTGGAGGGTCTGTGTGGACTACAGACGATTGAATGAGGCCACCAAGAAGGATCACTTCCCGCTGCCCTTCATTGATCAGATTATCGAGCGGCTAGCAGGGAAGAGTCATTATTGTTTTCTGGATGGGTACTCTGGATACAATCAAGTGGCCATTGCGCCCGAAGACCAGGAGAAAACGACATTCACCTGTCCGTTTGGGACTTATGCTTTCAGACGGATGCCCTTTGGTCTATGTAACGCTCCGGCGACATTCCAAAGGTGCATGTTGTCCATCTTCTCGGACATGGTGGGTGACTGTTTAGAGGTCTTCATGGATGACTTCTCGGTCTATGGCGACGGGTTCGACGCTTGTCTTGAATGCCTAGACCGTGTGCTGAAGCGCTGCATAGAGGTCAATCTAGTCTTATCCTGGGAGAAGAGTCATTTCATGATGACTCAAGGGACGGTCCTTGGTCATATCGTCTCCAACAGGGGCATGGAGGTCGATCCGGCTAAGGTGGACATCATCAGAAAACTCAATCCGCCGTCCAATCTGCGTCAGTTACGGTCTTTTCTGGGGCATGTCGGTTTCTACCGACGGTTTATTCAGGACTTCAGTCGAATTGCCCGACCGTTAACTGACTTGCTAACCAAAGACACCGAGTTTATTGTCAATGATAAGTGTCTTAAATCATTTGAGACTCTCAAAAATATGGTTGTTTCAGCTCCTGTCCTTCAGCCACCCGATTGGTCTCTCCCATTCGAGATCATGACGGATGCTTCAGATTTTGCCATTGGGGCTGTGCTTGGACAGAGGAGGGATGGATTACCGTTTGCCATTCACTACGCCAGCCGAACCTTAGATGCCACTCAAAGGAATTACACTGTGACTGAGAAAGAGATGCTGGCCGTAGTCTTCGCTCTTGATAAGTATCGATCTTACCTTCTCGGATCTAGAGTGACCATTTACACCGACCAAACCGCCATCAGGTACTTAATGGCTAAGAAGGATGCCAAAGCACGTCTGACCAGATGGATCCTTCTACTCCAGGAATTTGATATTGAAATTAAGGACAAGCCTGGAGTCAAGAATGTGGTGGCGGATCATCTCTCCAGGTTGGAGAATCTTGAGGAATCTGAGCCCAGCGCACCTATCTCAGAGACATTTCCAGATGAGGCGATCTTAGCTGTCACCTCACTCCCATGGTATGCCGACTTTGTAAACTATCTTGTTGCCAAGACAGTCCCTCAGGGTTGGCCCAGGCAGAAACTTGAGACCTTCCTAGCTAAGGCCAAGTTTTACCATTGGGAGGATCCTGTCCTTTATCATGAAGGAGGGGATAGTATCTGGAGGAGGTGCATTCCTCAAGAAGAGCAGCATAGCGTCCTCACATACTGCCACAAGCTTGAGGCAGGAGGACATCATTCTGGAAAAAGGACGGCACAAAAGGTGCTTCAATCCGGCCTATGGTGGCCTACTCTCTTCAAGGATTCTGATGAGTTCGTGAAGAGATGTACTGACTGTCAGAAAATGGGAACCTGCGGACAGAGAGACATGATGCCCATGCAACCCATTCACTTTTGTGAGGTTTTTGATGCATGGGGAATTGATTTCATGGGCCCATTTCCTAAGAGTCAGGGATTCGAGCATATTTTGCTCGCTGTGGATTATGTCAGCCGATGGGTTGAGGCCATCCCCGCCCGAGCCGCAGATGCTAAAACCGTTTGCAAATTTTTAAGGAAAAATATCATTTCACGGTTCGGAGTACCTAGAGTCTTGATTTCAGACGGGGGGTCTCATTTCATCAATGACAAAGTTAGGGCCCTTGCTGACGAGTTCGGCATTGACCATCGGGTTGCCACTCCTTATCACCCTCAGACTAATGGTCTAGCCGAAGTATCGAATAGGGAGATAAAGACTATCTTGCAGAAAGTTGTTCGCCCAGACCGAAAGGATTGGTCACAGCTTTTGGACTCGGTCTTGTGGGCCTATCGGACATCTTTCAAAAATCCATTGGGAACATCTCCTTTTCGTCTCGTCTATGGCAAGCCGTGCCATTTGCCAGTAGAAATCAAGCACAAATCTTTTTGGGCAGTCACTGAGTTACTTTTAGATCCCGAGAGTATAGGTGACCAGAGAAGAGCAGAATTGGCAGCCCTGGAGGAATTGAGAGATACAACCTTTTCGAACAGCCTACAGTACAAAGAGAAAGTGAAGACATGGCACGATTCGCATATCAGCCATAAACAGTTTGAGCCAGATCAGAGAGTATGGTTGTTTGATTCCAGGCTGAAATTATTCCCAGGGAAATTACAGAGCAAGTGGAAAGGACCGTATGTAGTCAGGAAGGTACATGACAATGGCAGCATCGACATATCCGAACCGTCATCTTCCTCTACCTTCCGCGTCAACGGTCAACGCTTGAAATTATATCTTGATCATGATCCGCCGACCATTGACGTTGCCCCCATTCTTCTGGTATGAGATGTGCCCTTTGATTCTCATCATCTACATCTCATACATGGTGATCAATTCTATCTTCCGCTGTACAGATCCATCTGTTCATATCACTCTGTTTCCGTTGATTTATTGTCTTCTTTTCTTCTTTTCTTCTTTTCTTCTTTTCCTTTTCTATTTTCTTTATCTATCAAAAAGGTGCCACCCTTGTAGACAGTTTTCCATACTTAGGACGTACTTTGTCCTAAGTATAGGGGGGTTGGCACCCCGAGTTTTTCTATTCTTTTCGATCCTCTCCCTTGTCTCCTCTTTTGTCTATACTCAGGGATATCTTACCCTAAGTATAGGGGGAGACAATCTGAGTACGATCTGTGCATTCCCGCCCTTGACCCTCCCTGCGTTGTGTACAGTCTGCTATACTTAGGATTATTTAATCCTAAGTATAGGGGGGACGGTCAACTTCTCATTCGTTGATTCCTTCATTCATTTATTTCTTTATTCTTTAGACTTGTCTATACTTAGTACGAGTTATGTCTTCTCTTTTCTCTCCGATCTATGAGGACATAGCTCACGCTAAGTATAGGGGGGTCGTATATACTACGTATATACTTTAGCCATAACTCGTACTTTCGTATTTTCCTAATAATATGGCTACTAATTCTTTAAAATTCATTAAAAAACCTTTAATAAAAAGATGTGATTATTCCTCAAAATTCTTTTTGTATATACTGATTAATAAATCAGGTGAAAATGTTTTTTTTGCAAAATGTTTGAAAAATAGTTTGAAAATCTTTGTGAACATCTATTGAAAACTATTTTGAAAATATTTTGTTACATGTTTTCAACCTTTGTAAAAAAGTGTGGTTTGTAAAATTTATGTTCTTTGTGTGAAATAAAATGTTTGAAAAATGATTTGCAAATGGTTTGAAAAATGGTTGCAAAAATATTTGAAAAACCTATATATACTGTTTTGAAAACCGATTGCAAAATGATTTTCAAATGAGTGTACATGTTTGTAAAAATGTTTGTAAAAATTATTTTGGACTATAGTCTTCAAAAATTGTTTGAAAAACCTTGTGTCAAATAAGTTTGAGGAATACTAACATCACACCAAAATCCACTAACTATATATAGATGTATAAAATTGATCACTTACCCTGTAAATTCTTAAAATCCACTTCTTGTATATATAAAGAAGCACTCCCGTGTACATATTTTCACCTAGTTTTTAGCCAAAATCTTTTTGTTTCAAAAATTCCCAAAAACATTTGCAAAATTAAAATCCAAAAACATTTGAAAAATCTTTTTGAAAAAGACAAAAAAAAAATGCATCTGCATATGCATCATCATCATCTTTTCAAAAATCCATAAAAAGTTCAAAATCTTTGAAAATTGCATCACAAAAATATTTTCTGCATTGCATTGCATAGCATGAGCATTTTTCGGATTGAGTTTGATAGTTGAACAAGTCTAAGTAAAATCCGGAGATTGGAGCTTGATTGGACCTTAAAATCTACCTAATAACAGGAACTTTATAGGAACTGGGTTTGAGGTACTTCAGGTCTAGTTGACTTAATTCTTTGAGGATCACGAGACTTGGTTCAATGGATTCTTGACTGCCTAAGTAGAGTATTTCGGAGCACACGCACGACTCTTGTTGATAATGACCTAACTTGGACACCTGCACCTTTCACATAGCTCTCCATGGATGAGGTGGTGAGGAGGCAGCTTCCTTTAGCTTGGGGTAGCATATGAGGGTAGTACTTCTAGGCGGAACCTCTCTTCTTCTTATAGTGAAGGAAGTGCACCTCAACTTGGTCTAGTGGTGATGAAGGCTAAAGACAGAAGCCGTGGGTTGTAATAAAGCTTCAAAAGAGGGATAGTCTACTGGCTCAAGAGGAAAATTTCTTGTATATGCTGCTCATGTAGATATGTTGTACAGATGCAATTGAAAAAAAAAATGCAAAAAGAACTCGAAAAAAGTGGTGGGTCGGATTGAAAATTTAATAATCCCACCGGAGTATGTATATAGTTCAATAAAGCAAAAGCTTATGGTATCCATGTTACATCTCATGAAGCTAGCAGCGGGAGACTCAGCTACACTGGCTGAGCTTCCAAAAGTCTATACTTCTTCCCCCTCTTCTTGAGCCGGTTGCACTTGAACTTAGAAGGGAATACCCCGCTTCTCGAGGAAAGAGTTGCTAGACCGAGGCATTAGAGTTACCAGGTTGGGGGAGGTTGTTTCTTCGTCACTTCTGAGGTGGGGAGCTACATATCACTTACACTGTACGAGTCAGACTCATAGTCGTAAGAGTTTGCGTATGAGTTGAAGTATTTCTGACCTGGCTATTGAGGAGACTTGGACAGAGTTTTGGGATTCTCAAGGACTGTTGGATTTCAAACTTGGTTCTCATTAAGGTTCCGACCGCACTAAATTTCCAAAGGTCCGACTTAAGCTCCAAACTTCGATTTTGCAAAGACAAGTTCGATAATTAAACTTAATCTAATTTTCTTCTTTTTCTTTCTTTTCTCTTGTTGCACTTATTGCATAAGTGTTTGCTAGGGACTAGCAAAGGTAAAGTATAGGGGGATGATGAATCCACATTTCATCATCTTTATTCTATCATTTTGGCACCAAAAACCCTAGCAAATGCCTGTAAATAGCATTAAATCCATCATCTTAGCATCCATGCATGTGCATTCAGATAGTGTGTAAATTACTGTAATTAAGGCCAAAATTATAGAATAAATAAAGAAAAGAAAAAGAATAAAATATTGTAAATATTTTATGATCCAAAACCCCCGAGACCTAGGCATCTTGATGAATAGGTCGACAAGGAATAAAGTAGGGGGAGATAAGGTCAGATACACAGATAAAATACCTATATTTTTTATTCATTCTTTCTTCATTTTGGGACCTATTTTTGGTTCCACTTTTTGTACATCAAATAAAGAAACTTTGTACACAAAAGTTGTAGATAATTTAATAAAGAAAAATACAAAATTGATTTCACAGAAAAATAATGTACAGATAAAAAGTTATGGTCTGAATAAAAATCCAGAATGCCAACTTCCCAGACCCGTATCTCACCAATAAAAACTCCAAATGCAGCCTACTCACCTTTAATTGTATATAGAATAAAATAATCTATCCAATGGTGGTGGTTTCGCATTTGGCGGAGCTACGGTCTGAAAGTTGAGTTTTGGACCCACATTGTACCTTGTACAGATTAAAATATTCAACTTATTCTTTATTCATTATTTATTCATTTTTATAATTTTATATTGTTGTAAATATTACTTATAATATATATGTACATTAAAATCAGAATAAAAATGCAAAGAAATCACAAAATAAAAATACTTGTATAAAAGGTACATAGGTATACTACCTATACATATACCTATACAAAACATACTTGTATTTTATTAAATATATAAAATATATCAGAAAATTAAAATAAAAATATATTTGTGTATATATAAGTATTTCGTAATTTCATAAAATGATAAACAAAAATAATAAAAATAAAATACACAAAACAAAAATAAAATACTAAAATATGTAGATAATATACCTATATAAGGCTAAAAAGTAAACTTGTAAAAATATATATCATAAAATTAATTAAAAATCATGATAAAATACTACATAAAATTTTAAGCATTTTTTATTTAATAACCAAAAATAAATTCGATTGTTTTCTATTTTTTATCGAATTTATAAAATAATTTTTCAATCTTTTCCCTGGTTGGTCCACGTGGACCAACCAGGAACCTCCGACTGTTGACCGGCGGGTCAACAGCTTGTCCTTGACCCCCTTGAGCTCCGCGCACCTCGTTTTTCCCCCTCTTTCACCCTTTTTTCGAGGCTGCGCCGCTCGTCCTCTCCAGCCGCTTCCTTCATGGAAGTTGTGCACTGTACACCCATCTCCATCGCCGACTTCTCAGATCGACCCACATCTCCTTCTACCACCCGTGATCTCGTCTCGAATTCATGCGATTTTCATCCTTCAAATACAACCCCCCATCTTCCTTTCTCGGGTTGAACCGCGAACTACCCATGATCCTTCCCCCTTGGTCGAGCTAAAGGTACCCGGAGGTGACAGCTCTGAGCTCCAGGCTTCCAGGCGTCGGGAGAGCACCTGATCGTCGCGCGTTCCAACCTCCGGCGAAGCTCTGCCGTCGAGGTAACCACCCTCTGGCCCTAGGCCATCGAGGCTGTTCTTGCCTTCTCTTTATCCCCATTTTACTCTTGTTAGTTCTAGGATCATTTTCCCCATCGTTCTCAGTCGAATCGATCATCTCCATCACCTAATCGATCACCTCGCCGGAGCGCAACTCCGGCGAGACCCTATTGCGCTTCCCAGTCCATTTCGAGAGCCATTTGAGGTCGAGGCATTTTGCCCTCGACCTCCCTAACTTTTTGGTGCAGGTATTGAAACCCATCGCAGCTTCTGGAGCGATTTTGCCCTCTCGCCGGAGCACCTGGAGCCTCGCAGCTCCGCCACCTCCGTGCGAGAGCACCGGCCATCGCCGGTGGATTTTGAAGCCTCCAGACGTCAGCCGACACCTGCAGGACCATCCTCGGCCACCTTGCAAGCTCCAGCGTCGCAGTGATTGGCCGGAAGACCTCGGAGAAGTTCGCCAGACCGGAGCTCCTCCGTGCTCCTCCCTCGACCTCTGCTACCGTTCGATCAGCCTCTGTTCTTCGTGGAGCACAGCCACCGTCCGATTGAAGGCCCCAGGCACCGTCAGATCAGGGGCTGAGATCTAATCTCAGCCCTCCGCTTCCGAAGGGGTATCGGCGCGCCTCGCATCGACACGTGGATAAGTGGGATGATCCCCACCGTTTGATCGCGCCTTTGCTTGGGTATTTTGCAAAAACCACCCCAAGCGTTTTTGTATTTTATATTAGTACTAAAACTTTCCTCGGCAGTTTAAATAGTTTTGTAATATCTACCTTAAGGCCCCCGAACTTTTACGTATTCACAAAAAGGTCCTCGGCCACGTCATCTCACGTGCCCGTGCGCGTGAGGTGTGTGGCCATTTTGCAGACAGACCCTCGGCCTTTGGGGTATTTCGGTTTAGTCCCAGAACTTTTGTATTAAGTGTTAAACATTTGGGATATTTGCATACAAGCCCTTGATAGTGTTGGTTATTGCCTTTAGGCCCCTGCCAGGCGCGTGTCTCGCACGTGTTCGGCTTGGGCATTTTGCGCTAAGGCCCCTCCGGGTTTTGTTATTTATATTTAGTCCAGTAAATGCAAGTTTTAGTGTAATATTTTGTGGAAAATTGCATGCGTGCCCCTGAATGTTTCACTATTTGCATGTATGCCCTTGCCAGCACTGTTTGATGATTGGAGTCTTGTTCTAATTAATTAAAATATCATTTTAACTCCAAAAATCCCAAAAAAATAGGCTTAAGCTCCTGTGCACCTATACTTTCACGCCACCTATTTAGTTTTTGATTTTATTTTGGTTTTATATTTATTAAAAATCAAAAACTCTCATTTTGTGCACTGTCTACCTTAGAAAATACCAAAAAAATAGTAAAACACCTCCAAAAATTTCCAAAAAATCACCTAGTGTCTATTTTATCATCTTTTAGTGTCAGTCCAAAAATCATTAAAAATTTCAAAAGAAAAACACTAAAAATATAAAAACACTCAAAAACTTCAAAAAAATATAAAAAATAGTAGAAAAATCAAAAAAATATAAACTCAGCTTCTGTTTGTCCTTTAATTTATTCTCTTTATTAGAAAAATAGTGTGAAATATTTTTGGTACTGGTTGGTATTTTTAAATTGCATTTTTGTCGCAGCCAGCCTGATTTCCACTGTTTTGCTTTATTTTAATCTTTAAAAATATCAAAAACATCTGGAAAAAGCCCCAAAAAAATCACAAAAACAGTAAAAAACCTTAAAAATACCAAAAACATTTATTTTCTGAATTTTTGAGCATTTTCGTGCATTTTTATAAATATTTCACTTTGCCTTGTCTTATATTGCCTTTACTTTCCAATATAAAAAAAAATAGAAAAACAAAAAAATATAAAATATAAAAATCAGAAAATCAAAAATCAAATACAAAATTAAAAATCAAATAAAAAGAAAAAAAAAATTAAAAATTAAAAACCCACAAAAATTGTAGTTGCTTGCTTGCTTAGTGTAGACACATCACACACTCACACACTTAGCTTTTGCTAGGACTACACTGCTTGCTCCCTGTGTTCGAACTCTCTGCATACTTGCCCTTTACATCATTTGTGCAGAGTTAAAAATAAATTTTAACTCCACATTGTTTCTAATTTATTGATCTTAGTGTGGGTTAATTGTTGATCAAATACGGATTTCATTTGAGAGTCGCAACAGCGACGGTTATCTCCGCCTTGTGTGAGATACCAATTTAGACCCTCGTGAGATCCGTGTTTATCAGTCGCCTCCGATCATTGATCCGCGAAGTCTAAGAGCCGCGATGTGGGCGGGGAAGTTCATTAGGTGGATCCTGCCTATGGTCCAATTCATGTAAGGTATTCATAACATTTTTGCATCTTTTTTACAAATTAAATGAATTTGAACTTACTTAAATAAATTTGTAGGAGGAGATGGTCAGGCTCACAAGCACTGGCTCTGTAGACAACACTGGAACGAGTCATCCACCTCTTACTCCTGATGCGGCCTTCCTCCAGGCGACCGTTCCAGAGCATCAGGGACGCGTCCGTTGTGGTGGTCGTGGTGCCATCATACGGAATTGGTATGGAGTAGGGACCGGCTCGACCTCTCAGAAGACACAAAGGGAGGGGGAATTAGAGAGTCAAGTGTCTAGCATGAATATGGAGATTCAGGATTTGCGCCAACAAATAGCGATTTCCCATGCATTCATGCATGCACATCAAGGTGCAACGTCGACTAGCCACTCAACAGAAGATGATAATACCGCTGCGAGGCTAGGCGACGACGATGACGGCGAAGAAAAAGATGATGATGCTGATGACGATGAGGACGAGGACGACGATGAGGACGACGACTAGGACGACGACTAGGATAGTTTGGTTACTTGGTAGGATAGTGTAGTATATTGTATAATTATTTTGGACAATTACTTTGCAAAGTAGGTTATTTTGTTTGAATGCTTATATTGTAGGACGACGACTTTATGAATTTGGAATGCATCTTTTTTTTGTGGTGATCGTAATATTTATTATGAAGAAAAATTTATTGTAACAGGTACTATATTATAGTGACATGCATGGTAAAATGAAGATCAAATAGGGGGCAATGGATTTTTTTTGTTAGAAGATGAACAGAGGGACGGTCATTGCGACCGTCCCCTTAGTTCTTAGAGACGGTTATGACCGTCTCCACTTCCTCCCGTTTGGGACGGTCGTGACAATCCCCCCTGAATGACTTTAAGGGACGGTACTGACCGTCCCCAATAAGTGCCTTTAAGGGACGGTCATGTCCGTCCCCTATACTAAACTTTTAGGGACGGTCACGACCGTCCCCTATGTATGAGTATAGGGGACGGTGCAGACTACCGTCGCTTATACCAAATGGGACCGCCTTTGGAGACGGTCACATGACCGTCCCCAATGATCAGAGGGGACGGTCATTTTGTCATTAGCGACGGATGTTGACCGTCGCATGTTCTACTCTTTCTTGTAGTGATTCCAGCCCAGAAATGAAAGGATAGAGAAGGGGGTATGCTAGGTTATCCAGGGTAACCTGACAACCAAACATGCCCTTATTGGTCAAATACGCGAAGTGAAGTGGCAACGGATGCGGTCATGGACCGGTTGGACACAACCATGTGGCCGGAAGACTTGATGTTGACCCACCACATGGCAAAGTAACATAATTCACAAAACAAAAAAAAATAAAGATAAAAATGAAAATAAGTAATTCAAATAAAAAAGTATTTTGCAAGAAAATTATAATCATGTAATATTCGAATGCAAATAAAGCCAACTATACATAGTTTGGGATTTTTGTCGTGTATTATAGATATAAAATATGTGATACCCATGACATATTAGTCACTGACAAAGTAAAATGGATGTAAGATGGGATTAACACGGTGACCCTTCTCATATCATAATATACAATAGCCACTATTCTTGTTTAATCATTTTACATTTAATGTGAAGTCTATCGTGAGCTTTGTAGACAGCTTAATAGCTCTATTTGCACTAGCCGAAGGGACACCACATTTACTACTTTAGGAAATTAAAAATATTCTTATTATGTTGTTATAAAAAAAGGTTAGGTTATATGACACATAACACAAGGTGTATGATGTATAATAGAAATTATAAGGTATCAATAAAGAAAGTATAAAATTACGTGAACACGCAAGGTATAATCTAAAGTATGTTAATTAATGTAAAGGCTACGTTGATTTTCTTGGAAAACGAAGATAAACTTTCACATATGAAACAAAATAATAATATTAATTCTTATAATAATAATACACCATTGTTTTGAAATTCTATTTGAGTTGAAAACACAATGGATGGTTATAGAATTATATAAAGTAACGTGCATGTTATTTTAAGACATGTATGCCTCAATGGCTTGACACGTGATACTATTAGAAGTATAAAGAAGGATACGTGTTGTATACGTGTGACATTAAGGGAAACGTAACGTTGGAGGAAGAGAAAGCAAACTCTTCGTATACGGGACATTAACGAGGAAGGAACTTCTGCAATCAAGTCTTTCGCATGGCATAGATTAAAGAAGAGGATTCACAGGTGCGACAACCATTTTCTACTTCTATGCATGCAATTATGTCGAAGAGTATCAGGTTTATTGTAGGCAAAATGAGGGTGTACACACACATATACATATATGTTTCGTTAAACTGAAAATAATCACACTAACGACTTCTTCCTTATGAAGAATCAAGTGTCGAGAACCTTATCTATTGATAGTTTGTAGAAAAATAGAAGTAGGTACAGAAGTTTATGTTGATATTATTATTCCTGATATAGAATTAACCTAGTTAAACCAGTACCTACAAATTAGGTAGATGTAATGTTTGAAGAATACAATTTAAAAAGGGGAAAGAAAACTTCTGCAAAGCTTATAGTTATTTCAATATGTTTTGTTGCTTCATAGCATCTTAAAAGTCTTAATCCTTCATTGATGAGATCTAAATAGCCTACGTAATTAGTTATAATTGTACACCAACGTTTATATAAGTGTTAGACAAGGGTAACATCATATATGGGTGATTTTATGTAACAATGGATTCATGATGATATTTTATTTGGAAAAGTAAGCATTGTGAGTTTTTCTCTCTTGAATTATATCCTAATTCATCGAATAGTCTTCTATAATCATCTTGATGAATACAATCATTATAATTGCTTTCATCTTACATAACCAACTGAAAGGGAAGTAGGTAGGTGTTACATTTAGATACACATAAAGTGGGATCATGCTTTACGTATAAAGAAATGAAAATATAAATACACAAAATGCCATATTTTACATAGGGATAGACACTAAAATAAAAACATGTCCCCATAGCATATTACAATCAAGGCACTGAGTGATAGATAGGTACGCTCATAATTATCGACATTCAGGGATGTCTTTAAGATATGACTATTTGTAGGAATATTCATAATTTTGAATCATGATCCTTGGAGTTTTTAATGTTCACCTCTACAAACAACTCATTCCCAGATGAGTGGTTCATAAGCTGAAAGTCCCTTTATTTTGTTATTTTATGCAGATGTTTTTATGATACAAGTTTCAAGATTCTTATATATAAGCACTACTAAGTTTTATCACTTCTATCAGGAATATTTGATCTTTTCATGTTATAGTTTAAGTATGCATTTATGTTATATGCAAATATGATTTTATGTTTAAGATACTATGTCAAGTTAAGCAAGTTCTTTATGATTCTTATGTTGATTATGCAAGTTATATGATTAAATGATTTTTAAGTAAGATGCATACTATGTCCTACACTCTAGGAAAGTCATGAACAAGTAAGAGGACTTTGATCCGCATTTTGTATGCAATAGGCTTTGGACCGTATGCAGGATGTTCATTGGCATTTGGGGTCATCTGCTCGTATGATAGTAAGATAATGATCTAGGTTAAGTTCGCTTGCCTAGGCAATAAGTATGTAAGGCTAAGGGATGATTAACCTCTCCCTGGCAGTATGGTTCATGGACTTACTAAGATATGTTAGGGTAGTGTTGATTCGTCAAGTATGGAAAAGTAAGATTATTTTCAAGACAGTAAATATGATTTCTATACAAGTTGTTGTTTATTTTTATCCATGAATTTACTTGCAGGAAATGATTATCAAGATCTGTTTTAATTATGAAAAAAGTGTTCTTTTTCAGTTATGCAATAATCATGTTTAATATATAGCATCCATTTGTTTCAATATTTTAATTTTACAATTATTTAGCCGAAGGTTTACGACCCATTCACTATGTATGAGCTCACATCTATGAGTTTAGGCTCACCATTCCAAATCAAATCTTTTTCGGCTACTCTAAGGAAAGAAGATATTGGCCTAAGTAGATCAAGTGTGGAAGAATCATCTAGTAAAAGAGTTGTGCCATCATAGTTATTACCTGTTTTATGATGTTTCTCGATAGCGACATGTTTGGACTTGAGATTTTCGATTGTTTCATTTGATTTTAAAAAAACCATGTATGCAATAATATGTATTCCTTTTATTTGTGGAAATGTACATGATTACAATGATATATGTGTTACTTGTTATAACATTTCAGAAGGTTATCTTTTCCCTGTTGATTATGGTATTATATTGTACATATAAAATAAAATATTTTAAGAAAGGAATAAGTTTTTTGTCATGTTCGTCTCAAGGATTTAGTAGGACGGGTCGTGACAAAATACATCTTTTTTAGTGGCATATAATTTTTCTTAGGTTTTCTTTTACTATTTTACACATGCTATAATTTAATATAATACTAATATATTAGTTACATATTTATCTAAATTTCTATATTTTTATAATCAGGGAAAATTACATAATAAAATATAATAGGTGGTATATACAAGCGAATTAACTACATATTGGGGATTATTTTTTATTCTTTTCAGGATGATTCTCATTTTCTCAATTTTAATGTCTTTGTAGTTAGTTATATTACAAAATAAATAAACAAAATCAAAAAGAGAAAAATATATGCATGAAATAATAGTTTCACAAATGTAAAATTGCAACATATATAATAACATAATTAGGGGTGTCTATCGAGTTCAACGAGCCGAGTTGGCCTCAACTCGGACTCGAACTCGATAAGAAACCTAAGCTCGAACTCGGGCTCGATAAGGATCGAGCCCTGGATCACCAACTCGAACTCGAACTCGTCGAGTTTGAGTTTACTCACGAGCCTCTTATCGAGCCATGAGTTTCTGAGCTGGCTCACGAGCCTTAAAATGAGTTGGCGCACGAGCCTCTTATCGAGTCATGAGTTTCTGAGCTGGCTCATGAGCCTCAAAATGAGCAGGCTCGTGAACCTCTTAATGAGTCATTGTTCCATTTTATACATTAAATTATGCAAATAACATTTGTAATTTTGATTTTTATACTCTTTTGTGTAGCTTTTTGGGCAAGAAAAATGTTAACCTCTAGTTTAATCAAACTCAATGTGAAAGTTTTGGTATATATGTTTTTAATTTTTTATTAAGAGAGAAAACGAGTTATCGAGTCGAGTTTCTGAGTTGAACAATGCCCAACTCGAACTGACTCGATAAGCTAACGAGCCATAAAACCCAACTCGGGCTCGGGCTCGTTAAGGTTTCGAGTCCGGCTTACGAGCCCTTAACGAGTCGAGCCCGAGTTGAGCTCATCGAGTTCGAGCTTTCCTGACAGCCCTAAACATAATATCCAAGTTTAACTTGTGAACTTCGATACTTATAAATGGATCTTGTTTTGTAGATATTGAAAGTATAGTAAAGTAAAAATGACCAGAATTCCATATGGTTGTATATGTGAGAAAATCAACCTCAGATGTAATCATGTTACAAACTAGAGATCTTTATTTTATTTCATTTATACATGTTAGTATTTTTTCTTGGTTTAGGTTGGATATATATACAATAATTAATTTCATGCCATTTGGAGTTGATATGAAATTATTAAAAATTAGTGAAATTTGTGAAGCATATATACAAGTGAAAATAAACATATGTAGACTCTATTTTTAGGATGTTCTATTTTTATTTGTGATGTAGCCATATTAATCAGATCTTAGGCAAAATAAATAGGATTTACACCCTATTTATTTATTATCCTCTACCGCTATTTTCAAGGCAATCCTTCCTTATTTTGGAATTTTGTAATTTATATGTATTTTATGTTAAAAAATATTATTTTGCTTTTCTTTACTATATTTCATCTGGCTTCGTTTTGTCAACGTGGTTTTCCTGATGACTTTATTACTTTCAACGAAGAGGTGTGGGGCGACAATTTATTACTCGGTAAATGGTCAGCATGAACGATTAAAGAACTCATATGGTTACAAGGGCAGTGCATCAAAATTATATCTCATGTTATAGCATGGATACAATTTTGATCTCGATATTGCAGGTTGATGAAGGCATTATTTTTTATCGTGGAGGGTGGAGCTTGCATGGTTGACGGGATATCTATAGTTTTGGACCTCTTTGGTATGGTTTCAGGCCTCACTATCAAAGGGGAGAAGTCGACTTGTGCCCTTCAGCCTTGCAGAGGAGGAGATTGAGGCTTGTGTGGGTTGGCATTCTCCTTGCATGTCAAAAGTAGTCATTTTGCGGTTGTCAAAAGGAGGCCCTTTATGTGATCTCGATCTTTTTCTTATCCTTGTATCTTCTCCCAGTGGGATTCATGGGAGAATGGAGGTTTTAATGCAAAGTCGGTTTAGGCTAGCTCATGTGACTCAAAGTGCATTTCGTTGATTGGCTAGATGGTGGCAATACTGGATGTGAAGGATGGTGACTTGAATAAGATGAGCCTAGATGTAATGAGCATAGCTCATTTGGTAAAATGTATCACACATATCTAGGATAGTAGATCCGATCTTCTGTGATTGTTGGTGAGAAGGATCTATGAGGTGAAAATGGGTCTCGATAGTCAAATTGGTAATCATATCAAGCCCTCAAACATTTAGCATGAGGTGTGTGCATTCTTTCTCAGATATCTCAAGACTTGAAACATGTATTAGGGGATGGTTTTTCTTTGTAGTTATGATCGGATGGTCCCTTCTACAATCACTTTCATTGCAGATTTTATTTCACAATGGATAAGGGGGTGAAGGTTAGTAAGGCTTGGGTGATGGTTCATGGGCTCCTCATTCAAGAGAAGAGCAATCTGCACAAAACTCTTCAGAGTATGTGGAGATGATTGAGTCGCTTTTGGTGATGGCATGACTGTGAAAGGAACACAATGATTGGAAGTAGATAGATGGTTCTTAACAATAAAGAAGGCCTACAAGGTGCTTTATGCATCTATGGTTTTTGACCCATGGATAGCTGAGCCACCTTTGGGCCAAACATAGAGTTGGAAGGTCCGATGTAGGGTGAAGGATTTCCGCTAGTTCTTGGGAATAGGGTGGGTGATGACAAGTGGCCAGAGGGCTAGACTGTTCCTTGAGATTAGTGACTCATGTTTGGGTTTACAGGAGGAGGTGGAGAATGTCGACCATCTCTTCTTTCTTTTCTCGTCATCGAGGGAGATATGGGAGGAGGCAAAATTATCTGGCATTGCATCATCAAAAGCCAAAGACTTTTGGGAGTCAATTAGGGCTTCTAGAGTGGCCACTGAGCATGATATGATTTGTGTAGCCTCTATTCTTTTGGCACTTTCATTAGCAAGAAATGAGATCATCTTCCATGGGTAGAGGTTCTATGCTTGAAATAAAATGGAGTATGCCAGACTTCTACGAGAATATCGTTCTTGTACAGAAACATATTCTCCGCATGCGTGATAAGGTTCTATATTGGATCTCAGCGATCTAGTCGTCCATCTAGTTCACAAACTTCTTCACCACATGAGTTAGCCTTCCTACCCCTTTTTTTCAGAACCTCCTCCCGAGGTGACATGAGGACTCATGTCTTATTACCAGTCTTTGGTATTCCTCAACCTCCATTTTACGGAGGTTTCTTTGACGAGCTATCTTCTTTTGGGGGGGCCCAATCCCATCCCTACCCACACATTAGTTCATATGTCTGTAGATGTGGCATCTCCCACTTCTGCATACTAATATGTCAATGTGTCATAAGGTCTACAAGATGATAGTTTTCATATTCTCATACAGTCCTTTTATTTGCATCAAATGGGAGGTAAACACTATCCTTACTTTTTTTAATCTCTTACATGTAATAGTAACTTACATTAATTTTTATAGGGATCTCCATAATAGCAGCAAGGCTGTTAAATATATCGTAGGCATCATCAAGACACATGACACCAGACTAAGTGTTGGTGGTGTCTAGGGATGTAAACAGACATGGATACATGCATATCAAATCTGCTATCGTATCCCTTTTATACAGATTTTGACATCCATATCCGTATTGGTTAAAATGGTTATGGATATGCATATCACTTTGATATCCATAAAATTAGTATATGTGTATTTTTTCATATATAAATATTGTTATAGAAATATTTTTAATCATATATAACATAATTTTCTATCTTCTTTCGTCATATCTGGTATAAGTATTATGATATCAGCACAATTAGTATATTGATACAATGTGTATTCCATCGAACACGTGTATAAATAAGCTAATTTATAGAATATTTCTCATATTATTCATATACAAATAGTATCCATTTTATATTCTGTTAACATGCCTGGCAACTCAGGTTAAGTATGTAAATAATCAAGGGTCATTGTGACCCGAATCACCAAGCGCAATCAACACGAAATATATATATATATATATAACCACATAAAAAATCAATCAATGAAAAGCAATATAAGTTTTCTTCCCGAAAACCTAAGGGTTCCTCCGCAAGGTTCGTCCACAGAGGGTGAGTCAGGGCCTAAGATCATGCCGAAAGGTGCAGTCGATGGACAACAGGTGAATATTTCTGTACTACCCCTTGTTGGTCCCGAGGGATGGAGGAGGCTAGGTTAGCCTATTTAATTTACGTTATATAGAGACCAGGGTCGAACACAAGGAGCATGATTGAAAAACTCAGTAGTCAAATTTCAAAATAAAATAAAATGAATTTTTAGTGGTTTTTTATTTTTCATTTTTTTTTCAAATAAGGAACAATATGCACAAGGGAAGAACACACACCACACTATTTTTGCATTTTTCAAAATAGCCAGAAATGCTCAGAAAATTACAAAGAAAATATTTTTGGGTTTTATAATTTTTAAAATAATTTTGATAATTTTTTCAAATTTTTCTGATATTTTTGTGATTTTATAAAAATCAAACAGTGGTAAAAAAGGAAAACAGTGCACAACCTAGAGTAATATGCAACTTAAAAATATTTTAAGTGCCCAAAACTCATGGTAATTATTTTTAAGCTAACAAATATCTACACACATGAACTGAAATCAACATTTTTGGATTTTTTTCAGAATTTTATACAATTTTTCTAAGATTTTTATATTTTACATTTTTTTTGGTTTTGAAAATAATCAATGTTTGAAAATTGGTTAGAAAATAAAAGACAATATAATACACCTAATCTATTTTTTTGGAATTTTTAGAGCAATATTTAAATTTTTATGATTTTTTGATTTCCAGGCAGAGAAAATGACGCAGTTTTTGATTTTTTTAAAATATCAAATAAAAAAATGTGACAAAATTTATATAAAATGAAGAGGAACACAACAAGAGTATACACAAATTTTTGTAGAATTTTTAGTGCGATGGAAACATTTATTTCAATAAAAACAACATGTAAAACAAATAGTCTAGATAAAAGGGACTAAAATGTAAATACTTAATGTTTTTACATTAAATAAATAAAAGAAATAAATTACAGGGTGGAATTTAAAATTTACACAAAGAATCACGTGCAATGTGTTGGCAGGAGTCTTTTTGCAATTTCATAAACTTTTGGGGGATTTTTTGTAAATTTTCCAATTTTTTTATTAAAAAAACCCTTAGGGTTTCGTTCTCCGATCTTTCTTCCAAAGGGGGGGGGGACATGGGGGTGCCGCCACAAGTGGGGACATGCGTGGGTGGGCCGACCGCAGGTGGCTGCGGGGTGGTGTTTAACCCAAAAATCAGGAGGTCGTGTTAATTCACAAGGCGAATCAACAGTCGTTGAGTTGACCTCTCTCGAAATTTGAATTAAAACAACAATTAACCCACAATTCAGAATCAAGCAATGAAAGTAAATGCGGAGTTAAAATTTATTATAACTCTACAAAAGATGTGTATAGTGCAAGTAATGTAGAGGCCGAAAACAGGAAGCAAACAGGTAGGTTGGGGCAATTTAATGCACAAAAGTGAATGAGATCAATTTGTCTATATGTGTTATTTTTGTGGGTTTTTAATTTTATATTTTCTTATTTTAATTTTAATTTTATAATTTTATATTTATTTTTAATTTTCTGCTTTTCTATTTCTTTTTATATTTTATATTTTTTGTATTTCCTTTTTCTTTTAAAATACAAAATAAGAGATACATACAATAAAGGAAAGAGAGAGATAATATATATATCTAAAAATAGGTAAAAATAGTCAAAAATACAAGAAATAAATTTTTTGGGGTTTTTTTATAATTTTATAATGGTTTGTGATTTTTTAATATTTTTGCTAATTTTTTGGTATTTTTAAAGTACAAAAAATTCAAAATAGGGAATAAATAGAAAACTGAAATAAAATTGGAGATGAAAAATATCAAATAGTTTTTAGAGACAGAAAATAGATTTTTAGGATTTTTATGGATTTTTTTAATATTTTTATACAGGTTTTAAGGGTTTTATAATTTTTAGGAATTTTGTTTTATAAATTTTAGTGATTTTTGGTCTGAAGGTTGAAGATGCAAAAACACACAAAATAAATTTTTTGGGGAATTTGTCAAAAACATTTTATAATTTTTACGTATTTTATAATGCAAACAGGGATAATAATGCATATTTTTCATTTTATATAAATATTAAAATGCTTCAAAAATGTAAAATAAAAATACGGCATGATAGAGCAATGCAACAGAAACTTATGCCTATTTTTTGGGGATTTTTTGAATTTTATAGATGCATGAAACAAATACAAACAACAAAGAGAAAATACACACTGACAGGGGTATTTTTGTAAATATGTCAAAGTTTGAGGGCCACAGTGTAAAATCGCCAAAAATATATAATTAATTATTTAATTCTCTGGGCCAATTTGAAATAACAAAACAATGGAGCCCTTCCCTACACAATTTCCCAAAAATACACGTGACAGCCACATGCCTAGCAAGGACCAACTTGTAGTTACTTGAAACTTGGGGGGCCATTACGCAAAATGACAAAAAATATTATAACTTATTTAAAATTTATAAATCACCAAAACAACCCCCCCCGTAAAATGGCCACGCCTCACTTGCACCAGTCACGTGAGGTGACATGGCCAGGGACCCCGATGCAAAGAGTAGAAAGTTCTAGGGTAATTTGTAAATTTTACAAAAAAATTAAACAATAGATGAAGGTTTCTGTAGTAATTGATAAGTACAATAATGGCCAGGGGGAAAATGCAAAATACCCAGCCTAAGCAGATCGGGCGACTGATGCAAAAACACTTGCCACGTGTCATGTCCTGGTGTCCCGATACCCTTTCGTGTATGGATGGCCAGGATTAGATCCTGGCCCCTTGATCGTACGGTTGCAGCTGGGCTGATTGAACGGCTGCAGAAGCGTCTGGAGCGCCCTCATGATCCAACGACGGAAAAGGGCAGATGAAGAACCAGGAAGAACTCCATCGAGGCGAAGTTCCTCCGGCCTGATCGCGCCTCTCCGACGGTCTTTGATGCTTCAAAATGGTGCCCGGAGCTCCTGCTGGTCCTCTGAGTCAGCTGGTGGCTTCAAAATGGTCCGACTGCTGCCGGAGCGCGATGGCGGAAGTGGAGGAGCAAAACGCCCCCCAGGTACCCCCAGTGACGTCCAAAACGCACCTCCAGCACGTGTGAAAGCACGAGACCTGCAAAAAAAGATGAAGTGGGTCGCAGGAAATTTGCCCCGACCCTTCGGCGAGCGAATGGGGGCGTAGGCCGCGATATGGGATCTCACCATAGCGAACTCCGGTGAGGGGCAGACGGGAGGTGGTTGATCGGCTAAGACATGAAAATAACAATGGGAAAATGATCCTACGTCTACAACTAACAGAAACAACAAAAAAGCAGAAGAGGGGACCTCAACCGGCCGAGATGGCAGGGAGATGGATCTCACATCCAAAGGCCGGAGATGGAGGTTGGAGCCGCCCAAGAACCGACTAAACTTGCTCCCTACGGCTGGAGAAGGAGGCTGTTGATAAACCGCATATCCGGCCCCTTAATATCGTGGATTTAACACTTTATATGTCATCGCAGTCGGGCCGAATTGGGTTCATCAAAACCATCTAATTTAGATATGTCAAGGAAATCAGATGGTCCTATTTTTATTTTACTTGGCAAGAAACCAAGGTCGAACTCAGGGACACGAACCTCTCTTGTGATTATCCAGATTTTTATCTATTTATTTAAGTGTTGAGTTAAGAATCAATAGGTCAAAGTATGCATGAAGTCAAGACAATGCATTAAAGAAAAGAATAAACATGCATCTTTTTTTATTTTAATTATGCAAATAAATGTAATGAATGCAATGCGAATGTGCCCTGGATCAGAATAAAGAGCAACAAGAAATGAATCAATTCTGGTTTAATTTTAAATGACAAACTTGATGGTTATTTTCAACAAGGCATAAGTTAGAGCTCTAAGAGACACATGACGACTAAATTAATTCATCAAAATTACAGAGCCCAAAATGAGAAATTATTATGCCATTAAAAATGACATCTAGCGAGCTTCGAAATGACACTGAAATCAACTTAATCGGAGTTACGGTGCTCAAGATATGCATAAAAGCAGTCAAGGGCATTATTGCAAGAAAACATGAAATAAACTTACAAACAGGTCCCTGGGAGGGACTAAAATGTAAATATGAAAAAAAAATCAGGACTTTCCCTATAAATTACCCACACATACAGGGGTATCAATGCAAAATACCAACTGCGCACGTATGCTGCACGCGATATAGATCTGTCTGCAAATTGGAGAAGAAGGCGGGGACTCCTTGCAAATTTCTCAGGTCACACGTGACAAGAACGTGCCCTCCCAGGCTCGGGTGTCTCTGAGGCTCGGGAGAGGTTCGACGTTGGTTCAGCTAGGCTCGGGCGCTGGCATTGGCTCGATGCAGGCTCGGCATAGGCTCGTGAGATCTGAACCTAAAGGTCCGGTCATGTGGCTCGGAGATCATCTGAGACTGACACGTGGCCAATGGATGTCCGCCAGATCTAAGGGATCCGACAGTACCTGTGCTGCTTAACGTGTCCTCATCTGGGCCGTCAGATGGCCACCGAGATAAGACCATCCGATGGCCATTGTATCTCCTTCTTCAGACGCAAGAGGCGGCGGGAGTCGAGCTCCGGCGAAGCAGCTCAAACTCCGCCGCGGGTGCTCGAACACTGTGGCCCTCCCCGAAGCTCCATGGAAGTATGTCGGGACGGCTGGGAGCTCAGGGAAGGCATCGGGCCTCTTAGATCAGCCCATCACAGTGCTGATGACGATGGCGAGGTTGACGAATCCAGCTCCGATGGATCTCCGACCATTGTGAGATTCGGGGATCTGCATAGTTAGTAACACATAGCCGAAGCAAAAGACGTGTGTGCGTGAGTGGAATGGAAGCTCTGTGGATGAAGAAGGTAGGAGCCTTGTGCTCCTCCGCCGTGGAGGGCGGAGGAGATGGTCGAAGGTAGAGAGATCGAGAACGTGCGCGTGGAAGGGGATTGTGAGGCGAAATTCAGGAGGTGATCAACGGAGGTCGGAAATGGGTGTAGTGACCTGAGAAATTAAGTAAAAAGTTAAGAAGAATACAAAGGACGTCGGAAAGGGCTTACCTGGTCGTTGGGCGGAGCGTAGGCTTGGGTTGGGTCTCGATTCAAGCCCCGGGTCATCGCTGGACCCTGTCAGCCACTCGGGGCAGCTCGAGCGGGCTAGACACACCGCGACACCGCCATGATTGGCGGAGGGTATCACCTGGGAAGATCAGTCATCTTCGCTCAATCCTCCACCTCCCCCTGTCATATGGAGATGGAGGAGGGCTGGGCCGCTCCCTACGTAAAGGTGGACACCGGTCTAGGGCAGAGGGGAGGGCGTATTTGAAGTGGCGAGTCGGCGGTTCTATGAAGTGGGATCGTGGGTTTCGAGGACGCGCATGGGGCGAAGGAGAGGGATTCATGGATGGAGGCAACATGCGCGAGGATTGTGAATGATGGAGGAAGTTTGTGCGACAGTTAGAGCTCGGTGATGGAAGACGTGGCCTTGGAGATAAATGGAAGGGGGAGGTTGTTGTGCAAGGTGGAGAATGTGTGAAAGAGGAGGGGCCGGAGGTTGACGACGATACCCTAGCCCTTGGATCGTGAGATCCAACGGCTGTCAGCGAGGCACTAAGGGATGGCTGAGATTAGATCTAGGCTGCGTGATCTGAGCGTCAGGAGCATGCCACGTGTTGTGGTGAAATTAAGGCGCGGGTGGACGGATGTGATCTGATATGGAGATTAATCGGGTGGTTGATATCCTCGCGACAGTGAACGGTGAAGATGAAGGCTTATTAGAAGCTGTTCGAGCGGAGAAAAACATGGCCATGTGGCGTACGAAGGGACAAGTGGGTATGGGTGGTGGAGATGAGAAATGGGAGAAGATCAAACAGTGAGGGAAAAAGGCGGAATGGAAGGTGGTGATTTAAGGGATGGAGAAGAAATCGGACGGCGCACAAAGCGCCACGTGGCGTGCTCTGTGTGAGGCGCGAACGAGCGGTGAGGATCAGAGATGGGGATGATCCGATGGCTAGGAAGAAAGGCGCACGTGGAGAAAGCGGAGCTGTTGGATCAGAAGGAGATCCAACGGCGCTGGGCGAGGGCGAATAGTGTAAAGAGGCCGAGCCACGTGGCTTAACCAGAATGGGCCACGTGGCCCAATCAGATTATTCCGAGAAAGAAATTGAAATATGAGGGGTCAAATGGTTGAATTTAACAAAACTGAAAACATGAAAGTTGTAGATCTCGATGAGATCTACAAATTTCATGTTGACCAAAAATGGAGAGGAGGTTAATTGAAGACACAAAATATTTTTAGGGGTATTTTTAAGGCAAAAAATACCACGAATTTTAGTTTTGCCATTTTTTTTGTGATTTTTAGTTTATTCAAGACTCTGATAATTACATGAGATTATCTGGTTTCTATTGACACAACTTTAAGCAAGGGGGTTAAAAATGAGGAATTAAGATGATAAAATCGGGTTTCATCACCCCCTATACTTAAATTATGCTCGTCCCTGAGCATCAAAAAGAATGAATAAACTGGATTAACCCCCTCGTGTATAGAATCCAATCCGTTCAAGTCTACTTAATCTTTAGAGGTCCAAAATTCTAAAGCACAACCCAGCCTTAATCAAGAGGCACCCAATTCCTCTAATTCTCTAGACTCTCTCTGATGTACATATATACTAAGGATATGAAATTTAGTGTTGACTGCGATTCCGAGAGTAGAGTCAAATCGTCACCCAAAGTCTTGGTCCAAGAAATTCTCCTAAGGACCCAATCCTCAACACTAGGGAATAAATCAAATCTTGCATCCAGTCCACCGTCTCTTTAGTTGTCAGACTTAGACAATGTAGATGGAAGGCCAGTAATGGAGGGCATGTGATTGTGTCATTTCTTCTCTCCCTCTCATTGGAACAAGGATTCTCTCTAGTGCCTTTTTACGCAACACAAATTTTTTTGGTGTTGATCAGTGCGCCCGTCAAGAAAAGTTGGAGCCGTCTGCACTTGTTTTCCTGGGAACACACTGGGCTGTGTCTTTTTTTGAGTACCTATCGTACCTTCGACACCCAGACTTGTAGCATTTACGATGCAGAGCCCTTTTTTTGGTGCAAGCCCGACTCCTGGTCCTAATAGCGGTGGTCCAAGTGGACACATTGAAATGTTTGGGAGCGCTCGCCTTTGGTAGAAGCTCTTTGATATTTGACTTTGTGGAATGAGAGATTTTCTTTGAAATTTCATTGATTTGTAGCATTTTTGGCTAGCTCCACTGCTTTTACCAAGAGTTGGCGCACACTGATCAATATTTTTTATTTATTCACACCCTGACACTTAGGTCAATATCAAGAGATTAGTATAAGAACCAAGTTCTCATACTGGCTAATATTTGCTGACACTCTGGTTTCATGAAGCCTCCAAAGATTTTATCCCATCCTCGAGCATCATTAGGTCAAATCCAAACTCGAATTCCTCATCCCAATCCCCTTAGTGAAGAGTCAACTCATCTCATCGAAATCGCAGACGTGTATGTGATGTGCTGATCATATTCTTATTGGTTTGAGACTAAGCATGAAATATAGCATGCAAATCTAGAAATCTAGGGAAATGTGGATGATTAAGTCTATGACCCTGATGGCTAAGGTTGGTTAACCTAAAATCTCAAAGACCTCATAAAACTAAGTTTCCTTGATCATTTCAGATCCTAGGTGGAAGTGTGAAAGTAGAGGATTAATCCAACTCCTTCATTCAAACACAATTTTTTTTGAAACTTCAAGAGATATTAGGAATGCCTAAACTCAATTAAGTAGATGCATCTGCATTCAGCCAGTATGGATGTAAGTACATGCCGGAGCCCGTTGCTTGAGGATGGGGCCTTACGCGATGTCCTCTAAACCATCTAATCTGCTAAGGGCAAACCCTCACTAAACGCGGCTACTTAATTGGGCTTAGTAGTCACTAATGACTCCTAAAGGATTTTTGTATTTTCTCATTTTTATGGATTTTAATTAAGAGTTAGAACACTGGTTAGACTCAACTTTCCTTGAAAAGAGAAAGAAAATTTTCAAAACCATGTCACACAAATTTTCAAAACATTTCCAAAAGATTTTTCAAAACAAGAAAACTCATTTTTCAAATCATTTTCGAAAATAATTTTTATAAAAGTAGTGTAACATGGTATAGAAAAAGCCGTGAAAAATATTTGAGTCCACTTAGTTCAAAGAATTTTACTTTAGCCAAAAAGTTTTAAATTTTTCAAATTTTTTAGATTATAGCTAAAGTAAGTATACTGTATATAAGGTATACCCCCCTATACTTAAACATTGCTATGTCCTCATAGCACTAGATGATACAAGTCCATAGGTCCATTTAAATATAGAGAAATATACAGGAACCAAGGAGGGATCCCCCTATACTTAGGTTAGAAATAACTTAAGTATAAAGGCAAGAAAAAATGAGTAGAGAAAATCACAGGGACTCGGGTCCCCCTATACTTAGGCTGAGATTAGCCTAAGTATAAAGATGGAGATTTGATGTTGGAAGAGACCCAAGGTGAACGAAGAAGAAGGACGGATATACAAGTGAGCGGATTAATCTTCGGAGATGAATGGAGTGTTTAAGGATCTGGGGAGTGTATCGAAGCAAACATGGCTCAATCAAGCATGCAACATCCTTCCTTTTCACCAACTCAAACATGAAATCAACCAAAGTTGGTTTATTATCTTTTCGGTTTTATTGGTGATTAAAACATTATATTATACGTGGAGAGAAAAATGTTAAGTGAAAATCAATGCGTAAACGAGGGTGTTGCTCTCCCAAAACCAAAATTTTACTCCATTTTAAGTTGACTTGCAATTAACAATCCCAATTAATTTAGGTCAAGGTTATCACTGATTTAAGGTGAGCACATAAATCAAGAAATCATCGTCTACCGTTCATTCCCATTTTCCATTAACCTAGGTGATCAAGCTAGGAGGGGGAATCGAGAAAAACCATGTATTCGATAAAAACATGATCTAGACTTACTCGAGAAAAACATGCAGTGCCTTGACGAAAATATATAAACATGGACTGTCTTGAAAACCAAAACAATATGTATGCAAGTCTATCAAAAAGCCGCACCTAATATGCTTCTATTAGCGGGAAAAAAATGTCTTTTAATTTTGACTAAGTGAAGCGATGCTACGTGCATCTTGGATTAAGGTGTGTCCTACCTACGAGCAAGCACATAAAAATTTGAATGACAAAACTAAGCTCGAAGAGCCGCGTGCCTGGTCCTAGGTCGACACTCAAGTGGGGACGATCCCCACACAACCAAAATTCGTTCGATTACAATCGTGAGTCTTCGACCGAAGACCGCTGTAAAAGATGATTATTACAAGTATATGAATTGAAATAAAAATGCGAGAATTTTTTTTATTTCTTTTCTATTTGATCCAAGTATGTTTCTGCGGCTCCTCGCAGCAGGAAACGTCAGCTCCTCGCCTCCTTGAATGATTAAGGGCCCTGGCACATAGAACAAAGGTTAGAGATCAAATATAAAAGAAAAATTTTGTAATGCAAAGTAGATGAACAAATTGACCTATTCAATGGAACACTTAATTAAATAAATAAAATTCCAAATAATACAAAAAATGAGCCGTGTCCTCGGCAACGATGCCATTTGATAAACCACAAATCCGGCCCTTTAATATCGTGGATTTAACACTTAATATGTCATCGCAGTCGGGCCGAATTGGGTTCATCAAAACTATCTAATTTAGATATGTCAAGGAAATCAAATGGTCCTATTTTTATTTTACTTGGCAAGAAGCCAAGGTCGAACTCAGGGACATGAGCCTCTCTCATGATTATCCGGATTTTTATCTATTTATTTAAGTGTTGAGTTAAGAATCAATAGGTCAAAGTATGCATGAAGTCAAGACAATGCATTAAAGAAAAGAATAAACATGCATCTTTTTTTAATTTTATTTATGCAAATAAATGTAATGAATGCAATGCGAATGTGCCCTGGACCAGAATAAAGAGCAACAAGAAATGAATCAATTTCTGGTTTAATTTCAAATGACAAACTTGATGGTTATTTTCAACAAGGCATAAGTTAGAGCTCTAAGAGACACATGGTAACTAAATTAATTCATCCAAATTACAGTGCCCCAAATGAGAAATGATTATGCCATTAAAAAGGAAATCAAGCGAGCTTCAAAATGAAACTGAAATCTACTTAATCGGAGTTACGGTGCTCAAGATATGCATAAAAGCAGTCAAGGGCACTATTGCAAGAAAACATGAAATAAACTTACAAACAGGTCCCTGGGAGGGACTAAAATGTAAATATGAAAAAAATCGGGACCTTCCCTGTAAATTACCCACATGCACATGGGTATTTTTGCAATTATGAAAACCCGCGAGGGTATCAATGCAAAATACCTACTGCGCACGTATGCTGCACGTGATATGGACCTGTCTGCAAATTAGAGAAGATGGCGGGGCCTCCCTGCAAATTTCTCGGGTCACACGTGACAAGCACGTGCCCTCCCAGGCTCGGGTGTCTCTGAGGCTCGGGGGAGGTTCGACGTTGGTTCGACTAGGCTCAGGCGCTGGTGTTGGCTCGATGCAGGCTCGACATAGGTTCGTGAGATCCGAACCTAAAGGTCCGGTCATGTGGCTCGGGGATCATATGAGACTGACACGTGGCCAATGGATGTCCGTCAGATCTAAGGGATCCGACTGTACCTGTGCTGCTTGAAGTCGTCAACGTGTCCTCATCTGGGCCGTTAGATGGTCACCGGGATAAGACCATCCGACGACCACTGTATCTCCTTCTTCAGACGCAAGAGGCGGCGGGAGTCGAGCTCCGGCGAAGCAGCTCAAACTCCGCCGTGGGTGCTCGAACACTGTGGCCCTCCCCGGAGCTCCATAGAAGTATGTCGGAACGGTTGAGAGCTCAGGGAAGGCATCGGACCTCTTGGATCAGCCCATCGGAGTGTTGATGACGATGGCGTGGTTGACGAATCCAGCTCTGATGGATCTCCGACCATTGCAAGATTCGGGGACCTGCATAGTTAGTAACACATAGCCGAAGCAAAAGACATGTGTGCGTGAGTGGAATGGAAGCTCTATGGACGAAGAAGGCGGGAGCCCTGAGCTCCTCCGTCGTAGAGGGCAGAGGAGATGGTCAGAGGTGATCTGGGGTTGTGTAGGGAGGTAGAGAGATCGGGTACGTGCGCGTGGAAGGGGATTGTGAGGAGAAATTCGGGAGGTGATCAACGGAGGTCGGAAATGGGTGTTGTGACCTGAGAAATTAAGTAAAAAGTTAAGAAAAATACAAAGGACGTCGGAAAGGGCTTACCTAGTCGTTGGGCGGAGCGAAGGCTTGGGCTGGGTCTCGATTCAAGCCCCAGGTTGTCGTTGGACCCCGTCAGCCACTCGGGGCAACTCGAGCGGGCTAGACGCACCGCGACACCACCATGATTGGCGGAGGTTGTCATTGAAGAAGATCAGTTGTCTTCGCTTGATCCTCCACCTCCCCCTATCACATGGAGATGGAGGAGGGCTGGGCCGCTCCCCACGTAAAGTTGGACGTCGGTCTAGGGCGGAGGGGAGGGCGTATTTGAAGTGGCGAGTCGGCGGTTCTGTGAAGTGGGATCATGGGTTTCGAGGACGCGCATGGGGCGAAGGAGAGGGATTCGTGGATAGAGGCAACATGCGCGAGGATTGTGGATGATGGAGGAACTTCGTGCGGTAGTTAGAGCTCAGTGATGGAAGACGTGGCCTTGGGGATAAATGGAAGGGGGAGGCTGTTGTGCATGGTGGAGAACGTGTGAAAGAGGAGGGAACGGAGGTTGACGACGATACCCTAGCCATTGGATCATGAGATCCAACGACTGTCAACGAGGCGCTAAGGGATGGCTAAGATTATATCTAGGCTGCGTTATCTGAGCGTCAGGAGCGTGCCACTTGTCATGGTGAAATTAAGGCGGGGGTGGATGGATGTGATCTGATATGGAGATTGATCGGGCGGTTGATATCCTCGCGCCAGTGAACGGTGAAGATCAAGGCTTCTTAGAAGCTGATCGGGCAGAGAAAAACATGGCCACGTGGCGCACGGAGGGACAAGCGGGTACGGGTGGTGGATATGAGAAATGGGAAAAGATCAAACGGTGAGGGAAAAAGGCGGAATGGAAGGTGGTGATTTAAGGGACGGAGAAGAATCGGATGGCGCACAAAGCGCCACGTGGCGTGCTCTGTGTGAGGCGCGAACGAGCGGTGAGGATCAGAGATGGGGATGATCCGATGGCTAGGAAGAAAGGCGCACATGGAGAAAGCGGAGCTGTTGGATCAGAAGGAGATCCAACGGCGCTAGGCGAGGGAGGATAGTGTAAAGAGGCCAGGCCACGTGGCTTAACAAGAATGGGCCACGTGGCCCAATCCGATTTATTCCAAGAAAGAAATTGAAATATGAGGGGTCAAATGGCCGAATTTGAGAAAACTCAAAACATGAAAGTTGTAGATCTCAATGTGATCTACAAGTTTCATGTTGACTAAAAATGGAGAGGAGGTCAATTGAAGATACAAAATATTTTTAGGGGTATTGAAGGCTAAAAATACCACGAATTTTAGTTTTGCCATTTTTTGTGGTTTTTAATTTATTCAAGACTCTGATAATTACAAGAATTTATCTGATTTTTATTGAGACAAATTTAAGCAAGGGGGTTAAAAATGAGGAATTAAGATGATGAAATCGGGTTTCATCAGCTGTCACTCTCCTCCCACCGGAGCACGCGCAAAGGAGCAAAAGCAGTGGTCAAAAGGGGTTCGAGTTTGAAATGGAAAGTCAGGTGGTGTTTTGTACATGCAAGGCGGAGCGGCTCAAAGATCGAAGGATAGCAGACAGATCGATGATCCATTCCTCGAAAAAATGCAAGGGCGTGAAAGGGGGTTCATCGAGGAAGGAAAGTCAAGAAGAGCGCGACATCAGATGATGCATGACGCATCCTCGAAGAATCCTAGAATCGGGCAAAAACCTACGTTATGACACAGGCAGGGGGCGGGGTCAGACCGGTCCGATACACCTGGTTGGTCCACGTGGACCAACCAGGAAAATCCTCCTAAAAAAGAATTCAAAAATTGTTGAAAAATAATAATTGATTTTATTAATTTTAGGTTATTAAATGAAAAATATTTATTATTTTATAAATTATTTTATTATGATTTTTATTTATTTTTTAGAGGTCTAAAATTACAAGTTCCCTTTTATGGGTTATATACAGGTATATTCATATATATATATTTTAGTGTTTTATTTTTATTTTGTATTTTTAATTTTATTAAATTTTGTTTATTATTTTATATATTTATAAATTATTTTTATACACTTAAATATATTTTTATTTTATTTTTTGAAGTACTATATACAATTAAATAAATAAATGTATAGTATATATAGGTATATTTATAGGTATTATACCTGTATATTTTATACAAGTAATTTATTTTTATTTTTTATTTAGTGTTTTATTCCTATTTAATATACCCATATATTATAAATAATATTTACAAAATTATAAAAATATAAAATTATTAAAATAATGAACAATGGATAAAATGAATATTTTAATCAGTATAGCTATACAATAGGGTTTCAAAACTCAATTTCAAACCGTAACTCCAAAAAATATGAAACCACCTTCACTTAATAGATTATTAAAAATTCTATACATATAAATGTGATTTTGATACATTTCAAGATTTTATTTGAGAGATACATGTCTAGGAAGTTGGGATTTTGGAAAATTATTCAGATCATAACTTTTTATATGTACATTATTTTTGTATGAAATCAATTTTGTATATTTCTATATTTAATTATCTACAACTTTAATGTGCAAAGTTTCTTTATTTGAAGTATAAAAAGTGGAACTAAAAATATGTCCCAAAAATTAATAAAGAATGAATTAAATAAAAGGGATTTTATTGGTATTTTGGCCCTTATCTCCCCTTACTTTATTCCTTGTCGACCTAGTCATCGAGATGCCTAGGTCTCGGGGTTTTGGGTCATAAAATATTTGCAATATTTTATTATTTTTATTTTCCTTTCTTTATTCTATAATTTTGGCTTTAGAAACTATATTTTATATACATTTTGTACAATAATGCATGGATGATAAAATGCCTAAATTAAGCCTATTAACACACAATTACTAGGGTTTTTAAGGCCAAAATGATAGAATAAAGATGATGAAATGGAGATTCATCATCCCCCTATACTTGCCTTTGCTAGTCCATAGCAAACACTTATGCAATAAGTGCAGAAAAGAAAAAACAAAGAAAAGAAAAAGAAGAAAATGGATTAAATTTAATTATCAAACTTGTCTTCACAAAATCAAAGTTTGGATCTTAAGTCGGACCTTTAGAATTTTAGTGCGGGCAGAACCTTAATGGGAATCGGATTTGAAATCCAACAGCCTTCGAGAATCCCAAAACTCTGCTCAAGTCTCCTCAATAGACAGGTCAGAAATATTTCAACTCATACGCAAACCCTTACGACTGTGATACTGACTCGTACAGTGTCAGTGATAGTGGCTCTCCCCAACTGAAATGACAAAGAGACTGACTTCTCCAATATGACAACCCAGAGATTCCCCAATCTAATAACTCCTTCCTCGAGGAGTGGGGTATTCTCTTATAAGTTCAAGTGACAACTAGCTCAAGAGGAGGGTGTGAAGAGAAGAATGGACGGTATCCAGTGTTGCTACCTATCCTAGTATGCAAGACTAGTGTAGTCAAGTCATCCAGCTGCATGCTTACATGATTTAGCTTTGAATCTCAAGCTTGCTTATTTTTTATACAACATATATACATACTCCGGCATGCATTTTATTTTTATACATGCCTGTCCACTTTTTTGGAGTTTTTCTTTTTTTGAAATACCATTTACAACAGCATTTACATAGGGAGTTTTTCATGTTGAGCCAGTAGACTATCCCTCTTTTGAAGCTTTATTGCAACCCTTGCTCTCCTGTCTTTAGAATTCCTCATTGCTGGATGGGTTGGGGTGCACTTCCCTCCCTAGAGGTGGACAAGTGTTTCCACTTGTGTGCGTCTCATACCGGCAAATCCAACCCCCTCACCACTCTAACTGAGTTGAGCCAAGTGAAAGGTGCAGGTGTCCAAGTTTGGTCATTATCAACAAGAGTCGTACGTGTGCTCCGAAATACTCTACTTAGGCAGTCAAGAATCCATTGAACCAAGTCTCATGACCCTCAAAGAATTAAGTCAACTAGACCTGAAGTACCTCAATTCCAGCTCCTATAAGGTTCCTGTTTTTAGGTAGATTTTAAGGTCCAACCAAGCTCCAATCTTCGGATTTTACTTAGACTTGTTCAACTATCAAACTCAATCCGAAAAATGCTAATGCTATGCAAATGTTATGCAGAAAATGCAAAAAATATTTTTGTGATGCGATTTTCAATGATTTTGAAGTTTTTTATGGATTTTTGAAAAGATGATGCATATGCAATTTTTTTGTATTTTTCAAAATGTTTTTCCAATGCTTTTGGTGTTTTAATTTTGCAAATATTTTTGGGATTTTTGAAAACAAAAAGATTTCGGATAAAAGTTAGGTACCAATATTTACAAAGAGATGCATCTTATATTTACAAGAAGTAGATTTTAAGAATTTACAAGGGGTAAGTGGTAAATTTTATAAGTATATATAATGAATTTAGTGTGATGTATATATTCCTCAATCTTATTTGAAAAATCTTTTTACAAATATTTTTGAAAACTATAGTCCAAAATAATTTTTACAAACAATTTTTACAAACATGTACACACATTTGAAAATCATTTTGCAATGGTTTTTCAAACAATATAGATAGATTTTTAAAAATATTTTTGCAACCATCTTCAAACCATTTGCAAATAGTTTTTCAAACATTTTTTATTCACACAAATAAAATATATTTTTCAAAACAAAATATTATTACAAAGGTTGAAAATATTGAACAAAATGATTTCAAATAGCTTTCAAAATATTTTACAAAAATATTTTCAAACTATTTTTCAAACATTTTGCAAAAAATACTTTCACCTAACTTATTAATCAGTAGATACAAAAAGAATTTGAGGAATAATAACATCTTTTTATCAAGTGATTTTAATGAATTTTATTGTATAATTAGCCATAATTATTAATAAAATACGAAACGAGTTATGGCTAAAGTATAGACGCAGTATATACGACCCCCTATACTTAGCTTGAGCTATATCCTCATAGATCAGAGAGAAAAAGAAGACATAACTTGTACTTAGTATAGGAAAATCTAAAGAATAAATGAATGAAGATACGAATGAATGAGAAGTTGACCACACCCTATACTTAGGATTAAAAAATCCTAAGTATAGCAAACTGCACACAACGCAGTGAGGGTCAAGAGTGGGAATGAACAGATCGTACTCAGACTGTCTCCCCCTATACTTAGGGTAAGATATCCCTAAGTATAGACAAGAGAGGAGACAATGGAGAGGATCAAAGAATAGAAGAACTCAGGCCAACATGAGCGATGAAACAGAACAAAGACTGAACACTCGGCTCATCCACCCCCCCATACTTAGGAGAAGTACGTCCTAAGTAAGGAACACACAAGAATGGTTGAATGAGCAATACGGTGGAGGGACAGAGATCAACGAGAGTGGATATACAACAGAGATGGATATACAGAGGATCAAGAAGGTTGAAAGCGAACCTTCTTGCAGGACCGCTAAGGAATAGATCTGGTATGGCGGAGGTCAATATCGGGTTACATAGTGGACGGAAGCCGATCAAGGTCGACCGGGTAAAGATCCTAAATGGTCCTTGAGAGTGAAGACGCAGACGGGTTGGTGGAAGTAATGTGGTCAGGTTTGGCCTTGGGGGTCTTGCTAATATCAAAGTGGAATGGGACGAACTCATCATCATCGGAAGTAGTGTAGTCAGTGTCGTCCTATGAGGTGTCATCCAGGTCAAAAACAAAAGGCATGAACTCATCAGTGGAAGTAGTCGAACTATGTTCATCCTCTACAATCTCAAACCGATCATCTTTTTCATCAAAAGGCCCGAATTCCCGAATAAAAACAACCAAATCAAATTCGGCCTTTATCTCATCTTAATCTAAGTGAACAGAAATAGACTCATCAGTGAAAGTAGTCGAATCATGTCCGTCCTCTCTAGTCTCCAAATCTGCTCTCTGCTCAAGGGTATCAATTGTGTAAATCCCGCGGATGTCATCAACACAACGCCAAGTCCCAGAAGAAGGAATTCTGAGGTCCATGCTTTTCGAGTCTTCCTCCATAGGGAGGAACTCTCGGGTCTCAGTGGAGTCCAACATGCAACAAAAGTCTCTGATATTATCATCTAGGTCATGATCCTCGGTGTCATCTAAGATAGGTGAAAGTGCATCAGGTGCAGGTCTCTGGTCAAATGTGGGTGCGATGATCACTTCGCTTTTGTCAGAAGGACGAATGTGAATCTCACCTGATCCATAATCAGTAACGACCCTCGCATAGGCGAGGAATGGTCATCCTAGGATGATTGAAGAGTGCTCCCCAATGGATGTCTCCATGGGCAAAATGACAAAATCAACATTGTACCTCATGCCCTGAATCAAAATGACGGTGTTTTCAAGGATACCCCTCGACCTCTTGATTGATCCATCAACAAACTGAATGATCATCCTAGTTTTATTTAGAGGCCCTAAATGAAGAGAGTGTACCAATGAGAAGGGTATGATGCTAATCGAAGCACCGCCGTCGAGGAGAGTGTGATCACATGTGTGGTCAGAGATGGTGCATCTAATGAAAGGTGTGGCACTGTTCCTCTTCCAAGGAATGGTACGGTGTGTGATGGAGTGGGTTGTGGCCATGGTCAGAATATGACCCTCAGATATGCTCCTCCGCTTCCTCTTCTTAGGAAGAGGAGTAGATAAATCAGACATGGCCTGCTGAAGTGGGGTATGGATGATCTCATGAATGGTGGCCACCACTTCAGGTTCAGTCAACATTTTTTGAAGTTTTGAACCTCCTCCATACAAGGGAGGAAGTAGGAATCAGCATATACACGAGATATGCTAAGAGCAGTCTATACAACTACATCCTCGGGGTTAAAGGTGGGACAGGGTGTGAAAGGTTGTGCGGGCGAATGATCTGGGAAGTGGAACCTCTCCTCATAGTCTGACTCAACCAAGGGTCTCCCAAAATCTTTTGTATTTTTAAAATTTTCTCATTTTTTGTATTTTGGGCGATTGCAAGCTTTCATGATAATCCTCAAATGAATCCTATTCCTCAAATAATGGAGCTACATTCTGGATCTTATTTATGCTAATTATATCACTCATCCTTGAGTTCATATGCTCCATGGTGAGCAGCCCAAGCGACTAAGGTTAAGTGATATCAAAGGTCGTTGTGACCTCAATCACTCGAACCGGGCTCAACGAGAAAAATCAGACAACCATAGAAAGAAATCAAACATGAAAACCAAGGCAAGCAGTCTTGCAGTTATTTAACCTGATATAGCCACCATGGTCGAACACAAGGAGCACAGAATGAAACCTACGAATAGCCAGGTAATCCAAGAAACAAAAGTACTTTTGGTGGTTTTTTATTTTTATTTTTTTATGATTTTCTATTATGAAAAGAAATAAAGAAAAAGATAAAAATCACACTCAAGAAATTATTTAAAGGCCTAAAAATGCTCAAAAATTCAAAACAAAGATATTTTTATGTTTTTAAAATTTTCAGATGCTTTTGTGTATTTTATGGGGTTTTTCTAATTTTTATATAATTTTCTAAAAATAAACATAGAGGAAAACTACAAACGATGTGCAACCGAGATGAAAAGGCACTTTAAAAATATCTAAAGTGCTTATAAAATCCTGGCAACAATTTTTTATGAAAATATAAAATAAAACTACCTACAGAAACTAAAAATTCATTTTTTTGATTTTTTATGATTTTTATAGGGTTTTTGGTCTTTTTCAATTTTTAGGTGTTTTACAAAAAGAAATGCAATGAAAATCACAAAGAAATTAAAACAAGTCAAGACAAGCACACACAAATTTATTAGAATTTTTAAGATATTTTTCTATTTTTAATCGTTTTTTCAAAAAGACAGGGATACTTGTTAGGGTTTTTGAAATTTAGAAAATAACATATAAAATCAAAATGCATCTCAAAAATTACGAAAAATACTACACAGTAGCAGGAGCTACATGTAAAATTTTTGGAATTTTTCGAGCACTGTTGACATTTATTTAATTAAAAACAACACATAGGTTATAGGGACCCAAATGTAATTTATTTAAGTATGTTGACCTCATATTAACAAGAAATAAAAACACAGGATACGATCTGCTATTTAACCAATAAAATCCGCACATGCGCCAAAAACACGCTCATATGGGCATATTTGCATGTTAAGAAAACATTCATTCAAATCATAACACCGACAAAGTTCTGGGTAAAAGTTGCAAATACACCACTATGCACGTGACCAAGCAAGTGTCCCAGACAGAAAGGACTAAAGTGAAAATATTTGAAACTACAGGGACTATAATGCAAAAAAGTTCAACTATAACTTTTATTTTATAGACCAAAACAAAAACTAAAATAAACTCAAGGGAAAAAGAGCAATATACCCTCGATGCACGTGAGTCACGCATGGGAGGCCATGTGTCGTCCACTGGCATGATGCGATCGTGCAGCTCTGCGGGCGTTAGGTGTCAGATCTGACGGTGTCAGATCTAACGGTGTCAGATGGTCGGGGACGTGGAGCGTATGGGGCCGTTAGATCTGACATCTAACGGTCTAACACATCGGATGGATGGATGATCAGGATATGATCAGGAAGACGACATCGATCCAACGGTGCAGAACCCAACTGGAAGAACAATGCCATATGAACTTCGTCGGGGCTAAGGACGAGATCCTCAGCCTCGATGGAAGATCAGTAAGCATTGGAGTGATCGTGGGACGGGTTCGCGTCAGGTGAATGGCTCGGATGGGAGCTCCGATGGCTGGATTGGCGTGACGATGAAAGACACCTGGAGTTGCTCTGACAATCTTTGGAGAAGGTGGTCTGGAGGCTCTTAGCGCGCGACAGGACCTGCAACGAGAAGCTCTGACTCGGAGCTATGCTCCGGTCTGGGTTATTGGGAACGAAAACAAAAGAAGCAAGGGTGAATGGGGTTCGATCTCCAGTAAATGCAGTAGAAGGAGATCTTGATGGGCTGAGATTAGGGTGATCAGGTTGCAGGAGGAGCTGGAGGGTGAGCGGGTGGTTCGATTAAAGAAGCTGGGAGCGGGTGACGGAGCTCCGACCGGCTGGTCGGAGCTGGCGGAGCATCAACGGCAACAAACGAAAGATTCAAATCAAATGGACTAAGGCGGAGGATAACAAGCTCACCTGAAGGTCGTAATAGATTCCTCAACCCCAGGTGAAGATGGTAATCGGGATTTTGGCCTTGACCAAGCAGCGGAAGGCGATGGAGGCTTCTCGCGGTGGAGGTCCAGCCATGAAGGGGGGAGCGTCAGCATCAATACACCAAACCGATCACCAGGAGGCGCTTCAAACGACTGTCACCAAGCTGAAGGTGTCTAGGGTATCGAGAGGGAGTGAGACGCGAGCTCTCGACCTGGGGAGGTGGATGAAAGATTTTATAGCAGTCCCTGGTGGTTGGAAAGATCGGGCAAGGGTGCGCGAACCAAGAAGGATCCGCGCTTCCCTAGGGATCTGCGAGGATCTTGGATCCATGGGTAAGACACAGGCGAAGTTTTGGGGCAAACGGATGCGCGATCCGACCTAGGGAATTCCGAGAAGTAGGTCCAGCAGAGAGATCGGGTCGGGTCAGGCCCTGGAAAAGGGGGTTGACCCGAATCAATATTCAGACGTGGACCAATCATGGGTGGGCTAGAATAAGGACAAAACCCGCGACACAACAAAATAACATGGAAAATGAAAGATAAATAAATTAAAAATAGTAAATTAATTTAAAATAAAAAATGGATAAATGAAAATTGTTTATTATTTTTCAAGGAATTTTTCTGTGATTTTTATTTATTTTTATGAAAAATAAATTAATGTATATACAATATATTGTATTATATACAGGTATATTATACCAATGTATTTTGTACAATTAATTTTAATTTATGATTTTTACAAAAATACCCTAATTTTTTATATTTTTTTATTTACAAAATAATTTTTGGAGTATGCAACCATTTACGTTTTAATTTTATTATTTATTTATATGTATAAAATAAATAGACAAGGGATTGTATATTATGTACAAGTAAGAGAGAGTTTTTATTTCCTTTTTATTTTTATTTTTTCGTATTTTTATTTTATTTTTAGAAATATATACAAAGAAGTAAAAATATTTTTCTATCTATATTTTGACAAAAATAATTTATGTACACACATGATATATATATATACAAGCTAGAGTGGGCCTATCTTTCTCTACTTATTTTATTTGGCGATCAGGCCAATACTTGGCATTCTCTTAGGGTTCGGGTCACTCAGTATTTATTCTAAATACTTCCTTCTTTTTCTTTTTAATCTTTATTATTTTATTTTTGCACATGCATGCTTATTCCTAAGTTATTGTATTTACACCTATTTACTTGATGCTTTGCCAAGATAATTATCTAAAATAAAAGAATAAAGAGTGATGAATAGGGATTCATTACCCCACTATACTTTACCTTTTCTAGTCCCTTAGCAAATACTTATTTGAAAAATAAGTGAAAAGAGAAAGGGAAAGAAAAAGAAGGAGAATCAAGATTGATTATTAAACTCATCTTCATTAAATTGAAGTATGGAGCTCAGTTAGACCTTTGGATTATTAGTTTGTCAGAACCTTATTTGGACTTAGGTTTAAAACTCAACAGCTTCTAAGTTCCACCAATCTATGGTCATGACTCCTGAATAATCCAGATTAGAACAAGTCTAAATACACAAACTCTAATAACCATGAATCTTTTCTTGTACTGTGTAAGTGATATGTAGCTCCCCACCACAGAAATGGCAAAGTAACAACCCCCCTCGACAAGGTAACTCTAATGCCCTTGTCTGGCAGCTCTTTCCGCGAGGAGCGGGGTATTCCCTTCTAAGTTCAAGTTCAACCGGCTTAAGACGAGAAGGAAGAAGAGAATGGACCATGACCAGTGTAGCCATGTATCCTTGGGAGCCCAACTAGTGTAGCTAAGTCTCCCTGCTGCAAGCTTCATGAGATGGGTAACACAAGCTTTGCTTTATTCAACTATATACACTCCGGTGGGTATTTCATTTTCTATCAGACCCACCACTTTTTGGAGTTTTTCTTTCTTTTGCACACAGTTTTTTCGACATATGTACCACATATCTACATGGTGCAGCATATATACATAAGGAGTTTTTCCTCTTAAGCCAGTAGACTATCCCTCTTTTGAAGCATTATTGCAACCCACAACTCTTGTCGTTACACCTCAATGCCGTCACACCAAGTTGAGACGCACTTCCTTCACTAAAAGAAGACGAGAGGTTCCGCCTACAAGTACTACCCTTATCTGCTACCCCAAGACAAAGAATACTGCCTCCTCACCACCTCATCGGTAGAGATCTATGTGTAATGTGCTGGTGCAAGTAAAACCATTGTCTGAGAGAGTCATGTGTGCGTTGTTAAGTGTTCTACATAGGCTCATCAAGATGACATGCGATCACAACCTAGTGGACTCAAAGAATTAAGTCAGTAATGGACCTGAAAAGTCTTAACCCTAAGCCCTATAAGGTTCCACTTAGAATTAGGTGGATTAAGATCTTAACCAAGCTCCATTTTTCAATTTAATTCTAGGCTAAATGTCAATCTACGATTCATAAAACTTTACAAGTATATACAAAAACCTTTTTATGCAAAGTTTTGAAAATGTGCAAAATTTTTGAAAAATGTTTGGATGAATGAATGCATGGATGCAGAAATTTTGCAAGCTATTTACACACATTTACACAAGGGTTTTTGCAAATTTTGCTTTTCAAACGTTTTACACAAATTTCGTACTATATACATAATTTTTATAACAAAATATTTGCACAAACTTTTACACACAAAGCATTTTTACAAACATTTGTATACTTTTTTTTATAAATAGCTATGTATGTGCAAGAAAGAATTTTATTTACAAGAAAAATTTTAAAATTTTACGGTTTTTTAGATAAAGGATTTTAGTCATTTTATTTATTAACACACTCACACAAAGTACGAGTTATGGCTAAAGTATATATGAAATATATACGACACCCCCTATACTTAGCATGAACGATGTCCTCAGAGTGGATCAAGAGTGATGAAGAAGACATAACTCGTGCTTAGTATAGGGAAGTGAAAAGAATAGCTATACTACAACGACGAATCAAAGAATAGAATGAAAGGATATCGGTGTTTCCCCCTATACATAGGATTAAGTAATCCTAAGTATAGTAGATTGTACATAAAGGGAAATCCGAGTGGAAGAATGTACAGGGTCTACCTCCCCTATACTTGGGTAAAATATCCCTAAGTATAGGCAACAAATCAGAGGTAAAAAGAATCAAAAGAGAAATCAAAAGTCTGATGATGACCCGAAAATCCCGAGCGACTAAGGGTAAAATGTGTCAATCATCGTTGCGACCTCAACTACTCAGATCGGAATCAATCAAGAAGAAGAAAGACCACCACAATAAAGAGAATAATAAATCAAGCAAACAAATAACGGTCTCGCTATTTTATTTTACCTGGTTTAGCTACTAGGGTCAAACTCAAGGAGCACGAAATGCGAAATGCTACAAAGTAGTCGGGATCCAAAAAGGAATAAAATAGAATATTTTTGGTGGATTTTATACTATTCAATTTTTTTTATAATTTTTAAAATTAAGAAAAGGTGTAAAAGAAATAACAAATGCACACACAAACAATTATTTAATGTAGCAAAAATGATCAAAAAATTTAAATACAAATAATTTTGATTTTTAGAAATATTCAAGTGTTTTTGATATTTTTCTTGGATTTTTATAATTTTTAATTAATTTTCTACAAATAAAATAAAGCAAAAAATAAAAGGCAGTGTACAACCCGAATCTAAAGGCTATTTAAAAATACTTAAAAAGCCTATAAAATTCGAACAACAATTTTATGATAAACTAAAAATTAGAATCTAACTATAGAAACAGAAAACACATTTTTTGAATTTTTATGAATTTTTTATGATTTTTCTAAGGTTTTTAATGTGGTTCAATTTTTAGGTTTTTTATAAATGCAAATTCAACAAAAATTGAACAGAAGCAAAAACAAATCAAAACGCACAAATAATTTTTTTTGGAATTTTTAAAGTGTTTTAATATTTTTAATTGATTTTCAAAAACAGACAGAAGCAATTTTTGGGGTTTTTGAATTTTTAAAAATAGTAAATGAAACAAAAAGACACCAAAAATTCGTAGAAATTCCTACACCATGGCAGGAGCCATGTGTGAAAATCTCACGATTTTTGGACAAAATTTGTTATTTATTAAAACAAAAATAAAAGGCACAACCCAAAGGAACCTATATGCAATTATTGAAAAGTATCCAGCCAAAAAATAACACATGGAGAAAGTACATGGCTTAATATGCAAAAAGTCTAACGCTACATGTGTATAGCACGTGAAACAGGAAAGCAGGGGTATAATTGCAATTCCTATTTATAAACATCCATTTGATAACATCAATAAAGTCCAGATAAAAACATGCAAATAACCCACAGTCACGTGGGGGAACCACGTGCTACACAGATGGAAGGATTAAAGTGCAAATACCAACAACATAGGGTCCTCAGTTCAAAATATCCAAAATAAATACAACGACTAACAATATTTATAGGACTAAATAATAAAAAGAAATGACTGCAGGGGTAGCGGAGCAAGTTACCCAAGCGGCTCGTGCGTCGCATGTGGGGGATAGGTATCGCGCTCTAACTGGATGACGACGTGCGGCTCTGGCGCTGACAGCTGGCGAATCCAACGGCTGTCCAAGGGTGCGAACGTGGGCGTACGGAGGCCATTAGCTGTCAGATCTAACGACCTGACAAGGACATGCTCTAGACGGCTGTGATCGAATCTGGACGACTGGCTTAATCCGGCGACTGAGAAGGGTATTGGACAAACTCCGCCTTGGCGAAGTTCACCGGAGCACCGAGGGAGATCGACGGCTCAGATGAACGATCGGGCGATGGTGGTCGACTCGCAAGGCTCCTCCGCATCGGGTGGATGGGTCTAATCAGCTCGCCACTGGTCGGATCTCCTGGAAGGTGGACGTGACCTGGGCTAGCTCCGGCGAAGCTGGATGAAGGTGAGGTGGGTACCTCGACATGCTCCAAGACCTGCGGGGTAAATCTCTCGCTCGGAGCATGGCTCCGGCCAATGTTATTGAACCTAAAATGACGAGAAGCGACGACGAATGGAGTTGGGGGTTTCCAGCAAATGATGGAGGAAACCGCTGACCTAATCTAGGCTCGTACAACCAAGATTTGGGGGATTAGATCGCGGGACAGGGGTGGCGGTGAACTGGGTTATCGATCGAAGCAGATAAAGGTGGCTGATGAGGCTCCGACCGGTGGGTCGGAGCTGGCGGAGCAGTGGGAGGTGGCAAATGAAAGATTCACTAGATAAGGAAGCTAGGAACAAAATCAAAGATACCTGAGAGTCCTAACGAGATCCTGAGCTCCAAGAGGTGAAGTCGAAGGGGGTCTTCGCCTCGACCTCGCTGCGGAAGGTGGGGAAGGCTCGTCGCGGTGGAACTCCAGCCACAAACCTCGAGTGTCAGCTGCAGCGGCCTTCACCGATCACCAAGGCCCTCCTCCGATTGCTGTCACCAAGGGGAGTGGATCTAGGGAATCAAGAGAGTATGCGATGCGAGCTGCGGCTCTGGGGAATCAAATGAAGGTTTTATAGGTAGTCCCAGGTGGCTGGAGAGAATAGGAGTGAGCGCACGATCCAAGAAGGATCTGCCCTTCCCTAGGGATCCGTGAGGATCTTGGAAGGGGAAGGTGCGGGTGAAGGAATTGGGGCAAGGGAGAGTCAGATCCGAGTGGGAAAATTGAGAAAAAATGGGGCACAAACTGGATCCGAGCGAAAAATGGTCCGGGAGGGGGAGTTGATCGAGGTCAACATCCCTCCTGGACCAATCAGAAAATACCTTGGTCAAAAAATATTTGTAAAATGAATTAGAAATCGAAGATGACTTTATTTTAAAAATGTTCAAAATGAAAAATATTCCTTATTTTCCAAACTATTTTTTTTGTGATTTTTATTTATTTTTATGAAAAATAATTTAATATATATACATTATATTATATTATGCATGTATAATTTACCTATGTATTTTATACAATTATTTTTATTTTCTTAGTTTTGTACAAATACCCCGATTTTATATTTTACTTATTTAGATCATATTATTTGTAGTAGAAAATAATTTTTATTTAATTTTTATTGGATATTTACAATTGTGAAATAAACAGATATATGATACATATATACATGTGTTATGTACAAGGTGAGAGAGAATTTATTTTATTTTTATTTTATTTTATTTTTCTAATTTTAGTTTTATTTTTAAAAATATATACAAGGGAATATAAACACAATTTTATTTTTATTTTTGTAAAAATAAAATATATATACATAGAAGGAGTATGTACAAGGTAGAGTGGCCCTATCTCTCTCTACTTATTTTATTTGGCGATCATGCCCATATTGGGCCCTCTCTTGGGATTAGGTCACTCAATATTTATTCTAAATATTTCATTCTTTTTCTTTAATTATTTATTCTTTTATTTTGCACAAATACATGTTAATTATTAAATATTAACAAATGCATGCCTAATGGTAACTTATTGTATTTACAACTATATATATGATGTTTTGCCAAAATAATTAGTTAAAATAAAAGAATAAAGAGTGATGAATGAGTATTCATCACCCCCTATACTTTACTTTTGCTAGTCTCTTAGCAAACATAGCAAACACTTATTTTAAAAAGAAGTGGAAAAGAGAAAGAAAAGAAAAAGAAGAAAAAGGAGGTGAATCAAGGTTGATTATTAAACTTGTCTTCATTAAATTGAAGCATGGAGCTTAGTCAGATCTTTGGATTATTAGCTTGTCAGAACCTTATCTGGACTTAGATTTAAAACTCAACAGCCTCTAAGTTACACCAATCTATGGTCAAGACTCCTCAACAATCCAAATCAGAACAAGTCTACATACACAAACTCTAATGACTATGAATCTTTTCTTGTACTATGTAAGTGATAAGTAACTCCCCACCTCAGAAATGGCAAAGTGACAACCCCCCTCAACAAGGTAACTCTAATACCCTAGTCTGGCAACTCTTTCCTCGAGGAGCGGGGTATTCCCTTCTAAGTTCAAGTTCAACTGGCTCAAGAAGAGGAGGAAGAAGAGAATGGACCAAGGCCAGTGTAGCCATGTATCCTTGGGAGCCCAACCAGTGTAGCTAAGTCTCCCTGATGCAAGCTTCATGAGACGGGCATGGGTAACATAAGCTTTGCTTTATTTGACTATATACACTCCGGTGGGTATTTCATTTTCTATCAGACCCACCACTTTTTTTGGAGTTTTTCTTTTTGCACTTTTATTTCCGATGTGCATATGTACAACATATCTACATGGTGCAACATATATACATAAGGAGTTTTTCCTCTTGAGCCAGTAGACTATCCCTCCTTTGAAGCTTTATTGCAACCCACAACTCCTGTCTTTAGACCTCACTGCTACCAGACCAAGTTGAGACGCACTTCCTTCACTAAAAGAAGAAGAGAGGTTCCGCCTAGAAGTACTACCCTCATATGCTACCCCAAGTCAAAGAAGACTGCCTCCTCACCACCTCATCCGTAGAGAGCTAGGTGTAAAGTGCTGGTGCAAGTAAAGCCATTGTCTGTAAGAGTCATGTGTGTGTTGTTAAGTGTTCTACTTAGGCTCATCAATATGACATATGATCATAGCCTAGTGGACTCAAAGAATTAAGTCACCATGGACCTGAAAACTCTCAACCCTAAGCCCTATAAGGTTCCTCTTCGAATTAGGTGGATTAAGATCTTAACCAAGCTCCATTTTTCAATTTAATTCTAGGCTAGCTTAAATGTCAACTATGTTTCAGAAAAACTGTACAAATTTATACAAAGATGCTTTTGTACAAATTTTGAAAATGTGCAAAATTTTTGAAAATGTTTGAATACATGGATGTATGCATGAATGCAGAAGTTTTGCAAAATATTTACACACATTTACAAAAGGATTTTTGCAAACTTTTTGTTTTTCAAACATTTTACAAAAATTTTGTACTATATACATAATTTTACTATCAAAATATTGACAAATTCTTTACACAAAACATTTTTACAAACATTTTTACAAAAATAATTTTGTAAATAGCTATGTATGTGCAATAAAAAATTTTATGTACAAGAAATTTTTTAATTTTTAAGGATTTTAGCCATTTTATTTATTAACATACTCACACAAAGTACGAGTTATGGCTAAAGTATATATGCAATATATACGACACCCCCTATACTTAGCTCGAACGATGTCCTCAGAATGAATCGAGAGCGATGGAGAAGACATAACTCGTGCTTAGTATAGGGAAGTGAAAAGGAAAATTATACTACAACGACGAATGAAAGAATAGAATGGAAAAGGATCTCGGGGTTTCCCCCTATACTTAGGGTCAAGTGGTCCTAAGTATATTAGGATGTACATAAAGGGAAATCCGAGTGTGAGAATGTATAGGGTCTACCTCCCCTATACTTAGGGTAAAATAGCCCAAAGTATAGGCAACAAAACAAAGATAGACAAAAATCAAAAGTCTCACATCCCCCCATACTTAGGGTAAAGTACACCCTAAGTATAGCATAATCAAGGATGTAAAGGGGTGTTGGACTGAAGAATGGTGTAATATGGACATCTGGATCTATACAAGGTGGAAGATAGTGATAATCAGGCGCGAGATGCAATAGATGTCAGTCAAGAGATCACATCTCACGCGAAATGAATAGGGGCAACGTCAACGACCAGTGGCTCATGATCTAGATATGGTTTGAGCCGCTGCCCGTTAACACGAAAGGTAGACTCAGATGACATCTCAGATATGTCAATGCTACCATTGTCATGTACCTTTTGGACCAGGTATGGTCCCTTCCACTGGCTCTGCAACTTCCCTGCAAATAATCTAAGCCTGGCATCGAACAACCATGCTCTCTGTCCTGGATCAAACTGTTTGTGGCTGATACGAGAATCATGCCACTTTTCACTCTCTCCTTATATTGTAGGCTGCTCGAAAAGGCTGCATCTCTAAGCTCCTTCATGGCTGCCAACTCTGCCCTCCTCTGGTCTCCTACACTCACTGGATCCAAAAGTATATCTATGACTGCCCAAAGTGACCTATGTCTCAGCTTAACAGGTAAATGGCAGGGCTTGTCAGAAATGAGGAGAAAGGGAGATGTACCAAGAGGTATCTTGAAGGAGATCCGATATGCCCACAAGACCGAGTCCAAAAGCTGTGACCAATCCTTTCAGTCGGGGCGGACGACCTTCTGCAAAATAGAATTGATATCCCTGTTCGACACTTCAGCAAGACCATTGGTCTGAGGATGATATGGTGTGTCTACTCGATGGTTAATGATGAACTCGCTAGAAAGGGCCTTTAGCTTGTCATTGACGAAATGAGACCCCCCGTCAAATATCAACACTCTAGGCACCTCGAACCATGAAATGATATTCTTCCTCAAAAATTTGCATACAGTCCTAGCATCTGCGATTTGGGCGGGGATAGCCTCAACCCAATGACTCATATAATCAATGGCCAACAGAATGTACTCGAATCCCTGACTCTTAGGGAATGGACCCATGAAATCGATGCCCCATGCATCAAAAACCTCACAGAAATGAATGGGCTGCATCGGCATCATATCACGCTCTCCACAAGTGCCCATCCTCTGACAGTCAGTACACCTCTTCACGAATTCATCAGAATCATTGAAGAGGGTAGGCCACCATAGGCCGGATTGGAGCACTTTCTGTGCTTTTCTCCTCCCAGAGTGATGTCCTTCTGCCTCAAGCTTGTGGCAGTAAGTGGGGATGCTATGGTGCTCCTCTTGAGGAATGCACCGACGCCAGACGCTATCCCCTCCTTCATGATAAAGGACGGGATCCTCCCAATGGTAGAACTTAGACTTCGCGAGGAAGGTCTTAAGTCGCTGCCTGGGCCAACCTTGTGGAACTTTCTTGGCAACAAGATAGTTCATAATGTCGGTATACCACAGGAGAGAGGCGATAGCAAGGATCTTCTCATCTGGGAAGGTCTCAGAAATCGGGTCAATCTGCTCAGAATCCTCAAGATGCTCTAATCGGGAGAGATGATCCTCTACCACATTCTTGACTCCAAGCTTATCCTTAATCTCAATATCAAACTTCTGGAGTAGAAGGATCCATCTGGTCAATCTAGATTTGGCATCCTTCTTTGCCATGAGGTACCTGATGGCGGTGTGATATGTAAATATGGTCACCTTAGATCCAATGATGTATGATATGAACTTGTCTAGGGCAAAGACTACGGTTAGCATCTCCTTCTCAGTGACGGTGTTGTTCCGCTGAGCGGCATCCAAAGTACGGCTAGCGTAGTGAATGGCAAAAGGTGCTCCATCCCTCCTCTGTCCCAGCACGGCCTATACGGCAAAATCGGAGGCATCTGTCATGATCTCGAATGGGAGAGACCAATCAGGTGGCTGGAGGATAGGAGCCTCAATAACTAGACTCTTGAGAGTCTCAAATGACGCTAGACACTTATCATCCACAATGAACTCGGTGTCTTTCATCAGCAAATCAGTCAACGGCCGGGCAATCCTACTGAAATCATGAATGAATCGTCGGTAGAAACCGACGTGCCTCAGAAAAGACCGTAACTGTCGCAACTTGGATGGTGGACTGAGTTTCCTAATGACATCCACCTTGGACGGATCAACCTCCATGCCCTTGTTGGAGATGATATGGCCAAGCACCGTCCCTTGAATCACCATGAAGTGACTCTTCTCCCAAGATAGCACAAGATGGACCTCGATGCATCGTTGAAGGATGCGGTCTACGCAGTCAAGACAAGCATCAAACCCATCTCCATAGACTGAAAAGTCGTCCATGAAGATCTCCAAGCACTTACCCACCATGTTCGAAAAGATGGACAACATGCACCTTTGGAATTTCGTCAGGGCGTTACATAGACCAAAGGGTATTCGTCTGAAAGCATATGTCCCAAAGGGACATGTGAATGTGGTCTTGTCCTGGTCTTCGGGCGCAATGGCCACCTGATTATATCCGGAGTACCCATCCAAAAAGCAGTAATGACTCTTCCCAGCTAGCCTCTCTATAATTTGATTAATATAAGGAAGCGGGAAATGATCCCTGTAGTCCATACAGGCCCTCCAAGAAGTGGGTACCTGGGTAGCGATCTCCTCTCCAGACTCACTCACAACTGTAGTGATTCCCATCTTCTTGGGCACCACATGTAATAGACTAAACCATTTGGATTTGGAGATGGGTTAAATAAAATCGACGCTCCACCACTTCAAGATCTCCTTCATGACAACCTCTCGAAGATTCATGTTCAGCCGTCGTTGGAACTCACGCGGCGGCTTGGCGTCCTCTTCGAGATAGATATGGTAGGAGCACAGGGCTGGACTTATCCCCTGGAGATCGTCTACGCTTCATCCTATCGCCTTTTGGTTCTTTTCAAGATCCTCCATCAAACGAGATTCTTGCTCTCCAGTCAAATCCACTGAGATAATGACTGGGTGCATCTCATGTTTGCCCGCAAGGAACCTATACTTCAGCGACGACGACAAGGGCTTGAGCGTTGGACAACTGGGTGCTGGCGGATCTGGCCTCTGAAAAGTCTGAGTGAATGCGACCAAATCTGCATGGGAGAACTCTCGCTGAATCTGAGAATCTGGTGAAGACTGCTCTGCTGGTGTGTTTGTGCTCTGAATGGGGTCAGTCTCCACCCTAGCTGCTGGCTCTGTGGAAGTCAGACATGGAATCATATCATCAAACTCGACCCAATCAATGTCTGCCTCCGAGGGATCTGAATCTGTATCAAAAGAATTAACTGCCTTGCTATCAGGAATGGGATCTGCTGCCTGAACTGTATCCTATACCAGGAATGCGTTCTCCAAGCTCTCCTCTACTGGAATCTGTGCATCAACGGACTCTGAAGGTGAGAGGATGGCTCGTGAAGCTGGGTCTGACCAAATTGCCTTATCATCTATAATCACAAAATCACAATCCTGGTGGATGTCTCACTCTGCCTCTGTCATCTGCTCTGAATCGGTTAGCGGCTCTGAGCAAGCTGAATCTCGCGCTCTGGTCTCATCGATCGTCTCTATTTGTATACTCTCGCCCTTGACGTGAAAGTACACCTTCCCGCTATCATGATCGGACACTGCTTTGGTTGTGGCCAAGAACGGATGTCCTAAGATGATGGGGGTATCGGTCACAGACTCAGGGATCTCCATGTCCAATACAACAAAGTCCACGGGAAATTTCAGGCCCTGAATTGTGACGACCACGTCCTTCAGCAACCCCTTCGGCCTCTTGATAGATCGATCAACAAACTGAAGGACTATCTTGCTCTGTTGAAGAGGGAAAAACTCGAATCAGTTGAGTAAGGCTGCCGGAAGTAGGTTGATGGAAGAACCATTGTCTAATAGAGTTCGATCGAACCTCTACTCATGAATGTGGCATCTGACATAAGGAGCTCCTTCATCTGGCCTCTTGGCTGGCAGACAGTTCTGGATGCATGAGTCAGCACATGGATCTCTGACTGGTGGTTCCTCCTCTTCCTGAGAATGGTGGTCCTGTCTCTAAGGTTCTTCTGGAAGAGGGGGATGTGCTCCAAGGCCTCCTGTAGAGTCAGCTGTATATGAAATCTGTCCATCATCTGCTGGATGAACTCTAACTGATGGGATTTTTTGGATTTTCTTTTTTGGGCCCCTTAGCCAAGCGGAGTGCTTGGGGAAAGGGGATGGCTGGGCTCTCCTCAGATGGAGGGCTAGGATCGGGTCCCTACTGCTGCTGTAAATAAGAATCCATACAAACATCTGCAATAATCACAGATGGACTCGCAAATGAAGAAACCTTTCCTTTATTATTAGAATAGTCCTGAGATACATGAATAGAAGGAAATGCAACAAGAGTAGAGCAGGTGGCCTCAGTACCACCTACGACATCTAGAATCGCGGCATTAGTACCGTGCTCTGGCTCAGCATCAACTCTGGTGGCATCAGCACCACCTCCTGCATCTGGTAAAGTGACGGCCTCAGTACCATTAGCTGGATCAACATCCTTGGTGGCATCAGCACCATCGTCATCATCATCATCACGAGCGGCATCAGCACTGCTCTCCTCCTCGTCTGGCGCTCCTGAAGCTGCATGGGGTCGTCACTTAGACGAGGCACCGCCGGCTGGCATCCTACCGCTCCTATGTGTAACAAAGTCAGTATCAAAAGTATATGCAGTAATATCACCAAGTGAATCACTAGGAGTGGTAACCTCTGTAAACTCTACCCGCTCAGACTTCCTCTTGAGGTTGTTCGGGTTTGACTCAATCTGGGCAGGGATGGTGGCCTTTCCTTTCACGATCTCTCTCATCTCCTGGCGGAACTCATCCATCTCCCGTCGGAAGGTAGCCCGCTGCTCGAACATGAGGCGGGATAGATCATCTAAGGCTGGGTTCTCATAGGCAGGCCCATGAGAACCTAACGGGCGGCCTCCCTGAAAATGAGGTTGCTGCTGCTGATGAGAGGGATACTGGGGCTGATACTGATACTGCTGAGGCTGCTGATGTTGCCTTCATAAATGTCCTTGCTGATAGGGACGAGGACCATGCTGCTGGGGATGTGGCTGTTGCAGTGGGAACTGGGGCTGCTGGTGCTGCTCTCGCTGCTGGCCGTACTGGTCACCCTGAACTGGAGGCTGCTGCTGGGAACTTGTACCTCCGGCGGACCAACGGAATCCGGGATGGTCTCGTCGGATCCCAGGCTGAGGTTGGTTATACCAGATCCTGTTGACATCCATCAACGGCTCCTGCTCGTAGGTGGGTGGGGGCAGTACTGTGAGTGGCTGGTCCGACTGATACACCACCATCTGGTTGTCCTGAGATGGTGGTGGCTGAACATACTGCTGCTGCTGCGGCTGGAAAGGCTCCTCCTGAATGTGGTGCACCTGTCAGTAGTGGGCGGAGGGCTTGGTCGAGCTGCTGCTGCTGCCTATGTCTGCCCGTGACCTGAGATGAGGCTGAGAAGCTGTCTGTGCCTCCTGGAAACACATGATCTGGGTCTTCAGGTCACTCAGCGTCTGTGCCATCTGATCAATCTGCATCATGCCGTGGTACTACTTCTTCTCTATGTCCAACTTCTCGCTGATAATCCCAATATCAGTGGCCGTCGACTCTGCCTGTGCTGCGGCTGCTGATGAAGTGGATGGACCAACATCTACCCGTACTATCCTCTGACAGGACACGGCTTGTGGCGTGGGCTTCTCCTGAGTGTATAATCGGGTCTGGGACATCACAGTGTAGTTCTCGGCCATCTCCTCGTGGATGGCCCAGACCTGATCCTCATCTTTGGCAAAGTATGAACCCCCACAAGATGCATTGACTAGCCCCTGCAACTCCGCTGTTAGCCCATAGAAGAAAGTCTGGATGAGATTGGGCTTTGATATATCATGATGCAGACACCGATCTGTGAGCTCCCTGAAGTGGTCCCATGCCTCATGAAATTTCTCATTGGGGAGCATGGAGAAATTGCTGGTCACGACCCTGGCTGCATTAGTCCGGCCGAGTGGATAGTACTTATTCAATTACTCGTTCCGGAGCTATTCCGATGTAGTGACAAATATCCCTAAATGCTTCAGGTAGTTTGCTGCACTGTCTACAAGGGAGAAAGGGGAGGCCATCATCCTAATGGTGTCCTCGTCCATGAGACGATCGTGGACAGTACTACAGATAATCTCAAACTCCCTGAGATTAAGGTGCGGCTCCTCTGTGACGAGTCCGTGGAAGCGGGGAAGAAGCTGAATCGTCTGAGGTGGGATCTTGAAATCTCCCAAAATAGCCAGCAACACTATCCATGTGAGTGAGAGTTGCACCAGGGTTGTGCAACTCCCTCATCGGTCGTGCAGGTTCTGGCTGCGGCGGCTGCTCAAGCTATCTATCATCGGGACCAACTCCTCCTCCTCTTCCACCGGGTCTGCGCTGCTCTCTGTCAGCTCGCATCTGCTCCATCTCCCAGCGCATATCAACCATGAAAGCCCCATGATCTTGGATCTGATGCTACATCGTCTCTAGGGAGGCAAACATGGTGGTGTTGATGGCACCCTGGTCAAGTACGTATGTTTGGTTCTCACTGGGTCCATATGTGTACTCCTCGCTGCTGGCCATGGTCTCTGCAAAGGCAAAAGACCCAAACTCAGGTGTCGATAAATCAACTGGCTGCTGCTGTCTCTACTCGGGCACCTCAGGACTGGTAGAAGGGTTGTCGAGGGGGAATAGGATGGAGTCGAACTTGGGTTCGGAGAGCGGATCTCGGCTCTTGCGAACTAACCTAGATGAATGGGCTGGAGTGCTCGAAAGTGGTGCAGCCAGAGGCTGCCTAAGGGACCTCCGACCCATCATCTTGATCTGTCAAGTGAAGGTGGATGAGATCTTGAAAAGAAAACAAGATCGGTCAAGCAAACCCCCGATTCACCTACGCACTCAGAGATGATGACCATGATGGTTCGGTCTTTTATCTTGTCAATTCTATTAGGTGATCAGACAATCTTTAAGAGCGATTAAGCAAGCTGTTAGGAATCCAACACCCCCAGGAGACTGCCCTGATCCAAAGCTAGATCTTTCCTAGCCAGTACAAGTCGCGGACCAATTACCGGCTACCTGATCGACTCGCTCTGTTAAGGATATCGTGGCCGCATTACCAGAGACCGGTGCGATCCTCACTGGAGAACGACTAACTCGAGACCAGTAGACTGAAGAAGGGTCAGATGTGGCTCTAGTCTAGGGTGCGGGTCACTCTCTCGCTCATTCAAACCATACAAGGAGGAGATTGCTCTCCCAAGATAATTTTTTTGTGAAGTGTTTTTTAGGTCAAGTTTGCTTTAAATAGTCCCAATTTTATGGTTTTTGTTTTTAGGTATTTTTCAAACAAAACAACGCCTAACAAATTTTTCAGTTCTCTGGATTATTATTGAGTCCAAAAACAGAGGGAGAAAGTGAAAAAGCCGATGCGCGACTAAACACGATGATGCATGTAGAGTAAGAGATGCGTACCTGACTCCAGCTCTCTACATGCAAAGTGATCCACACATAAATTTAAAGATAGAAAGTAAACCTATCTAAATGATGCACGAAGAAATCAGCCTTAAACAGATAATTTCTACTCGTGAAGCACAATAGCTAACGGGTCAGCAAGAGGGGCCGGGGTCCGGTCTTTGATGTCGATCGATGTCTGCCACAATGGATCATGCCCGCGTTGTATATGACCTCTACCGGCACATGACCCCTCATGTGATCGAGTTAACTTTTTTATTAGTAAATTAATTATTAAGGTCCAATTACGATCTATAGGAGCAGAAATGTAATTAGGGTTTGGCCTTAATAATTACGTCACAAAGCAAGTGAAAATCCTAAGTCTAAGGCTAAAACCTTTGAGAATCAAAAGAAAATAAAGGCGATCAAAATCCAAAATCGGCAAAAATCACAGTGAGGTCCCCTGAGCACACCGGTGCTCGGCGAAACAGACCCCGAGAAATCCACCAAGGTTGAGAGTGTCTGTCTGTCCTGCCTGTATTATTACAACACTAATATAATGCAGAAATAAAATCCTAAGCTAAACTGAACTAATGCTCCCCACACTCCTGATCTCTTCTCTCACGCTCTCCTACGACTCTATGCAGAAAAGAGCCGCCTCCATGTCTCGCGGGTGCGTCGGCTCTCCGAAGAAAGCCGCCCTCGATCGTTGGGCCCTCGCAAGAAAATCAAAACCAGAAGATGTGTCAGTCTAATAATTATTATAATAATGAAAAATAAAATAAAATAATAGAAATATATAATGCAAAAATAAAAACAAATAAAAAGAAGAAAAAATAAAAAACACAAATAAAAGAAAACAAAAATAAAAACAAAAATAAAAAGAAAACAAATAAAAGAAAAATAAAGGAAATAAAAAGAAAGCCGACGAAGAAAGAAAGCCGACTACTAAGCCGTGCTCCCTGGCAACGGTGCCATTCTGATGACCCGAAAATCCCGAGCGACTAAGTGTAAAATGTGTCAATGGTCGTTGCGACCTCAGCCACTCAGATCAGAATCAATCAAGAAGTAGAAAGATCACCACAATAAAGTGAATAATAAATCAAGCAAACAAATAGCGGTCTCGCTATTTTATTTGACCTGGTATAGCTACCAGGGTCGAACTCAAGGAGCACGAAATGCGAATTACTACGAAGAAGTCAGGATCTAAAAAGGAATAAAATAAATATTTTTGGTTATTTTTACTTTTCAAAATTTTTTATAATTTTTTAATTACGAAAAGGTTTAAAAGAAATAAAAAATGCACACACAAACAATTATTTAAGGTAGCAAAAATGATCAGAAAATTAAAATAAAAATATTTTTGGTTTTTTACAAATATTCAAGTGTTTTTGGTAATTTTTTTTGGATTTTTCTGATTTTTAATTAAATTTCTAAAAATAAAATAAAGCCCAAAATAAAAGGCAACCCGAATCTAAAGGCTATTTAAAAATACTTACAAAGTTTATAAAATTCTAGCATCAATTTTATGATAAACTAAAAATATGAATCTAACTATAGAAACAAAAAACACATTTTTATAAATTTTTATGAATTTTTAATGATTTTTCTAAGGTTTTTAATGTTTTTCAATTTTTAGGTTTTTTTATAAATGCAAATTCAACAAAAATTGGGTAGAAGCAAAAACAAATCAAAAAACACAAACATATTTTTTGGAATTTTAAAGGGTTTTTAATATTTTTAATTGATTTTTAAAACAGACAGAAGCAATTTTTGGGGTTTTTGAATTTTTAAAATAGTAAATGGAAACAAAAAGACACCAAAAATTCATAGAAATTCCTAAACCATGGCAGGAGCCATATGTCAAAATCTCACGTTTTTTGGACAAAATTTTCTATTTATTAAAACAAAAATAAAAGGCACAACACACAAGAACCTATATGCAATTATGGAAAAGTATCCAGCCAAACAATAACAGTGGAGAAAATCCAGGACTCAATATGTAAAAAGTCCAACGCTACACGTGAATAACACGAGAACTAGGAAAGCAGGGGTATAATTGCAATTCCTATTTATAAACATCCATGCGATTACATCAATAAAGTCCAGGTAAAAACATGTAAATAACCCACAGTCACGTGGGGGAACCACGTGCTACACAGATGGAAGGACTAAAGTGCAAATACCAACAACATAGGGTCCTCAGTGCAAAATATCCAAAATAAATACAACGGCTAACAATATTTACAGGACTAAATAATAAAAAGAAATGACTGCATGGGTAGCAAAGCAAGTTACCCAGGTGACTCGTACGTCGCGCGTGGGGGACAGGTGTCGCGCTCTGACTAGATGACGACGTGCTGCTCTAACGCTGACAACTGGCAAATCCAACGGCTGTCCGGAGGGTGCGAACGTGGGCGTACGGAGCCGTTAGATGTCAGATCTATCGACCTGACAAGGACAGGCTCTGGACGACTGTGATCGAATCTGGACAACTAGCGTAATCCAATGGCTGAGAAGGGTACTGGGCGAACTCCGCCTGGGAGAAGTTCACCGGAGCACCGAGGGAGATCGGTGGCTCTGATGAATGATCGGACGACGGTGGTCGACTCGCAAGGCTCCTCCGCATCGGGTGGACGGGTCTGATCAGCTCGCCACTGGTCGGATCTCTTGGAAGGTGGATGTGACCTGGCCTAGCTTCGGCGAAGTGGGTGTCTCCACACGCGCCAAGACCTACGGGGTAAAGCTCTCGCTCGGAGAACGGCTCCGGCCAATGTTATTGAACCTAAAATGATGAGAAGCGACGACGAATGGAGTTGGGTGTTTCCGGTGAATGATGGAGGAAACCGATGACCTAATCTAGGCTCGTACAACCAAGATTTGGGGGATCAGATCACGAGAGAGGGGTGACGGTGAACTGGGTTGTCGATCGAAGCGGATAAGGGTGGCTGATGAGGCTCCGACCGGCGGGTCGGAGCTGGCAGAGCGGTGGGAGTCGGCAAATGAAAGATTCACTAGATAAGGGAGCTAGGAACGAAATCGAAGATACATGAGAGTCCTAACAAGATCCTGAGCATCAAGGGGTGAAGTCGAAGGGGGGTCTTCGCCTCGACCTTGCTGCGGAAGGCGAGGTAGGCTCGTCGCGGCGAAACTCCGGCCACGAAGCTCGAGCGTCGGCTGTAGCGGCCTTCTCCAATCACCAAGGCCCTCCTCTGATTGTTGTCACCAAGGGGAGTGGATCTTGGGTATCAAGAGAGTGTGCGGCACGAGCTGCGGATTTGGGGAATCAAATAAAGGTTTTATAGGTAGTCCCACGTGTCAGGAGAGAATCGAAGTGAGCGCGCGATCCAAGAAGGATCCGCCCTTCCCTAGGGATCCGCGAGGATCTTAGATCCAAGGGGAAGGTGCGGGCGAAGGAATTGGCGCAAGGGAGAGTCAGATCCGAGTGGGAAAATTGGGAGAAAATGGGGCACAAACTGGATCCGGGCGAAAAATGGTCTAGGAGGGGGAGTTGACCGGGGTCAACATCCCTCCATGACCAATTAGAAAATACCTTTATCAAAAAATATTTGTAAAATGAATTAAAAATCGAAGATGATTTTATTTTAAAAAATGTTCAAAATGAAAAATATTCATTATTCCAAACTATTTTTGGTGATTTTTTATTTATTTTAATGAAAAATAATTTAATCTATATACATTATATTATATTATATACATGTATAATTTACCTATGTATTTTATACAATTATTTTTATTTTATTTTTTGTATAAATACCCTAATTTTATATTTTATTTATTTACATCATATTATTTGGAGTAGAAAATAATTTTTATTGAATTTTTATTGGCTATTTACAATTGTGAAATAAATAGATATATGATACATATATACATGTGTTATGTACAAGGTGAGAGAGAATTTATTTTATTTTTATTTTTATTTTATTTTTTTAATTTTAGTTTTATTTTTAGAAATATATACAAGGGAATATAAACACATTTTTTTATTTTTGTAAAATTAAAAAATATATATACATAGAAGAAGTATGTACAAGGTAGAGTGACCCTATCTCTCTCTACTTATTTTATTTGGCGATCAGGCCCATATTGGACCCTCTCTTGGGATTAGGTCACTCAATATTTATTATAAATATTTCCTTCTTTTTCTTTTATTCTTTATTCTTTTATTTTTGCACAAATACATGCTAATTATTAAATATTTAACAAATGCATGCCTATTGGTAACTTATTGTATTTACAACTATATATATATGATGTTTTGCCAAGATAATTAGTTAAAATAATAGAATAAAGAGTGATGAATGTGTATTCATCATCTGACACCCCCTATTCTTAGGGTAAAGTACACCCTGAGTATAGGATAATCATAAGATGCAAATGGGGTGTTGGACTGAAAAATGAGATGATATGGACATCTGGATCTATACACAGCGGAGGACAGTAATAATCATGCATGAGATGCAATAGATGTGAGTCAAAGACCACATTTCAAACAAAATGAATAGGGGTGACGTCAACGACCAATGGCTCATGATCTAGATATGGTTTGAGACGCTACCCGTTAACACGAAAGGTAGACTCAGATGGCATCTTAGATATGTCAATGCTCCCATTGTCATGTACCTTTCGGACCAGGTATGGTCCCTTCCACTTTCTCTGCAACTTCCCTGGAAATAATCTAAGCCTAGCATCGAACATCCAAACTCTCTGATCTGGCTCAAACTGCTTGTGGCTGATATGAGAATCATGCCACTCCTTTACTCTCTCCTTATACTATAGGCTGCTCGAAAAGGCTGAATCTCTAAGCTCCTCCAGGGCTGCCAATTCTGCCTTCCTCTGATCTCCTACACTCACTAGATCCAATAAGATATATTTGACAGCCCAAAGTGACTTATGCCTAATCTCAACAGGTAAATGGCAGGGCTTGCCATAAAGGAGGCAAAAGGGAGATATATCCAAAGGAGTCTTGAAGGAAGTCCGATATTCCCACAAGACTTAGTTCAAAAGATGTGACCAATCCTTTCGGTCTGGGCAGACTACCTTCGGCAATATCGTCTTGATCTCCTTGTTCGACACTTCAGCCAGACCATTTGTTTGAGGATGATATGGAGTGGCAACTCGATGGTCTATTCTGAACTCGCTAGCAAGGGCCTTTACCTTGTTGTTGATGAAATGAGACCCCTCGTCAGATATCAAAACTCTAGGTACCCCGAACCATGAAATGATATTCTTCCTCAAAAATCTACAAACAGTCCTAGCATCTGCGGTTCGGGCGGGGATGGCCTCAACCCAATGACTAACATAATCTACGTCCAAAAGAATGTACTCAAATCCCTGACTCTCAGGGAATGGGCCCATGAAATCGATGCCCCATACGTAAAAACCTCACAGAAGTGAATGGGCTGCATCGACATCATATCACGTTGTTCACAAGTGCCCATCCTCTGACAGTCAGTACACCTCTTCACAAATTCATCAGAATCCTTGAAGAGGGTAGGCCACCATAGGCCAGATTGGAGCACTTTCCGTGTCGTTCTCCTCCCAGAGTGATGTCCTCCTGTCTCAAGCTTGTGGCAGTATGCGAGGACGCTATGGTGCTCCTCCTGAGGAATGCACCGATGCTAGACGCTATCCCCTCCTTTATGATAAAGGATGGGATACTCCCAATAGTAGAACTTGGCCTTCGCAAGGAAGGTCTCAATTCGCTGACTGGGCCAACCTTGTGGAACTTTCTTGGCAACAAGATAGTTCACAATGTCCGCGTATCATGGGAGCGAGGCGATAGCAAGGATCGCCTCATCTGGGAAGGTCTCCGAAATGGGATCAGTCTGCTCAGATTCCTCAAGATGCTCTAATCGAGAGAGATGATCCACCACCACATTCTTGACTCCAGGCTTATCCTTAATCTCAATGTCAAACTTTTGGAGTAGAAGGATCCATCTAGTTAGTCTCGCTTTGACATTCTTCTTTGCCACGTTGTACCTGATGGCAGTATGATCAGTAAAGATAGTCACCTTTGATCCAATGATGTATGACCTGAACTTATCCAAGGAAAAAACTATGGCTAGCATCTCCTTCTCAGTGACGGTGCAGTTCTGCTGCGTAGCATTTAATGTACGACTAGCATAGTGAATGGCAAAAGGCACTCCATCCCTCCTTTGTCCCAGCACGTCCCCTATGGTAAAATCGGAGGCATCCGCCATGATCTCAAATGGGAGAGACCAATCAGGTGGCTGAAGGACAAGAGCCTCAATAACTAGACTCTTGAGTGTCTCAAATGACGCAAGACACTTATCATTTATAATGAACTCGGTGTCTTTGATCAGCAAATCAGTCAACAGTCGGGTAATCCAACTGAAATCATGAATGATTCCTCGGTAGAAACTGACGTGCCCTAGAAAAGACCGTAATTGTCACAAGTTAGACGGTGGACTGAGTTTCCTATTGATATCCACCTTGGCTGGATCAACCTCCATGCCCCTGTTGGAGATGATATGACCAAGCATCATCCATTGAGTCACCATGAAGTGACTCTTCTCCCAGGATAAAACAAGATGGACCTCGATGCATCGATGAAGGACGTGGTCTAGGAAGTCAAGACAAGCATCAAACCCATCGCCATAGACCGAAAAGTCATCCATGAAGACCTCCACGAACTCACCCACCATGTCCGAGAAGATGGACAACAAGCACCTTTGGAATGTCATCGGGATGTTACATAGACCAAAGGGCATCCATCTAAAAGCATATGTCCCAAATGGACTGGTGAATGTAGTCTTATCTTGGTCTTCGGGCGTAATGGCCACCTGATTATAGCCGGAGTACCCGTCAGGGAAATAGTAATGACTCTTCCCAGCTATCCTCTCAATAATCTGATCAATAAAAGACAGAGGGAAATGATCCTTCTTGGTGTCCTGATTCAATCGTCTGTAGTCCACACAGACCTCCAAGAAGTGGGTACCCGGGTAGCTATCTCCTCTCCAAACTCACTCACAACTATAGTGGTGCCCGTCTTCTTGGGCACCACATGTAATGGACTAACCCACTTGGAGTCAGAGATGGGGTAGATAAAATCGACGCTCCACCATTTTGAGCTTTTTTTCATGACAATCTCTCGAAGGTTCGGGTTTAGCCGTCACTGGAACTCACGCGATGGCTTGGCATCCTCTTTGAGATAGATATGGTGGAGCACAGGGCTGGACTTATCCCCTGGAGATCAGATACACTCCATCCTATCACCTTGTGGTTCTTTTCAAGAACCACCATCAAATGAGATTTCTGCTCTCCAGTCAAATCTGCTGAGATAATGATTGGGTGCATCTCACGCTCGCCCGCAAGGAATCTATACTTCAGCTACTGCAGCAAGGGATTCATCTCTGGGCAACTGGGAGCTGTCAAATCTGGCCTCTGAAAGGTCTGAGTGAAACAACCTAATTTGCATGGGAGAACTCTCACTGATAATGGAAATCTGATAAAGACTGCTCTGCTGGTGTATCTGTACTCTATATCGGATCAGTCTCCACCCTAGCTGCTGGCTCTGTAGGAATCAGACACGGTATCAACTCATCAAACTCTGCCCAATCGATATTTGACTCTGAGGGATCTAAATCAGAATCAAAAGAAATATCAACTGCCTTGCTATCCTGAACATGGTCTACAGCCTCGAGTGTGTCCTCTTCCAAGAGTGTGCTCTCCAAGCTCTCCTCTGCTGGAATCTGTGGATCTATGGCATCTGATTGTGAGAGGATGGCTCGTGAAAAATGACATCTGACCAAGTAGCTTCATCATCTGTAATCAACAAAATCACACTCATGGTGGACGTCTCGCTCTGCCTCTGTCATATGCTCTGAATGGCTAAACTGCTCCGAGCAGGCTGAATCTCGCGCTCTAGTCTCATCGATCGTCTCTACTTGTATACTCTCGCCGTCGACGTAAAAGTATACCTTCCCGCTATCATGATTGGATACTGCCTTGGCTATGGCCAAGAACAGGCAGCGTAGAATGATGGGGGTATTAGTCACAGGCTCAGGGATCTCCATGTCCAACACAACAAAGTCCACAGGGAATTTCAGGCCCTGAATTGTGACGACCATGTCCTTCAACAATCCCATTGGCCTCTTGACAGATCTATCAGCAAAATGAAGGACTGTCCTACTCTGTCGAAGAGGGCCAAACTTGAATCTATCAAGTAAAGCTGTTATAAGTAGGTTGATGGAAGAACCGTTGTCTAATAGAGTCCGATTGAACATTTGCTCATGAATATGACATCTGACATATGGAGCTCCTGCATCTGGCCTCTTGGCTGGCAGACGGTTCTGAATGGCGAAGCAGGTGGCACAAGTGAGCACATGGATCTCTGCATGATGGTTCCTCTTCTTCTTTCAAATGGTGGTCTTCTCTCTAAGGTTCCTCTGGAAGAGAGAGATGAGCTCAAGTGCCTCTTGTAGAGTCAGCTGAATCTGAAATCTGTCTATGATCTACTGGATGAATTCTAACTGCTGGCTCTTTTTTCTGGATTTTATTTTTTATTCCCCTTAGCCAAGCGGAGTGCTTGAGGGAAGGGGATGGATGGGCCCTCCCTATATAGAGGGCTAGGAACTGATTCCTACTGCTGAGACGAAACAGAATCCATACAAACATCTCCCTGCATCGCAGATGGAATCAGAAATAAAGAACCCTTTCCTTTATTAATCTTTTTGGATTTTTCTAAGTAGTCCTGAGATATAGAATCGAACGGAAATGCAACAGGAATAGAATGGGTGGCCTCAGTACCACCCGTGACATCTGGACTCGTGGCATCAGCACCGCTCTCTTGCTCAGCATCAACATGTCTGGTGGCATCAACACCACCTTCTGCATCTGGTGAAGCGACGGCCTCCGTACCGTTGGCTGGATCTACCTCCTTGGTGGCATCAGTACCACCGTCATCAACATCATCATGAGCAGCATCAACACCGCTCTCCTCCTCGTCTGGCGCTCCTAAGTCCGCATGGTGTTGTCACTCAGACGAGGCGCCACCAGATGCCATCCTAATGCTCCTAAGTGTAACAAAGTCAACATCAAAAGTATAGGAAGTAATATCACCCAATGAGTCACTAGGAGTGGTAACCTCTATAAACTGTACCTTCTCAGACATCCTCTTCATGTTGTTCGGATTTGGCTCAATCTGAGTGGGTATGGCAACCTTGCCCTTCACGATCTCCCTCATCTCCTTACGGAACTCATCCATCTACCGCCTAAAGGTAGCCTACTGCTCGGAGATAAGGCGGGCTAAATCATCAAGTGCTGGGATCTCATAGGCTGGTCCATGAGAACTGGACAGATTGCCTCTCTGGAAGTGAGGTTGCTGCTGTTGGGAAGGATGAGGGGGATACTAGTGAGAATACTGCTGAGGCTATTGCTGTGGCCTCCACAGTTGTCCCTGCTGATAGGGATGAGGACTCTGCTAGTAGTGTGGCTGTGGCTGGGCTGTGGGAATTGGGGTTGTTGTTGCTAGATGTACTTCCCACCCTGAACTGGAGGCTGCTGCTGGGATGAGGAACCTACGGCCTACCATCGGAATCCGGGATGATCTCGGTGGATCCCAGGATGAGGTCAGTCGTACCAAATCAAGTTGACTTCCATCAACGACTCCTGCTCGTAAGGGGGTGCGGGTAGGACTGCCAGGGGATGATTCGACTGGCATACCACGATCTGATTGTCTTGAGATGGTGGTAGCTGGACGTACTGCTACTATGGCTGCTGGAACGGCTCCACCTGAATGTGGTGAACATGTCTGTAGTGGGCGGAGGGCTGGGTCAAGCTGCTGCTGGGGTTAGCCCGTGACTTGAGATGGGGCTGAGAAGCCATCTATGCCTCTTGGAGACACATGATCTGGGTCTTCAGGTCACTCAATGTCTGTGCCATCTGATCAATCTGTGACATACCTTGGCACTGCTTCTTCTCAATGATCTCGATGCGGTCCAGCTTCTCACTGATGATGCCCATATCAGCAGCCGATGACTCTGCCTGTGCTGCTGCTGTTGAAGATGTAAAAGGACCTGCATCGACCCGTTCTATCCTCTGATAGGACACGACCTGTGGTGTGGGCTTCCCTTGTATGTAAAGGCGGGTCTAGGACATGACTGTATGGTTCTCTGCCATCTCCTCGTAGATGGCCCAGACCTGATCCTCATTCTTCCCAAAATATGAACCTCCACAAGATGCGTTCACGAGCCCCTGCAGCTCTGGTGTCAGCCTGCAAAAGAAACTTTGCACGAGGTTGGGCTTGGACATATCGTGATGTGGACACCGGTCGATAAACTCTCTGAATCGGTCCCATGCTTCATGAAACTGCTCACTGGGAAGCATGGAGAAGTTATTGATGATGGCTCGCACTGCATTCGTTCGGTCGAGTGGATAGTACTTATTCAAGTACTCATTCCAGAGTTGTTCCCAAGATGTCATGTATCTCCCTAAATGCTTCAGCCAATAGGCTGCTCTATCGATGAGGGAGAATGGAAAGGCCATCATCTTGATGGTATCCTCATCTACGAATCGATCATGGACCGTGCTGCAGATCATCTCGAACTCCTAGAGATGGAGGTGCAGCTCCTCGGTGGCTAGCCCATGAAATCTGGGCTGTAGTTGGATATTCTGAGGAGGGAGCTTGAAATCCTCCAGAATGGCAAGTAGCTGAATCCAACAGTGTGTTAGAGTTACACCAGGGTTGTGCAACTCTCTCATCGGGTGTGCTGGTCGGACTAGCTCCTGCTACTCGCCGAGATGGGGTCCATCTCCTCCTACTAGATTTGGAATGTCTCCACCACCAGCTATGTTCGACTCTCCTCTGTCTGCTCGCATCTGAGCCATCTCCCTGCGTATGTCGACCATGAAAGCACCCTGGTCCCTGATTTGACGCTGCATGGTCTCCAGGGAGGCTAACAGGGTGTTGTTGATGGCACCTTGACCAAGTACATAAGTGTGAGTCTGGCTGGGTCCATCAGTGTGCTCCTCGCTGCTGGCCATGGTTCTGCAAAGGCAAAAGACCCAAACTCAAGTGCCGTCAAATGAATATACATCTGCTGCGGTCTCTGCTCTGGCACTGCGAGATTGGTAGAAGGGTGGTCAAGGGGGAAAGGACAGAGTCAAACTCGGGTTCGGAGAGCGGGTCTGGGCTCTCACGAACCAACTTAGATGAATGGGGCAGAGTGTTCGAAAGCGGTGCAACCAAAGGCTACCTAAGGGACCTCCGACCCATCATCGTGATGTGGAGAGGAAGACGGATGAGATATGGAAAACACACAAGATCAGGAAAACAAACCCCCAATTTCACCTACTCAACGCTGAGATGATGACCGTAAAGGTTCGATCTTTTATCTTGTTGATTTTATTAGGTTATAAGTCAGTACAAGTTGCGGACCGTTTACCGGCTAAGCGGGCTGGTAGGAATCCAACGCTCTCAGGAGACTGGCCCCATCCCAAGGCTAGATCTTTCCCAGCCAGTACAAGTTGCGGACCGTTTACCGGCTACCCGATCAACTTGCTCTGTTAAGGATATCACGTCTCGCTTTACCAGAAACCGGAGCGATCCTCACTGGAGAACGACTAACCCGAAACCAGTAGTCTGAAAAGATGTTGAATATGGCTCTTGCCTAGTGTGCGGGTCACTCTCTCGCTCATCCAAACCAAACACGGAGGGGATTACTCTCCCAAGACAAAATTTTCGGTGAAGTGTCTTTTATGGTCAAGTGTGTTTAGCAGTCCCAATTTTATGGTTTTTCTTTTTTAGATATTTTTCAATAACAAACAACGCCTAACAAATTTTTCGATTCTCTTGATTATTTTAAGCCCCAAAATAGGGGGGAGAAGTCGAAAAAGTCGATGCACGGTCAAACACTATATTGCATGCAAAGATGGAAATGCGTACTTGGTGCCAGCACTCTACATGCAGGGTGATCTGCGCATAAAATAAAGACATGAATAAAATTACCTATATGATGCAAGAAGAAATCGGCCTTAGACAGAAAATTTCTACACACGAAGCACAATAGCTAATAGGTCAACAAGAGAGGTCGGAGTCTGGACTCTGATGATGATCGGTGTTTGCCACAATGGATCCTGTCAACGCTTATACGGCCTCTAGCGGCACGTGACCTGTCAGGTGACCAAATCAGCTTTTTCTTTGTGAATTAATTTATTAAATCCAGTTAACGGTCTATAGGTACATGCAGATAATTAGGACTGGGACCTTAATTAATTACGTCACAATCAAGATAAAATCCTAGGTCTAGGGGCCAAAATCTTCGAGAATCAAAAATAAAATAAAAATGCGAGAAAACCAAAACCGCCGAAAAACCACGGTGAGGTCCCCTGAGCACACCGGTGCTCGGCGAAACAAACCCCAATAAAAAGCCAAGTCCAAGTATCTCTAAGTCATGTATTATTACAATAATGGTCTAAAAAAAGAAATAAAGACTGTGAGTCCTCCAAGTCTTCTGCTCCTCCTCTCCTACAGTCTCCTGCGACTCGATGTAGAAACGAGCCGCCTCCGCTTCGCTCAGGTGCTCCAGTGCTCCAAAGATAGCCGCCCTCGTTCGTTGGGCCCCTCACAAGAAAGAAAGAAAAAGAAACTAGTCAGATCACAGTTATAAAATTTAAAAATAAGAATAAAAATTGAAAATAAAGAGAAAGAAATAAGAACAAAAATAAAAAGCAAATAAAGAAAAGAAAATGCAACTAAGAAAAATAAAATAAAAAACAAAATCGTGCTCCCCGGTAACGGCATCATTCTCGTGAGCATCCCGAGCGATTAAAGTTAAGTGATATCAAAGGTTGTTGCGACCTCAACAACTCGAATCGGGCTCAACGAGAAAAATCAGACAACCATAGAAAGAAATCAAACCCGAAAACCAAGGCAAGCGGTCTTGCTAGTTATTTAACATGGTATAGCCACCAGTGTCGAACACAAGGAGCACAGAATGAAACCTACGAAGTAGCCAGGCAATCCAAGAAACAAAAGTATTTTAGGTGGTTTCTAATTTTTAATTTTTTTTATGATTTTCAATTAAGAAAAGAAATAAAGAAAAAGATAAAAATCACGCTCAAGCAATTATTTAAAGGCCTAAAAATACTCTAAATTTTAAAACAAAGATATTTTTATGTTTTAAAATATTCAGATGTTTTTGTGTATTTTGTGGGGTTTTTCTAATTTTTATAATTTTCTAAAAAACAAAACAAAGAGGAAAACTACAAATAGTGTGCAGTTGAGATGAAAAGGCGCTTTAAAAATATCTAAAGTGCCTATAAAATCTTGGCAACATTTTTCTATGAAAATATAAACTAAAAACTACTTACAGAAACTGAAAACTCATTTTTTTTATTTCTAATGAATTTTATAGGTTTTTGGTCTTTTTCAATTTTTAGGTGTTTTATAAAAAGAAATGCAATGAAAATTACATAGAAATTAAAACAAGTCAAGACAAGCACAAACTAATTTTTTTAGTTTTTCTAAGGATATTTTTATATTTTTAATTGATTTTTCAAAGCAGACAGGGACACTTTTTAGGGTTTTTGAATTTTAGAAAATACAAATAAAATCAAAACGCATATCAAAATTTTTTAAATAGTACACAGTAGCAGGAGCTACGTGTAAAATTTTTGGAATTTTTGGAGTAGTTTTGATATTTATTTAATTAAAAAAACACACACATGTTACAAGGACCCAAATGCAATTTATTTAAGTTTCAGGACTTAATATTAATATGCAATAAAAGCACGAGATAATATCTGCAATTTAAATCATAATACCGGCAAAGTTCTGGGTAAAAGTTGCAATTACAAATATATGAAACTACAAGGACTATACTGTAAAAAGGTTTAACTATAACTATTATTTTGCAGACCAAAAGAAAAACTAAAATAAACATAGGGGAAAAAGAGCAATATACCCTCGGTGCACGTGACTCGCGCATGGGAGGCCACGTGTCGTCCGCTGGTGTGATGCGATCGTGTGGCTCTACGGGCGTCAGGTGTCAGATCTGACAGTGTCAAATGGTCGAGGATGTGGAGCGTACAGGGCTGTTAGATCTGACATCTAACGGTCTGACACATCGGATGGATGGACGATAAGGATAGGATCTGGAAGACGACGTCGATCCAACGACGCAGAACCCAACTGCAAGAACAGTGCCCAAATGACTTCGCCAGGGCTAAGGACGAGATCCTCAGCCCCGATGGAAGATCAGTAAGCACTAGACTGATCGTGGGACAGGTCCACGTCAAGTGAACGGCTCGAATGAGAGCTTTGACGGCTGGATTGGCGTGACGGCGAAAGAAACCTGGAGTTGCTCCGGTGAGCTCTGGAGAGGGTGGTCTAAAGGCTCTCAGAGCGCGACAATACCTGCAACGAGAATCTCTGACTCGGAGCTATGCTCCGGTCTGGGTTATTGGGAACGAAAACCAAAGAAGCATGAGTGAATGGGTTTGATCTCCGACGAACGTGGTAGAAGGAGATCTTTGACCTAATCCTGGTTAGATGGGCTGAGATTAGGGTGATCAGTTTGCGGGAGGAGCTGGAGGGTAAGCGGGTGGTTCGATCGAAGCGGTTGGGAGCGAGTGACGGAGCTCGAACCGGCTGGTCGGAGCTGGCAGAGCATCGACGGCAACAAACGAAAGATTCAAATCAAATGGACTAAGGCGGAGGATAACAAGCTCACCTGAAGTCGGAATAGATTCCTCAACTCCAGGCGAAGATGGTCGTCGGGATTATGGCCTCGACCACGTGGCGAAAGGCGAGGGAGGCTTCTCGCGGTGGAGGTCCGGCCACGAAGGGGAGTGTCGGCGTCACTGCACCAAACCGATCACCAGGAGGCGCTTCAAACGGCTGTCACCATGCTGAAGGTGTCTAGGGTATTGAGAGGGAGTGAGGCGCGAGCTCCTGACCTGGGAGGCAGGTGAAAGATTTATAGCAGTCCCTGGTGGCTGGAAAGATCGGGCAAGGGTGCGTGAGCCGAGAAGAATCTGCGCTTCCCTAGGGATCTGCGAGGATCTTGGATCCATGGGGAAGACACAGGCGAAATTTCGGTGTGAACAGATGCGTGATCCGACCTAGGGAATTCCGAGAAGAAGGTCCGGCAGAGAGATCAGGTCTGGTCAAGCCATGGAAGAGGGGGTTGACCCGAGTCAATATTCAGATGTGGACCAATCACGGGTCGGCTAGAATAAGGACAAAACCCGCTACACGACAAAATAACAAAGGAAATGAAAGATAAATAAATAAAAAATAGTAAATGAATTTAAATTAAAAAATGGATAAAAAGAAAAATGTTTATTATTTTTCAAGGAATTTTTCTGTGATTTTTATTTATTTATATGAAAAATAAATTTATTTATATAAAGTGTATTGTTCTATATACATGTATAGTATACCTATGTATTTTGTACAATGAATTTTAGTTTATTATTTTTACAAAAATACCCCATTTTTTATATTTTATTTATTTACAAAATACTTTTTTGAGTATAAATCCATTTTTGTTTTATTATTATTTATTTATAGGTATAAAATAAATAGACAAGGGACTGTTAATTATGTACAAGTAAGAGAGAGTTTTTATTTCCTTTTTATTTTTCTTATTTTTATTTTATTTTTAGAAATATATACAAAGAAGTAAAAACATATTTTTATCTATATTTTGACAAAAATAATTTATGTACACACATGATATATATATACATACAAGCTAGAGTGGCTCTATCTCTCTCTACTTATTTTATTTGGTGATTAGGCCAATAGTTGGCATTCTCTTGGGGTTCGGGTCACTCAGTATTTATTCTAAATACTTCCTTAGTTTTCTTTTTATTCTTTATTCTTTTATTTTTGCACAAATACATGCTAATTACATAATATTAACACATGCATGCTTATTGCTAATTTATTGCATTTACACCTATTTACATGATGCTTTGCCAAGATAATTAGCTAAAATAAAAGAATAAAGAGTGATGAATAGGGATACATCTGATTCAAGGTCTCATGTGTGGATATCATGAAAGGTGACTACAAAATCTCAGGATCGGGTGTGTTGAGTGTGGGCGGTGGGTGTGGACAAAAATCACATTCTGGATCAGAATACTCAAGGAAGAGCGGGTTATCGAAATGTGTAGGATATGGTGGTGGAAATGATTGGTGAAGGTCAAAGTCTGAATCCTGAAATAGTGGGTTGGTCGGGTATGTACAAAAATCAGAAAAAATAGGAGGTGGGTCCTCCTGATAAAAGGGAGGTGGACCGGCTGGAGTGAATGAAGGATCCGTAATGTCCGGATAAAATACGCTCCAATTGGACATTTCGAAACAAAAGGAAAATGACCGGGAGAGCATGAAGGTCAAATCAAGAGAGGTGAAGAACAAGGCGCAAGTGCACAGAACATCTAGATGCACACAAGAAAATACAAGCAAATGCATACAAAACCGAACCATCAATTCACCTACTCAATTCGGTGAAGATCGTGAATGCGATCTTTTTATCTTGTCTGTTTTAGAGTTAGGTGAGAAGTCAAAAGTTGCGCAAACACTTAGGAGGCTGAATGGGGATTTTGGCACTAATCCTTAGTGTGTGTGCGGGCAATGTGAAACGAAGACAATGAGGGGATTACTTTCCCCTATACAATATTTTTATTTTTGATGTATTTTAGGGTCGAGTAATGTTACAGTCCTAATTTTATTGGTTATCACTTTTTTTGGATTTTTAATGAGAAATGCACGAGCCTAACGAGGAGTCAATTTTACTTAGCACCTAAGCTGGCAAAATCAGAGGTAGAGAAGCGAAAAGCAATGCAAGTGGCAAATCAATGATGGATGTTTTAATTTTTTATTCGGTATCAACACATGAGAATACGAGCATGACAACTCAATCCAAGAAAATTCGAACACTGAAAAATGTGAACGGGTGCGGATTTAGCGAAGCGAGAGATAGATCTAGAGATCCTGTCACTGTGCGTGACCGGAGGCGTGTGGTTTTGTGAGGTAGAATGTGAAGCGATTAGATCAAAAAAATGAGATGGAAAATCAGTGTCAGATCGGAAATCAAATATGCGATCAGAAATGTTGCCAACTATGATTAAAATTTTTACAACTAAATGATTGTGAATTAAAATCCAAAATTAATCTAGGCGAATGACGGAAGATAAAGTGGATCTCACCTTGGGATCGGACATGCCATGATGCCCTCGACAAGGACTGACTCGCTGTTACCGGACGGCTCGGAGGCTGGGCACCCTTCTGCAACAAGAAGTTCTTGGAGATCGGGCTCCTCTCCACCAAAGATTGATCAAGAGAAAAAAATGAAGGAGAGGATGCCCATTAAAAAGAAGAATGAATCCAAAAAAGGAAAATATGCACAAAAAGGAAGGTATTTAGTGGTTATTTAAATAAATAAAATTAATTAATTAATTAATTTAAATATAATTAAATAAAATAATCAAAAATATTATATTTACAAAAATTAATTAGCCACCTTAATAGTGGCTATTTAAGATAGAAAATCAAATCTTATATACATGGTAGGTTTTCAAATCAAATAATTTAAAAAATTAATTAAATTTTTGTAATTATATTAATTTAAATAACTAATGTTAGGAATTATTTTTTGGTGGTTTTTTATATAAGGAAAATAGTTATTTACAAGTAATATACACATATAGTACATTACACACATGTACAAATAAAGAAATTATTTTAAGTACAATTTTTTTAAATAAATCATTTACCTTACATTATTGTAAACTATATTTATAATTAATAAAAATTTAATATGTACAAAATAAATACAATAAATAACTCGTCAAATTGTAAAAACCACCCTAGAAAATCTTCTTTTCAACCGTAACTCAAAAAATTATGAAACACAACCATTTTAAAGATAATTTAAACTAGACTACAATGGAAGTGAGTTTGATTCAATTTGAGTATGTATGGAGCCGGAATTGATCTTTCAATTGTCACTTTAAGGCTTTTTCTGAGTGCAGGTACTTTTACTATATACACAGTTTAACTTTGCAATTATTTTTAATATTTACAAAATATTTTTATTTACAAATTATGTTTAAAAAATATTTAATTTGAGGTCAATTTATATACAAGTAAAAACGTGTAAGTTTTGTACAAATATACAAGGAAAAATATTTACAAATGAGTTTTTTAATTTTCTAATTGAAGACACTATCTCCCCTACTTTATTCCTGGTCAATCAGGTCAAGTTTTGATCTTCTCTCGGGGTTCGAGTAAGTCTACATTTATTTTATAAATACATCCTTTATTTTTTTATTTTTTTATTGTTTTTATTTTTTTATTTTCTATTTCTTTTCTTCTTTATTATTTTATTTGAATATAAATAGTGTAAAAATGCATATTTAACAAATGCATGTAAAATGGAAATTTCATGAAATTAATGAGTATTTACAGGTATTTGACTAAGTAAATTAAGCTAAAATAAAAGAATAAATGCAATGAATCATGGATTCATCATCATCTTATACTTTACCTTTGCTAGTCCCTTAGCAAACACTTATTTGGAAAATAAGTGAAAACAAAATAAAGAAAATAAAAGGAAAGAACTTAGACCAACATTTGATTTTCAATATTATCTTCATAAAATGGAGTATAGAGCTCGGCCAAACATTTGGATTATTTGTTTGGCAGAACCTTATTGGGAAACGGGTTTAAGACTCAACAACCCTCAAGTTCCACTATTCTATGGTCAGATCGCCTCAATTAATCAGGTCAGAACAAGTCTACATACACAAACTCTAGTGACTATGAATCTGTACTTGTACGGTGTATGTGTATTTTGACTCCCCACTTCAGAAATGACAAAGAAACAACCTCCTCAACAAGGTAACTCTAATCCCCCGATCTAGCAACTCTTTCCTCGAGGAGGGGGGACATTCCCTTCTAAGTTCAAGTACAACCAACTCAAGAAGAGGAGATGGAGAAAAGAATGGACGATAACCAGTGTAGTTACCTATCCTTGGATGGATGACCAGTGTAGCCAAGTCATCCGCTGCAAGCTTACAAAAAATTGACTTTGAAGCTGCTATTCTCTTTTTTTTCACTTGTATATACACTCCGACATGCATTTTACTTTTCAATCAGGCCTGCCCACTTTTTGAGATTCTGTATTTTTTTCTTTTTTTTTTCTTTTTTGAAAAATATACAAGGTGCAACATGTACATAAGGAGTTTTTCCTCTTGAGCTAGTAGACTATCCCTCTTTTGAAGCATTATTGCAATCCCACAGCATCTTGTCTTTAGTCCTCAATCCTACTAGATCAGGTTAAGATGCACTTCCCTTCCTAATGGAAGACAAGAGGTTCTGCTTAGATGTACTACCCTCGTATGCTACTCCCAACCAAGGTCAACTGCATCCTCACAACCTCATCCGTGTTGAGCCACGTGTAAAGTCCATGTGCAAGCAATCCATTATTTGCGAGAGTCATGGGTCTGTTGTTAAGTGCTCTATTTAGACCAATCAAGATGATATGTGAACATAGCCTAGTGGACTTGAATAATTAAGTCTCAAAACCTAAAAATCCTAAACTCAAATGCTATAAGGTTCCTCTGACATTAAGTGGATTAAGGTCTTAATTAAGCTCTATTCTTCAGTTTTATTCCAAACTAGTTTAAATGTCAACATTACTATGAAAAATGGTCATGCAAATGTGAGAAAATATGTACAATGCAAAGATAAAAGAAGAACAAAATCTTTTTTGAAACAATTTTCTAATTTTGATTTTTATCAATTTTTGATAAAAAAAGATGCAAATGTAAAAGATTTTTTGAAGCAAATTTTTGTAGACATTTGATTTTTATGTTTTTTAGGGAATTTTTATATAAGGGTCAGGGTTAGTAGATAAGATACACATATTACACGGAGTGAGTCAATTATTACAAGAAGTAGGTGAAAGGATTTACAACTTGAGTGTTAGTAATTTGTACAAGTACATATATACAATTGGTAAAGAATTTTATGGATGATGCATATATTCTCAACTTATTTGAAAATAATTTTACAATTACTTTTGAAAACTATAGTCCAAAATAATTTTTTTAAAGCAATTTTACAAACATTTAAAAACTATTTTCCAAACATTTTTCAAACGATATACATAGATTTTTTCAAAATCATTTTTCAAACATTTTTCAAAACATTTGCAAAAAGTTTTATAAAAAATTTATTTCACACAAAGAAAAGTTTTTTCAATCCAAAATACTTTTACAAAGGTTGAAAATATTTTTCAAAACATTCTTCAAATAGTTTTCAAAAGATTCTTCAAATAGATTTTCAAACTACTTTCAAAATATTTTAACCTGACTTATTAATCAGTATATACAAAAGGAAAATATCTGCATCTTTTTTAGTTGATTTACTGAATTTTACATGTATTTATACAATATTTTAGCCATATTAAAATATGAAAGTACGAGTTATGGCTATAGTATATATACAATATATATGACTCCCCTATACTTAGCTCGAACCTATGTCCTCATAAGGATTAGAGAGCGGTAAAGGAAGACATAACTCGTGCTGAGTATTGGGAAGTGAAAAGAATACTATGCTGCAACGGCAAATAAAAGAATATAATGAATAGATGTCGGTGATCCAGTGATCCCCCTATACTTAGGATCAAGAAATCCTAAGTATAGAAGACTGTACAGATGGGAAAAATCGAGGAATAGGATGTACAGATAATACCTTCCCTATACTCAGGTTGAAATATCCCTAAGTATAGGCAACAAAATAGAGGTAATATAATCAAATAGATAATCAAAAGTCTGACACCCCCTGTACTTAGGGTAATGTTCACCCTAAGTGTAGCATAACCATGAGATGAAGATGGGGTGTTTGGACAGAAAGAATGAATGATATATACATAATGGATCTAGACTAGTAAGACAATGTTAAGGTACCTCTCAACAAGCACTAGGATTTACGCCCCTAGCTGGGCGTAAAGGCTAGGATAACACAATATCGAGGTTCAGGACGGCATCTGTGAGGCAAATACCGTACTGTCATCGTAGTCTCAGTAGGGGAACAATGAAGAGGTCAACAGTGTAAACTATGACACCCAAGTAAACAATCAGGCGGGTATGTGCTACCGGATAAAGATATGGGAGAATGAAATCATTCTACGGTAGCACAAAAGAATGCGTTGGTTCAATATCAGAATGGAGTGGAAGGGCAGACCGAAGAAGTCGAACATGGAGAAAGAAAGATCAGTCATGGAATCATCCACGTTAATCACCGTCTCAAAAAGATATGGAAGGTCATGATCAGGAGACACATTAAGAAAGCTGATATCTGAGGCAAATAATCGAGAAGAATCGATAACATCATCGAATATCTCAAAGATCGGATCATCCTCGCGAGGGTCGTCGAGGAGAGAAAACTTAGATTCAACAATATCAGAAGTATCAGAAGACTCGGTCTCGTGATCTGACAGATCAGATACACTCCCAGAAAGTGAAACCGAGTACACAGGGTACATGCCATCCTCCCACAGATAACCCTCGGGGAGTAATGCAAAATCATCGATGAAGAGAGAGGAATCAGAATCTAACTAGGAATACGTGCCACTATCAATTACCCACTCCTCACACAAAAAGGTCTACTCGACTAAAGACGGCCTCTGAACAATATGGAAACAGGAAATGGTACTGGTCAACAGCGCAGAAGCTGTAAAAGTGTTTGAAACTGATCCTTGTGCTGCGACAATGCTTGCTAACAGCTGGTCCTCATGGAATGTATCAATCTCATAAAACTAGAGGACACAAGGCTCAAATACGGGACTATCTAGGTCTGTCAAATCAAAATGGTGTCCCTCACTCTTACTGCTGGACTGGATCAAGATATCCATATGAATCAGAGAAGTACCTCTGAAGAGTAGACCTGAATCAACAGGACATGGACACTGAAATGATTGAAAAGATGACTGAAATTTGGGCTCATCTTCTATTTCTTGGGATACTAGTAGATCTAGAATCCAAGAATATTCGATGTGAAAGTGCGGGACTAGTTCAAACTCTGGTCGTTAATCCAATGGGAATTCGACCAATGCCCGTCTTTGGGACTCACAGTGGTGGGCAACACGTCTGTCATTTGAAATGTAGTAGAATCCACATACTGTGACTGGTGTGTGTTGCATGAATCGGCATGAAGTGCCACACACTCAACTGGGACTGCAACACGCTCGTGTGCTATCCCGAACAAATCATCTCGTGAAGTCTCTGAAGTTGATGAATTGGATGAAATATCTCCCAAGATGGTAAAAAAGTATGTTGATGTCGGTACTATGGTGTGAACCACCACACGAGGTAACTACCAGTGCAATCTGTTCTGCGGTCATCCCTCTCATGGCGATCTGTACAAGGTCAGTCCTTGAAAATCCATGATTCGGAAATATCCTCAAGAGGTCAAGAAAACCTCTTCCATAAATCTCTCAATCTCTCCTAGGGGTCTACTGAAAAGTCTTGAATGCAAGACTGCATCAAATCTATTATGCGATGGGGATAAAATCTCTATAGAAACTGTGAACATAAATCTCCCCACGTAGTCGTAGTGAACTTCCTTCCAAACCGCCGGTGCCAACTCATGGCTCTGCTCTGAAGTGTAAATGGGAAGGTCATCAGCATCGGCTCCTCAGAAGTGATATCTAGATAGGCGTAGTTCACACAAAAATCCTCAAACTCAGAAAGATGGAGATAAGGCTCCTCGTGAACTTCCCCTAAAAACTTCGGCAGTTGCTGAATGAATTTCAAATCTAGAATGAAGGGACTCAATGTAGAAGCTGACTGCGCTTCCTGATCAGGCAGCACAACCATCATCCTAGGATAGAAGTTGTCTTAACTCGCAACTGCTCAATGTGATCGCCTATGGAATACACTCTCATCCCAGCAAAGAAATCACCCGGGTCTCGCATTTTCTCAATCTGATCTTTGCAGGTGTAAAGCACAACATGCCTAGTAGAAAGAGGGAATGGGGAGGGGGCAGAAAGAGAAGAAGACAAGAGGTCAATCGGAGTCCCGACCTCCCTAAAAGGTGATTGAAGATGATGGGAATGGAGAGATGAAGGGTGGGATGGTAGGATAAGAGAAACAGAGTGAAGGAGACAGAAGGTGACTGCTAATGATATAGAGAAGATGATCGTAACCAACTCACACCAATCACATACAGACACAATGCAAACCCCCAATTCACCTACTCAACATAATGTGAAGACCATGAGATCTGATCTTTTATATTTTTAATTTTTAGAGTTTAGGTGATAAATCAATCTATCAGAGCGATTGGAGCGAGCTATTGGGAACCCGATGCTCCCAAGAGACTGGCCCAAACCTTGCAACTAGTTTTTCCCAACAAGTACGGGTGCGAACCGTTTACCGGCTACCCGATCTGCACAATATGCTAAGGAAGTCCCGGACCTATTACCGGCTACCCGATGAAATCCTCACTGGAGAAGAACTAGCTACAAGGCTAGTAGTCTGAAAGGAGTTCAGGTGTGGCTCTATCCTAGTGTGCAGGTCACTCTCTTGCTGCAGATAAATCAAACGAGGGGGTTGCTCTCCCAAAACAATGAAGTGAATCGGTTACGTTATCATTTTAATGGTCAAGTTAAATTAGCAATCCCGATTTTAATTTTTGATTTTCTATTTTTTGGATATTTTTCAAGGAAACGACTAACGGGATTTTCGATTTCCTTCATTCCTATGTCCACAAAATAGAGGGGGGAAACAGAAAAGCTAATGCACGAGAAAATATGGATGCAAATGCTAGAGATAGAGGTGCCTACCTGACTCCAAAACTCTACATTCAATGTGATCCATGCAGAAAAATTAAATTACTCTATATGAATGCAATGCGAGAACTGTCCTAAACAGGAACTTCTATTATAATGAAGCACAAATTTATTTGACTAAATCCAAGTGAGTTCTATAGGAACAAATATTCTATTAGAGGCTTTGGACCTAATGTTAACTTGCTCAATCAAATAGAAACCTAAATCTAGGGGCTCAAGCACAAAAAATCCGCATGAAATAAATAAAAATAAAAGCGAGAAAACAAAACATGGTGAGGTCCCCAAGTGCATCGACACATGGAGAAACATACCGCGAAATAGTCCAAGTGCCCAAATGTCGAAGTGTACAGAATAATCCTAAATTATTACAAATATTCACAAAAAATTCTCTAATAGAATAACTGTCTTCCGTTCCTCTGCTACTCTTCCTGTGTTGGTCCCTCCAAAGAATCCGAGTCGTATCCACGACGATTCCTCGCTGAAAAAGTGAAACAAAAGATGGTTAGAAAACAATTATAATAAATAGAGATAAAAATGAAATAAAATTGAAAAATGAATACAAAGCCGCGCTCTTCGGCAACGACGCCATTCTGTTGACACGCCTGACAACTAGGGTTAAGTATGTAAAAATAATCAAGGGTTTTTGTAACCCGAATCACCAAGCGTAATCCCCGAGAAAAATATATATAACCACTTTAAAAAATCAATCAATGAAAAGTAATGTAAGCGATCTTTACTATTTAATTTACCTGGTATAGCGACCAGGGTCGAATACAAGGAGCATGATTGAAAAACTTAGTAGCCAAAATTCAAAGTAAAATAAAATGAATTTTTTGTGGTTTTTTATTTTTCATTTTTTTTCAAATAAGGAACAATATTCACAAGGGAAGAAATACACACACCACACTCTTTCTGTATTTTTCAAAATAGTTAGAAATACTCAGAAAATTACAAATAAAATATTTTTCGGTTTTATACTTTATAAAATATTTTTGATAATTTTTCAAGTTTTTCTGATGTTTTTATGATATTATAAAAATCAAATAGTGGCAAAAAAGGAAAACAATGCACAACCTGGAGTAATTTGCAACTTAAAAATATTTTAACCACCCAAAACTCCTGGGAATTATTTTAGTGCTAACATATAAACAATTATCTACACACAGGAACTGAAATCAAAATTTTTGGATTTTTCTAGAATTTTATACAAATTTTCTAAGATTTTAGATATTTTACCATTTTCTTGATTTTGAAAAAAATTAATGCGTGAAAATTGGTCGGGAAAAAAGACAATAAAATACACTGAATCTATTTTTTTGGATTTTTTAGAGAAATTTTCAAATTTTTATAATTTTTCAATTGCCAGGTAGAGAAAATGATGCAATTTTGGATATTTCTAAAATATCAAATAAAAATAAAATATGATGAAATTTATATACAATGTTGAGGAACACAACAAGAGTATACACAAATTTTTGTAGAATTTTTAGAGCGATGAAACATTTATTTCAATGAAAAGAAAATGCAAAACAAATGGTCTGGATAACAGGGACTAAAATGTAAATGCTTAATGTTTTTACATTAAATAAATAAAAAAAATAAACTAGAGGGTGGAATTTGCAATTTGCCTAAAGAATCACGTGCGTCGCACGTGTTTTGTTGGCAGGGGCCTTTTTGCAATTTCATAAACTTCTAGGGGATTTTCTAAAATTTTGCCATTTTTTATTTAAAAACCCTTAGGGCTTCATCTCTGATCTTTCTTCTAAAAAAGGGGGAACAAGGGGGCCGCAACCCCTTCTTCTTCTCACGCAGGCGATTGTGTCATGGCTGGATGAGGGGAATGATGCCTATAGCGGGCGACTAGGCATGGGTGGGCTAGCTACAGATGGCTGTGTGGTTGGCCGGAGGCCGCTGGAGTCGGAGCACCACACATGAGGGTGATCTGTGGTGGAGGGCCTCCTGACGAGCGCGCGATGCAAAATGTGGAGGAGGTCCTCCAGGCAATGGTGTTGGGCGGCAGGCGCGCGTGCTGGCAATGGTGGCGGAGGCTGCGCGACGCTGGCAGAGACCGTGGGGCGATGGCGGTGGCATGCGCAGAGGGTCGCGTAGGCGAGGGCACTGCTCATGGAGGCGCGACTGGAGGGGGAGGTGCGGCTGTGGCCGTGCCTCTTCTTTTTCCTTTTTAATTATATATATATTTGTAAATAGAAATAGAAGAAGAAAAATACTTTTTATTTTTTATTTTTATACAGAAAATGTAGAGTTTTTTTATATATATTTAATTTGTTTTATTTTTTTGTAAATTCTTGCAAAACAAATGTTAGAAAAAACATTTTTTTTTAATTATTTTATTTGGTATTAATACATAAGGATGCGAGCACGACGACTCAATCCAAGAAAATTCGAACACGTGCGTGAGGTAGATTGTGAAGCGATTAGATCGAGAAAATGAGATGGAAAATCAATGTCAGATCAGAAATCAAATATGAGATCGAAAATGATGCCGACTACGATTAAAAATTTTACAACTAAATGACTGTGAATTAAAATCCAAAATTAATCTAGACGAATGACAGAAGATAAAGTAGATCTCACCTTGGGATCAGACACGCCGTGATGGCCTCGATAAGGACCGACTCGCTGTCACCATATGACTCGGAGGCTGGGCACCCTTCTGCGACAAGAAACTCTTGGAGATCGGGCTCCTCTCCACCAAAGATTGATTAAGAGAAAAATGAAGGAGAGGAGACCCATTAAAAAGAAGAATAAATCCAAAAAGGAAAATATGAACAAAAAGGAAGGTATTAAGAGATTATTTAGATAAATAAAATTAATTAATTAATTAATTAATTAAAAAAATTCGTAACTAAATAAAATAGTTAATTTACAAAAATTAATTAGCCACCTAAATGGTGGCTATTTAAGGTAGAAAATCAAATCTTATATACATGGTAGATTTTCAAAAGCAATAACTAAAAAAATTAATTTAAATTTTGCAATTATATTAATCTAATTAACTAATGTTAGGAATTATTTTTTGGTGGGTTTTTATATAAGGAAATTAGTTATATACAAGTAATATACACATATAGTACATTACACACATGTACAAATAAGGAAATAATTTTAAATACAATTTTTTTAAATAAATCATTTATCTTACATTACTGTGAACAATATTTATAATTAATAAAAATTTAATATGTACAAAATAAATACAATAAATAACTGGTCAAATTGCAAAAACCACCCTAGAAAATCGTTTTTTCAACCGTAACTCAAAAAATTATGAAAACACAACCATTTTAAAGATAATTTAATTTAGAGTACAATGGAAGTGAGTTTGATTCAATTTGACTTTGTATGGAGCTGGAATTGATCTTTCAATTGTCATTTTACGGCTTTTTCTGAGTATGGGTACTTTTACTCTATACATGATTTTACTTTGTAATTATTTTTATTATTTACAAAGCATTTTTATTTATAATTTCTATTTAGAAAAATATTTAATTTGATTCAATTTATATACAAATAAAATCGTGTATGTTTTGTACAAATATACAAGGAAAAATATTTACAAATGATTTTTGAATTTTCTAATTGAATACTCTATCTCCCCCTACTTTATTCCTAGTCGATCAGGTCAGGTCTTGACCTTCTCTAAGGGTTCGGGTCAGTCTGCATTTATTTCATAATACATCCTTTTTTATTTTATTTTCTTCTTTATTCTTTTATTTGAATATAAACAGTGTTAAAAATGCATATTTAACAAATGCATGTAAAATGGTAATTTCATAAAATTAATGGCTAGTTATAGATATTTGACTAAGGAAATAAAGCTAAAATAAAAGAATAAAGGCGACGAGTCGTGGATTCATCACATTCATATATATATTTTTTAAGTACATGATAAAATATTTTTCATATTTGTTAATATATGTATCTGCATCAATATTTGTATTTAAAAATAGATAAGGCTGTGTTAACACATATATCTATATCCATATCCATCCATTCGCTTCCTCAGTGATGTTAAATTCCCACCTTCGAGCAAGAGAGCATGTATGACCGCTTCCTGATAAGAGTTATAATTTTCAAATGTAATCAACAAATTTTCATATATATATATATACATATAACTAGAATGCATCCTTCAAAATCTTAAATGTGGGTATCATTTTGGCTCTAGATTGGGCAAAAAGGATAATGTTCATGTGCTTACCATTACGGCAGAGAAGAGGATGAGCAACACATTTTTTAAGGATAGGAGCAACTCGCATAAGAAGATGGGTTGAAATGAGATGGATTTTGAGGTGATGAAGATATTTCCTTCATCCTGGTGCATTGAATAGAGGTAATAAAACTTTTTTATATTATAAATTTCAGATATGCTTATCTACGATAAAATCTTTTATAATAATATTTTTTCCATGGGAACAGATTTTTGTGATGTGTTTAGTCCTGATCTCGAGTTTGAGAGGATTTTGATGGCGGGTAGGTTGAAATGTTAGAAACAGTAAGTAAAGGTGCCTAGTAGTCAAAGAGGCTCAATCAAATCTGAGTTGAGCTGGTAAGTTTTAGTACTTGTAATTTTATTTATAAAATTTATGATATATATATATATATATTATTTTTTCCTTATATAAATATTTCTTTGCAGATTGGTAAGTTAAAATGGGAACCCATCATTAAGGAGTTGCAACCCACGACCTGCATGTGTAGGAATGACGGTGAGGAAGATTAGTCTATTCCTGAGGTAGGAGTAAGTGCTTTGTAAATATCAAATGTCAATACTTGTATATAAATCATATATTACCTATAACATTTTTTCTACTAGCATTTCAAAATGGTTTACAAAGAAACCATGAGACCTGTTATGTTCTATGGATCAGAATGTTGGCATGTGAACCATAGAAATGTTCAGAAAATGGCAATATCAAAAATGAAAATGTTAAGGTGTATGCATGGTCTGGATTCAGAATGATGTGATGACAAGTAAAGTTGGTGTAGCTCCAATAGAGGATAAGATGAGATAAAACTACTTAATATGATTTTGGCCTTTTGCAAAGGAGGTCGGTTGATGCACCAGTTAGAAGATGCACGATTTAACGTGTTGATCCGATTAAGAGAGGGTGAGGAAGATCCAAGAAGTGTTGAAATGAGATTATCCGATGGGACCTTAGTTATTTGCATTTAAGCACAAGAATAATCCAAAATAGATCTGAATGGAGGCAAAAAATACATGTAGACAATTTTACATAAATGTGGGAAAGGCTTTATTTTTGTTACATTTCAAGATCGATATTTGAAGCTCTTTGCAGAAAATAGGATGTTACTCCTACTACATATCATATTAGTTTTGGTAGAGTTATATGAAAGTAGGAACATTATTAGTTAATATATTTGATTATTTATTTAATATATTTTGTGTTAGGTTTAAATATAAATATTGAACATAGGCATCATATGCAAGGGAAGTTGGTTTTGTTTCGAGGAAGCAAGCACATGATGATCTTCCTCCATACTACATGGAGGTCTCTCAAATTTCTTATTCTGGTAGATATTTTGGACAATCCTCCCATTTTTTAGCCTCCTCATGTATATTAGGAGGGTACATCAGATATGTAGTCCCATATATTCGAAGTTCGAGAGGTGGTGACAAAGATGTGGGCCAACCTCAAGGATCTCACGTAAGAGTATGATAAAAGTATATTCGATTCACAATTCCTTTCTCCATTACCTAACTAAATTTTTTGTAATTAGATCAGATAAGGCTCCAACAATAAGAACAAATTGAAAAAGAGGGGGAAGAGGACCCAAAAGTACATGGATAATAGTGATGCAGAGACAACTTAACAGTAAATTCAAGTAGAGCTTGATTTTAAAACTCTTTCATTCAAAGGAAAAGTGAATACATCTTCTTATCTTAAGAAAATTAAAATATGTCTTTTATTTTTTATGAACATTTAAAATCCATATTGTATGTTTTATATTCACATTAAGTTTTTTCTTGTCATTGTAAATTCTAAAAATTAGGTAATCACTTACATTATAATCTATTGATAATCAATTATGTATATGCAAATTATAGTCTGGCATAACATGCAAACTCTATAAAATATAAGTGTATAGTGCACAGTATGTATAGTATCAAATAACAGAGCGCAATGGGGATAAGGCATAATAATTGTCTAAAAATAAACAACAACTATTTTTGTACTTTTTTAGCTTTTTGATTTTTGTGGGTTTTTTTTAATTATTTTTATTTTTTTATGGATTTTAGTGTTTTATATTTTTTATATTATGAATTTTTGAATTTTTATTTTCTTTTTATAATTTTATTTTAATTCCTTTTGTTTTTAAAGATATCATATATATATTTATATTAGTATATGATAAAAATGCTATTATAATGTATATAATAAGTACTGTATAGGGTATATATAATAAATATATAGTAAATATATGTAAATACATACAAGAACAATCCTTTCATTTTTTAAAGGTTTTAATATATACTAGATATTTATAAATAGTAATACTAACTATAAATACTATATAAGTAATATAAAGTACATATAGTGTATATATAAGGTTATATATTTTTAAATATTGATAAAAATACTCAAACTTAAAAAATAAAATGTTTTTGTGTTTTTGAAATTTCTCTATTTTTTTAATTTTATGCAATTTTTGTTGATTTTTAGGTATTTTCAATTTTATTTAAATATGCAAAACATTATCTATAATAAATAAGTTGTATTATTTTGGGTTTTAAAAATAGGTAACAATTTCAAAAGTACCGAAACTATTTTTAATATTTCTCGATTTTTAAAGTTTTATTTTTATATAGTTTGTGATTTTTAGTTTGGAGTTGTAATATCTACTAATATATAACATATATTTTTTTGTAGTTTTTAGATAATGCTATATAATTTTTTTGTACTTTATATCTAAACATGAATAAATAATTCCTATATGATTTTTCATAAATGGAAAAATACAACCAAATTCTGAAATAAAAATATGGCATGAACAAGCATAATATTAAGGATTTAATGAGGCTACTCCTTAGGAGTAGCCAATTGGCTACTCCCACCCCTATTTTCTCTCTTTTTTTTTATTTTTTTGGAAATAAAAAATATGCATATTCATCACTATATTCCCTTAACATGTCATTCCAATTTTATCAAAAACAGAGACTCATATGCCCTCCATCTGAAGGGGGTCAATTTCAATAATTCTGAACCGTTAAAATTTGACAGTCTTGATGGAGGGGATAGAAGTCTCGAATTAAGTTGAATTTTGAATGACACCATGATGACATATTGTGATCTAAATTCCAATATGTTTAATTTCATAAAAATGGAAAAAAGGGAAAAAGTGGTGGGAGCATGTAAGTTGGCTACAACCAGGGAGCGTACTCCCTTTTACCTAATATTAATCATTTACTACGATTTTTCCAAGTTTTTATTAGCACATGAGCCATTTAAAAAAATAGAAATTAAACAAAATAAATAAAGACATGGCAGGGGTATATTTGCAATAAAAAGAAAACTGAGGGTTCATATGCAAATAAACCCAAAGTTTTATAGTTAATTACAAACTTTTAATACTAATCATAAAATCAAAAAGTTAGAGGGGCTTGGGTGCAAATTACACAACACCTCACGTGAGTTACTACGTGGGGCGGAAGGAATTGGATGTAATATATTAAGAATTCTAGGGAGTCCTTGCAAAATTTACAAAACTATTTAAGCTTACTATAACATTTACAAGAATTAACTTGTAATACTAAAAGCAGAAGTGACCCTACATAAATTACCCCTTTAAGTAATAGATCGACGGGCGGAGTGGCTTACACGTGTCTGATCGAGAGGCAATTGATGGCTTCGTTTCGACCTTGATCAGACGACCACAAAATAACCTGGCACTCCTCCCTTGATCCGACAGTGGTTGGGTATGGTGGAAGAACAACAAGAACTTCACCCTGGTGTACCTTTGATCTCTGATTTCTCGAGCCACCGATATCCTAAAGTCCTCGAACTAAAACGAAACCTAGAACTAAAACTAACCTAAGAATGTGGAAAATAACAGCTCATACCTGTAAGATCAGGGAGCAGAAGGCTCAGCCTAAAGGAGACTCCAGCGAGCTTTGGATCACCTCCTCCGCCTTGTTCATGCCTCGATTTAGAGATCAACTCCTCCTTGTCACTGAGGGCTCAATCTCGAGACGAATCTTGGGGTTACAGCAGAGTAAAAAGGGATAAAGATGAGAAAGGGGGTGAATGATGTTATTTATAGAAGTGGTTTTTGAGTAAAATAATGGATAGATTGCATGAGGCAGGGAAGGAGTTGGTGGAGGCTAAGCATAGGGCAATGGAGAGGGATGTGTGGGCTGTAGAAGGGTGGAGGTCTTGAGTCGAATGGTGGAGTGGAGGAGGCGTGCGAAGAGGGAGAAGTAGGGGGGAAGGTGAGGTCAGACACAGGAGGGCAGGCGGCTGGCAAGGATAGTTGATCTGCCCGATCAACATTCCTTGACTCCTGGTTGGTCCACAAGGACAGTTGATCTGCCCGATCAACATTCCTTGGCTCCTGGTTGGTCCACGTGGACCAACCAGGAAATTAGGGAAATAAAATCCCTTATGAATGATTTTGAAAATAGTAAATGATTTATTTATTTTTTGGTAAAAACATAAAAGATGTTTGTAATTTTATGTATCATTTTATTCTAATTTTATATCTTTTACAAGTTAATTTATTATGTGTTCATATTTGCATAGATATAGGTATATATATATCTATGTTTTTAGGTTTTTAAATTTTATTCTGTATTTTATATTTTATTCTGTTATTTACCTATTTAAACTTTTATAACTTATTTCAATACATATTTACATATTATTATTATATTTTTCTGAGTTTATTTCATTGATTAAATAAATGTGGATATGTCTTATATAGGTATAGTCTACCTATGTCTTTTTCTACTTTAATTATTTCGATGAATTTTAATGATTTTATATTTATATTTTTAATGTAATATAAATAATATTTACAAAGATATGAAAATATTACAAAGAGTGAATTTCCCATTTTATTTATATACATGTATATTGCACAATGAGGGCCCAAAAGTCAACTTTTGCATCCTAACTCCAAACTAAACGAAACCACCTTCATTAAATAGATAATTTATTTTATGAACAATAAAGTGAGTTTGATCAATTTTAATTATATATGGAGAAGATACATGTCTGTAAAATTTTCTTTGCGGCTTTTTATTCAGTGTGTCCTTGGCACGCTGTGTATTATTTTTGAATGAAATAAATTGTCTTTTTCTTTATATTTTTATGTTCAATGTTCATGTTCAAAGATTATTGGTTTGAACTCTAGATAATAAAGAATAAAATATATCCCAAAATGCAATTATCGATGAATAAAAATGATGGTTTTTTGTACAGTTTCTCTGCCCTATCTCCCCCTACTTTATTCCTTGTCGACCAAGTCATCATGGTGGATGGGTCTCGGGGTTAAGGTCACTCAATGTCTTTGACACTTCATTTTTTTCCTTTTCTTTCCTTTATTCTTTTATTTTGGGATTAAAAACCAATTTTTATACAGTATTTAAGTGTCCATTATTGAATGCTATTTTATATGAATTAATGATATATATATATATATGCATTTAGCTAGGGATTTACGGCCAAAACGATAGAAAAAGGTGATGAAATGGAGATTCGTCAACCCATATACTTGTCTTTGATAGTCTCTAGCAAACACTTATGCTAATAATTGCAGAAAAAGAAAATAAAGAAATGAAAAAGAATGAACTTGGAATATTTTTTTACTCCTAAACTTGTCTTAATAAGATCAAAGTTTGGAGCTCACTCCAGACCTTTGGGTTCTTGGTGTGTTCGGAACCGCATTAATGTTAGGACGTGTGACACAACAACCCTTAGGTTCCACAATACTCTATCCAGTCCAATTCACAGTCTGGTCAGAACCATCCTCTCAGTCGCATACTCTTACAACCTTGAAATGATAAGTACCATGTGTGTGAATTTGCTAGCTCTTCCCAGATTAAACATTGAACTATCAAGGAGTCTCCTCCACTAGAAACTCATCCTTAGGAATATGGATATTTCCTTCTAAGGCCAGGTTCATGCTAGTTCACAACCAAAAATGGAGAAGCTAGAAGAATGGGAAAAGAATTGGAAATGGACCAGTGTAGTCTCATTTCCATATGAAGCTCGGTCAGTGTATTCGCGTCTTCACTAAGAAGCAGGCTTTTTCTAAAAGCTCAATATTTGTGGAATTTTTTTTGTGTAGGCTTCTTTTTGGATATTTTCTTTGATTGCATTGCTCTGCATTCTTGTTTTTTCACGACGAATATAGAATCTTTTGGTCTGCCCATGTTCTGAGGTCTTGGAAAAGTTATGCTAGCATACCATTCCTCATCTGAAGCATTTTTTTAATCTAGTCTCTAGTCGTTAGATGCCTTTGCTACAAGAAGAATAGGGTTGAAGTACCGGTTTTGACAATCCTCAAGAATGGTTTCTGAGCCACCCATGATGAAGTGGTTGATTGGTCGCTGATTCACCTTTTTAATTAAAAATGTATATGTCATTTTTGTTGTAGTCGGGCAATCAGGATTGATAAAAAATTAACTGCACGAATCGAATAATTAATTAATTAATAAATGCATGGTTTATGGGTTTTTATGCAATTTTTCATGCAAACAAAATGAAAAAAATTATGAAAATTTTACTGGAAGTGAAATATGATGAAATGAAGCTGCACTAGTTTTTTTGAAATTTTCTGACAATATATGAATTTTTTAAGAATTTTTAACTAAAAACAGATAGACTGTGAGTATTTAATTTCTAATAAATCCATAAAAATCAAATTATATATAGAGCAATTTATCTCAAATAGATACTTAAATGAGCAATCCAGGAGACTTGAAATTTCGCAAAAATGATATCTGTGGATTTAATTAAAAATCAATTACAGAAATCACTAAATAATTTATTTTATGCACAAGACATATCCATTTTTGATGAAATTTGGAAGTAATTAAAAAGTACGTAGAAGCATTATCTGTAATTTTTTCACAATTTTTGGAGAAATATTTAAGTATGTACGAATTTCAGAGTATAAATGGGAAAAATATCACTGAATTTCAAACTTTGATATTTAATAAATTATCCAGTGTTCAAAAAATCCAAATAAATAGAAAAGTGAGAGAATTAAATGATCTTCAATATGTTATTTTTGATTAAAATAAATGATGCAAGTAGAGGTCCAAATTAGAACAATAATGCAGGGTTATCTTTGCAATACAGAAATAAAAACAAACAAACAAACTGTGCCTAAGGGAACTTTTGTAATTAAAGTAACTTGAAGGGGATATGCTGTATTTTTTCCAAAAAATAAAAAAAAAATAAATGAGCCTTTGGGGACGTGGGTTCCCAAATTGGAATCCACGTCTAGGGCAACGGGGCGAGTGGGCGACGGGCGGCGGGCGGTCGGGGTGCGCACGCGGCGGGCGACCTGTACGGCTGCAGCCGATGCGGGGCACGCACGAGGCGAACGGTGGCTGCTAGGAGGATAACAGTCGAGGGGCTGGTAGCCGCTGGCACGTGGGTGGAGTCACAACGCTGTGCGGCAGAATCACAACTAGAGAGCGGTTGGCATTGGCATTGTGGTACGCATGTAGAGACGCATGCGGGTGGTGACAGCAGGCGATCGGCTGCGACGTGCTGCTAGAACGGCCGTGAGCAAGGCGGCTGTGGAGGTCACGGGCGCGCGCGACCAGACGGCTGGAGCGGCCGCATGATGGCGGTCAGCTGTAGGGGCGACAGAGTGCTGTAAGGCACTTGAGCGGAGGGTAAGAAGGAGACGACGGTCGTTCTGGTGCCCTGCACGGGCGATGACAACTAGGAAGGGGATGCCGCACGTCTAGACAATAGCGTTGGGCCAAGCTGACTGGAGGCATCCTGGAGTAGTCCGGCCAAGGAGGGGCGGGTTGTTGCAACTTTTTTTTAATTTTTTTGTATTTTAATTTTATATTTTTTTTAGATTTTTTTGTAAATAGAAATAAAAATGAAATGAAGAGATGGTTTTGATGGTGACAATAGTGGTTTTGAAAATAATGTTATGATTGTGAATATTAAACATGAAAAAAACAAATGGATGTTAGATAAAAAATAAAAAAATGATAAAGTGAAGATAAAAGATTTACCTGTGACTTGTCGAATTTTACGGAGTAGCTATGCTAGACTCCAATTGTCACCTCGATGAGCTCCAGGCGGAGTCGGAGCAGAGAAGTTGGACGAACTTCGATGAAATTCGTGACTGTGGTGCGGACCACCGGATTTCGCATTTCGTCAGAGGTCGTCGCTCGACGATGGTTCTCAGTAGCTGTCACCTACACATAGCCGGAGCCCGCTCTCTCCTCTCTTAAGGAAGAATTGCAGATGAAGATGAATGAAGGGGGTGATGGGAATAAAAAGAGGAGGAGGAAGAAGTTGGAAAAGAAGTGGAGAAAATGGAGGTGTGGTGGAGAAAGTGGCTTGGGTGGTAACTTGGAGTAGAGAACAAGTAAAGACGAAGTAAAAGGAAAAAATAAAAGAATAAAATAAAATAAGTAGGTTACCAAAAAATGAAGAGAAAACAAAAGTAGAAGAAAAAATATAAAAAATGAAAATAAATAAAAACTGTAAATAAATAAATAATTAATATAAATAAATAATAAAAAAATGAATAATTAAATTCAATTAAATTAAATTACAAAAATGATAATAAATAAAAATAAATAATAATAAAAAATACTGTGACGTGTGGCGACTCCAAGAGCTACCACGTGTCGTACTTAGAAAAATCAAAAATTAAATGTAAAAAATAAAAAGAAATAACAAAAGGGGTCAGACAAAAAAGTGGTCAGCATAAAAGTTGATTGTCTCGATGAGATCTACAACTTTTGTGAAGGATCGAAAATCAAAAGAAGTCATATGTACGAAGTGTATTAGGTGGTATCTTATAGATATCAAATACTCTATTTCTATCTTTTGTATTTTTTGTCATTTTGAATAAGAGAAAAATAAAAAATAAAAATAGAGAAAATTTGAAAGGAATATTTACAACTTAATCTATTTTTTGGATTTTTAATAATTAATAAAATAAAAAGATAAAACTGAAGGGTATTTTCGTTAATATGTATAATATACAAAGGGGTCTAAAACCCAAGTTTCACATACGAACTCTGATTTTATAAACATAGTCTTGTTTTGAAGATGTTTGAATGTATATTACTTTAAAAGTGAGGAGACCTAAATCAGACACTGTATGAGAGAGGTATGCGCATTTTAAGGATTTTAGTCTCAAACTTGGATTTGGGTTTTATTGGTCAATTTTATAAGTTAGTATTTTTTGACATTTTTCCTTTATTAGTGTTAGTAACAAATACATATAAAGTTGACTTTATTGGATTTGGAGTTAGTATAAATTAGATAGAAATAGGTGAATTTGGCTAATATATAGGTGATTATGTATAGGTGGATTTGGCTCCTTATTTAATGCAAATATGCATGGGAAAATGCTCATATTATTTACACTTGCATGAATACTAATTATGCAATATAAGTGGAGATATGAAGCTAATTACTCGGGAACAAAGCTCTATTTTCAACTTTTAGAGTGGTGAATCACGTATTCATCAGTGCAACATGTACATAAGGAGTTTTTCTTCTTGAGCCAATAGACTATCCCTCTTTTGAAGCATTGTTGCAACCCACATACTCCTGTCTTTAGACCTCAATGCTACTAGACTAGGTTGAGGTGCACATCCCTCTCTAACAGAAGATGAGAGGTTCTGCCTAGAAATACTACCCTCGTATGATATCCCAAGCTAAGGAATTCTGCTTCCTCACCACCTCATCCGTGTTGAGCTACATGTAAGGTGTGTGTCCAAGTCAAGCCATTGTCTCCGAGAGTCATGCGTGCATTGTTTAGTGTTCTACTTGGGCTCATCAAGATGACATGTGAACATATCCTAGTGGACTCAAAGAATTAAGTCACTATGTTCTTGAAAAGTCTTATCCCCAATTCCTATAAGGTTCCTCTGAAATTAGGTGGATAAAGATATTAACCAAGCTCCATTTTTCAATTTAATTCCAGACTAGTTTAAATGTCAACTATGATTCAGAAGAACATACAAGTAGATATGTACAAAACTCTTTTTGTGCAATTTTTTAAAATATATAAATTTTTATGAAAACTTTTAAATGCAAGGAAGAAGAAGTTTTGCAAAAAACTTACAAACGTTTACAAGCAAATTTTTGCAAACATTTTTCGAAATATTTTTCAAAATTTTGTACTATATACAAAATTTTAATACACAAGTATTTACAAAAGATTTACAATCAAAATATTTTTACAAACATTTGTACAAAAATAGGTTTTATAAAAGAGCTATTTACAAACATTTACAAGAAAAATTTTAAATTTGTTGTTATTTTTAGGTTTATGGTTTTTAGCCATTTTATTTATTAACACACTCACACAAAGTACGAGTTATGGCTAAAGTATATATATACAATATATACGACACCCCCTATACTTAGCTTGAACGATGTCCTCAGAGTGATCAAAGAGCGATGAAAGGAAGACATAACTCATGCTGAGTACTGGGTAGTGAAAAGAAGGCTATACTACAACGACGAATGAAAGAATGTAATGAATAGAAGTCGGTGATCCCCCTATACTTAGGATCAAGTAAGCCTATGTATAGAATCTATTCACAAGGGTAAAGCTGAGGGTTATGATGTACATGGTTTACATTCCCTATACTTAGGATAAAACATCCCTAAGAATAGGCAGCATAACAGAGGTAAAAAGAATCAAAAGATTAATCACAAGTCTGATATCCCCCCTATACTTACGGTAAAGTACACCATAAGTACAACATAATCATAAGATGAAGATGGTATATTAGACCAAAAGGAATATGCGATATGGACAATTGGATCGATACAACTGCGGAAGAGAAGTGATAATCAGGGACGAGATACAAATGATGTGAGTCAAAGACCACATCTCATGCAAAATGAACAGAGGCAACATCAACGATCAATGGATCATGATCTAGATATGGTTTCAGGTGCTGACCGTTAACTTGAAAGGTGGATTCAGATGACACTTCAGATATACAATACTTCTGTTGTCGTACACCTTTCGGACCGCGTATGGTTCCTTCCATTTTCTTTGTAACTTCCCTGAAAATAATCTCAACCCTCGAATAACTATACTCTGGTTCGGTTCAAACTTCTTATGGCTAATATGAGAATCATGCCATATCTTCACTCTCTCCTTGTATTGTAGGCTACGCGAAAAGGTTGTCTCTCAACTCCACCAGGGTTGCCAACTATCCTTTCCTCTGATCTCCTATACTCTTGGGATCCAATAATAATTCAGTGACCTCCCATAGTGACTTATGCTTGATCTCCACAGGAAAATGGCATGGCTTGCCATAAACGAGATGAAAGGGAGATGTACACAAAGGTATCTTAAAGGAAGTCCAATAGGCCCACAAGACTGAGTCCAAAAGCTATGACCAATCCTTTCGTTCTGGGCGGACGACCTTCTGCAATATAGTCTTGATCTCCCTGTTTGATACTTCAGGAAGACCATTGGTCTGAGGGTGATATGGAGTGGCAACTCGATGATCAATGCTGAACTCTTTAGCAAGGGCCGTTACCTTGTCGTTGATAAAATGAGTCCCCTCATTAGATATCAAAACTCTAGGTACCCCTAAATGTGAAATGATATTCTTCCTCAAAAGTATGCAAACAGTCTTAGCATCTGCGGTTTGGGCGGGGATGGCCTCAACCTAACGACTCACATAATCCACAACAAGCAGAATGTACTCAAATCTCTAACTCATAGGGAATGGACCCATGAAATCGATGCCTTATGCATCAAAAACCTCACAAAAGTGAATGGGCTACATTGGCATCATATCACGCTGCCCACAAGTTCCCATCCTCTGACAATCAGCACACCTCTTCATGATTCATCATAATCCTTGAAGAGGGTCGGCCACCGTAGGTCGGATTGAAGCACTTTATGTGTTATCCTCCTCCCAGAATGATGTCCTCCTGCCTCAAGCTTGTGGCAGTATGTGAGGACGCTGTGGTGCTCCTCCTGAGGAACGCACCGACACCAGACGTTATCCCCTCCTTCATGGTAAAGGATGGGATCCTCCCAATTGTACGACTTTGTCTTTGCAAGGAAAGTCTCAAGTCGCTGTCTGGGCCAACCTTGTGGAACTTTCTTGGCGACAAGATAGTTCACAATATCGGCTTACCATTGGAGCGAGGCAACAACAAGGATCAACTCGTCTAGGAAGGTCTCTATAATAGGTGCAATCTGATCTGAATCCTCAAGGTTCTCTAAACGGGATAGGTGATCCGCCACCACATTCTTGACTCTAGGCTTATCCTTAATCTCTATGTCAAACTCCTGAAGTAGAAGGATCCATCCAGTCAATCTGGCTTTGGCATCCTTCTTTGCCATGAGGTATCATATGGCGGTGTGATCTGTAAAAATAGTCACTCGGGATCCAAGAATATACGATCTGAACTTGTCCAAAGCGAAGACTATAGCTGGCATCTCCTTCTCAGTCACATTGTAATTCCACTGAGAGGTATCCAAAGTCCAGCTAGCATAGTGAATGACATAAGGTAATCAATCCCTCCTCTATCCTAGCACAACCCCTGCAGCAAAATCAGACGCATCTGTCATGATCTTAATTGGGAGAGACCAATCGGGTGGCTAATAGACATGAGCCTCGACAACTAATGCTTTGAGAATCTTGAATGATTCTAGACACTTATCATCTACAATGAACTCGGTGTCTTTCGTCAGCAAATCAGTAAGAGGTCGGGTAATACAACTGAAATCCTGAATGAACCGTCGGTAGAAACCGATATGCCCCAGAAAAGACCGTAACTGTCGCAAGTTGGACGGTGGATTGAGTTTCCTAATGATATCCACCTTGGCCGGATCAACCTCCATGCCCCTATTGGAGATGATATGACCAAGCACCCTCCCTTGATTGACCATGAAGTGAATCTTCTCCCAAGATAATACAATATGGACCTCAATACAACGTTGAAGTACCCGATCTAGGCAGTCAAAACAAGCATCAAACCCATTGTCGTAGACCGAAAAGTCATCCATGAAGACCTTTAAATAGTCACCCACCATGTTCAAGAAGATGGACAACATGCACCTTTGGAATGTAGCTGGGGCATTACATAAACCAAAGGGCATCCCTCTGAAAGCATATGTACCAAACATACAAGTGAATGTCGTTTTCTCCTGATTTTCTGGTGTTATGCCCCCTCGTTATAGTCGGAGTACCCATCAAGGAAACAATAATAATTCTTCCCAGCCAGCCTCTCGATAATCTGGACAATGAATGGCAGTGGGAGATGATCCTTCTTGGTGGCCTGATTCAATCGTCTGTCCACACAGATCCTGCAAGAAGTTGGTACTCGGGTAGCTATCTGATGAATCCACATTTCATCATCTTTATTTTATCATTTTGGCACCAAAAATCCTAGCAAATGCCTGTAAATAGCATTAAAATCATCATCTTAGCATTCATGCATGTGCATCTATTTAGTGTATAAAATACTGTAATTAAAGCCAAAATTATAGAATAAATAAAAGAAAAGAAAAAGAATAAAATATTTACAATATTTTATGATCCAAAACCCTGAGACCTAGGCATCTTGATGAATAGGTCGACCAGGAATAAAGTAGGGGGAGATAAGGGTCGAATACCTTTATTATTCTATTCATTCTTTATTCATCTTGGGACCTATTTTTGGTTCCACTTTTTTATACATCAAATAAAGAAACTTTGTACATGAAAGTTGTAGATAATTTTACAAATGAAAATACAAAATTGATTTCACAGAAAATAATACACAGATAAAAAGTTATGGTCTGAATAAAAATCCAGAATCCCAACTTCCCAGACCTGTATCTCACAGATGAAAACTCCAAATGCATCAAACTCACCTTTAATTGCATATAGAATAAAATAATCTATTTAATGGTGGTGGTTTCGCATTTGGCGGAGCTACGGTTTGAAAGTTGAGTTTTGGACCCCTATTGTATCATTATACAGATTAAAATATTCGATTTATTCTTTATTTATTATTTGTGCATTTTTATATTTTTATATTTATGTAAATATTACTTATAATAATTATGTACATTAAAATCAGAATAAAAATGCAAAGGAAACTCAAAATAAAAATATTTGTAAATAAAATACATAGGTATAATACATGTATCTATACCTATACAAATCACACTTTTATTTTATTAAGTGTATAAAATATATCTAAAATTAAAATAAAAATGTATTTGTAGATAAAAGTATTTTATAATTTTATAAAATCATAAATAAAAATAATAATATTAAAAAATGCCTAAATAAAAATCAAATAATCAAACATATAGATAATATACCTATATAGGGGTATACAAGCAACTTGTCAAAATATACTTAATAAAAATAAAAAAATTACCATAAAATAATTTATAAAATAATAAATATTTTTTTATTAAATAACCTAAATCTAAATAATTCATTTATTATTTTAAAATGAATTTATAAAACATTTTTGGGGCTTTTTCCTGGTTGGTCCACGTGGACCAACCAGGTGGCCTGGGATGTTGACCAATCGGTCAACTCCCTGGCCCTAGCCTGCGACCTTGTCAGAGCCATCGCTACCCCTCATTTCTCGATTTTTTCGTCGCTTGCGTGTTGCTCGAGGAGGGTGGCTTCCTTCATGAAAGTTGTACTTGGTACAACTGGGATCCTCGCCGACCTAATGGATCCTCCAAGATCCCCTTGGTGCACCCGTGATCGTGCCTCGAAACCCGTCACCTCGCCACCCTTCAAAACCAAAACCGTCACCTTCAATTCGAATTTGAACCCCAAACATTGGCCCTCTCGCGCCCCTAGTGAGCCCCATCGTCTCCTGGAGGTGACAGCTCCAGGATCGACCCTTCTAGGTGGCCGATCAGTGGCTTTGGGTGTTCCTCCGACCTCCGGTGGTTTCCCCCGTCAAGGTACCCATTCCCTCGCCCCTCCTGGGCTCGAGGCAGTTTAATCTCCTTATTTTTCGCTTCCATTTCGTTCCTCACAGTCTGAGCTTCATTTCCCTCTTTGCATCCACTTCTTTCGCGTATCGATTCGCTCAATCGATCGTAGCCGGAGCCATCTCCGGCCACCGCCGTTCCTCGCGCCATACGCCACCGCACACCCCCGTTCCTTTGCGCCACGTGATCGGGGCAATTTTCCCCCCGATCATATGACACTTCTTTTGCAGGTACCCTGAGCATATCGAGCTCCTGGAGCTATTTCGCAAGCTCGCTGGAGGTGTTTTGGGAGCCCTAGCTCCTCCACCTCCTCCGGAGAGCTCAGGTGGTCGCCACCTCGTTTTGAAGCTCCAGGCGAGAAGAGGACACCTTCAAGAGCTTGCGGAGCCATTTTAATGCCCATAGAACCGCCGGAGAAGCCCCAGCTCGCCGGAGGAACCTCGCAGCGGCGGGGTTCTTCCCTGTTCGTTCATCGCCTCTCTCCGCCGTCGGATTTTCAAGGCTTCCCCAGATGCAGCAGCCTCCGTTGGATTGAGCGCGCCCAGGACCGTCCATCGCTTCCAGATCTTCTAATCTGGGCCGCTCAATGTGAACGGGTATCGGCCGTCATCGTGTCGACACGTGGCGTAAGTGGCGCGCGCCCTGCTGGTCGATCAACCCGCCTGCTGAGTATTTTGCAATCTTAACCTTAGAAATTTTTCTAATATTTAAGTAGTACTAAAACTTTCTTTTGTCGTTGTTTAATTTTGTAATATTTGCTAAGAACCCCCCGCACGTATTTGTAACTACACTTCGACCCTTACCAGCCAAGCGCCCGTGCGTGGGCACGTGCGCGTGGGTATTTTGCGGCAATGCCCTCACGCTTTTGGCATTTAGTATTTAGTGCAGGAACTGTTTTATTTAGTTATAAACTTTTTGGAAAACTTGCAGATAAACCCCTACATTTTGTAATATTGCGTTTGAGCCCCTCCCAGGCGTGCGTGCGACGCACGTAGGTCTGGGATATTTACAGAAAAGTCGTTGCATGTTTGGATATTGCTTTTTGATCTAGAAAATATTTTATCCAGCACAAATTTTGTGGGAAAAATTGCATTTTCGCCTTGGACTTTTGGATATTTGCATAAATGCCCCTGCTAGGCCTTTAACTTGTGCTTGCTTGCTCTATTTATTTGGACCATCATTTTAACTCGAAAAATTCTAAAAATTTGAACTTAAGCTCCTGTTTACTTGTACTTTCACGTCACCATTTCAGTTTTTGATTTTCTTTTATTTTAATATTTATTAAAAAACAAAAACATGCTTTTTATTCACTGTCTAGCTTAGAAAATACCAAAAAAATATTAAAATACCTCGAAAAATTCCAAAAAAATCCCTAGTGTGTATTTTGACCTATTTTAGTGTCAGTACAAAAATCTCTAAAAATCTAAAAAGGAAAACCTTAAAAATTCAAAAATACAAAAAAAGGTCAAAAAAATATATAAATCAAAGAAAACTCAGAAAAATATAATCTCAATTCATGTTTGTTCTATATTTCATTATCTTTATTTGAAAAGTAGTGTGAAAATTTTGGTGGCTGTTTGATATTTTTAATTCCAATTTTACCCCCAGCTAGTAGCTTTGTCACTGTTTTGATTTATTTCAGTGTTTAAAAATACCAAAAATAGTTGGAAAAATACCCAAAAATCACAAAAACGATAAAAAATCCTAAAAATATAAAAAACATTTTATTTCTGAATTTTTGGTTATTTTTGCACATTTTTATAAATACTTTATCTTGTCTTTTATTACTTTGCTTATATTTTCCAATATTAAAAATATATATATATATAATATAAAATTAGAAAAATTAGAAAATTAAAAATCAAAATACAAAATTTAAAATTTAAAAAATAATAAATTAAAAAAATTAAAATTAAAAACCCACAAAAATCTTTGCTTGCTTGCTTAGTGTAGACACCTCACACTCACTCACACACATCTTTTTGAATTACCCTGTTTGCTCCTTGTGTTCGAACTCTCTGCATACTTGCTTGCTATACATTTTGTGCAGAGTTAAAAATAAATTTTAACTCCACATTTATTTCTAATTATTGATCTTTAGTGTGGGTTAATTGTTGATTAAATACACTTTATTGTGGGTCGCCGCATCGACATCGGTTGTCTCCGCCTTGTGTGGGACATACTTCTTAGACCCACGATAGTTTGTGTTAATCACTATCTCCTCTCCAGACTCGCTCATAACTATAGTGATGACCGTCTTCTTGGGCACCACATGTAATGGACTAACCCACTTGGAGTCGAAGATGGGGTAGATAAAATCGATGCTCCATCATTTTAATATCTCCTTCATAACTACATCTCAAATATTCGATTTTAGCTGTCACTGGAACTCATGCAATGGATTAGCATCCTCTTCAAGATAAATAAGACGACCCTACTGGTGTCTCTGTACTCTATGCTGGCTCACTCTCCGCCCTAGCTGTTAGCTCTGTGGGAATCGGGCATGGCAAATAATCATCAAAGTCATCCCAATCAATGCTTGACTCCGAGGGATCTGAATTAGAAGAACATGAAATGTATTCTACTTCGCTATCCTGATAACGATCATTAGCCTCATATGTGTCCTGTGCCAAGAGTGTGCTCTCTGAACTCTCGTCTGCTAAAATCTGTAAATCTGTAGTGTCTAATGGCGTGATAAAAGCTCGTGATACGGGATTGATCCAAACTACCTCATCATCAGTAATCACAAAGTCACACACTTGGTGGACGTCTCGCTCATCATCTGTCATCTGCTCTGTATCGCTCGACTGCTCTGAGCAGGCTGAATCTCTTGCTCTGATCTCCTTGATCATCTCTATTTGTACACTTTCACCCTCGATGCGAAAGTATACCTTCCCACTATCATGGTCGAACACCTCCTTGTCTGTGGCCAAGAATGGACGTCCTAGTATGATGGGGGTATCTGTCACAGACTCAGGGATCTCCATGTCCAATACAACAAAGTCAACAGGGAATTTCCGGCCCTGAATTGTGATGACCACGCCCTTCAATAACCCCTTCGGCCTCTTGACAGACCTATCAACAAACTGAAGGATTGTCCTGCTCTATCAAAAAGGGTCAAACTCGAATAGGTCGAGTAAGGCTGTCGGAAGAAGATTGATTGAAGAGTCACTGTCTAATAGGGTACGATCGAACCGCTGCTTATGGATATGACATCTGACATATTGAGCTCCTGCATCAGGTCTCTTGGTTGGAAACCGATTTTGAATGGTGAAGTAGGTGGCACGAGTAAGAACATGGATCTCTGCATTGTGATTCCATCTCTTCCTACCGATGGTGGTCTTCTCTGTTAAATTCTTCTGGAAGAGAGGGGATGTGCTCTAGTGCCTCCTGTAGAGTCATTTGTATCTGAAATCGATCTATAATCTGTTGGTTGAACCCTAGTTGGTGTGTATTCTTTTATTTTCTAGTTTATTCCCCTTCGCTAAGCGGAATGCTTGAGGGATGGGGATAGCTAGACCCTCTCCAAAGAGATGGGGCTTAGGAATAGGCTCCTGGACCTGTGAAGGGATATAATCCATATCATCATGCAACATATATGGACTCGAAGGAGATACAGAAACCTTTCCTTTATTCATTTTTTTGTTCTTTTCAATTTTTCCATTTTTTTGGAATTTTCTGTCCTGAGATACATGGGATGGTAACACAACTGACGGAAAACTGGTGGCATCAGTACCACCTACAACATCTAATCTAGCGGCATCAACACCTCTATCTAGCCTGGTCTCTCTCAACAAGGTGGTATACGTACCACCGTATGCATCTGGAATTACGACGGCCTCTGTACAGTTGGCTGGATCATCATCCATCGTAGCTTCAGCACCACCGTCATCATCATCATGTGCGACATCAGCTCCACTATCCTCCTCGTCTAGCACTCCAGTATTTCCATGAAGTCGTCGCTCAGACGAAACACCACCGGCTGGCGTCCTACCTCTCCAAAGTGTCACAAACTCAGCATCAAACACATGAAGATATATCACCCAAACTATGACTCGGAGTGGTAGTCTCTATAAACTGTACCTGCTCAGATTTCCTCTTCAGGATGTTCATCCTTTCCGTTGATGATATCCCTCATCTCCTGCCGGAACTCATAATCTCTTACCGGAAGGATGCATGCTGGTCAGAAAGTAGGCGGGCAAGATTGTCAAGGGATGGGTTCTCATCGATAGGTCCCTAAGAACCGGACAAGTTGCCCTACTGGAAATGAGGATGAGTCTACTGGTAATGAGGGGGAGGCTGGGAGTAATGCTGGTGAGGTTGATGTGACTGCCTCCACTACTATCCCTGGTGGTAGAGACGAGGACCCTGCTGGTGCTGTTGTTGGTACTACTGGGAGTGATGGGGCTGCTGTTGTTGGTTGCTCTGTTTGCCCTGAGCTGGGGACGGCTGCTGGGATGAGGTGCCTCAAGTAGACCATCAGAATCCCGGGTAATCACGACGGATCCCGGGCTACTATTGTTATTGGTCGTACCAAATGCTGTTGACTTCCATCAACGACTCCTGCTTGAAAGAAGGTGGGGGAAGAACTACCAGGGGCTGATCCAACTGGTAGACCACCATGTGAGTGTCCCGCGATGGTAGTGGATGGGATTAGTGTTGTAGATGCTGGATGAGCTCTACCTGGATATGGTAAACCTTACAGTATGTGGTAGAAGGTTGGGTGGAGCTGTTGCTTTTAGGATCAGTCCGTGACCTGAGATGGGGCTGTGGAGCCGTATGTGCCTCCTGGAGACACATGATCTGAGTCTTCAGGTCACTCATTGTCTATGCCAACAGATCAATCTGTATAAGGCCCTGACACTGCTTCTTCTCAATAATCTCGATGCAGTCTAGCTTCTCGCTGATAATCCCCATGTCAGCAGCTGAGGACTCGAACTGTGTTGCTGCTGATGAAGTAAAAGGACCAACATTGACTCATGCAATACTCTGATATGAGATCGCCTAAGGGAGGGGCTTCCCTTCAGTGTAGACCCTATTATGGGACATCACAGTGTAGTTCTCTGCCACCTCCTCATTGATGGCTCAAACTTGGTCCTCATCCCTGGCGAAATCGGACCCTCCATATGAGGTGTTCACTAGCCCCTGCAGCTCCTGTGTCAGCCCACAGAAGAAACTATAGACTAGGTTGGGCTTGGATATCTAATGATGTGGACACTGGTTGATGAGCTCTCTGAATAGATCCCAAGTCTCGTGAAACTGCTCATTTTGGATCATGGTGAAGTTGTTGATCATAGCTCGTGCTGCATTGGTCCAGCCGAGTGGATAGTACTTGTTCAAGTACTTTGTCCGTAGCTGCGCCTAGGTGGTGACATACCTCCCCAAATGCTTCAGCCAATAGGTTGCTCTGTCAACTAAGGAGAATGTGAAGGCAATCATCTTGATCGTGTCCTCATCCATGAGTCTGTCGTGGATAGTGCTACAGATCATTTCAAACTCTTGGAGATGGAGGTGTGGATTCTCGGTGGCTAGCCCATAGAACTTGGACAGTAGCTGAATAGTTTAGAGGTGAAGCTCGAAGCCGTCCAGGACCTCTGGAAGCAGAATCCAATGGTGGGTGAGAGTTGCACCATAGTTGTGCAATTGTCTCATCGTGTGTGGTTGCCTCGACTCTGGCTGATCATCCGGACATCCGTCTCCTCCTCCAGCTGATGGTATCTCTCCACTGGCTGGTCTCTGATGCTCTCCTTTGTCGGCTCTCATCTCTGTCAGCTTTCGTCGCACCTCTGCCATGAATTCTCCTTGGTCTTTGATCTGGCACTGCATGGTCTCCAAGGAGACTAAAAATGTGTTGTTGATGGCAGCCTAGTCAAGTACATATGCTGATCCCTGCGACTGCTCATCGGTGCGTCCCTCACTGTTTGCCATATTTTGAGTCTCTACAAAGGCAAACGACCCCAACTCAGGTGTCGTCAAGTGAACATATAACTGTGCTGGGCTCTGCTTGGCACCTTAGGACTGGAAGAAGGGTGGTCGAGGGGGAACATGGTGGTAGCGAACTCAGGTTCAGAGAGCGGGTTAGGGCTCTCGGAAGCTGCCGTAGATGAATGGAGAGGAGTTCTCGAAAGCGATGCTGTCAAAGGCAGCCTAAGGGACCTCCTTCCCATCATCGTGATTTGGGAATTTATGACGATGAGATAAGGATGCAAACAAGATGAGAAGACAAACCCCTTTCTTCACCTACTCAACACTCGAGATGATGATCGTGAAAGATCGATTGTTAACCTAGTCAATTTTTATTTAGGTAAAAAATCAAGATATCAGAGCAATTAAGCGAGCTGTTGGGAATCCAATGCTCCAAGGAGACTGACCCGGAACTCGCAACTAATTTTTCCCAGCCGGTATGGGTGCGGACCGTTTACCGGCTACCCGATCTATCAAATCTACTAAGGAAGTCTTGAACCGATTACCAGCTACCAGCTGAAATCCTCACTGGAGAACAATTATCTACGAGACCAATAGTTTGAAAGGAGTTCGGTGTGGCTCTAGCCTAGTGTGTGGGTCACTCTCTCGCTACAGATAAATCAATCAATGAGGGGGTGACTCTCCCCAAAATAAGATTTTTGAGTGAAGTATATTTTAGGGTCAAGTTTGCATTAACAATCCCAATTTTATTTTATTTTCACTTTTCAGGTATTTTCTGAAATAAAATAACGCTTAACAAAATTTTCTATTTCCTTGGTTTTTTTGAGTTTAATAAAATAGGGGAGGAAGTCAAAAAAGCCGATGCGCGATCAAACACTATAATGCATGCAGAGATAGAAATGCGTACCTGACTCCAACACTCTACATGTAGGGTGATCCATGCATAAAAGTAAAGACAAAGATAAAACTACCTAAATGATGCAACTAGGAAGTCAGCCTTAGACGAGCAATTTCTATTGATCCTAAAGAACAAATAGCTAACTATCGAGAAGAGTATCTGGAGTACAGTCTCTGATGCCAATCGGTGCCCACCACAATGGGTCCTGGCAGCGTTGTACATGACCTCTCTCGGCACGTGAACTCTAATCCAAATATGTCAACTTTTTTTAAATTTTTTTAGTTAGGTCCAGTTACGATCAATGGGACCAAATAAGCAATTAGGTGTGGGGCCTTAGTTAATTTCATCACAATCAACAAAAATCCTAAATCTAGGGGCTAAATCCCTATGAGTGAATATCTAAGTGTCCAGACAAGAGAGTCTAGAGTCTATAAATTACAATAATCAAATGCTTGCAAAAATAATCTAATATATGAAATATAACTGCTTTCTCCTACTCCTCTACTCCTCCTCAAGTGCAGTCTCTGATGAATCCACATTTCATCATCTTTATTCTATCATTTTGGCACCAAAAACCCTAGCAAATGCCTGTAAATAACCTTAAAATCATCATCTTAGCATTCATACATATGCATCATATTAGTGTATAGAATACTGTAATTAAGGCCAAAATTATAGAATAAATAAAGAAAATAAAAAGAATAAAATATTGTAAATATTTTATGACCCAAAACCCCGAGACCTAGGCATCTTGATGAATAGGTCGACAAGGAATAAAGTAGGGGGAGATAAGGTCAGAAACACAGATAAAATACCTATACATTCTATTCATTCTTTATTCATTTTGGGACCTATTTTTGGTTCCACTTTTTATACATCAAATAAAGAAACTTTGTACATGAAAGTTGTAGTTAATTAAATAAATAAAAATACAAAATTGATTTCACTAAAAAATAATGTACAGGGAAAAAGTTATGGTCTGAATAAAAATCCAGAATCCCAACTTCCCAGACCCGTATCTGACAAATAAAAACTCCAAATGCAGCATATTCACCTTTAATTGTATATAGAAGAAAATAAGCTATTTAATGGCGGTGGTTTCGCATTTGGCGGAGCTACGGTTTGAAAGCTGACTTTTGGACCCTCATTGTACAATGTACCGAATAAAATATTCAATTTATTCTTTATTCATTATTCATTCATTTTTATATTTTTATAATGTTGTAAATATTACTTATAATAATTATGTACATTAAAATTGGAATAAAAACCTCAAGAAAAGTCAAAATAAAATACTTATATATTGGATACATAGGTATACTGCCTATACCCATACCTATACATTATACCCTTTTATTTTATTAATTATACAAAATAAATCAGAAAAATAAAATAAAAATATATTTGTGTATATAAAAGTGTTTTATAATTTTAGAAAATAAGAAATAAAAATAATAAAATTAAAATACACAAAATAAAATAAAGTAATGAAGTACATAGAATAATATACCTATATAGGGGTATAAAAGCAATTTGTAAAATACATCCCATAAAAATAAATAAAAATCACTATAAAATAATTTATAAAATTATAAGCATTTTTTTATTTTGTAACCATAATTAAATAAAATGGTTTACTATTTTATTTTAATTTTAGAAGATATTTTTCCAGGCTTTTTCCTGGTTGGTCCACGTGGACCAACCAGGTGGGCTGAAGAGTTGACCTCGGGTCAACTCTCTGACCCCAGCCTGTCCCCTTTGTCAGAACGAGTTTTTGACTTATTTCTCGATTTTTTCGAGGCGTATTCTTTAACCGTTTCATGTCGAGATCTTCTGCAAAGTTGTTCCTTGTGGGATGGGCTTTCACGCCCTAGGCTAACCTTGAGCATTGGATCAACATTGCAACCGCTAACGCCTCGTTTAACACGCCCATCGACCATGTTTCAAATAACCCCAAATCTTTCTTCTTCCAATTTGAACCGCTTTTTGCTTGAGCTACTCCCTCCGAGGGCTTACGACGGGTCCCCTGTGACAGAGGGAAGACCCTCTACCTTGTCGAGGTGATCTACCAGCTTGGCGGCAGCTTCCAACCTTCATCTCCGACCTTGCGGCCGTGAGGTTTAACCTTGGGCAACCTTGCCTTTGAGGTACATTTTTTTGTTTATTTTCTTGTAGTTAAGACAACCAGTAGTCTTAGGTTACGCTCGTACAGTTAGTTTGCTTTCTCGTCGATTAATCCGCATACATTCCACGATCGAACACCTTGCCGGAGCTCTCGAGCTCCGGCGGCATTCACCGACCCCACGCCATCATCCATGCATCAATCAGTCCCTTGGACCATCTACTGTTGCTTGTGCTCTTCATTTGCAGGTCGCAGGGGACTAACGACTCCATCTGGAGTCGATTTTGCCGCAGAACGAACCACCTGGAGCTTCTTCCTCCCGTGAACGCCGTGGCTGTGCATCGGCGATTAACCCGCCATTTTGAGCCGTCACTTGCTAGAGAAGCTTCCAGGAACCATTAGCAATCGTCAGAAGACCCCCAGGTGTTCAGAGGGGCGAGCTGCACTCGAATCAAACTCGCCAAAGGGGCGAGTTCATCGTATTCTTCCAGGCATCTCCTGGGTCGTCGATCTTGGCCGCGTTCTTCACGAATCACAGTTGACGTCGGATCTGGTGCTCCTGCGCCGTCAGATCGTCATCTCCGTTTTAATCCAGGCCACTCAAAGCGAAGGGGTATCGGGCTCTGGGAGATCGCCACGTGGCGTAAGTAACCGCGTCGCCGCCGTTGGATGCGCCCCCGTGTGTGGGTATTTTGCTATCTCTTCCCACACGTTTTTGGTATTTAACGTCTAGCATATAAACTTTTGATAGCTAAGTTATATTTTTGTAACAATTGTTGTAAAGCCCTTAGAACTTTTTGGATTTTCGTAACCATCCTCCCCAGGCGCGCGTGCTCACGCACGTGCTCCCTGGGAATTTTGCGTGGATAACCTCGCATTTCTTATCTTTAACATTTAGTCCAGCTTCTTTTTATTTAAGTACAAGTTGTGTGGGAGAAATTGCATGTTTGCCCCGAACTCTTCTGAATTTGCGTATATATCCTTGCCAGACTCACATGCTTAGCGCGTGAGTTGAGGTGTTTTTGCAGAATTGACCTTGGCTTTTGGGAAATTTGCATTTAATCCGCAAATTATTTTATTTAGTTAGAATTTTTTGGAACATTTGCACAGAGGTCCCCGCTTTCCTGACTATTTGCATAAACGCCCCTGCCAGGGCTTTCATTTGTTGCTTACTTGATCCATTTAATTAAGGCCTCATTTCAATTCCACAATTTCTAAAAATTTGAACTTAAGCTCCTGGTAACTTGTACTTCTACGCTATATTTTTAGTTTTTGATTTTATTTTATTTTTATAATTATTAAAAATCAAAAACATGCTTTGTGTGCACTGTCTAGCTTAGAAAATGCCAAAAAAATATTAAAACACTTCGAAAAATTCCAAAAACATTACCTAGTGTCTATTTTAACCTATTCTAGTGTCAGTCCAAAAATCACTAAAAATCTCAAAAGAAAAACACTAAAAATTTAAAAACATTCTAAAACTTCAAAAAAATATATAAAATCAAAGAAAAATCTAAAAAATACAAACTCAAGTCCTGTTTGTTCTCTATTGTATTCTCTTTACTAGAAAATTAGTGGCTCTGGGAGATCGCCACGTGGCGTAAGTAACCGCGTCGCCGCCGTTGGATGCGCCCCCGTGTGTGGGTATTTTGCTATCTCTTCCCACACGTTTTTGGTATTTAACGTCTAGCATATAAACTTTCGATAGCTAAGTTATATTTTTGTAACAACTGTTGTAAAGCCCTTAGAACTTTTTGGATTTGCGTAACCATCCTCCCCAGGCGCGCGTGCTCACGCACGTGCTCCCTGGGAATTTTGCGTGGATAACCTCGCATTTCATATCTTTAACATTTAGTCCAGCTTTTTTTTATTTAAGTACAAGTTGTGTGGGAGAAATTGCAAGTTTGCCCCGAACTTCTCTGAATTTGCATATATATCCTTGCCAAACTCACGTGCTTAGCGCGTGAGTTGAGGTGTTTTTGCAGAATTGACCTTGGCTTTTGGGGAATTTGCATTTAATCCGCGAATTATTTTATTTAGTTAGAATCTTTTTGGAACATTTGGGCAGAGGTCCCCGGTTTCCTGACTATTTGCATAAACGCCCCTGCCAGGCCTTTCATTTGTTGCTTACTTGATCCATTTAATTAAGGCCTCATTTCAATTCCAAAATTTCTAAAAATTTGAACTTAAGCTCCTGGTAACTTGTACTTCTACGCTATATTTTTAGTTTTTGATTTTATTTTATTTTTATAATTATTAAAAATCAAAAACATGCTTTGTGTGCACTGTCTAGCTTAGAAAATGCCAAAAAAATATTAAAACACTTCGAAAAATTCCAAAAAAAATTACCTAGTGTCTATTTTAACCTATTCTAGTGTCAGTCCAAAAATCACTAAAAATCTCAAAAGAAAAACACTAAAAATTTAAAAACACTCTAAAACTTCAAAAAAATATATAAAATCAAAGAAAACTCCAAAAAAATACAAACTCAGTTCCTGTTTGTTCTTTATTTTGTTCTCTTTAGTTGAAAAATAGTGTGAAAAACGTTGGTTGCTGTTTGCTAATTTTAATTCTCATTTTATTCACAGCCAGCACATTTTCCATTGTTTTGCTTTATTTCACTATTTAAAAATACAAAAAATACCTTGAAAAATTCCCAAAAATCACAAAAATAGTAAAAAAATCCTAAAAATATCAAAAACAATTTATTTCTGAATTTTTGGTTATTTCTGCTTATTTTTATAAATATTTTACCTTGTCTTTTATTCCATTATCTTTATATTCCAATATTGAAAAAGAAATAAAAAAATATAAAATATAAAATTATAAAAATTAGAAAATTAAAAACCAAAATACAAAATTAAAAATTAAATTAAAAATAAAAAAATTAATTAATTAAAATTAAAAACCTACAAAAAGTTCCTTTACTTGCTTGCTTAGTGTAGACACTTGACACATACACATTCACTTGTGCACCTTTATTTGAACTACCCTGTTTGCTCCCTGTTTTCGAACTCTCTGCATACTTGTCCCTATACACCATTTGTGCAGAGTTAAAAATAAATTTTAACTCCACATTATTTCTAATTTATTGATCTTTAGTGTGGGTTAATTGTTGATTAATTTCAGATTTTTTGTGGTCAAACACCGACTGTTGACTCGCCTTGTGAGTCGATACAACCGCATCGACATCTGAGATTATCAAATGGCGTCGTTGCCGGGGAGCAACAGCGCGTAGTTCGAGTTTTTGCTTTGTGTTGTGATCATTTGTCTACCTTTGCGGTTTTTATTTCTGTTTGTTTTATTTTGCATTATTTTTATATCTCTTGAGCTGTCTAATCCCTCTTCTTTGTTGACTTTCTGCGAGGTACCGCGGACCGAGGGAGGCGCGTCACTCGAGGCGCCAACGCACCCACGCGAAGCTGGCTCTAGCCACCTAGCACCAAGGAGACGAGAAGAGAATTTTTGAAGACTGCGCTCCACTTTAGTTGCATTTTCTTTCATTGTATTTATTTTGTAATTTAAGTGAGAGAGGGACTCCAAATTTGTAATAATACAGGTACCCCCGGACTTTGGATTCGTGCGAGCCTAATTTCCAAGTGATTATTCACTTGGGGGCTCGCCGTGCTTTTTGCGGCTTTTTCGTGTTTTCTCGCATTCTTTTTATTTTGTTTTATTTTTCGATTTTATTTATTTTGTGTGATTGAGCCCCTAGTTCTAGGATTGCTTGCGATAGACTAAGGCCAAACACCTAATACTTTGCATGCACCTATAGTCTCGTTTGGACTTAGTCAAATCTTAAACAATTGATCATTTAGCTTTTGATCCACGCGCTGCGAGCTCATTCCCACACAAGTGCTTTCTCCTAAGTCAAATGTGTTGAGCATAGGAGGGGTGAGCCTAGACCGGACATTAGGATTGAGGGTTGGTGATCAGCTTGTGGTTCTTCACGATAATAGCAATTTCTGAAACTTAGGGCGATTTCATCGACTTTTGCATTTGCATATAGATAGGTTTCAATTCTGCTGAGCATCCCTTGCATGTAGAGTGCTGGAGGCAAGGTGAGCATTTACGCTTTAGCATCCATCATCATTTTTGATCGCTTGCATTGCTTTTCCGCCTCTCTACCTCTGATTTTGCCAACCTATGATCTTAAAGGAATTAACTCCTCGTTAGGCGCGTGCATTTCTCACTAAAAATCCAAAAAAAGTGATAATCCATAAAATTGGGACTGCTAATTTTACTTGACCCTAAAACCAATTAAAAGAAAAATCTTGTATTGGGGCAAGTAATCCCCTCATTGTCTTCGCTTTTATTTGCTCGCGCACACCTTAAGGATTAGTTCCCAAATCCCATCAAGCCCCTTAAGTGTGTGTGAAACTCTTTGACTTCTCACCTAACTCTAAAACAGACAAGATTAAAAGACCGCACTTTGCGGTCTCTACCGAGTTGAGTAGGTGAATTGAGGGTTTGCATTCTTTTCATTTTTGTCTGTGATTTGTTTTTGTGTGTCCTAGATCTCCTCTGCGCATTTGCGCCTTTTTCTTCACTCTCTTGATTTGATCGACGTGCTCCCCCGAATCATTTCCTTTTGATTTCGAGATGGATCCCTGGGAGTGCATTTTATCCGGACTTTGCGGACCCCTCGCTCGCTCCAGCCGATCCACCTCCCTTTTATCAGGAGGATCCTCCTCCTATTTTTTTTGATTTTTGTACATACCCGCCTCAGCCACAGTATCACGACTCGGACTTTTACCCACCTCCGTCCCCACATGTATATTATCCGCCTCCACCTTCACATCCACCCGAGTCTGACCTGATGGAGTCACCTCCCTCGATCTCTATGAGTGATATCTTGAATCTGATGACAAAGCGCATTGATTTGTTGAATGATAATCTTGCTATCTTGAGGAATAATCAGATTAATGCTCCTTCCGTCAGGGATTCGGATTTACTTGTAGGTGATCATGGGAGCTTGCAATCGCCCATAATACAAAAAAATGAGAAAAATTTAAAAATCCAAAAAGATTTCGGGAGACACTTGGTTGATCAAGATTTTGAGGAGAGAGTCCACTTGCCAGAGCCCTGGACCACGCATGCATTGACACCCAGTCCCACCTTTGACCCCGAGGATGCCGCTGTACAGACTGCTCTTAGCATGCCTCGTGTATATGCTGATTCCGACTTCCTCCCCTGCATGGAGGAAGTCCAAAAATTCAAAAAAATGTTATCTGAACCCGAAGTGGTGGCTACTATTCATGAGATTATCCGTGCCTCACTTCAGCAGGTCATAACCCAATTATCTGCTCCTCTTCCCCAGAAGAGAAAGCGGAGGAGCAGATCTGAGCGTCACATTCTGACCATGGCCACTGCCCTCGCCATCACACACCGTCCCATTCCCAAGAAGAAGAACACAGCTACACCTTTCATCACTTGCACAATCTCTGACTATACATGTGATCGCACTCTCCTGGACGGCGTGCATCTATTAGCATATTTCCCTTCTCACTGGTACAGTCTCTTCACTTAGGGCCTCTCAAGAAGACCAGGATGATCGTTCAGTTTGCTGATGGATCAATCAAGAGGTCGAAGGGTATCCTTGAAAACGCCGTCATTTCTATTCAGGGCACGAGCCACCATGTTGATTTTGTCGTGTTGCCCATGGAGAACTCCACAGGGGAGCCGTCTCCAATCATCCTGGGACGACCATTCCTCGCCTCTGCGAGGGTCGTTATTGACTATGGATCAGGAGAGATTCACTTCCGTCCTGTTGACGAGAGCGAAGTGGCGATCACCGCACCCACAATTGACCAAAGACCTGCACCTGATGCACCTTCACCGATCATAGCTGACTCTGAGGCCTGTGACCTACCTGATGCTACTAGAGATACTTCCTTAGCGATCCCTGATGAGCCCCGACGGATCCCCCGAAAGGGGAGGAAGTCGGAAAGCATGGACCTCACTAATCCTCCTCCTTGTGTGTGGCGATGTGTTGATGAAATCCAGAGTATCTACGTGATTGAACCATTTTAGTAGAGGGCAGATACCAAAATAATTGAGGATGTTTATGATGTTGCCCATTATTTTGAGAGACCTCAAAAGGAAACAAATGACATGAGTAAGACTAGACAGGACGGACCTGGTTTGACTACTTCCATTGATAAATCCGTTCCTGGCCCTTCACAAGTGAAGATGATTGAGGTCGGTTATGATGCTGCCATTTATTTTGATAAATTCAGACCTCGTGTTGAAGACAATGATTCATGTGAGACTCTTGAGGACGATCTGAGTTCGTATACTTCCACTGATGATTTCGTTCCTTTTGATTTTGACCTGGATAAGGACTCGCAGGACGACTCCGATTACACTTCTTCTGAGGATGATGAGTTTGTCCCATTTCACTTTGACATCTGCGAGACTTCCAAGGCCGGACCTAGTCATACTTCTTCCACTCACCCGTCTGTGCCTTCACACCATAGGACAACCAAGGGAGAACCGAGCCATACTGCTTCCATCGATCAGTTCGTCCCTTTCCGTTTTGATTCCACTGAGGGTCTTCACCGTGTCAACCCTGATCGGCCTCCGTCCACTGTGGACCCCGATGTCGACATACATCATATCAGATCTATCCCTCAGCGGTCTCGCAAGAAGGTTAGCTTTCGGCCTTCTTGATCACATGTACATCCACCTCTGTTGTACATTATCCTTTGTTCATCTCTGTCTCTCCCGTATTGCTCGTCCATCCATTTCTCGTGTTTGCCTTGCTTAGGACGTACTTTGTCCTACGTATAGGAGGGGTAGATGAGTTGAGTGTTCATTCTTCGTTCCTTGTCATCACCCCGGTTGTTGCCTATACTTAGGGCTTCTTTTACCCTAAGTATAGGGGGAGTGGTGTGTACATTCTCACGATCTCTCCTCCCATTGTCAGATATCTTTTCTTCTTTTCTTCTTTTCCTGTTCTATCTGCTTCATCTATCAAAAAGGTGCAGCTTTTGTAGACAGTTTTCCATACTTAGGACGTACATTGTCCTAAGTATAGGGGGCGTGCACCTCGATTTGTTCTATTCTTTCCGATCCTCTCCATTGTCCCCTCTTCTTGTCTATACTTAGGGATATTTTACCCTAAGTATAGGGGGAGACAATCTGAGTATGATCTGTTCATTCCCACCCTTGACCCTCCCTGCGTTGTGTACAGTCTGCTATACTTAGGATTATTTGATCCTAAGTATAGGGGGGATGGTCAACTTCTCATTCGTTAATACATTCATTAGTTCTTCATTGTTTAGATTTTCCTATACTCAGTATGAGTTATGTCTTCTCTTTTCTCTTTGATCTATGAGGACATAGCTCAAGCTAAGTACAAGGGGGGTCGTATATACAACGTATATACTTTAGCCATAACTCGTACTTTCGTATTTTCCTAATAATATGGCTAAAAATTCTTTAAAATTTATTAAAAATCCTTAATAAAAAGGTGTTTTGTTCCTCAAATTCTTTTTGTATTTACTTATTAATAAATCAGGTGAAAATGTTTTTTGCAAAATATTTGAAAAATAGTTTGAAAATCCTTGTGAACATCTATTGAAAACTATTTTGAAAATATTTTGTTACATGTTTTCAACCTTTGTAAAAATACGTGTTTTGTAAAAACTTCTTCTCTTTGTGTGAAATAAATTGTTTGAAAAATGATTTGCAAATGGTTTGAAAAATGGTTGCAAAATTTTTTGAAAAATCTATCTATACTGTTTTGAAAACCTTTGCAAAATGATTTTCAAATGTGTGTACATGTTTGTGAAAATGTTTGTAAAAATTATTTTGGACTATAGTTTTCAAAAATTGTGTGAAAAGCTTGTGTCAAATAAGTTTGAGGAATACATACATCTCACCAAAATCCACTACCTATATATATGTATAAAATTGACCACTTACCCTTGTAAATTCTTAAAATCCACTTCTTGTATATATAAGAAGCACTCCCGTGTACATATTTTCACCTGGCTTTCAACCAAAATCTTTTTGTTTTCAAAAATTCCCAAAAACATTTGCAAAACTAAAATCCAAAAACATTTGAAAAACCTTTTTGAAAAATACAAAAAAATGCATCTGCATATGCATCATCATCATATTTTCAAAAATCCATAAAAAGTTCAAAATCTTTGAAAATTGCATCACAAAAATATTTTCTGCATAGCATTGCATAGCATTAGCATTTTTCGGATTGAGTTTGATAGTTGAACAAGTCTAAGTAAAATCCAGAGATTGGAGCTTGATTGGACCTTAAAATCTACCTAATAAAAGGAACCTTATAGGAACTGGGTTTGAGGTACTTCAGGTCTAGTTGACATAATTCTTTGAGGATCACGAGACTTGGTTCAATGGATTCTTGACTGCCTAAGTAGAGTATTTCGGAGCACACACACGACTCTTGTTGATAATGACCTAACTTGGACACCTGCACCTTTCACATGGCTCAACTCAGTTGGAGTGGTGAGGGGATTGGATTTGCCGGTATGAGATGCACACAAGTGGAAACATTTGTCCTCCTCTAGGGAGGGAAGTGCACCCCAACCCGTCCAGTGATTAGGAAGTCTAAAGACAGGAGGCTGTGGGTTGCGATAAAGCTTCAAAAGAGGGATAGTCTACTGGCTCAAGAGGAAAAACTCCTTATGTAAATGCTGCTGTATATAGTATTCAAAAAAAAAAGTTCAGGCATGTACAAAAATAAAAAGCCTGCAAGTATGTACAAAGTCAATAAGCAAGCTTGAGTTCCAAAGTCAAATATGTGAGCCTGTAGCAGGATGACTTGACTACACTGGTCTTGCATCCCAGGATAGGTAGCTACACTGGCTACCGTCCATTCTTCTCTTCACCCCCTCTTCTTGAGCTGGTTGCCACTTGAACTTAGAAGGGAATACCCCGCTCCTCGAGGATGGAGTTGCTGGATTGGGGAATCATTGGGTTGTCGTACTGGAGAAGTCAGTCTCTTTGTCATTCTAGTTGGGGAGAGCCACCATCACTTACACTGTACAAGTCAGTTTCATAGTCGTAAGAGTTTGCGTATGAGTTGAAGTATTTCTGACCTGGTGATGAATCTGTGATTCATCACTTCAAAAGTCAAAAATAGAGCCTTGTTCCCGAGCAAATAGAGGCATATTTCCCTTTATATTGCATAAATAACATTCATGCATACATCCATAATTCATACATTTTAGCAGTCCATTTACATTTAAATAAGAAGCCAAAAATCCCTTGTAAAATACCCATTCACTAAAATAACCTCTTCTCTATAATATGTACTCCTTAGATAATAATATAGGGAAGAATGCCAAAAATCCCCCTTGTAAATTAGTCAATAAAGCCCTAGAACCCCTGTACACTAAAATGCACATAAAGCCCTCATACAAACTCTGAATTAGGTCTACTTACTCTTAGAATACTACACATTAAAAGACCTTTAAAATGAGACTAATTTCATTGAATTTGGAGCTCGTATGAGAAAGTTGGGTTTTTGGGCCACTTTGTATACTACATAGGTGTATAATTGTATCTTTGTATTTATGTATCATATTTGACCTCATCTCCATCTTTGGTCAACATGAAACTTGTAGATCTCATCGAGATCTACAACTTTCATGTTTTGAGTTTTTTCAAATTCGGCCCCCTCTTTTCTCTACACGTATATCTTGTTCCAGCCAATCACAGTAGGCCACGTGGCGCCCTCTGGTTGCGCCACGCGGCCCGCTTCCCCTTGCCTCATCCGCCTTCACCTCCAACCGTTGGATCCTCTTCCAGATCCAACGGCCCAGCTCTGCCCACGCGCGCCTAAATCCTGGACCATCAGATCATCTCCGGCCTTAATCCACGCCGCACATTAGCGCCCTCACCAGAGCCCTCCACGTGGCGGCATCTACACCGCTTGATCAGGCCCTTGATCTCTCCATTGCAGCCGCCCTTCCGTTGGCGCTCCTCGTCCGCTCGATCATTTCCATTTCCTCATCCAAGCCGCTCGCCCGCGCCTCGCCCAGCTCTCGCCACGTGGCGCGATCGCGGCCCATCATCTACGTGCCTTGATCTAATCACACACGTCCCCTTCCGCTTCGATCACCACCGTTGGATCACAAGATCCAATGGTGGAGACCTCGTCTCCTACCTCTGGGCGCCCCTCTCTCCCACGTTCCTTGCCTTGCGGGAGGGGCACCCCCTTTCTATTTCCGGCTGCACGTCAGCCACCCTCTCCGACCGCTAACACCCCCACGATGGAGACCACTCCTCCCTCACCATCGCCAGCTCCCTCGCTTCCCACGACCTCCACCATAGAAGCCCCACGTCGACCACAAACCTCACCTCGTAACCAGCCAACCCACCAACTCCATCCTTTAAATACTCCACCGCCGGCAACCTTCAGCCGCATCCGCCACTCTAGAGAGCTTCCCGGAGCTCAGACCTTTCCATTGGTGATAGCAATTCGACGAGTCTTCGAGTGAAGAAAGGGCTCCAGCTCCGGCGAGATCCACGGCAGCTCTGCCGTGTCGCAGCCGCTTCCCCGAGTAGCTGCACGATCTCGGGACATCACCGGTCCCTCGAGCGACGACCTGGACCTCAAAAGGGAGGTCCAATCCCCAGGTGAATCCCCCATTTCCCTTCCGATCTTTTCTTATATGTATCTTTATTTTCTCCGATTTTTTTCACCGTCACCGGTCACTCTCTCGCTTCCCTTCCATCTCGCCGAGCTTCGCGTCGAAGCTCTCATCCTCGCGACACCGTTCACGTCCTCCGACGACGCCCCTCGCAACATTCCGATCACCAGCTCTGCCATTTGGCCGGAGCTCCATCCCCAGACGTCCTCCGTCACCCTTAGGCCTCGTCGACTACCTCCACCTCTCTACAAACGCACGCACGAGCTCCGGCTCCATCCTTAACACTTGCAGGTGCCTTGCTGCTCATTGAACGGAAGCTCGCCGGAGTCGTCTTCGAGCTTCGTCGCCAGCCACCTCCGACGGCCCATTCCAGCTCCTGGGACCATCAACGCCTTCACTGCGTCGCCACGCTCCTGCTGGGATATCTCCGACACGTCGGAGAGCGTCATCGGCACCTGGAGGAACGGGCGGAGTTCAAGCCACCTCACCGGAGCCCAGCCTTCTCCTCCGCAGGAGGCGGAGGGCCGTCGAGGAAGAAGCCCCAGTGACCGTTCGATCATCTCGATCGAACGGTTCGCAGTCGGCCACGTCGCCCGCCCACCGGAGCTGCCATCGACTGTAGGATCATCCTTGATCCCACGCTCAGGAGAAAGCCACGTCAGCATCTTCAGCCTCCATCGACCGTCGTTGGATCATCATAGATCCAAAGGCCTGAGGTCACGCCACGCGTCAGCACCGACACTTGGACGCTTGCTAAAATTTACCTAAGGAGACAGATGCCTCCCTGAGATCGTCCTTGGACTCCACCAAGTAAAAAAATCTACCGCTTAAAATTAACTTAACATTAATTGATAAGTGGTTTTTGACTAGCCTCTCGTATCCGACTGCAACGAACCACTAACATTAATTTGGACATTAATTTGACCGAATGAACATAGGGTGCTTAACGCTTATCAAAATGGCGCCGTTGCCGGGGAGGCACGGCTTAGGTTAAATTTTAGCAAATTTTTGAGTGTTTGATTTTCCTTCCCCGGGTAGTCTGACCCCCAGTTTTCTTGTAATTATTTTTTCTCTCTCCTTTATTTCTTGCATTATTTTTTGTGTCACTCTCTGACCTTAATTTGTTTCTGTGCGAGGAACGCGAGGAGTCGACGACGCTTCGAAGACTTACCATTTTAACTTTATTGAGTGAAAGAGAGGCATTGTATTTTTTTACTTATTTTTCTTTTCTTCGCATCATTTCCAGCGGTTCCCGTTTGGGTCCTCGCGTGTGTAAGTATAATGGAACTGTGTCCCGTGTGCTGTGTGGGTGAATTGTAATTTAGATTGCACTAGCGGCTCCCCGAGCCAATCTAGGAATTGCTTGTGCTCGTAATTATTATGACCACACAATACACTTAAAAGACGCACCTAGACCGCAATACTTAGTCAAAATTAAACTGTTCTTCATGCTAATAGAACTGCCTGTCTAGGAGCGGCTTTCATCGCTTGCATTTGCATGTAGAGTAAAAAGCTTTCAATTCTGTATTGCATCCTGCATAAAAAGCGAAGGGATCACTGTAAGTATTCTTCACTCAGCATAGCATCATCGATTTTTCGTGCATCGGCTTTTCTCGATTTCCCCCTCTGATTTTCACACTTAAATTAAACAGGAAATTGGGACTGTCTGATAGGCGTGCTTTATGGAGGACTTAATAAGTGATAACCTAACTTTAAAACCGGGACTGCTAAACAGTATTGACCAAAAAAAGGAATAAAATCTGAAAATTGTTTGCGGGATATTAATCCCCGACCTTGTATTCAGGCTGAGTGAGGGTACTTGAGTGTGTGTGAACACATTAAGGTAGAGCCCAAATCCCCGTCTTCCATATCACGTTCTAACTGATCCTAGCAAATATCACAAGCCGAATAATTTAAGATTCTTTGACTAGTACCAAGTAGCCTCCGCCTGTCTCAGGTAGATAGGGGCGAAATTGCGGTACTCTGCGACAAGCTGCCAGTAACCCCCCGGGGTGAAGTTCCGGCCTTGTCAGCCTCCGCCTGCTTGCAGGTAGATAGGGGCGTGGTCACTGAATCCATCGGCTTGGGATATGAGCGAAGAAAGGAAGGAGCGGCGGTATCTTAGGCGACAGGATAAACAGGGAAGACGCATCCGGCTCTGAGCCGACTTCCCTTTAGGCCGCGTAATCCTTGCTATTCTTGCTTGAATATCACACTTAAAAACTACAAGATTAATTGGACTCGACTTCGAGTCCTTCACTGTGTTGAGTGTGAACCCAGGGTCTTGGATTGTTCTTTTTGCTTGGTTCAGGTAGGAGTAAAATCCTATCTTCTTCTCGCTTCATCAAGATGAGTGACTGGGGAGATCTCGACGCATTATTCACTGATCTCTCTATGAGTCCCCCAAGTAACTCATCTTTATCGGTCCGAGCGCACCTTGGACCACCCAGGACTCATGACCCTCTTGAGTCCTGGTTCCCTTATGCTCAGGGTGGTTACTCTCAAACCAACCCTTTTATCTCCTCCGAGATTACCGAGGAAGACCATCGCCTCGGTAATCCCTTCCTTGATCTGCCCTCTAACACCGATCTTATTTCCCAATCCCCAGAACTGGAGGGCGAGATGCCGCCAAGGATGCCACCAGATGAGGACCAGATGCGACAGATTCTTAGACGCCTCGCCGAAGCCGAACAGAAGAATGCAGATCTCACGGCGCGGATGGGACAGATCATAGTAGCTGGAGGGATCGACTGACCAATGGTCGATACCTACAACCTGGCGGAGAACGAGATCCAAAATTGGTTAGCACCTGTAGTTCCCGACCAGGCATTCGAGCTGAAGCCCCACTTCCTTAGTCTGCTTCCGAAGTTCAACGGAAACCTCAGTGAAGAGCCATACACCTTCCTCCGTGACTTCGAACTAGTGTGCAACAATCTTAGCCATCCCAATGTTGGCCAAGATTATATCCGGCTGAAGGCCACCCCGTTTGTCTTAGGAGATAAGGCTGCTCATTGGCTGAAGAACTTAGGGGTGGTATGTACTACCTGGATGCAGTTCAAGGATCTTTTCTTGAAGAAGTTCTACCCTCTCAGTAGGACTAATCAGATGAGAACGAAGATCGCCAGCTTTGCCCAAGGACCCAGTGAACCTTTCCATGAAGCTTGGGACAGGTTCAATGACTTAGTGCAGAAATGCCCATGCCACGGCATTTCGAAGGCGATCTTAGTCCAGACCTTGTTCTGTGGTCTAACCCCGGAAATGCAGGGGTTAGTCAGCGCTGCCTGTGGAGGAAGCTATCTGAACAAGAACGAGCACGCTGTATGGAAGATCCTAGAGCAGATGGCAGGGACCGGCAGGTCACAGGCCACAAGGGCCTATCAGTTGTCTCCCTCAATCTTATCCAATGAGACAACTCGAAGGACTGTAGCAGATCTGACTGAGGACCTCATTCCCAGCATGGGGATGATTGCTGACAATCTTACCATGGTCGAGCAGATCCACAAGAGAGTCGCGGAGATGGAGTCTCTTTCGAGCCTTCCAAAGAAAGTGGAGGAACTCTCTGAAAAGGTAGCTAAGATCAAGCTACCTACCCCTTCTGCACCACCTGTACCTGCACATCGAGTCCATCTTGTACAAGAACAGGCACCGGGGTCTCAGAGCAGCTGGGATCAGACTTATAACCAGCAGAACCATCATGCACCCCCACAAGTGGAGACGGAATACGAGGAGCCTCCACCAGTATACGAGATCAACGAGCTTTGGTATAGCCGTGACCCGGTAGTCCGGCAGATCGAAATGGGGAAGGATCAGCAGCACCGCCCATCCCCAGTCTACCGAGACACCAGGCCCGTTGCCATACCGCGCTTCCAGTCCAGGCCAGAACAGGGGTACCAGCCGCAACAGCGCACCTACCTGCAGGGGCCAGCACCATCCCATCAGCAGCAGTATCGGCACGGCCAGCAGGGCCAATACAGGACGGCATCAACACAGCAGCAAGCCCAGCCCACCGAATTGGAGTCCCTCACCTTGGCGATCCAGACCCTGTCTGATAGGGTCCAACAGATGCAAAATGACTACCTGGACATGAGGACCGACATCAATCGGGTCTCTCGTAACCAAGACCAACAAATGGCGCCAAGGACCCCAATTCTAGCACAGGTTCAGGCCAACCCAAACAGCTTACACCAGGGCCAGAACCGACCTCGAGATCAGGTATATTATTCAGATAATTATTTATCTGAACATGAGATCCTTTCGTACGATAATGTGAATCATATGTCCCTCAGGAGCGGAAGGACCGTGACCATACCTGATCGGGCACAGGCGCAGAAGGAAGGAACCTCCGAGACTCTACCTGAGGAGAACTCGGAGGAAGAAGAGGAGGAGCATCACCACCACCAACACCGGCAGAAGAAGAGGACATATGAGTCCTCGAAGCAGCATTCGCGCATCCACTTAGAGTCAGACGGCACCGATGAAGAGCCTGCACCTCCATCTGAGGAGGATCGTCCTAAAGAAGCGGAAGAAGCGTCACCGGTTTCGCCTCAGCATTTTCTTTTCAGTCAGAGTCCGAGTCCGAGTCTGTATCAGAGTCAGAGTCAGAGTCATGTTAAGAACTCAGTTCCCGAGATTAATGAGAATATTTCAGTTCCAGAACCTGAGTTGGAGTCAATAATCCTTCCCCCGAGCTCTCAAAGGTGGAAAGAAGAAAAACAAAAAAATCCAAAAAGATGACCCTGAGATGGCTGAATTCTGCAATAAACACATCAAGGTCACAATCCCTTTTGACAAGTTCGTGGAAATGACCCCTGCATTCCAAAAATACCTTAAGGTGAGATGCACACCTACTAGGGTTAGCAGGAAGACCAAAAGCCGTGTTGAGAAACACGTTCTATCAGTAGCCACGACTTGTGCAATAAAGAACTCGTTTCCTCGGAAACGAAGAGACATGGGTGCACATTATGTAGTGAGTCATGTTGATGACATCGCGTTTGCACGCACTCTCCTGGACCATGGTTCCTCGATCAATTTGATTCCCACAGCCCTCTTTGAGCGGCTTAATCTCGGACTTCTTAGGAAATCTAGAGCTCTTCTACAGTTTGCTGACAAATCTACTAAGAGGTCCCAAGGAGAGATAAGGAACATTGTGATCAAAGTCAAGGGGCAAGAATACATGGTGGACTTCACTGTCCTAGATATGGAAACACCTCACAATTGGAGAGATTCCCAGATCATTCTAGGTAGGCCCTTCCTCAGAACAGCGGGGGCCTTATTTTATTATAAGAATGGGAAGATTCAGTTCCAAACTCCAGGTGGAGATGAGGAACTTGAAATGAAGCAGACAAGATGGCAGAGACCGGACTCCGAATCCAGCACCGAGTACTCTTCTACCGGAACAGACTGCGAGCATGTAGACTTAGTTGGGCCATGGAGACAGAACCCAGCCAGCACCAATGTGTCCATCTCCTTTGAAGATGATCCAGTGCATGAGTCAGTCTGCGAGATCCTCAGAAACGAGTACAGCTCTGAGCCTGCATCGCCCTACATCTTCGATGATGTAGAGGCCCAGTTGGGCCTGTCAGTACTTACATCTTTAGGACAATCGGAAGATGAGGATGACGAGTCGGACGAGGCGTTTGCCGATTGTATGGAGACTTTTGACGATCCGACTCCAGAGCATAACTTGGTGGCAGTTATAACAAAAAATGATCCAGCCACTTTCAACACTGAACCAGAGCAGATTGAGCCAGATTTTTTAGATGATCATACTATTCCTGAGCTCAAACCCCTACCCACAACTTTGAAATATGCCTTCCTTGCGGGCCAAGACAAGAAATTTCCGGTCATCATCAGTTCACAATTGACCGAGGAGCATGAATCTCGCTTGCTAGAGATCCTGGAGAAGAACCGCAAGGCGATAGGCTGGAGCGTTTCCGATCTCCACGGGATAAATCCCGCTCTGTGTTCGCACCATATTTACTTGGAGAATGAAGCCAAACCCTCTCGTGAATTCCAACGCCGGTTGAATCCAAATTTACGAGAGGTCGTAAAGAAGGAGATAGAAAAATGGTGCGACGCGGGTTTCATTTACCCAATCTCCGACTCTAAGTGGGTGGCCCCAATCCATGTTGTCCCGAAGAAGTCGGGAATTCAGACGACCACCAATGAGGACGGAGAGGAGATCGTGACGAGAGTACCCACGTCGTGGCGCGTCTGTGTGGATTACAGACGCCTGAATGCCGTGACGAAGAAGGATCATTTTCCCCTACCATTCATTGATCAGATCTTAGAAAGACTAGCGGGGAAAGAATTCTTCTGCTTCCTAGATGGGTTCTCGGGATACAATCAAGTAGCCATAGCTCCAGAGGACCAGGAAAAGACCACGTTTACATGCCCCTTTGGTACCTATGCTTTCAGGCGCATGCCTTTTGGGCTATGCAATGCTCCAGGTACTTTTCAAAGGTGCATGATTGTTGTATTCGCCGAAATGGTCGGTGAATTCCTGAAAGTCTTCATGGATGACTTCTCGGTCCACGGCGATTCTTTCGATTCCTGTCTTAGGAATCTGGACCGAGTCCTCAAAAGATATTGTGAGGTTAATCTGGTGCTCTCCTGGGAGAAAAGTCACTTCATGGTGACGGAGGGCATAGTGTTGGGGCATGTCATCTCCAAGAGAGGAATGGAGGTTGACCCTGCCAAGGTGGACGTGATCAGATGACTCCAGCCACCAACCAACGTAAGGCAGTTGCGGTCGTTCCTCGGGCATGTCGGATTTTATCGAAGATTTATTAAGGATTTTTCTATGATTGCCCGACCGCTAACTGTGCTTTTAGGCAAAGACACGGAGTTTATTGTAGATCACAAATGTCTTGAGGCCTTTAAGCTTTTACAAGGAATGATCATGGACGCACCCATTCTACAAGCCCCAGATTGGTCTCTACCTTTTGAGATCATGACGGACGCCTCTGATTATGCTGTTGGGGCTGTGTTGGGACAAAGAAGAGATGGCGTTCCGTTTGCAATCCACTACGCAAGCAAAGTGCTTGATTCTGCTCAGCGTAACTATACGGTTACAGAAAAGGAAATGCTTGCGGTAGTGTTTGCCTTGGACAAATTCAGATCTCACCTAATCGGATCCAAGGTATCTGTGTTCACTGACCACACGACACTACGATATTTGATGGATAAGAAGGATGCGAAGGCGCGTCTTCTTCGTTGGATTTTACATATCCAGGAGTTTGATTTGGACATCCGTGATAAACCTGGAAAGAAGAACGTAGTGGCCGATCATCTTTCTCGTCTTGAAGATCTTAATACTTCCGAGGTTTCCCCAATTTGAGACTCCTTCCCTGACGAGTCGATTTTTGTTATCGACTCACTCCCATGGTACGCCAATATCGTGAATTATCTTGTCTCCAAGAAAGTTCCCGAAGATTGGCCCAAGAGCCAAATCGACCGACTAAAGTCGGACGCAAGACACTACCATTGGGAGGATCCTATCCTTTTCTTTGAAGGACCGGATTGTGTCTGAAGACGTTGTATTCCTCAGGAGGAATACCAGAGTGTCCTTTCTTTATGCCACAGCTTAGAGGAAGTGGACACCACTCCGGGAAGAGGACCGCATGGAAGGTACTTCAGTGTGGCTTCTACTGGCCAACTCTGTTTCACGATGCCACCGCCTTCGCGAAGTCGTGCCCAGTTTGCCAGAGAATGGGAGGAACCGTTGGTTCCAAGGATGAGATGCCAATGCAGTCGGTCATCATTTGTGATGTCTTTGACGCCTGGGTCATCAATTTCATGGGCCCATTCCCTGTCAGCCACGGGTTTGAATATATCCTTCTTGCGGTAGATTATCTGTCTAGATGGGTGGAGGCTATCCCGACCCGAGCCGCAGACAGCAATACTATCTGTAAATTCATCAGAGAGCATATAATCTCTAGGTTCGGGATCCCCAAAATGATGATATCAGACGGGGGTAGCCACTTTGTAAATCAGGAGGTGAAGAAACTCCTGAAGAACTACGGCATCGAACACCGTGTCGCGAGTCCTTACCACCCACAAACCAATGGTATGGCTGAGGTGTCAAATAGGGAGGTGAAAACCATATTGCAAAAGTTTGTCCGCCCGGACAGGAAGGACTGGTCTCAGATCTTGGATCAAGTCCTCTGGGCGTATAAGACGGCTTACAAGACACCGTTAGGCACCTCCCCATTCCGAATGGTATTTGGAAAGCCGTGCCATTTGCCCGCAGAGTTAGTACACAAATCAGAATGGGCAATCAAGAAGGTCAACTGGAACACACACCTGGGTCAGAAGCAAAGAAACATGGATCTGAATGAGCTTGTGGAAGTCAGAAACCGCGCATATGACAAAAGTTTGGTGTACAAGGACAAGGTGAAGCGTTGGCACGATAGTTATATCAGACGAAAGACCTTTGTTCGTGGACAGAAGGTATGGTTGTTCAATGCTAGGCTGAAGATTTTCCAAGGCAAATTGAAGTCTAAGTGGACGGGCCCATTTGTCGTCCGTACGGTGCATGATAGTGGATGTGTCGAGATCTCAGATCTCGCAGATGACGCATCGACATTCCTAGTGAATGGACAGCTGTTGAAGCACTTCGTCGAATCCAATGAGCAGTTAGTCTATGTGGAGGAGATTGTATTCATGCGCGAGACAGATACAACAGATACACCTCAAGCCGCGTATGAGACCTTGCAGCAGTAAACTCCAGCCATCCGCAGCATCTCGAAAGATTCAGACCGACTCATCTGTGTATACCATTAGTCTTGTACATCCTATCCTTTTCCCCCGCGACTCTAGTGACCCATCCCCATATAATCGAACCATTATCTTGGACTATACTTCGGATAACCAGATCCTAAGTATAGGGGGGAAGGGTTACCTGAGTCGGTTCACTGTATATTCTCCAGATCACATTGGTCCTCATACTCATTTCCTACCGATACTTAGGCTGACCTGAGCCTAAGTATAGGGGGGACCGATGCCCGCATTGTATATTCATTCATTTCCCATCTTTCCCTCGTCTACCCCATTTCTGATCTTCTTCTACACTTAGGCTGCCAGAGCCTAAGTATAGGGGGGCGGGACGACTTCTATACATTGTTCTTCCTTTAGCTCTCCGACGCTTAGCACGAGCTATGTCTCTTCCTCGCTCTTTGTGCTCTGAGGACATAGCACATGCTAAGTATAGGGGGGCGTGTATATATTACATATATACTTTACCCATAGCTCATACTTTCGCGTATTTTTTTATATATTTTACAATAATTACGGGTGGGTAAAAATCGAAAAAAAAGAATAAAAATAAAACAAAAAGGCTTCTTATTTACTCTTGCATATCATCCTTGCATTTCAAAAAAAAAGTCTTGCATTTCATTCATAGCATGTCATCTGCACCTCTCATCTGCATTGGGATCTGAACCAAGTTATGAGTAGATATTGAGGATGGACTTGATTTGACCTTAATCCACCTAATTTCAGAGGAACCTTATAGGAACTGGAGTTAAGATTTCTCAGGTCAAGTGACTTAATTCTTTGAGTCCGTAAGTCTATGTTCACATGTCATCTTGATCAGTCTATGTAGAATATCTCGTGCACACGCATGATTCTTATAGACAGTGACCTAACTTGGACAAGCACAATGCACGTAGCTCTTCATTGATGAGGTGGTGAGGAGGTAGAATCCTTTAGCTTGGAGTAGCACACGGGTGGAAACATCTGTCCTCCTCTAGGGAGGGTAGTGCATCTCAACCTAGTTTGGTGGTGTTGACATCTAAGGATGGGATGCTGTGGGTTGCAATAATGCTTCAAAAGAGGGATAGTCTACTGACTCAAGAGGAAAAACTCCTGATGTACATGCTGCTCTTTTTGAAAAAGAAATTGCAAAAACTCCAAAAAAATCAGACAGGTTCAAGAAAAAAATATACCTGTCGGAGACTGTATACTAGTAAAGAAATGCAGCTGGATGACTTGGCTACACTGGTCAGGCATCCCGGGATAGGTAGGTACACTGGCTACCGTCCATTCTCTTATCTACCCCCTCCTCTTGAGTTGGTCGCACTTGAACTTAGAAGGGAATACCCCGCTCCTCGAGGAAAGAGTTACTGGACCGGGTTATTGAGTTACCTTGTTAGAGGAGGCTGGTTCCGAGTCATTTCTGATGTGAAGAGTTACATATCACTTACACAGTACAAGTAAGAATCATAGTCATCAGAAATTTGCGTTTGAGGATTTGTTCTGACCTGACTATTGAGGCGTCTTGAATAGAAGACTTGTGGAACTTGAAGTCTGTTAGGTCTTAAGTTCAGGTCCAAATAAGGTTCCGCCACACAACTAATCCAAAGGTCGAGTCAGGCCCCATTTTTAACTTTTGTTCATGACCTTGGTTTGGAACCCAAAATCATTTCACTCTTGCATTTCATTTAGTTGCTCGGGGACGAGCAAGGTTTAAGTATAGGGGGTTGATGAATCTGTGATTCATCACTTCAAAAGTCAAAAATAGAGCCTTGTTCTCGAGCAAATAGAGGCATATTTCCCTTTATATTGCATAAATAACATTCATGCATACATCCATAATTCATACATTTTAGCAGTCCATTTACATTTAAATAAGAAGCCAAAAATCCCTTGTAAAATACCCATTCACTAAAATAACCTCTTCTCTATAATATTTACTCCTTAGTTAATAATATAGGGAAGAATGCCAAAAATCCCCCTTGTAAATTAGTCAATAAAGCCCTAGAACCCCTGTACACTAAAATGCACATAAAGCCCTCATACAAACTCCGAATTAGGTCTACTTACTCTTAGAATATTACACATTAAAAGACCTTTAAAATGAGACTAATTTCATTGAATTTGGAGCTCGTATGAGAAAGTTGGGTTCTTGGGCCACTTTGTATACTACATAGGTGTATAATTGTATCTTTGTATTTATGTATCATATTTACCTCATCTCCATCTTTGGTCAACATGAAACTTGTAGATCTCATCGAGATCTACAACTTTCATGTTTTGAGTTTTTCCAAATTCGACCCCCTCTTCTCTCTACCCGTATATCTTGTTCCAGCCACTCACAGCAGGCCACGTGGCGCCCTCTGGTTGCGCCACGCGGCCCGCTTCCCCTTGCCTCATCCGCCTTCACCTCCAACTGTTGGATCCTCTTCCAGATCCAACGGCCCAGCTCTGCCCACGTGCGCCTAAATCCTGGACCAACATATCATCTCCGGCCTTAATCCACGCCGCACATTAGCACCCTCACCAGAGCCCTCCACGTGGCGGCATCTACACCGCTTGATCAGGCCCTTGATCTCTCCATCGCAGCCACCCTTCCGTTGGCGCCCCTCGTCCGCTCGATCATTTCCATCTCCTCACCCAAGCCGCTCGCCCGCGCCTCGCCCAGCTCTCGCCACGTGGCGCGATCACGGCCCATCATCTACGTGCCTTGATCTAATCACACATGTCCCCTTCCACTTCGATCACCATCGTTGGATCACAAGATCCAACGGTGGAGACCTCGTCTCCTACCTCTGGGCGCCCCTCTCTCCCACGTTCCTTGCCTTGCGGGAGGGGAACCCCCTTTCTATTTACGGCTGCACGTCAGCCACCCTCTCCGACCGCTAACACCCCCACGATGGAGACCACTCCTCCCTCACCATCGCCAGCTCCCTCGCTTCCCACGACCTCCACCATAGAAGCCCCACGTAGACCACAAACCTCACCTCGTAACCAGCCAACCCACAAACTCCATCCTTTAAATACTCCACCGCCGGCAACCTTCAGCCGCATTCGCCACTCCAGAGAGCTTCCCTGAGCTCAGACCTTTCCATTGGTGACAGCAATTTAACGAGTCTTCGAGCGAAGAAAGGGGCTCCAGCTCCAGCGAGATCCACGGCAGCTCCGCCGTGTCGCAGCCGCTTCCCCGAGTAGCTGCACGAGCTCGGGACATCACCGGTCCCTCGAGCGACGACCTGAACCTCAAAAGGGAGGTCCAATCCCCAGGTGAATCCCCCATTTCCCTTCCGATCTTTTCTTATATTTATCTTTATTTTCTCCGATTTTATTTGCCGTCACCGGTCACTCTCTCGCTTCCCTTCCATCTCGACGAGCTTCGCTTCGAAGCTCTCATCCTCGCGACACCATTCACGACCTCCGACGACGCCCCTCGCAACATTCCGATCACCAGCTCCGCCATTTGGCCGGAGCTCCATCCCCCGACGTCCTCCGTCACCCTTAGGCCTCGCCGACTACCTCCACCTCTCTTCAAACGCACGCACGAGCTCCGGCTCCATCCTTAACACTTGCAGGTGCCTTGCTGCTCATTGAACGGAAGCTCGCCGGAGTCGTCTTCGAGCTTCGTCGCCAGCCACCTCCGACAGCCCATTCCAGCTCCTGGGACCATCAGCGCCTTCGTCGCGTCACCACACTCCTGCTGGGATATCTCCGACACGTCGGAGAGCGTCATCGGCACCTGGAGGAATGGGCGGAGTTCAAGCCACCTCACCGGAGCCCAGCCTTCTCCTCCACAGGAGGCGGAGGGCCGTCGAGGAAGAAGCCCCAGTGACCGTTCGATCATCTCGATCGAACGGTTCACAGTCGGCCACGTCGCCCGCCCACCGGAGCTGCCATCGACCGTAGGATCATCCTTGATCCCACGCTCAGGAGAAAGCCACGTCAGCATCTTCAGCCTCCATCGACCGCCGTTGGATCATCATCGATCCAAAGGCCCGAGGTCACGCCACGCGTCAGCACTGACACTTGGACGCTTGCTAAAATTTACCTAAGGAGACAGATGCCTCCCTGAGATCGACCTTGGACTCCACCAAGTAAAAAAATCTACCGCTTAAAATTAACTTAACATTAATTGATAAGTGGTTTTTGACTAGCCTCTCGTATCCGACTGCAACGAATCACTAACATTAATTTGGACATTAATTTGACCGAATTAACATAGGGTGCTTGACTCTTATCACCTGGCTATTGAGGAGACTTGGACAGAGTTTTGGGATTCTCAAGGACTGTTGAATTTCAAACACGGTTCTCACTAAGGTTCCGCCCACACTAAAATTCCAAAGGTCCGACTTAAGCTCCAAACTTTGATTTTGTGAAGACAAGTTTGATAATCAGATAAAATCCAAGTTATTCTTTTTCTTTTCTTTCTTCTTCTTTTTGCACTTACTGCATAAGTGTTTGCTAGGGACTAGCAAAGGTAAAGTATAGGGGGATGATGAATCCACATTTCATCATCTTTATTCTATCATTTTGGCACCAAAAACCCTAGCAAATGCCTGTAAATAACCTTAAAATCATCATCTTAGCATTCATACATATGCATCATATTAGTGTATAAAATACTGTAATTAAGGCCAAAATTATAGAATAAATAAAGAAAAGAAAAAGAATAAAATATTGTAAATATTTTATGACTCAAAACCCCGAGACCTAGGCATCTTGATGAATAGGTCGATAAGGAATAAAGTAGGGGGAGATAAGGTCAGAAACACAGATAAAATACCTATACATTCTATTCATTCTTTATTCATTTTGGGACCTATTTTTGGTTCCACTTTTTATACATCAAATAAAGGAACTTTGTATATGAAAGTTGTAGTTAATTAAATAAATAAAAATACAAAATTGATTTCACTAAAAAATAATGTACAGATAAAAAGTTATTGTCTGAATAAAAATCCAGAATCCCAACTTCCCAGACCCGTATCTCACAAATAAAAACTCCAAATGCAGCATACTCACCTTTAATTGTATATAGAAGAAAATAAGCTATTTAATGGCGGTGGTTTCGTATTTGGCGGAGCTACGGTTTGAAAGTTGACTTTTGGACCCTCATTGTACAGTGTACCGAATAAAATATTCAATTTATTCTTTATTCATTATTTATTCATTTTTATATTTTTATAATGTTGTAAATATTACTTATAATAATTATGTACATTAAAATTGGAATAAAAACCTAAAGAAAAGTCAAAATAAAATACTTATATATTGGATACATAGGTATACTGCCTATACCCATACCTATACATTATACCCTTTTATTTTATTAATTATACAAAATAAATCAGAAAAATAAAATAAAAATATATTTGTGTATATAAAAGTGTTTTATAATTTTAGGAAATAAGAAATAAAAATAATAAAATTAAAATTCACAAATTAAAATAAAGCAATGAAGTACATAGAATAATATACCTATATAGGGGTATAAAAGCAATTTGTAAAAATACATCCCATAAAAATAAATAAAAATCACTATAAAATAATTTATAAAATTATAAGCATTTTTTATTTTGTAACCATAATTAAATAAAATGGTTTACTATTTTATTTTAATTTTATAAGATATTTTTCCAGGCTTTTTCCTGGTTAGTCCACGTGGACCAACCAGGTGGGCTGGAGAGTTGATCTCAGGTCAACTCTCTGACCCCAGCCTGTCCCCTTTGTCAGAACGAGTTTTTGACTTATTTCTCGATTTTTTCGAGGCGTATTCTTTCACCGTTTCATGTCGAGGTCTTCTGCAAAGTTGTTCCTTGTAGGATGGGCTTTCACGCCCTAGGCTAACCTCGAGCATTGGATCAACATTGCAACCGCTAGCGCCTCGTTTAACACGCCCGTCGACCATGTTTCAAATAACCCCAAATCTTTCTTCTTCCAATTTGAACCGCTTTTTGCTTGAGCTACTCCCTCCGAGGGCTTACGACGGGTCCCCTGTGACAGAGGGAAGACCCTCTACCTTGTCGAGGTGATCTACCAGCTTGGCGGCGGCTTCCAACCTTCATCTCCGACCTTGCGGCCGTGAGGTTTAACCTTGGGCAACCTTGCCTTTGAGGTACGTTTTTTTTTGTTTATTTTCTTGTAGTTAAGACAACCAGTAGTCTTAGGTTACGCTCGTACAGTTAGTTTGCTTTCTCGTCGATTAATCCGCATACATTCCACGATCGAACACCTTGCCGGAGCTCTCGAGCTCCGGCGGCGTTCACCGACCCCACGCCATCATCCATGCATCAATCAGTCCCTTGGACCATCTACTGTTGCTTGTGCTCTTCATTTGCATGTCGCAGGGGACTAACGACTCCATCTGGAGTCGATTTTGCCGCAGAACGAACCACCTGGAGCTTCTTCCTCCCGTGAACGTCGTGGTTGTGCATCGGCGATTAACCTGCCATTTTGAGCCGTCACTTGCTAGAGAAGCTTCCAGGAACCATTAGCAATCGTCAGAAGACTCCCAGGTGTTAAGGGGGGCGAGCTGCACTCGAATCAAACTCGCTAAAGGGGCGAGTTCATCGTGTTCTTCCAGGCATCTCCTGGGTCGTCGATCTTGGCCGCGTTCTTCACGAATCACAGTTGACGTCGGATCAGGTGCTCCTGCGCCGTCAGATCGTCATCTCCGTTTTAATCCAGACCACTCAAAGCGAAGGGGTATCGGGCTCTGGGAGATCGCCACGTGGCGTAAGTAACCGCGTCGCCGCCGTTGGATGCGCCCCCGTGTGTGGGTATTTTGCTATCTCTTCCCAACGTTTTTGGTATTTAACGTCTAGCATATAAACTTTCGATAGCTAAGTTATATTTTTGTAACAATTGTTGTAAAGACCTTAGAACTTTTTGGATTTGCGTAACAACCCTCCCCAGACGCGCGTGCTCACGCACGTGCTCCTTGGGAATTTTGCGTGGATAACCTCGCATTTCTTATCTTTAACATTTAGTCCAGCTTCTTTTTATTTAAGTACAAGTTGTGTGGGAGAAATTGCATGTTTGCCCCGAACTCCTCTGAATTTGCGTATATATCCTTGCCAGACTCACGTGCTTAACGCGTGAGTTGAGGTGTTTTTGCAGAATTGACCTTGGCTTTTGGGAAATTTGCATTTAATCCGCGAATTATTTTATTTAGTTAGAATCTTTTTGGAACATTTGCGCAGAGGTCCCCGGTTTCCTGACTATTTGCATAAATGCCCCTGCCAGGCCTTTCATTTGTTACTTACTTGATCTATTTAATTAAAGCCTCATTTCAATTCCAAAATTTCTAAAAATTTGAACTTAAGCTCCTGGTAACTTGTACTTCTATGCTATATTTTTAGTTTTTGATTTTATTTTATTTTTATAATTATTCAAAATCAAAAACATGCTTTGTGTGCACTGTCTAGCTTAGAAAATGCCAAAAAAATATTAAAACACTTAGAAAAACTCCAAAAAAATTATCTAGTGTCTATTTCTATTCTAGTGTCAGTCCAAAAATCACTAAAAATCTCAAAAGAAAAACACTAAAAATTTAAAAACACTCTAAAACTTCAAAAAAATATATAAAATCAAAGAAAACTCCAAAAAAATACAAACTCAATTTCTGTTTGTTCTTTATTTTGTTCTCTTTAGTTTAAAAATAGTGTGAAAAATTTTAGTTGCTGTTTGCTAATTTTAATTCTCATTTTATTCACAGCCAGCACATTTTCCACTGTTTTGCTTTATTTCACTATTTAAAAATACCGAAAATACCTTGAAAAATTCCCAAAAATCACAAAAACAGTAAAAAATCCTAAAAATATCAAAAACAATTTATTTCTGAATTTTTGGTTATTTCTGCTTATTTTTATAAATATTTTACCTTGTCTTTTATTCCATTGTCTTTATATTCCAATATTGAAAAAGAAATAAAAAAATATAAAATATAAAATTATAAAAATTAGAAAATTAAAAACCAAAATACAAGATTAAAAATTAAATTAAAATAAAAAAATAATTAATTAAAAATTAAAACCCACAAAAAATCCTTTACTTGCTTGCTTAGTGTAGACACTTGACACATACACATTCACTTGTGCACCTTTATTTGAACTACCCTGTTTGCTCCCTGTGTTCGAACTCTCTGCATACTTGTCACTATACACCATTTGTGCAGAGTTAAAAATAAATTTTAACTCCACATTATTTCTAATTTATTGATCTTTAGTGTGGGTTAATTGTTGATTAATTTCAGATTTTGTGTGGTCAAACATCGACTGTTGACTCGCCTTGTGAGTCGATACAACCGCATCGAGATCTGAGATTATCAGTCTCCTCCAAAATAAAGCTGAGGCATCCTCAAGCGGTTCCTCGAATGAAAAGTGAAACAAAAGAATGTCAGAAAATAGTTATATCAAATAGAGACAAAAATGAACAAAAGCGAAAAATGACTACTAAGTCGTGCTCCCCGACAACGGTACCATTCTGATGACTGGGATTTGCGATTTGGGTTAAGAAAGTAAACAAAGGGTCGTTGTGTCCCGAATCACAAAGCATAATCAACGAGAATAAATAAACCACTCAGAATAAATCAAACAAGCATGAAATGTATGTGGTTCGCTACTTTTATTTACTTGGAATAGCCACTAGGTTCGAACACAATGAGCACGAAAATATTATGAACTAGTCAAATTTCTCAAAACAATGCAATTTTTAGTGGTTTTACTATTGCAAATTTTTAGTTTTAGTAAGAAAACAAAATCAACAAAAAAAAGAAAAAGGAACAAAACAATCCTTTTGTGTTTTCCTTTAAGGCCAAAAAAGCTCTGAAAATTAAGATAAATATTTTTGGATTTTTGAATTTTTAAGATGTTTTTGGTAATTTTATGGGGTTTCGCAAATGTTTTTATACTATTACAAAAATCGAAAAGTGCTAAAAATGCAAACAACGCACAACCAGGACTAAATTGCAAGTTAAATTATTTAAAATACTCAAAAGTCGTGGGTAACAATTTTATGATAAAATATGGATTAAAAATCTACAAACAGGAACTAAAAATAGAATTTTTGTAAGGGTAAAATGGGGTTGCCCCCATGGGGGGAGCTAACTTGGCTCCCCCACGCCATTTCAACCCTTTTTTTTATTTTTTTTTCAAAATTTCTTTCGTGTATTTTCATCAATATATCCCTATATTATGTCTTTCAAATTTCACGTGAAACAAAGACTCCTATGACCTCCATCCAGAAGGGTCGCTTTTTAGCAATTCTGTTACCGTTAAAAAAATATTTGTCTGGATGGAGGCCGTAGGAGTCATGGTTTCGCACGAAATTTTAATACCATAATATAAGGATATAGTGATGAATATTCACGGAAGAAATTTAAAAAAAAATAAAAAAACCCAGGCGAAATAGTCGGGGGGAGCCAAGTTAGCTCCCCCCAAGGGGCAGCCCCTTTTAACCCTTTTTGTAATTTTTTATGATTTTATATGATTTTTATAAGGTTTTAGGTGTTTTGTGATTTTTAGAAGGAGTCTTCAAACAAAATTTATATTGTGAATAAAACAAACAAAAAGGCAACTATAGGAATTTTTATAGAATTTTTAAAGTATTTTTTGAATTTTTATATATTTTTTAATTTAGAAAGGACACTTTTTAAGGTTTTTTGAATTTTTTAAAATATAAAATGCAACGAAATTAATTCATGAAAATTACAATAAATATTAAACACCAATAGGAGCTAATGGTAATTTTTAGGGGATTTTTCGAATTAATTTGCTATTTATTAAGTCCAATAAAAGAAAGTAATTAGGCACGGTTAACAGGGACCAATTTGCAAATGTGTTAAGTTCATAGACCGAAGAATAACACAATATAAAAGTTCAGGGACAATACTGCAAAAATCCTTTTCAAAACGTGCACCACACATGATCCAGATTCATAGGGGCATAATTGCAATTTTAAAAACTTAGCATTCAAAGCACAACACCGTAAAAGTTCAGGATACAAAATGCAAATAACCCAAAGAACATATGGGACTACACGTGCTACAAATTGAGAGGGACTAAAATGCAAATATAAAAAACTTCGAGGTCCAAACTGTAAATGTTCCAAATTACAATGTTTATTTAATGGACTAAACTGGAAAACATAAACATGTAGGGGGTAAAAAAGCAATATACCCTGAGGGACACATGACGCATGCGGAGGGCGGCTCTGACGTACGACCCTGATCCTTCCTGGCCGCCCATCTGACGGTCTAGGGCTGTCGTGGAATGTGTGCAACATATGGCGTCAGGTGCTCAGATCCAACGATCTCAAAAGCTGCTTTGTCTGGTGGCTGGGATCAAATCTGGTAGAAGCAGGATGATCCAACAACGGGTCTGCAAGAACTCCTCCTGGGTGAACTTCGATCGAGTAGGGGAAGAGATCCACCGACCCGATCGAAGTTCTGGAAGCTCCGATAGATTCGTGGAAGCACTGCGTGTCAGATGCAAACTACGATGAAGATGATGGAGGTCTGATGAGCATGACGTTGGCTAGTCACCTGGAGCTGCTCCGCTTGAGCATTAGAGGGGTCCAAATGGTTCTCCTACATGCGCAGACACTTGCAAGGGATACACCGCTCGAAGGCGAAGCTCCGACGATGGTTTATTGCATACGAGGATAAGAGAAGCGATGGTAAATGAGATTTGGGTCTCCGACGAACGTGGGTGAGCGAGACCCGACTTGATCCTGTTCCGATGATTAGGATTCAAGGGTACATGCTGTGGGAGAAGATGGAGGGCGATAGGACGAGTCGATCTTAATGGATAAATGTGGGTGAAGGGCCCCAGACCTCGCGGTCAGAGCCAGGGAAAGATGACGGAGCTAAATGGAAGAATCGAATCAAACAGAGAAATGAAGGGGGTACGAGCTACACCTGAAGGTTCGGAGGAGCTCCTGATCTTCTGGCAAAGGCGAACATCGAGGTGATGGCCTCACTCGGGCTATGACTGTCCAAGGAGGCTGAACATGGCGGAGGACCGGCCACGTAGCTTGAGCTGCATCGATGCAGCACCAATCCGAGCTCCGACGGTCGCTCCAAGCAGCTGTCACTCGGTTGGAGGTAGCTAGGGGTAGAGTGGCTAGGAACGAGCTGAGCTGCTGGCGGAGCGGAAGAGAGGATTTAAAGGGTTCTCCAAGGGTCTGGAAAGATTGGAAAGAGGTGCACAACCCTAAAGGGATTCGTGTGATCGTAGGGATCCGTGAGAATCTCGAATGTACGAGATCTCGGGTCTGAATATCAAGGCAATAAGAAGCTAGATTCGGGCGGGAAAAAGCGGAGAAGAGACTCCAACGAGAGGGGTTCAACCCAACATGGGGTGGAAGGGGACGTTGACTGAGGTCAACGTTCCCAGTTGGATCAATAGGAAAATCAGAGTATACAAAATATAAGAAAATTCAAATAAAAATAGCAAATGAATTCAAATGAAAAGTGTATTAAAATAAAAATTTTTATTTTTTCCAAAGTATTTTTTTGTGATTTTTAATTATTTTTATGAAAAATAAATTAATGTATATACAATATATAGTAGTATAAGGTATATTATACATATATTATGTACAAATATTTTTATTTTATTATTTCTAGATAGAAGCCCTTATTTTTTATATTTTATTTATTTACAACATCATTTTAAGAGTACAAAATAATTTTTATTCTATTTTTATAAATTAGTAAGGGAATATAATAAATAGTGGTTGTAATATGGGTTGTAATATGTATATGTGTCTTTTATACAAGGGTTTATTGATTTTTGTTTTATTTTTCTTTTGTTTTTCTGAATATTATTAACACTATATACGAGTGTAAAAGAATAAAATAATTTTTGTTTTATCAAAAATAAATTAGTAAATGATATACACAATTATAGGTGATATATATATAATGCATATTAGACACTATCTCTCTCTACTTATTTTATTTTGTGATCAGGTCATGTCTTGACCTTCTCTTGGGGTTTGGATCACTCTGTATTTATTCTAAATACATCCTTCTTTTTCTTTTCCTTTATTCTTTTATTTTTGCCAAAAATACATGCTAAATATGCAATGTTAACAAGAGCATGCAACAAGCTAAATTATTATATTTACATGTATTTACATTGTATTTTGCCAAGAAGAAGAGCTAAAATAAAAGAATAATGAGTAAGAATCATGGATTCATCAAATATCTTGTAAACCAAGTAAAATATTAAATTTTCCAAAAAAAATTACAAACTTTTTTTACAACAAGTTTTCAAATCCCTATATACAAAGCCCAAAATAAATGTACAAAATATGTGAAAGTACGAGACTAAAAGTATATATGCAATATATGCACACACCTCCCTATACTTAGCTTGTGCTATGTCCTCATGGCACAAAGTGGAATGAAAGACATAGCTTGTACTAAGCACAAAGAGGAAAGACAAAAGCAGGGATAAGACAACAGGTCAGACCCCCACCCCACCAACCTTACTTAGGTTGTGAATAGCCTAAGTGTAGGACATGAAGATATCAAATGAGTGTACAAAATGAATAGATTAGGTATCTCATGGAAAAGAAGGACGTGAAGATGTGTCTTCTTAGATGGATTTTAATACTCCAGGAGTTTTAATTGGAATAAGGATAAACCTGTGGTTAAGAATGTAGTAGCTGATCACTTGTCACAAATTGAGTTGAAGGATTCTCCTGATTGTCAACCTCAAAGAGACCTTCCTAGATGAGTCGATCTTTTTTATCGATTCACTTCAATGGTATGCCAACAAGGTGAACTATCTTGTCTCCAAGCAAGTTCTTTGGGGTTGGACTAGGAGTAGTATTGGCCTACTGAAGTCGGGTTCAAGGAGATACCATTGGGAGGATCCATTCCTTATCTTAGAAGGATGAGATTGTCTCTTGAGAAGGTGTATTCCTCAGGAGGAATAGTAGAGTGTTCTTACATATTATCATTCTCTTGAGGCTGGAGGACACCATTCATGGAAAAGAACCACACACAAGGTGCTTCAATGTGGACTCTTTGGCCGATCTTGTTTAGAGATGCCACTGATTTTGTATGGTCGTACCTTGTTTGTTAAAGGATGGGAGGGATTGTTTGTAATAGAGATGAGATGCCCGTGCAACATGTGAATTTCTGTGATTTTTTTATACATGAGGTATAGATTTCATTTATCCTTTTCCCAATAGTCATGGCTTTGAGTATATCTTGTTAGTGGTTGACTACCTTTCGAGATGAGTGGAGGCTATCCCAACCCAAGCCGCAAATAGTAGAACCGTATGTAAGTTCATAAAGGATCATATTATGTCAAGGTTCAGGGTCCCAAAAGTTTTTATATCTGATGGATGTGTAGACATTTTGTGAACGGAAAGATGAAATCATTAGCTAAGGACTACCCATTTTAACATTGCGTAACTAGTCCTTGCCGTCCGTAATCGAATGGCATGGTAGAGGTTTCCAATAGGGAGGTGAAGAGTATTCTTCACAAGCTCATCCATCTTGATAGAAAGAATTGGTCCCAATTGTTGGACCATATTCTATGGGCCTATAGAACGGCTTACATGCCCCATTTGAGCACTTCACCTTTTAGAATGATATATGGCAAGCCATGTCATTTTCTCGCTGAATTGATTCACAAGTCTGAGTGGGCAATCAAAAAGATTAATTGGAGCTATTACTTAGGTAAGTTGTATAGAGACTTAAACCTCAATGAGTTTGTGGAACTCCGCAACCAGGCATATGACAACAATATGATCTACACGAACAAAGTTAAGCAGTGGCATGATTCGCATATTAGATGCAAGAACTGTAAACGGGACAGAAGGTATGATTTTTCAACGCAAAGTTAAAGATCTTCTACAATAAACTTGTGTCTAAATGGACGAGTCCTTATATAGTCAAGGAATTGCATGGAAATGGCAGTGTAGAGATAGCAGATCTCACAGATGGTGCACCTTTCTTTTTAGTCAACAAATAATTGTTGAAATACTTTGTTGAATCAAAAGAATGGTTGACTCCAATTGAGGTTATTGACTTCATATCGATTGAGTCATTTGCAGACGTTGTTGGTGCATCATGAAGTCACAGTTGAAAGATTCACATGAGATAGATTCAACGTCTTCATGATTCATCTATTCTTTTTTCTCTGACTGTAGTTTTTTGTGGTAGCGGATTCTTCTCTTATTACTTTCTTAGTCCTAACATAGGCTTCTGAGAGCCTAAGTATAGAGGGAATCCCACCCAGTTTTCAGTATAAATTGTCACTTTTGTACCTAAAATATATGACTTGAATTTCTCCAGATCCCAGACTACGACGAACATTTCCTTTTCAGTCATTGTGTAATTTTGTGCAAGGTCTAAAACTTTTACTCGTGTAGTGAGTGGCAAACAGGATCCTATCTTGTCCCTGCCCCAATATAGATCCTATAGCAAAACCTGATGCATCGATCATGATCTCAAAGGGAAGAAACCAATCAGAAGCATGCAGACTAGGCGAGTCACAAATCTTTCTTTTTAAGAGATCAAAGGCTCTAGACACTTGTAATCTACAATGAACAAAATGTCTTTCCCTAAGATCTCGGTTAGTGGTCGAGAAATCTTAGAAAAATCCTAAATAAATCTTCTATAAAATCCAACATGTCCCAGAAATGATCTCACTGACTTGATGTTGGTTGGTGGATTAAGTTTCTTGATCACATACACCTCGGTAGGGTGAACCTCCATTCCTTTTTTGAAGATTTCATGCCCTAACATGATACCCTCCTTAACCATAACTGACTCTTTTCTCAGGAGAGTACCAGATTGACCTACCTACACCTTTGAAGAACTTCGTCCTAGTGTGTTAAACACGAATCAAATGAATCACCGTGGATCGAGAAATCATCCAAGAAGACTTCAAGGAAATCCCCCACCATTTTAGCAAATGCGGCGATCATGTATCTCTGGAAAGTACCTGGGGCGTTGCAAAACCCAAATGGCATGCGTCTGAATGTGTACATGCCAAAAGGACAAGTGAAAGTGGTCTTTTCCCGATCTTCAAGGGTGATGGCTACTTGATTGTAGCTAGAGTACCCGTCAAGACAAAAGAACTTCTCCGCTAATCTTTCCAAGATATGATCAATAAAAGGCAAGGGAAAGTGATCTTTCTTGGTCGTGGTATTTAGATGTTTGTAATCGACACAAACACAACCCAACATGAGTATTCGTATCACGATTTCAACTCTCTCCTCGTTGGTGACCATCTGAATTCCCGGCTGCTTGGAGACAACATGAAAGGGGCCACCGACTTTGAGTCAGAGATGGGGTATATAAATCCTACGCCGCACCAATTCTCAATTTCTTTCTTAACTACTTCTTGATGATTTGGATTAAGTCTCCTTTGAAATTCATGGGAAGGTCTAGCATTTTCCTCAACATAAATATGGTGTGAGAAAAGAGCAGGGTTAATACCCACTGGATCCGATAATGTACATCCTATGGCCATGCAATTCTTCTCTAGCACTTCAAACAACCAAGACTCATGTTCTATAGTCATCTTATAACTAATGATGATAGTGAATCTACTATGAGGTCCCACAAGAAATGAATACTTGATTGTAGGAGGTAGCGAGTTCGGCTCTAGTAATGAAGTATCATCAATTAAATCTGGCTGGAATTTCGTTGAATCTGGTTCCATGCTGCATGGAGATAGTGCTAACTCTATTCTGTTGGCCATCAACTATACTGAACAAGGAGTCAGATCACCAAAGAAACACGATAATTCACCAAAGCTATGTCCGACTCTAAATCTAGGTCTTTTAACTGATCTTTAGAAGTAGGAATTGTCATATCTACAGAAATCTCTGAGTAATCAAAGGAATAGATAGATGATCCATTTCTCAACAATCCTGGCAACACCTTGCAAACTGCATCATGTACACTATCCTCTCCATATGAGAGGGTCTCGCTCAGTCCTATTGGGTTCTGTTTCCATACCCCAACTGTGCTAACTACTCTGCAATATGCATCATAAGATGTAGAGATATCTATGCTGAAGTTTGAGTCAGGTCGCTGCCATTTTGTTTTCTTCATCTTAAGTTCCACTTCTCCGCTTGGGGAACATAATTTCATCATCCTCGTCTGATAGTCGAAGGAAGCTCTAGCGTCCTAAGGAAAGGTCACCCAAGGATGATCTATGATTCTCTCCAATGATTGGGGATATCCATTTCAAGGATTGTGAAGTCCACTATGTAATCTTGTCCCTCAGTCAATAAGATAACATCCCTATTATCTCCCTTTGCCTTCTTCATATATTTATCAGTGAACTGGAGTAATGCTCCAGATTTATGAAGTGGACCCTACTCTAGTTTCTCAAATAAAGCAAAGGGAAGTAAGTTGATCGAAGAGTCATTATCTAAGAGAATGTGCAAATGCGATGTCATCAATATGACTCACCACATAATGCATGCCTAAATCTCTCTCTTTTTCCTTGGTAATTACTGGTTCTTGAGATAGTATATTGTGGCAACCAACAAAACACGTGTCTTAACATAATTGTTCATCTTCTTCTTGCTAAACCTGCTCGGTGTACAATGTATTTTCAAATACTTTTGGAAAAAAGGATGACTTGCCACATACTCATCAAATGGCACCTTCACCATAATGTTATCCTTACAAAAACATTCCATTTGAGGATAAAATTTCTGAACCTTTTTATAGTTCACTTTCCTATCGTTAGAGCACCGGGGAAAGTGATTGCACAAGCAGAAGAATGTAGATAATCTGAATCATAAATAAAAACATGCCTTTCATGTCTAGAAATAGAGTTACAAATAACTTGAATCATAAGTACAATTCTACTATAGGTTGGAGAATGTCTATTGAAGGTACATTCTCCTCAACCAAATGTGCAAGGTCCTTTGTAGACTCTGAATCTTCTTCGTGTTGCAGCGATGCTATCGTGCTCTTCCTCTTACTTTTAGTAGATGTCTTCGCCTCATGATGAAGATGACGCTAGTGATGCCTAGCCTCATCATCCTCTGAAGTCTACTAAGGGTGAGCTTCAAATGTCCTCTCCATGTCCCTTGTTCGATCAGGCACGACCACTATCCTTCCGCTCCTGAGTGACATGTGATTAATACAATAAAAAGGAAGGATCTCATGATCATATTTGTGTGAATATGAGTAGTATACCTAATCATATATCTACTCATGTTGACACATGTTCGTTCTGTTGGGGTTAACATGAACCTAGCCGGGAACAGATGTACACGAGAAAGTATGCTCATCATGCAAATGGGATAAGTGGTTGAGGTCAACCCATAAATTATGTATCTCATTCCTGTAGGAACATAACTCCTCGAATATCTGTCGTTGATAATCTCTGGGACCTTACGATGATAGTTGCTACTGTAAAGAAGGATGAGAAGAACGTGAAAAGAACCCGTGATGGACATGGTACTATTGTTGTTGGGACTGATGCTACACATGTGGGTCCTGCTGGCCCTAGTGGTACGTTTGTTGATGGACGTATGGCTATTACTGCCTCGGTGCTTGGGAGTGAAAGGCTCTAGAGCTCTGCAATGCTAGAAGAGGTGTAGGGGTAAATGATGTGTTGTAAAAAATCAAGGGTTGCTGGTAAAAAAAACAATCCCTTAAATTCCCCTGCTTGGCAGGTCATGTGTATACCACACACCATTTACCTCCACACCTGGGAAGGCTCATCGGTAATTGTGTCCATGGATGGTGGCTGCTACTGACTGGAATGGGTAAGAGTCTGGTCCTATACCCATGATTGGGGTGGCCTTGATATCGGTTTCTCATGAATGTTATGGACAAGGTAAACAGGAGTAGCATATGTAGTCACAGAAGGTATCTTGATCTTGGATACCTTCTGCGACAACTCTGCCATCTACTTCAGAAACTTGGATGAGTTGTTGTCCAACTCATCCATCCTCCTATCAATCCTCTCTACAACGGTTAATTTATCTGCTATGGTACCCATGTTAGATGGATCAACTGTAGCCCTCACCCCCTCTAGATAAGATTGGTACGGGGGTGTCTGTATGAGATATGCTCACGATCTGTATTCGTCTCTTCTCGACCATTCTCGCGAACACCTTTTATATGGTGTCCGCACCACGTCAAGTGCAGTTGTCTCCACAAGCAACATTAACTACACCATGCACCTCCCGATTGAAATCGTAATACACTAACTAAATCAGGTTGGTAGGCTCTAAAATGCGAAAAGGACACTTCTATAAGATGTCTTTGAATCTCTCACATGTATCATAGAATGCTTCATTGGGAAGTTGGGAGAAACTAGTGATGCATGAGCGCATCAATTTATTTCTACTCAAAGGGTAGAACTTCTTCAATAAGAGGTCACTAAACTGCACATAGGTAGTTACAATACCCCCAAGTTCTTCATCCAAAAATCAGCCTTATCTTTCAAGGCAAACGGAAGGGCTTTGAGAATAATGCAGTCTTGGCTAACCCTAGGATGCCTAAGAGTAGTACATACCAACTCAAAGTCCCTTAGGAATGCATATAGTTCCTCATGTGCATTCCCTGAAAGTTATGCAACAAGCTAAGGATTTGCAGCTTCAGCTCTTATTCAACTTCGGGCTCTACTGGGCTCAACTAATTTGTCATTTGATATTTTCTAGGGCTATATGCCCCCTCAATAGGTGCATCTGATCTCAGGTTTTGCTGGCCAATCTGCACTATCAGTAATGCTGCATTCTGCTTCGACGTTGCTAGCCTAGCTAATACCATCTGCATTGAATCTTCACACTCTTCCTTCTCTCCATTCTATCTCTTTGGAGACATTGTGAATGAATCATCTAAACCTTCACTAAAAAGAGGATTTGAGTGACATCTTAACGAAGACATTGAAATCAAGTCAATCTCACCAAGGCAATGTTCTTCCTCGGTGAGAAGAGAATAAAGAAAGGGATTGATTGAGATGTAACTACTCCACAAGAATGAATCTTGATACACCATATTAAAATAAGGATTATTTCGTATCCGGGAAGGTCCAGGGGAAGGAGGTGGTTGGACCTTGGAAGACATGATATTTGGATGGTTCAAGGAAAGGTTCACAAAGTCCAAACAAATTTCCA